>MBPM02000033.1:0-600000 GCA_001695595.3 Plasmopara viticola
TACAAACACTTTTTCAGAATGCTGACGCGTCGTTCGGCTACATATTAGCTCGAACGCTCTTGTCGGACGTGCACAAGCAAAATAAGGCATAAATTAAGAAGAAAGAGCTTTTGGAAAGCTGAGACAAGGTACGGCCAAACATAAGCATGATCTATTATTCTAGACCTGCCAGACGTGTTGAGGTCGTAAAATTTTGAGCAATCGCACATTTGAAAAGCTGAAAAAGTTGTTTTTTATGTTTTACCACGATCGGTCTTTTTAGACGTGCATAGGCACGTTACAGCCTTGTATATTAAATAATGGCTTTTCAAAATTGCTGAGACGTTTGTACGGTACAAATTAGCACGATCGGTCTTTCTAAACATGCATAGGCGCGTCAGAGCCAATTACATTTTCTTAACAATCACTATATCAAAAGCTGACACATCGTACGGCTACATATTAGCTCGAACGCTCTTTATCGACGTGCACAAGCGCAAAGAAGGCATAATTCAAAGAATTGAGGGTCTTTGAAGAAGCTGAATCGCCGTACGGCCACGTATTAGCACGACCTATCATATATATTGAAACGTGCACAGACGTGGTTGATCCAAACCTTGGTGTCTAATGGCTGTTTTAGAGAACCGAGACTTTGAACGGCTCAGAATTTATACGATCGATCTTTTAAGACGTGTGCAGCAATTTTGGAGCCCTCACTTTGTAAAAATGATTATTTTGAAGCTGAGACGTTGCACCGCTGCATCGTAAAACGTTTTGTCTTTTTAGACGTGAATAGGCACGGTAGAGCCATGTAAATTGGAAAAAGCCTTTTTGAAACGCTGACACGTCGAACGGCCACATACTAGCACGATCGGATTTTCTAGACGCGTATAGGCCCATTAAAGCCGTGTTTTCTAATTAATGGCTCTAATTGAAAGTTGAGTCGCTGTTCGGCGCCATATTTGCATGATCTGTCAGTTTGGGCATGCACCGCCAGGTTGCAGTCACAACTCATTCAGCAATCACTTCTTAAAAATGCTGACCCGTCGAATGACCACATATAAGCTCGATCGCTTTTCTTGACGTTTGCAAGCGAAAAGGAGACATAACTTGAAGAATAAAAATTTATTTAAATAACTGAGACATCGTACGGCCATGGATAAGCACGACATGTCTTTTCAAACGTGCAGTCATCGAAGAATTCAACTTTGGTGAGTAATGGCTTTCTCAAAAAGAACAAATATGATCAATTTTTTTAAGATTTGTGCATCCATTTTGGAGCCCTCACATATTAAACAATGATTTTTTCAAGCTGAGACATTGCACCGCCACTTAGTAACCCAATCTGTCTTTCAAGTGTCTATCTAATCGTGCACTGACGTGGTGAATCCGAATCGTAGTCGCTAATGGCTTTATTCAAAAGGTGAAACGTTGTACGGCTCGAAATAAATATGATTACGTGTGCAGCCATTTGAAGCCCTCACTCAGTAAACAATGTTTTTTAAGCTGAGACGTTGTGCCGCTACATAGTAGCACGATATGTTTTTCTAGACGTGCACATGCACGTTAAAGCCATGCATTGTGAGCAATGCCTTCTCAGAAATGCTGAGACGTTGTACGGTCACATATTAGCACGATCGGTCTTTCAAGACATGCATAGGCGCGTCAGAGTTACAATTAACGTACAAACACTTTTTCAGAATGCTGACGCGTCGTTCGGCTACATATTAGCTCGAACGCTCTTTGTCGACGTGCACAAGCACAAAAAAGGCATAAATTAAAGAAGAAAGAGCTTTTGGAAAGCTGAGACAAGGTACGGCCAAACATAAGCATGATCTATTATTCTAGACCTGCCCAGACGTGTTGAGGTCGTAAAATTTTGAGCAATCGCACATTTGAAAAGCTGAAAAGTTGTTTTTCATGTTTTACCACGATCGGTCTTTTTAGACGTGCATAGGCACGTTACAGCCTTGTATATTAAATAATGGCTTTTCAAAATTGCTGAGACGTTGTACGGTAACAATTAGCACGATCGGTCTTTCAAACATGCATAGGCGCGTCAGAGCCACAATTTACTTAACAATCACTATATCAAAAGGCTGACACATCGTACGGCTACATATTAGCTCGAACGCTCTTTATCGACGTGCACAAGCGCAAAGAAGGCATAATTCAAAGAATTGAGGGTCTTTGAAGAAGCTGAATCGCCGTACGGCCACGTATTAGCACGACCTATCATATATATTGAAACGTGCACAGACGTGGTTGATCCAAACCTTGGTGTCTAATGGCTGTTTTAGAGAACCGAGACTTTGAACGGCTCAGAATTTATACGATCGATCTTTTAAGACGTGTGCAGCAATTTTGGAGCCCTCACTTTGTAAAAAATGATTATTTTGAAGCTGAGACGTTGCACCGCTGCATCGTAAAACGTTTTGTCTTTTTAGACGTGAATAGGCACGGTAGAGCCATGTAAATTGGAAAAAGCCTTTTTGAAACGCTGACACGTCGAACGGCCACATACTAGCACGATCGGATTTTCTAGACGCGTATAGGCCCATTAAAGCCGTGTTTTCTAATTAATGGCTCTAATTGAAAGTTGAGTCGCTGTTCGGCGCCATATTTGCATGATCTGTCAGTTTGGGCATGCACCGCCAGGTTGCAGTCACAACTCATTCAGCAATCACTTCTTAAAAATGCTGACCCGTCGAATGACCACATATAAGCTCGATCGCTTTTCTTGACGTTTGCAAGCGAAAAGGAGACATAACTTGAAGAATAAAAATTTATTTAAATAACTGAGACATCGTACGGCCATGGATAAGCACGACATGTCTTTTCAAACGTGCAGTCATCGAAGAATTCAACTTTGGTGAGTAATGGCTTTTCAAAAAGAACAAATATGATCAATTTTTTTAAGATTTGTGCATCCATTTTGGAGCCCTCACATATTAAACAATGATTTTTTCAAGCTGAGACATTGCACCGCCACTTAGTAACCCAATCTGTCTTTCAAGTGTCTATCTAATCGTGCACTGACGTGGTGAATCCGAATCGTAGTCGCTAATGGCTTTATTCAAAGGTGAAACGTTGTACGGCTCGAAATAAATATGATTACGTGTGCAGCCATTTGAAGCCCTCACTCAGTAAACAATGTTTTTTAAGCTGAGACGTTGTGCCGCTACATAGTAGCACGATATGTTTTTCTAGACGTGCACATGCACGTTAAAGCCATGCATTGTGAGCAATGCCTTCTCAGAAATGCTGAGACGTTGTACGGTCACATATTAGCACGATCGGTCTTTCAAGACATGCATAGGCGCGTCAGAGTTACAATTAACGTACAAACACTTTTTCAGAATGCTGACGCGTCGTTCGGCTACATATTAGCTCGAACGCTCTTTGTCGACGTGCACAAGCACAAAAAAGGCATAAATTAAAGAAGAAAGAGCTTTTGGAAAGCTGAGACAAGGTACGGCCAAACATAAGCATGATCTATTATTCTAGACCTGCCCAGACGTGTTGAGGTCGTAAAATTTTGAGCAATCGCACATTGAAAAGCTGAAAAGTTGTTTTTCATTTTTACCACGATCGGTCTTTTTAGACGTGCATAGGCACGTTACAGCCTTGTATATTAAATAATGGCTTTTCAAAATTGCTGAGACGTTGTACGGTAACAAATTAGCACGATCGGTCTTTCTAAACATGCATAGGCGCGTCAGAGCCACAATTTACTTAACAATCACTATATCAAAAGGCTGACACATCGTACGGCTACATATTAGCTCGAACGCTCTTTATCGACGTGCACAAGCGCAAAGAAGGCATAATTCAAAGAATTGAGGGTCTTTGAAGAAGCTGAATCGCCGTACGGCCACGTATTAGCACGACCTATCATATATATTGAAACGTGCACAGACGTGGTTGATCCAAACCTTGGTGTCTAATGGCTGTTTTAGAGAACCGAGACTTTGAACGGCTCAGAATTTATACGATCGATCTTTTAAGACGTGTGCAGCAATTTTGGAGCCCTCACTTTGTAAAAAATGATTATTTTGAAGCTGAGACGTTGCACCGCTGCATCGTAAAACGTTTTGTCTTTTTAGACGTGAATAGGCACGGTAGAGCCATGTAAATTGGAAAAAGCCTTTTTGAAACGCTGACACGTCGAACGGCCACATACTAGCACGATCGGATTTTCTAGACGCGTATAGGCCCATTAAAGCCGTGTTTTCTAATTAATGGCTCTAATTGAAAGTTGAGTCGCTGTTCGGCGCCATATTTGCATGATCTGTCAGTTTGGGCATGCACCGCCAGGTTGCAGTCACAACTCATTCAGCAATCACTTCTTAAAAATGCTGACCCGTCGAATGACCACATATAAGCTCGATCGCTTTTCTTGACGTTTGCAAGCGAAAAGGAGACATAACTTGAAGAATAAAAATTTATTTAAATAACTGAGACATCGTACGGCCATGGATAAGCACGACATGTCTTTTCAAACGTGCAGTCATCGAAGAATTCAACTTTGGTGAGTAATGGCTTTCTCAAAAAGAACAAATATGATCAATTTTTTTAAGATTTGTGCATCCATTTTGGAGCCCTCACATATTAAACAATGATTTTTTCAAGCTGAGACATTGCACCGCCACTTAGTAACCCAATCTGTCTTTCAAGTGTCTATCTAATCGTGCACTGACGTGGTGAATCCGAATCGTAGTCGCTAATGGCTTTATTCAAAAGGTGAAACGTTGTACGGCTCGAAATAAATATGATTACGTGTGCAGCCATTTGAAGCCCTCACTCAGTAAACAATGTTTTTTAAGCTGAGACGTTGTGCCGCTACATAGTAGCACGATATGTTTTTCTAGACGTGCACATGCACGTTAAAGCCATGCATTGTGAGCAATGCCTTCTCAGAAATGCTGAGACGTTGTACGGTCACATATTAGCACGATCGGTCTTTCAAGACATGCATAGGCGCGTCAGAGTTACAATTAACGTACAAACACTTTTTCAGAATGCTGACGCGTCGTTCGGCTACATATTAGCTCGAACGCTCTTTGTCGACGTGCACAAGCACAAAAAAGGCATAAATTAAAGAAGAAAGAGCTTTTGGAAAGCTGAGACAAGGTACGGCCAAACATAAGCATGATCTATTATTCTAGACCTGCCCAGACGTGTTGAGGTCGTAAAATTTTGAGCAATCGCACATTGAAAAGCTGAAAAGTTGTTTTTCATGTTTTACCACGATCGGTCTTTTTAGACGTGCATAGGCACGTTACAGCCTTGTATATTAAATAATGGCTTTTCAAAATTGCTGAGACGTTGTACGGTAACAAATTAGCACGATCGGTCTTTCTAAACATGCATAGGCGCGTCAGAGCCACAATTTACTTAACAATCACTATATCAAAAGGCTGACACATCGTACGGCTACATATTAGCTCGAACGCTCTTTATCGACGTGCACAAGCGCAAAGAAGGCATAATTCAAAGAATTGAGGGTCTTTGAAGAAGCTGAATCGCCGTACGGCCACGTATTAGCACGACCTATCATATATATTGAAACGTGCACAGACGTGGTTGATCCAAACCTTGGTGTCTAATGGCTGTTTTAGAGAACCGAGACTTTGAACGGCTCAGAATTTATACGATCGATCTTTTAAGACGTGTGCAGCAATTTTGGAGCCCTCACTTTGTAAAAAATGATTATTTTGAAGCTGAGACGTTGCACCGCTGCATCGTAAAACGTTTTGTCTTTTTAGACGTGAATAGGCACGGTAGAGCCATGTAAATTGGAAAAAGCCTTTTTGAAACGCTGACACGTCGAACGGCCACATACTAGCACGATCGGATTTTCTAGACGCGTATAGGCCCATTAAAGCCGTGTTTTCTAATTAATGGCTCTAATTGAAAGTTGAGTCGCTGTTCGGCGCCATATTTGCATGATCTGTCAGTTTGGGCATGCACCGCCAGGTTGCAGTCACAACTCATTCAGCAATCACTTCTTAAAAATGCTGACCCGTCGAATGACCACATATAAGCTCGATCGCTTTTCTTGACGTTTGCAAGCGAAAAGGAGACATAACTTGAAGAATAAAAATTTATTTAAATAACTGAGACATCGTACGGCCATGGATAAGCACGACATGTCTTTTCAAACGTGCAGTCATCGAAGAATTCAACTTTGGTGAGTAATGGCTTTCTCAAAAAGAACAAATATGATCAATTTTTTTAAGATTTGTGCATCCATTTTGGAGCCCTCACATATTAAACAATGATTTTTTCAAGCTGAGACATTGCACCGCCACTTAGTAACCCAATCTGTCTTTCAAGTGTCTATCTAATCGTGCACTGACGTGGTGAATCCGAATCGTAGTCGCTAATGGCTTTATTCAAAGGTGAAACGTTGTACGGCTCGAAATAAATATGATTACGTGTGCAGCCATTTGAAGCCCTCACTCAGTAAACAATGTTTTTTAAGCTGAGACGTTGTGCCGCTACATAGTAGCACGATATGTTTTTCTAGACGTGCACATGCACGTTAAAGCCATGCATTGTGAGCAATGCCTTCTCAGAAATGCTGAGACGTTGTACGGTCACATATTAGCACGATCGGTCTTTCAAGACATGCATAGGCGCGTCAGAGTTACAATTAACGTACAAACACTTTTTCAGAATGCTGACGCGTCGTTCGGCTACATATTAGCTCGAACGCTCTTTGTCGACGTGCACAAGCACAAAAAAGGCATAAATTAAAGAAGAAAGAGCTTTTGGAAAGCTGAGACAAGGTACGGCCAAACATAAGCATGATCTATTATTCTAGACCTGCCCAGACGTGTTGAGGTCGTAAAATTTTGAGCAATCGCACATATGAAAAGCTGAAAAGTTGTTTTTCATGTTTTACCACGATCGGTCTTTTTAGACGTGCATAGGCACGTTACAGCCTTGTATATTAAATAATGGCTTTTCAAAATTGCTGAGACGTTGTACGGTCAAATTAGCACGATCGGTCTTTCAAACATGCATAGGCGCGTCAGAGCCACAATTTACTTAAAATCACTTATCAAAAGGCTGACACATCGTACGGCTACATATTAGCTCGAACGCTCTTTATCGACGTGCACAAACGCAAAGAAGGCATAATTCAAAGAATTGAGGGTCTTTGAAGAAGCTGAATCGCCGTACGGCCACGTATTAGCACGACCTATCATATATATTGAAACGTGCACAGACGTGGTTGATCCAAACCTTGGTGTCTAATGGCTGTTTTAGAGAACCGAGACTTTGAACGGCTCAGACTTTATACGATCGATCTTTTAAGACGTGTGCAGCAATTTTGGAGCCCTCACTTTGTAAAAATGATTATTTTGAAGCTGAGACGTTGCACCGCTGCATCGTAAAACGTTTTGTCTTTTTAGACGTGAATAGGCACGGTAGAGCCATGTAAATTGGAAAAAGCCTTTTTGAAACGCTGACACGTCGAACGGCCACATACTAGCACGATCGGATTTTCTAGACGCGTATAGGCCCATTAAAGCCGTGTTTTCTAATTAATGGCTCTAATTGAAAGTTGAGTCGCTGTTCGGCGCCATATTTGCATGATCTGTCAGTTTGGGCATGCACCGCCAGGTTGCAGTCACAACTCATTCAGCAATCACTTCTTAAAAATGCTGACCCGTCGAATGACCACATATAAGCTCGATCGCTTTTCTTGACGTTTGCAAGCGAAAAGGAGACATAACTTGAAGAATAAAAATTTATTTAAATAACTGAGACATCGTACGGCCATGGATAAGCACGACATGTCTTTTCAAACGTGCAGTCATCGAAGAATTCAACTTTGGTGAGTAATGGCTTTTCAAAAAGAACAAATATGATCAATTTTTTTAAGATTTGTGCATCCATTTTGGAGCCCTCACATATTAAACAATGATTTTTTCAAGCTGAGACATTGCACCGCCACTTAGTAACCCAATCTGTCTTTCAAGTGTCTATCTAATCGTGCACTGACGTGGTGAATCCGAATCGTAGTCGCTAATGGCTTTATTCAAAGGTGAAACGTTGTACGGCTCGAAATAAATATGATTACGTGTGCAGCCATTTGAAGCCCTCACTCAGTAAACAATGTTTTTTAAGCTGAGACGTTGTGCCGCTACATAGTAGCACGATATGTTTTTCTAGACGTGCACATGCACGTTAAAGCCATGCATTGTGAGCAATGCCTTCTCAGAAATGCTGAGACGTTGTACGGTCACATATTAGCACGATCGGTCTTTCAAGACATGCATAGGCGCGTCAGAGTTACAATTAACGTACAAACACTTTTTCAGAATGCTGACGCGTCGTTCGGCTACATATTAGCTCGAACGCTCTTTGTCGACGTGCACAAGCACAAAAAAGGCATAAATTAAAGAAGAAAGAGCTTTTGGAAAGCTGAGACAAGGTACGGCCAAACATAAGCATGATCTATTATTCTAGACCTGCCCAGACGTGTTGGGGTCGTAAAATTTTGAGCAATCGCACATATGAAAAGCTGAAAAGTTGTTTTTCATATTTTACCACGATCGGTCTTTTTAGACGTGCATAGGCACGTTACAGCCTTGTATATTAAATAATGGCTTTTCAAAATTGCTGAGACGTTGTACGGTCACATATTAGCACGATCGGTCTTTCAAGACATGCATAGGCGCGTCAGAGCCACAATTTACTTAAAATCACTCTATCAAAAGGCTGACACATCGTACGGCTACATATTAGCTCGAACGCTCTTTATCGACGTGCACAAACGCAAAGAAGGCATAATTCAAAGAATTGAGGGTCTTTGAAGAAGCTGAATCGCCGTACGGCCACGTATTAGCACGACCTATCATATATATTGAAACGTGCACAGACGTGGTTGATCCAAACCTTGGTGTCTAATGGCTGTTTTAGAGAACCGAGACTTTGAACGGCTCAGAATTTATACGATCGATCTTTTAAGACGTGTGCAGCAATTTTGGAGCCCTCACTTTGTAAAAATGATTATTTTGAAGCTGAGACGTTGCACCGCTGCATCGTAAAACGTTTTGTCTTTTTAGACGTGAATAGGCACGGTAGAGCCATGTAAATTGGAAAAAGCCTTTTTGAAACGCTGACACGTCGAACGGCCACATACTAGCACGATCGGATTTTCTAGACGCGTATAGGCCCATTAAAGCCGTGTTTTCTAATTAATGGCTCTAATTGAAAGTTGAGTCGCTGTTCGGCGCCATATTTGCATGATCTGTCAGTTTGGGCATGCACCGCCAGGTTGCAGTCACAACTCATTCAGCAATCACTTCTTAAAAATGCTGACCCGTCGAATGACCACATATAAGCTCGATCGCTTTTCTTGACGTTTGCAAGCGAAAAGGAGACATAACTTGAAGAATAAAAATTTATTTAAATAACTGAGACATCGTACGGCCATGGATAAGCACGACATGTCTTTTCAAACGTGCAGTCATCGAAGAATTCAACTTTGGTGAGTAATGGCTTTTCAAAAAGAACAAATATGATCAATTTTTTTAAGATTTGTGCATCCATTTTGGAGCCCTCACATATTAAACAATGATTTTTTCAAGCTGAGACATTGCACCGCCACTTAGTAACCCAATCTGTCTTTCAAGTGTCTATCTAATCGTGCACTGACGTGGTGAATCCGAATCGTAGTCGCTAATGGCTTTATTCAAAAGGTGAAACGTTGTACGGCTCGAAATAAATATGATTACGTGTGCAGCCATTTGAAGCCCTCACTCAGTAAACAATGTTTTTTAAGCTGAGACGTTGTGCCGCTACATAGTAGCACGATATGTTTTTCTAGACGTGCACATGCACGTTAAAGCCATGCATTGTGAGCAATGCCTTCTCAGAAATGCTGAGACGTTGTACGGTCACATATTAGCACGATCGGTCTTTCAAGACATGCATAGGCGCGTCAGAGTTACAATTAACGTACAAACACTTTTTCAGAATGCTGACGCGTCGTTCGGCTACATATTAGCTCGAACGCTCTTTGTCGACGTGCACAAGCACAAAAAAGGCATAAATTAAAGAAGAAAGAGCTTTTGGAAAGCTGAGACAAGGTACGGCCAAACATAAGCATGATCTATTATTCTAGACCTGCCCAGACGTGTTGAGGTCGTAAAATTTTGAGCAATCGCACATATGAAAAGCTGAAAAGTTGTTTTTCATGTTTTACCACGATCGGTCTTTTTAGACGTGCATAGGCACGTTACAGCCTTGTATATTAAATAATGGCTTTTCAAAATTGCTGAGACGTTGTACGGTAACAAATTAGCACGATCGGTCTTTCTAAACATGCATAGGCGCGTCAGAGCCACAATTTACTTAAAATCACTATATCAAAAGGCTGACACATCGTACGGCTACATATTAGCTCGAACGCTCTTTATCGACGTGCACAAACGCAAAGAAGGCATAATTCAAAGAATTGAGGGTCTTTGAAGAAGCTGAATCGCCGTACGGCCACGTATTAGCACGACCTATCATATATATTGAAACGTGCACAGACGTGGTTGATCCAAACCTTGGTGTCTAATGGCTGTTTTAGAGAACCGAGACTTTGAACGGCTCAGAATTTATACGATCGATCTTTTAAGACGTGTGCAGCAATTTTGGAGCCCTCACTTTGTAAAAAATGATTATTTTGAAGCTGAGACGTTGCACCGCTGCATCGTAAAACGTTTTGTCTTTTTAGACGTGAATAGGCACGGTAGAGCCATGTAAATTGGAAAAAGCCTTTTTGAAACGCTGACACGTCGAACGGCCACATACTAGCACGATCGGATTTTCTAGACGCGTATAGGCCCATTAAAGCCGTGTTTTCTAATTAATGGCTCTAATTGAAAGTTGAGTCGCTGTTCGGCGCCATATTTGCATGATCTGTCAGTTTGGGCATGCACCGCCAGGTTGCAGTCACAACTCATTCAGCAATCACTTCTTAAAAATGCTGACCCGTCGAATGACCACATATAAGCTCGATCGCTTTTCTTGACGTTTGCAAGCGAAAAGGAGACATAACTTGAAGAATAAAAATTTATTTAAATAACTGAGACATCGTACGGCCATGGATAAGCACGACATGTCTTTTCAAACGTGCAGTCATCGAAGAATTCAACTTTGGTGAGTAATGGCTTTTCAAAAAGAACAAATATGATCAATTTTTTTAAGATTTGTGCATCCATTTTGGAGCCCTCACATATTAAACAATGATTTTTTCAAGCTGAGACATTGCACCGCCACTTAGTAACCCAATCTGTCTTTCAAGTGTCTATCTAATCGTGCACTGACGTGGTGAATCCGAATCGTAGTCGCTAATGGCTTTATTCAAAAGGTGAAACGTTGTACGGCTCGAAATAAATATGATTACGTGTGCAGCCATTTGAAGCCCTCACTCAGTAAACAATGTTTTTTAAGCTGAGACGTTGTGCCGCTACATAGTAGCACGATATGTTTTTCTAGACGTGCACATGCACGTTAAAGCCATGCATTGTGAGCAATGCCTTCTCAGAAATGCTGAGACGTTGTACGGTCACATATTAGCACGATCGGTCTTTCAAGACATGCATAGGCGCGTCAGAGTTACAATTAACGTACAAACACTTTTTCAGAATGCTGACGCGTCGTTCGGCTACATATTAGCTCGAACGCTCTTTGTCGACGTGCACAAGCACAAAAAAGGCATAAATTAAAGAAGAAAGAGCTTTTGGAAAGCTGAGACAAGGTACGGCCAAACATAAGCATGATCTATTATTCTAGACCTGCCCAGACGTGTTGAGGTCGTAAAATTTTGAGCAATCGCACATATGAAAAGCTGAAAAGTTGTTTTTCATATTTTACCACGATCGGTCTTTTTAGACGTGCATAGGCACGTTACAGCCTTGTATATTAAATAATGGCTTTTCAAAATTGCTGAGACGTTGTACGGTAACAAATTAGCACGATCGGTCTTTCTAAACATGCATAGGCGCGTCAGAGCCACAATTTACTTAAAATCACTCTATCAAAAGGCTGACACATCGTACGGCTACATATTAGCTCGAACGCTCTTTATCGACGTGCACAAACGCAAAGAAGGCATAATTCAAAGAATTGAGGGTCTTTGAAGAAGCTGAATCGCCGTACGGCCACGTATTAGCACGACCTATCATATATATTGAAACGTGCACAGACGTGGTTGATCCAAACCTTGGTGTCTAATGGCTGTTTTAGAGAACCGAGACTTTGAACGGCTCAGAATTTATACGATCGATCTTTTAAGACGTGTGCAGCAATTTTGGAGCCCTCACTTTGTAAAAAATGATTATTTTGAAGCTGAGACGTTGCACCGCTGCATCGTAAAACGTTTTGTCTTTTTAGACGTGAATAGGCACGGTAGAGCCATGTAAATTGGAAAAAGCCTTTTTGAAACGCTGACACGTCGAACGGCCACATACTAGCACGATCGGATTTTCTAGACGCGTATAGGCCCATTAAAGCCGTGTTTTCTAATTAATGGCTCTAATTGAAAGTTGAGTCGCTGTTCGGCGCCATATTTGCATGATCTGTCAGTTTGGGCATGCACCGCCAGGTTGCAGTCACAACTCATTCAGCAATCACTTCTTAAAAATGCTGACCCGTCGAATGACCACATATAAGCTCGATCGCTTTTCTTGACGTTTGCAAGCGAAAAGGAGACATAACTTGAAGAATAAAAATTTATTTAAATAACTGAGACATCGTACGGCCATGGATAAGCACGACATGTCTTTTCAAACGTGCAGTCATCGAAGAATTCAACTTTGGTGAGTAATGGCTTTTTCAAAAAGAACAAATATGATCAATTTTTTTAAGATTTGTGCATCCATTTTGGAGCCCTCACATATTAAACAATGATTTTTTCAAGCTGAGACATTGCACCGCCACTTAGTAACCCAATCTGTCTTTCAAGTGTCTATCTAATCGTGCACTGACGTGGTGAATCCGAATCGTAGTCGCTAATGGCTTTATTCAAAGGTGAAACGTTGTACGGCTCGAAATAAATATGATTACGTGTGCAGCCATTTGAAGCCCTCACTCAGTAAACAATGTTTTTTAAGCTGAGACGTTGTGCCGCTACATAGTAGCACGATATGTTTTTCTAGACGTGCACATGCACGTTAAAGCCATGCATTGTGAGCAATGCCTTCTCAGAAATGCTGAGACGTTGTACGGTCACATATTAGCACGATCGGTCTTTCAAGACATGCATAGGCGCGTCAGAGTTACAATTAACGTACAAACACTTTTTCAGAATGCTGACGCGTCGTTCGGCTACATATTAGCTCGAACGCTCTTTGTCGACGTGCACAAGCACAAAAAAGGCATAAATTAAAGAAGAAAGAGCTTTTGGAAAGCTGAGACAAGGTACGGCCAAACATAAGCATGATCTATTATTCTAGACCTGCCCAGACGTGTTGAGGTCGTAAAATTTTGAGCAATCGCACATATGAAAAGCTGAAAAGTTGTTTGTTCATATTTTACCACGATCGGTCTTTTTAGACGTGCATAGGCACGTTACAGCCTTGTATATTAAATAATGGCTTTTCAAAATTGCTGAGACGTTGTACGGTCACATATTAGCACGATCGGTCTTTCTAAACATGCATAGGCGCGTCAGAGCCACAATTTACTTAAAATCACTCTATCAAAAGGCTGACACATCGTACGGCTACATATTAGCTCGAACGCTCTTTATCGACGTGCACAAACGCAAAGAAGGCATAATGCAAAGAATTGAGGGTCTTTGAAGAAGCTGAATCGCCGTACGACCACGTATTAGCACGACCTATCATATATATTGAAACGTGCACAGACGTGGTTGATCCAAATCTTGGTGTCTAATGGCTGTTTTAGAGAACCGAGACTTTGAACGGCTCAGAATTTATACGATCGATCTTTTAAGACGTGTGCAGCAATTTTGGAGCCCTCACTTAGTAAACAATGATTATTTTGAAGCTGAGACGTTGCACCGCTGCATCGTATAACGTTTTGTCTTTTTAGACGTGAATAAGCACGGTAGAGCCATGTAAATTGGAAAAAGCCTTTTTGAAACGCTGACACGTCGAACGGCCACATACTAGCACGATCGGATTTTCTAGACGCGTATAGGCCCATTAAAGCCGTGTTTTCTAATTAATGGCTCTATTTAAAAGTTGAGTCGCTGTTCGGCGCCATATTTGCATGATCTGTCAGTTTGGGCATGCACCGCCAGGTTGCAGTCACAACTCATTCAGCAATCACTTCTTAAAAATGCTGACCCGTCGAATGACCACATATAAGCTCGATCGCTTTTCTTGACGTTTGCAAGCGAAAAGGAGACATAACTTGAAGAATAAAATTTATTTAAATAACTGAGACATCGTACGGCCATGTATAAGCACGACATGTTTTTCAAACGTGCAGTCATAGAAGAATTCAACTTTGGTGGGTAATGGCTTTTCAAAAAGAACAAATATGATCAATTTTTTTAGATTGTGCATCCATTTTGGAGCCCTCACTTATTAAACAATGATTTTTTCAAGCTGAGACATTGCACCGCCACTTAGTAACCCAATCTGTCTTTCAAGTGTCTATCTAATCGTGCACTGACGTGGTGAATCCGAATCGTAGTCGCTAATGGCTTTATTCAAAGGTGAAACGTTGTACGGCTCGAAATAAATATGATTACGTGTGCAGCCATTTGAAGCCCTCACTCAGTAAACAATGTTTTTAAGCTGAGACGTTGTGCCGCTACATAGTAGCACGATATGTTTTTCTAGACGTGCACATGCACGTTAAAGCCATGCATTGTGAGCAATGCCTTCTCAGAAATGCTGAGACGTTGTACGGTCACATATTAGCACGATCGGTCTTTCAAGACATGCATAGGCGCGTCAGAGTTACAATTAACGTACAAACACTTTTTCAGAATGCTGACGCGTCGTTCGGCTACATATTAGCTCGAACGCTCTTTGTCGACGTGCACAAGCACAAAAAAGGCATAAATTAAAGAAGAAAGAGCTTTTGGAAAGCTGAGACAAGGTACGGCCAAACATAAGCATGATCTATTATTCTAGACCTGCCCAGACGTGTTGAGGTCGTAAAATTTTGAGCAATCGCACATATGAAAAGCTGAAAAGTTGTTTGCTCATATTTTACCACGATCGGTCTTTTTAGACGTGCATAGGCACGTTACAGCCTTGTATATTAAATAATGGCTTTTCAAAATTGCTGAGACGTTGTACGGTCACATATTAGCACGATCGGTCTTTCTAAACATGCATAGGCGCGTCAGAGCCACAATTTACTTAAAAATCACTCTATCAAAAGGCTGACACATCGTACGGCTACATATTAGCTCGAACGCTCTTTATCGACGTGCACAAACGCAAAGAAGGCATAATTCAAAGAATTGAGGGTCTTTGAAGAAGCTGAATCGCCGTACGGCCACGTGTTAGCACGACCTATCATATATATTTAAACGTGCACAGACGTGGTTGATCCAAACCTTGGTGTCTAATGGCTGTTTTAGAGAACCGAGACTTTGAACGGCTCAGAATTTATACGATCGATCTTTTAAGACGTGTGCAGCAATTTTGGAGCCCTCACTTAGTAAACAATGATTATTTTGAAGCTGAGACGTTGCACCGCTGCATAGTAAAACGTTTTGTCTTTTTAGACGTGAATAGGCACGGTAGAGCCATGTATATTGGAAAAAGCCTTTTTGAAACGCTGACACGTCGAACGGCCACATACTAGCACGATCGGATTTTCTAGACGCGTATAGGCCCATTAAAGCCGTGTTTTCTAATTAATGGCTCTATTTAAAAGTTGAGTCGCTGTTCGGCGCCATATTTGCATGATCTGTCAGTTTGGGCATGCACCGCCAGGTTGCAGTCACAACTCATTCAGCAATCACTTCTTAAAAATGCTGACCCGTCGAATGACCACATATAAGCTCGATCGCTTTTCTTGACGTTTGCAAGCGAAAAGGAGACATAACTTGAAGAATAAAGAATTATTTAAATAACTGAGACATCGTACGGCCATGTATAAGCACGACATGTCTTTCAAACGTGCAGTCATAGAAGAATTCAACTTTGGTGGGTAATGGCTTTTCAAAAAGAACAAATATGATCATTTTTTTTAAATTTGTGCATCCATTTTGGAGCCGTCACTTATTAAACAATAATTTTTTCAAGCTGAGACATTGCACCGCCACTTAGTAACCGAATCTGTCTTTCAAGTGTCTATCTAATCGTGCACTGACGTGGTGAATCCGAATCGTAGTCGCTAATGGCTTTATTCAAAAGGTGAAACGTTGTACGGCTCGAAATAAATATGATTACGTGTGCAGCCATTTGAAGCCCTCACTCAGTAAACAATGTTTTTTTAAGCTGAGACGTTGCGCCGCTACATAGTAGCACGATATGTTTTTCTAGACGTGCACATGCACGTTAAAGCCATGCATTGTGAGCAATGCCTTCTCAGAAATGCTGAGACGTTGTACGGTCACATATTAGCACGATCGGTCTTTCAAGACATGCATAGGCGCGTCAGAGTTACAATTAACGTACAAACACTTTTTCAGAATGCTGACGCGTCGTTCGGCTACATATTAGCTCGAACGCTCTTTGTCGACGTGCACAAGCACAAAAAAGGCATAAATTAAAGAAGAAAGAGCTTTTGGAAAGCTGAGACAAGGTACGGCCAAACATAAGCATGATCTATTATTCTAGACCTGCCCAGACGTGTTGGGGTCGTAAAATTTTGAGCAATCGCACATATGAAAAGCTGAAAAGTTGTTTGCTCATATTTTACCACGATCGGTATTTTTAGACGTGCATAGGCACGTTACAGCCTTGTATATTTAACAATGGCTTTTCAAAATTGCTGAGACGTTGTACGGTCACATATTAGCACGATCGGTCTTTCTAAACATGCATAGGCGCGTCAGAGCCACAATTTACTTAAAAATCACTCTATCAAAAGGCTGACACATCGTACGGCTACATATTAGCTCGAACGCTCTTTATCGACGTGCACAAACGCAACGAAGGCATAACTCAAAGAATTGAGGGTCGTTGAAGAAGCTGAATTGCCGTACGGCCACGTATTAGCATGACCTGTCACATATATTTAAACGCGCACAGACGTGGTTGATCCAAACCTTGGTGTCTAATGGCTGTTTTAGAAAACCGAGACTTTGAACGGCTCAGAATTTATACGATCGATCTTTTAAGACGTGTGCAGCAATTTTGGAGCCCTCACTTAGTAAACAATGATTATTTTGAAGCTGAGACGTTGCACCGCTGCATAGTAAAACGTTTTGTCTTTCTAGACGTGAATAGGCACGGTAGAGCCATGTATATTGGAAAAAGCCTTTTTGAAACGCTGACACGTCGAACAGCCACATACTAGCATGATCGGTTTCTCTAGACGCGTATAGGCCCATTAAAGCTGGGCTTACTAATTAATGGCTCTATTTATAAGTTGAGTCGCTTTTCGGTGCCATATTTGCATGATCTGTCAGTTTGGGCAATCACTTTCCGAAAATGCTGACCCGTCGAACGACCACATATAAGCTCGATCGCTCTTTCTTGACGTTTACAAGCGAAAAAGAGACAGAACTTGAAGAATAAAGAGTTATTTAAATAATGGAGACATCGTACGGCCATGTATAAGCACGACATGTCTTTCCAAACGTGCAGTCATAAAAGAATTCAACCTTGGTGGGCAATGGCTTTTTTAAAAAGAACAAATACGATCAATTTTTCTAAGTCGTGTGCATCCATTTTGGAGCCGTCACTTATTAAACAATTTTTTTTTCAAGCTGGGACGTTGCACCGCCACTTAGTAACCCAATCTGTCTTTCAAGTGTCTATATAAACGTGCACTGACGTGGTGAATCCGAATCGTCGCTAATGGCTTTTTCAAAAACGTTGTAGACGGAAATATATGATTACGTGTGCAGCCATGTGGAGTCCTCACTCAGTGAACAATGTTTTTATTTGCTGAGACGTTGTGCCGCTACATAGTAGCACGATATGTTTCTCTAGACGTGCACGAGCCCTTAAAAGCCATACATTGTGAATAATGACCCTTTAAAAGTGCTGAGGCGTTGTACGGTAACATATTGGCACGATCGGTCTTTCTACACATGCATAGGCGCGTCAAAGCCACTATGAACCTAACAGTCACTTTTTCAGAATGCTGACGCGTCATACGGCTACATATTAGCTCGAACGCTCTTTATCGAGGTGCACAAGCACAAAAAAGGCATAAGTTAGAGGAAAAGAGGCCTTTCAAAAAGCTGAGACGACGTACGGCCAAACATAAGTATGATTTATCATTCTAGACCTGCTTAGACGTGTTTGGGGCGTAAAATAGTAAGCAATCGATCATTTGAAAAGGTGAGAAGTTGTTCGTTTACAAATTACCATTATCGGTCTTTTTAGACGTGCATAGGCACGTTACAGCCTTGTATATTTAACAATGACTCTTCAAAATTGCTGAGATGTCATACCGCCACATATTAGCACGCTAAGTCTTTTAGACATGCATAGACGCGTCAGAGCCACAATTTACTTAACGATCGCTTTTTCAAAAGCTGACATGTCGTACGGCCACGTATTAACTCGGTCGCTCTTTCTTGGCGTGCACAAGCGCAAAGAAGGCATAACTCAATGAATAGAGGGTCTTTGAAGAAGCTGAGACGTCGTTCGGGCCATGTATTAGCACGACCTGTCTTATATACTTAAACGTGCACTGACGTGGTGTATCCAAACCTTAGTGACTAATGGCTGTTTTAAAAAGCCGAGATTTTGAGCGGCTCAGGATTAATACGATCGATCTTTCTAGACGTTTGCAGCAATTTTGGTGCCATCACATAGTCAACAATGATTTTATAAGCTGAGACGTTGCACCGCTACATAGTGACACAATTTGTCTTTCTAGACGTGAAAAGGCATGCTAGAGCCATGTATATTGGAAAAGGTCTTTTTGAAACGCTGACACGTCAAACGGCCACATATCAGCGCGATCGAAATTGCTAGACGCGTATAGGCCTGTTAAAGCCGTGTTTACTGATCAATGGCTCTATTTAGTGTTGAGTCGTTGTTCGGTGCCATATTTGCATGATATGTCATTTTGGGCAAGCACAGGCAGATTGCAGTCACAACTCATTTAACAATCACGGTATCGGGCTTCTAGATTGACGCCTTTGTTTGCTGGGCCTTTCGATCGCCTTACCACTACTCGGCTATCAGCGCCTACGCGCAGCTCAGGTGAGCCGGTCAGATCGGCTTTGTGCTGGCTCCGCTTCACAGCTATTATGGCCACGACTATACTCAAATGTCCTTCCGCTTTGCTTGCGCGTTCTGAGGGCAGCTCCGAGAAGGGTCTTAACTGCCCTGGTCTAGCACTAACATTAAAATAGATTACTCATGTAGCACACTTATGTCCCTCAGCTTCGCTTTTGATGAATCGTATTAAGACCGGATATAGGAAACTAAAGTTGACGAGTAGTCACACCCGAGTGTGTGACTGCCCTACCAACTCGCGCCTGATTGGGTAATAAAGAGTTGGGTGGGCTGGACGCCCGGCTGACCGAAAAAGACCCATAGTGTAGTGAGGGGTATGGAACCCGATTCCAATACAGGTCCGATAGCTACCATTATTTCGCGATAGAGTCAGCGTGGTTCTAGCGCGTGGGTTCCGGTAGCTTAAATCTGTGGCAGGGGAGTACCATCGCAAAGGCTGTTGTCCGGAAATTATTCTCTTAGGTTACACAATCGTATGATCAACATGATCCGTGAGTAAATTATGATAAGCTTTTTCGTTATCCGACAATTTCTGACTTCCGCAGCAATAATTCGCTTTAATTTGGTTGAGTTGGATGTCATTAACACTGACACTCACGAGCTATAAGCGACGACCTTTTCAATGCCCATTCGCCATGATCCATGGTGCAGTAAATAAAGCAACGGTCATCAACTGCATCTAGCCTGCCGCACCCGCATTTACCATCAAATTCTATGCTTCTCACCGTACAAGTCCTTCAAGAAGTGCCACTCTTTCAATCGATCTTCTCGCCAAGAATTTAAATTTAAATCTTAGCAGTCGACATATTGTTATCGTTTTTTGATTGAATTTCTAGATAAATTTTCCTGAGTGGCATTCTCAGCATCTATCTCAATACTCTTATTCAATTTCTTCACGATTTGGCTGCGAAATCTGGTACGCTCCACTTTTTTTAAATATACATTACCCCTCGAAGCTCGCAGCCTTTTCGCGTGTCCTTCTCATCCTCACTTTCTACAATGGCCAACCAATCTCAGATGTTTAATATCTTCAGCTACACGTTCTCAAATTACCTACTAAAGTTTTCTTTGGCTTGGATGGCTAAAGTAAGCCCCAAACTTGAATTCATGTAGACGGATCATTCAAACCTTTCATTGAGCTAATTAAGTGCTCACACTGGCTTAAGCCCAATATTATGCAACGATTAAATATCACACAAGCAAAAAGTTACCTAAATCAATCTTCTTTTAAGTGCCACTTCCAGCGATCTTTCGACAACAAAAACTCACTTAAATTACCCGATTCACTTTGTCGATCAAAATCGCAACAACAGATCGAACAAAGAATGTTCTTGGCCTAAAATTTGGAAAATGTACAATTGGAAAACTAAAATTCATTACTCGCAATCTTAAGTCGGACCGCTTGCTATTTCACCGTGTAAGTATTCCAGAAAAAGTTACGGCACATTTGTGCTATCTTCCGGTGCACTTTTTCTTCTCGCGATTTGTGTACATTGAAACCCAATCTCTCGCCTATATTTTATGAGGTTTTGTGATCTCAGTGTGCTGATTCGCTCGGCTTCACTTGCGTCCGTTAATGCTCAATTTACCGGATTACGAGCATGCTGGTATTGCCGTTGGATACGTATCGCCACCAGCGCATATCACAGCCACGCTCCATAGCGCTTTCTAGCGGCGGCATCGTCGTTAAGCTAGTCTGTGCATCCCATCCACTGTAATACAGTCGCGGAGGAAGCTTCGAAGGTCGGTGTTCGGAGGAGAGTTGAGCGGCAAGCCAGGCGAAGTCGGTGGAGAACAAAAGAGTGTTAATTTATACAGGCAAATTCAGAATAGATGGTAAGAGCTCTTACGGATTCTTGTCTTGCTTACGGCCTAACTGGTGGCTCTCAACCATCTAATGTATTCATATAAGACTATCATTCTTCTTGTCTCCATCTGGTTTTTAAGACCACCCCATTTTTTTCTAATCAAAAAGGTCACTCGATTTGCAATGGTTATGAGACGTCTGGACCTGCATATATCTATAAACTGATTCAATGGATATGTATTTTGATAATATTGTAATTATATGACGTAGTAGCCATTACCGGTAAGCCTGCCGGTGGCGATGGATATACGTCATATTACCTTGCGTCATGAAGATGCTTATTTTGAAGAAAAGGGCTCCTCATATTGCTTAATACCCAATAGAGGTCGATGAGTCCATATATCTACTTTAAATTTTTAACTAGTTTCCAAATGGCTTCCTTCTTGGTTTCACCAAGCCACCAAACTTTGTATTTTAGGGATCCCCTGTACTTACAGTGTTCAATGACGGCTTTGATACGTTGACCCTCCGAGCCATCGGTCAACATTACGTTACTACCTTTTGCCTCTTAGGGTCTTTGCGATACGGCTTTAACAGAGAAGTATGAAACACTGATTGCAGCTCTGATCCCTTCGATGACCTCAACTTATAGCAAGCTCGCTAAAGCTTCTTCACGATCGAGAACGGACCAATATATCTTAACACGAACTTATCTGACTAAGCCATGTTTTTGTGACGTACATCCAAATTCTCGCCGTTCAAAAGCACCATATCACCAACCTGGAAGCCTGGGATGATTTCTGATGTGATAGCACCTCATGCATTTTAAAGCTTCGCTCACCCGGTTTTGTGCGAACTTATGTAGAGTTTTTTGACGCAGTAGAAACTTTTGTGCTGATTTTTCCAATTTGTAAAATTCTGGATCTCAAACCACATCGTCCGGCATATAAGGAGCATATCCTAGATCCGCTTCGAACGGTGGAACTCCAATTGTAGAGTGTAAAAATTGTAGGCTATCTGCAAATGCAAAAAGTCATTCAAATCGTTCGGTGCTGGGGTCGATGGCACCTCGAAGGTAAATTCAATATAAACAATCGGGTCTCATCGCTGTTTTTTTTTGTTTCGGCCTAGAACCAAAATTAAAATCTGTAGCAATTCCACAGCAGACACGACTACTTGCCATAACTCAGATGTGAACTTGGTATCTTGCTCGGACACAGTGGTCTTTGGTATGCTTAGGTCCTCCATACTCTTTTTCATACCTTTGCAATTTTGCAGTGTCGTCCGGTGTATTCGTAGCGATAAACATAGCCCTTCTCGTTAAGGGATCAACAATCACCATGACGGTAATGATCCCACCATTAATTATTGGGAAGACACGACGATTTGAATTGAGATGTTGACCTTCTTCCTCTTGAATCATCCAGAGACTGAAGTAATCATGGCACTTAAGCTACCTAGCTTTTTTGCACTGACACATGTTTCAAGTGCTGACGTAGCACTTGATGTACTTCGTCATTTTGGGTCAGTAATGTCTTTAACGTCAGGTCAGACAGGTTTTGCAAAACCTTGTGTGGTCAACCGCTACCAATAGTGGTTTCGCAGATGCAGCGATTTTTTTTTCTTTGCCGTCTGAAATATACAGTGGTGAAGTCTCACCTTTGCTTGTTTTATATTACAAAATATTATTCTGCAACGAGTTGTCTAGCACATCATCTCCTTTTTTATGATATTTGTATCAACGAATACATGGTCTTTCTGGCTTGAACAGCTGGAACCTTGCTCGTCCTAATTGTCGCCACGATCTCGCGGTTCTTAGCCGCTTCCAGTAGCCCTTGCAAACTAACTTGTGCATCCTTAATCTCAAATTTCAGATCGCGTGACAATGCATCAGCCTCCGTGTTAGCGTCACCGGGGATCCACTTAACAAAGGCTAAATTTCATTGAGCCACCGATCTCCTCTCCGGTCTGTGTTTGGATCGTTTCAGTATTTTTGTGATACGTTTCGACCGTAAACGATCGGTCGATAAGATACACACGGCATATTTTTCGCTCATACACAGGGTACTTTAACTCGGCTGGCTTCATCTTTTGGCCAGTTAAGCAACCCGATGTTCTACTTCCACCTCTTCTTGAAACAAGACCCCCCGATCGCAATATTTGAGGCGTTCATCCGTACACCAAATGGTTTTGAACAACCCGAAAGACTAGCAACAAATGGAAGCGTCAAATGACGCTTGAGTTCGGTGAAGTAGCCTAGTTGATCGTCCGAGAGCTTAATTACTTCTCGAGGACGATTTTTTCTTATCAATGTAATGAAGTGGTCCTGAAATTGCGCAAAGTCCTTGCAGAAACTTAAAACATGAAATGTGATGCCTAAGAAACACTTCTTTTGCTTCTTCGTCTTGGGCACGGGCCATCTTGTGTTGACTATCTTGTGTAAGTCCATTCTGGTGCCTTTTTATTCGAAAAATTCTTTCAGGTATAGGATCTGAATGTACCGTTGCTGCTGTATACACTGTTTGAGTACACAGTCTTATCCCGCTACGTGGTCCGCGATATCTTCATTTTCCCTGAACATGTAGATTTCTTAAAGAAGATATTCATCACATCCATTCCGCTTAGCCTCATTGGAAAGCTATCTTACTCAAATAGACCACCCGGGGTAGAAAAAGCGGATGATGGGATATCAGATTTACGCTATCAAACTTGATAGCAGCACCAAAAAAGATCCATGCACGGAAGCAAATGACTTCCGGACATAGCGTCAAAAGTGTCTTACTTTCGCGGCATCGATATCGCAAGAATGTCGCTAGAATTAGCAGACAATTATCGTGCACAATGCACCAACCTACAGACTTTTTCACAGAAACGTTAATGCCTAAAAGGCAGACGTACTTTGGTCGAATAATGCCTGCTTTTCTCACCTCATTAGTTCATTCTTGGAGAATTCTGTACAATTTAGGATTTTGACGCCATTGCTTGACAGAGATCGGCGTAATACTACGCTATAATGAGATTTCGTGCTCAACTCCTTTCCGTACTGAAGGTATCTCGATTGGAAGCTCTGTACAAAAATATTTTTCGTGCGCATACTTGCGTGGCTCTTCATACGCTAGATTGTCCTTAAGCAATTTCAATCCTTTATTTTTGTAGCGCTCAGATTTTTCAAATCATGTGAGTTGACGACGAAGCTTCAATGTCTTTGTCGCAACATTCACAGAACTTGGTGAAAAGAAATCAGCTGCATTATTCCTTGACGTCCATTGTGACCTTGATGCCAATAGTAAAATCTTGCGGCTCTGATTTGTGTGAGCCTTGCATTGTCCAGCCGCATATCTGGATGGCCATTGATTCTGCGAATTTAATTGAATTACTACGTGTTGCTCCGTGTTGATGTGAGGAGTCATGCACTCTTTAGCCCGGTTGATATCTGGAATTCGCTCGGTCACATATCATGCCGATGATAGCGTATCTTTCTAAAAACAGACATGACGTTTTTGATTTTAAAAGAAAACCAGATATGTGCTGGTCAATGTGCACATTCGTCGGGCGCGGTGAACATTCTAGTCGTGACCAAGGTAGACTTGCATCTTTTCTCACTCTGGATTACTTCAAGTTGAACTTACTGCACCAAATCTTTGGATACACCGTGAAGGCTACATCCATTGTTGGTGAAGACGGTGACGAATTCTCTTGACCAACGTCTTCGTAGCTTGGGTTTCTGCTTCGGACATAGCATACAGTGCACCTTTAATATGACATTTCGCCTTTAACACTTAGGAGCGGTACTTTGCGGCGATGTGTGACCGACAACGTCACAGTTGATTGCATGTTGAGGATCTAGTCCAGTCGTCGTTGTTGTCTTTCCTCTTATCAAGACGCTTTGCTTTTTTGGTCGTGACTTGTTCGCACGATATACATGAATTAGTCTGCCCGAGTAATGGGCCAAGTCGATGTTGGAGGTGATTAGATGACCTCCTGAAGACAAGTTGGACTTTCTTTTTCTTCTTCTTCGCGACTTCTTTTTGTAATCCAATCCAGAAAAAGAACTGCTTTGCAAATTCACTGATTTCAGATTCAGTTTGGGACATTAAGTTTTGAAGTATAAAGATCCACTCGTGGTTAACTTCCCTTTGTACAGGATACACACCCGCCTCTCGAAGATCAAATTTAAAATTATCTGGCTCGAAGCGTATGCGCAGTTGAGTTTAGAACAGTGCCCATGTCTTGTGCACATTATGTGCTCGGAGTCGGTAATAAAGGCACAGTATCAATTTAGCACGGACTTGCGTAAATTGCTCGAGATAAGTGTCGCAAAGTCTGAGGACTCTGTTGCCATCAAGTAGCGCTTATTGGCATAGTACGGTTCTGTTGCGGAGATCCATAATTCAAATATTTTGCTAATCTTTCCTTCATAATCAAAAGGGTTTTTCTTCTTTCACTAGCATTTCGATGCCATGGAAGATTTGAAGCGCTTATTATTCTGCTGCTTGCATTTGATTGCAGATCTAGGCTTGATATTATTGATGTTGTTGCTGAGTGAGATACAACAGTAGTTGCCGTATGGGCAGTATGTCTTGTTGGGTCGCTGCAGAATTAGTTGTATTAGCTTGAGCGGTTAAATCCGCGTAGTCATTGGTATTAGCCGCATCTTGCGGAGTCGGTGCTCGTGAGCTAGAGCGCGACGTTGGCCGAAAACTTTCATTGTCGTCGAGAGCGCTTATTCTACTCAGTTGACTAGGTCTTTGAATTGGAAGTGGGCGCTCAGCTATACTACCTCTTCTTTGGGCCATACTTGGGGGACTCTTCAGCGCTCTTCGTAATATTTTATATACATTTCCAAGAAAGGTTTTGAAAATGATAAAACTTTGTTTACGCTTTTTGTACAAAATGGATGATAAATATGCCGCTTCCGGTTTCAACGATGTTGTGAAAATAAATTTCCGACGTCCGAGTCCTTACAATCCGAAATTTTGTTTCGGCTAAGCTGGACAAGCTTCAGCTGTTTCACTGTTGTTATTCAAAAGTCTTATCACAGGTTGTCGAGTTCCTTGTCACGACTCGTAAGGATCACATGGGTTTGTGGGCTTACGAGTCTTTTATTTCCCTAACAACGAAACCAAACAGAACAGCCCACTAGTAATAAATGTAGATCGATTGAAGTCAAGTGGGATAACTAATCTGGAAATTATCTGCCGTGTTTGTTAAAGCGATTCTGAATTAGATCAAATGGAAGAGTACTAAGCTACGGACCGACTGAAGAATTTCAGATGTTTGTACCTCACTAGCGTACAACCACACTTGCCAACCACTGAACGTTGAGTTTTTGCTAATTTGACTACCTTTTGTAACCCACTAAGTGGCTCGTATCAACAATCACAGGACGGCTCGCTTCCCAATATGTAACAACGGGCACCCTTGCCTTGACCATTTAAGCTTGACTTGATATGTAACACAGTCACGAAGGTAGTTTTTTAGGGCCGGCCGTCGGACAAGGCTTGGGCGGCGAGCGAGAAAATTTTGGTGAAGGAAGGGAAGTATTATTTGCTTACAGCAAATTATGAAGGAATATCAAATGGAGAGCTCTTACGGACTTCTGTCTTGCTTACAGGCCTCCTGCTACTATCCTAATGGCTACAATTCAATCTGGCTGTTCACACTGCCCGGATTAAATTTTGACCGACAAAGTTTCTGGTGGGCTCAAAAGAAAAAAATCTAAATCTGACGCAAAGGGTGGTTCGACGTTTAATTTCGAGCTTACACGCAGAGAGGAAGGCCATTTCTAAAGCTAAGACGCAATTTAAATACTGTTTCTAATTGGATTAACGAGTTTGCTAGGCGCGCTAAATTTGTCGTTGTTGGGTCTTGGACTCGCAGTGCACGTCAGACCATATGACTACATGTGGAAAAATACCCAACAAAGTGAAGTTTACTTTGTATCACATTCTGGTGAAATTTTCAAATCGAGTCACCTTTTGCTTTTTCAAAGTAAGTAGGATGACAAATTCCGTAATGTAGCTCGGGCCGGGGTGAGGGATGACGAAAAACCAAATTAGTGTGTCCCGGTATGACACCTGCTGAAGGCCGAAGAGCTACAAGTGTTTCAAGCCTACAAAAAAGCAGGCGAATCAGCAAGAGCTGACGGTTTAGCCTCGTTGTCTTTGCTGCACCAGAGAAGCTTAAAGTCTGCCACAAAAGACAACAAGCGCGTCTGCAGCGGAACAAGGTAGCATTGAGTACTTCGTTGAAGCCAGCGCATCGTCAACAAATGATCCAAAGGTCCCCTTGCAGTGTGGATGTGCACTCGTGGAATGGCAGATCTCGATCACCTACTGGCGCTTCGTGTATCTCAAAGAGATTATTTCCTTAATAATTACTTGCGCGCTGAATCGCCCTCTTTTGAGTACCGGCGTCGGCGAATTGAATCAAGGCCAGTCAATCAGCTAGATGGCTTAGCGTCTCAATAAAGTGGTTCGCATGCTCAGAGGGTCGTTTCACGTGTGACTTGCTTTTCATACCAGCGACGTTAAGCCGGTGTAGAACTGTGACTTGTCCAAATGTCATCTCCCGTGGAAGTTTGTCTAGCAAGTGAACTTCTGAACTGCAGTATTGAACCTTAAAGTCTTGTCACACCTTCTTTCACCGTGCGGTATGGCTCAATTGCCGGTATCATTTGCGTGCGTGGCAGAGAACAAGTCCTCAGCAACCTTGCTGGTCGTGCCACCTTATCTTTGTTATATCAAGTCCGCGCTCGATCTACATTATGCCCTTTGTTCGGCTAGCTCTTTCGACTCGGAGATGGCCGAAATGAGCGATTGCTTGCGTCCCTCATTAATGATGACGCAAGAACGACTGATCTAGACAATCTGATTCGCACCATGCGAAGCGGCTGAGTCTATGTCCACGTCCAGATCCCTGTCACTCGATGTGGGGACGCAATCAATGTGCTTCTAAATAATTTCATGGCTGCATTTAAAAGCATTTGCTAGGACGGTGCTCAGCGCCGTGTCTGATTTTTGAAAAAGGATATGTCTTTCCAGCTTTCCGCTACAAAAAGAATGTTGGAGACGAGTGGATCACGAACCGCCGAAACAATTACTGAAAGTAATGAGAAATGTGTATTTTCTCGATTCGGAGTGAAACAAACAGTCATGATCTGAAACTCGATTTCATGTCTATTTTATTTCAGCGCTTTGGTGCAAGATAGCATGCAACGATGGTGACACGATATCGATCCAATGCGAAAGCCGAGCGAATGGCTCAAACCCTATACTAAGCAACGTCACGTATGTGAGCTAATGGGATTAAGACGAGTAGGTAGAGTGCCTGATGTTTGCCCTCAATCCGGATGATGATCCCATTTGCGGCAAGATTCCGTTATGCTTGATGTATGGATGGAACACCCGGTCTACTTAAGAGGCTACGCTACCGCTTGAAATGTCTAGGCGGCAAATTGTAATCCGCGCCGGTGGCAATACCGTTTCCAACGAGAGTACCAGTACACTCGTGATCAAGTTAGTAAGGCATTACAGCAAACGATGAAAGGCCAAGCCCATAGAATGTCAGCCTTCTGGCATCGAGGCGGGCTATCAGGGTTAAATGTGTTTGGATCGCGTGAACGAGGTCTATGCTTATATATTAGAAAACACGTGTAGTTATCATTAGTAAAAAAAAACACATATACCGACATGCCGCATGACTAGAGATCGCGTAGACGACTCAAGCTTGTCAAACTTATCCGGATCGTTTAGATGCTACGCTTAAAAATGGGTGTGTGTGATTTTACCAATGTAATCATGCGATAATTTTGCGTGTAAAGTTTATTATCCGACATAGCCACTTATTATATTTGTTCTCGTCTCTGTTGCCTTGTGCAATACCGCATTCGAAGTACTTTTAGCCGCGCCAAAAGCGCGTCGATCATGCAAGTATTACATCGACAGGTTGACGTATCGCAACTTACTGGTTTTTGCATTCTGGTGGTTTCTCGGTCGACTTCGCGCCTCCTTCGAGTACAGGGAACTTTTTCTTGCCTCGACGAGGCTTTGGAGCCTCGTCAGCCGAAAGCGACTCTTCAGCCGAATCTTCGTAGTCATCGTTCTCCTCTGGATCGTAATCGGAATCGCCTTCTTCAACGGCCTCACCCGTGAACCACAGCAAGGCTTGTGGTATTATGGTCTCGTGGATCGTAAAACCAACCTCAAAGTCACCGCTGAGCTGGCGCATGATCATTTCGCTCTGCAACGATACATATCAATGAAAAATTTTCGGGTAACAATTGTTGGCTGTATAGCAAAGAATTGCATCAACTTACATCTTCGTCATCTTCCTCTGACGGCATCTCCACAGGCGTAAAGATCTGAAAAAAACTTTCACAGGGCTCAGTGCGGCTCACGACGCGAGTCTCGCCTTTTCCTCCCTTTGCGCGTTGCTTAACCTTTTTGGTCACCTCGCACAAGTTTTGTCCCTCTTTCCACTCGATAATAGTTCCAGTCACGTTGCGCAA
Source organism: Plasmopara viticola (assembly GCA_001695595.3). Classification (NCBI taxonomy): domain Eukaryota; phylum Oomycota; class Peronosporomycetes; order Peronosporales; family Peronosporaceae; genus Plasmopara; species Plasmopara viticola. The sequence goes on from MBPM02000033.1 coordinate 29,663, forward strand.
AACCGCCTCGCCCATCTCCGACGCGTCACCAATATCGTACTCTTTAACAAGATTCTTATTGAAAAAAAAAGGGTTTTCTGCAAATTCGAACGTAAGCTTGAACCCGTTGTCCTCCTCGTGACTCACCGAGTGCACATCGTTGAGGAACTCAAAGGCCGGTAAATCGCGCTCTTGAATAAGGTCGGCCAGCACCGAGTGATTCATGAAGGCACGCAGCCAAAAGCCAGGTACACCTTTGACATCTTCTTCGGGCTCGGCATCAACCTTTTGGATATCGGCGGAAGCGGCCGTGACGGCATCTACCTCTTTGGCACCGGAAACGATGTCAGCGCGGTCCTTGTAAAAAGGCTGGTATAGCTTTTCATACTTCAGTTCTAATACCTTGCGTTCCCTCTCAAACTCCTCCTCCAGGACAGCCTGCGCCTCCTGAAGCTTACGCAACGCATTGAGGCGCAGCAGCACGGTCTTTGGCAAATTTGTCAGACCGTTCTCCTCCTCGTCTTCGGCGGCTTCTGCATCATTTACTGCCAACTGTGTTACCTGTTCTGTCACGCTATCTACGGGTTGAAACCCGCGTCCATCGTGGCGATCTACTTCTACCACGGTATCCTGATCGCTCGCTACGGGCTTATCAGACATTTTTTGGTAGCGGGGGCAATCGCTTGTTTTGTTTTTGTCGCTGTATTTCCGTGTTTTGGTTGGCTGCGAATGAGTCCCGTGCCTTCTTTAGCGTGCACCACACCACCTACCGATAACCCGCCCCCTGGCTATCGTCAAGAATGAACAGCGCAATAGGCAGCTCAGTGGTACTTACCAGCCGTAGCGCGGTCGCTTCCAAGCGCCGGGTCGCCTACTTCTATGATTGTAAGACGCAGTCCTATTTTTGGTATACTTTATGAAATCTTTCAACCTTTAAACTTTCACTGCAGCCGAGATCGGCAACTATCACTACGGCCAGAATCACCCTATGAAGGTAATCTAAATCTCACGAGAAGCTATTAGTCGGTACTATCAGAAGCACTTTTATATGGGCAGCCGCATCGCGTGCGAATGACTCATAATCTTATCACCAATTACGGCCTCACCAAGCACATGGAAGTCTTCGTACGTCAGTACCTTTGCATGATATATACAAGATTTCAATTCACTCTTCTTGTATTACAATTAGCGCCCTCGCCTTGTGGACTGGACTGAGCTCACCCGGTTCCATTCAGACGACTATATTCACTTCTTGCGGCTCGTAACTCCCGACAATATGCACGAGTATTTACGCCAGCTGCAACGCTTTAACGTGGGCGAAGATTGTCCGGTTTTTGATGGCCTCTTTGAATTTTGTCAGCTTTACGCGTCGGCTTCTATCGGTGGTGCTGCCAAGCTAAATGCGGGCTCGGCCGACATTGTCATTAACTACTCAGGCGGTCTTCACCACGGTAAGCGGTCGGAGGCATCCGGATTTTGCTATGTCAATGATTGCGTGCTTGGGATTTTGGAGCTGCTCAAGAGTCACCAGCGCGTTCTGTACATCGATATTGATATTCATCACGGAGACGCTGTGGAAGAGGCCTTTTACACGACAAATCGTGTGATGACATGTTCTTTTCACAAATACGGAGAATTTTTCCCTGGCACGGGCGATATTAAGGATGTCGGTCATGGAGACGGCAAACACTATGCTGTCAACTTTCCTTGTCGGGATGGCATGGATGACGAGAGCTTTACAGGTATCTTTCGCAGTGTCATTTCTAAAGTAATGGAGCACTTTGCGCCAGGAGCTGTACTGCTCCAGTGTGGCACAGACTCTCTTTCTGGCGATCGCCTTGGCAGCTTCAACCTGTCAGCCAAAGGCCACGCCGACTGCGTCGCTTACGTGAAGAGTTTTAATATTCCAACGCTTGTTGTCGGTGGTGGGGGATATACGCTGCGCAATGTAGCCCGAGCTTGGTGCTACGAGGCGTCGCTACTGGTAGGCGTTGATATCCCGGACGCAATGCCGTACAACGATTATTTCGAATACTACGGCCCAGAGTACCGCTTGCACTTGCCCGTGAGCAACATGGAAAACCTAAATACACCAGCTTACCTTGACGAAATTAAGCGACAGATCCATGAAAACCTTCGCCAGATCGAGCCTGTTCCCAGTGTTCCTTTCGTAGTCGCTCCCCCGTCGGCACGTGTTCAAGAGGAGGAAGAAGCAGCTGCGCGCGATCATGAGGAGGATGATCGACTCATGATGGATGTTTCGGGGGAGCGCCAAATACAACAAGAGCTTAAGCAGAGCGATTCTCCTCATCACGCTGCCGAGTTTTATGATTAATTCACTGGTATGATTATCTGGTAACGAGTACAATCAACACCGTATCGGTAATTACCGGTGTAATCAGGTGTGTATCGGTAATTATTACATTTTCGCATTGTATACTCCTTTCGAAAGGTGATGTTATAGGCTACAAAGTGCCCTGCTCATTATGCTTGCTCAAGTCAAAGGTCAGAAAATTGCACTCATGAACTTGATTTTCAGCGGCCACGACGCGAGGAACGATACTTGAAACAATAATGAGCAGGCGCTTCGTACAAGAAACTTGACTTCATTCCGTTTTTCGCGTTAAATAAGGAATAGAACAAATTGAATAAATTTAGCGTCTGCCCAAAAGCAGGTGGCAGCGATAGCGCTGCACCCTCAATGGTTGACCAAAGCAGTAAGATTGTCCCGGATCATTTCATAAATCAGATATTACAATAAAAATGTCACTTCAATGTCGCACGCGACGTAGATTGTAAAGTTGTCATGCTAGAAAAAGTATTGAATAGATCACAGCCTTGATAATCACTCAAAGTACTACGCTTCTGTACTTTTGACATTCTCAAAATGGTTCATATGGAGAAATAATACCACGGAAAGAATAAAAGCCAAGGCGTCAAGCAATTACGCACAAATTAAAAAGTAATGCAGATTTCTGCCACAATCTCGTGTGGATCAGCTGTTCAAACTTCACGCTCACTTACGAGTGCTGCGATTTCTTTCTCGTAACTCTCGAGTCAGACAAAATCAACCATGCACTTCCAGTCAACGACGTCATAACTTCCTGCAGGCGGGTGGACAACTCGTACTGCATCAAAAGTGTAGGATGCGCTGTCTTACTCGTCATCTTCTTCATAGTCTACGGTCAAATCATCCATGCCCGCGAACAGCTCGTCACGCGCCATACGGGACCCTTCATTCTTCATATCCATCTGTTGTGGCTCTACATTTCCCTCACTTTTAGACCGAGACTGTTTGATTCCTCCGGAAGCATCCTCAAGCCCATTATCGCTCTCATTGCGCCGATTAAAAGACCGATGCGGAGAATGTCCACTTGACTTTCGCCCGCTCGAAGTTGAAGCATGCTCATGGTGAATCGGTGATGGAGTTAAAGATCGCTCTGGGCGGGACGAGCGTATTTCACGCAGGTCACGGTGGTGACTGCGGTGGTCTCTCTCGTCCCGACTTCTGTCATAACGCGAGTGGCGACGGCGTTCATTGCGGTCTCCGAGACTATCAGCCTCCGGGTCAAACTCGTGACTGTCAGATGGACCTTCGCGTCTGTGATTGTATATACCATGAAGAGCTGGCGATCGCGAAGGTGAAAACTTCGACTTGCGGCCGCGCGGCGCAATTTCTTCGCGGCGTTCGCGACCAAAAGACTCACGCTGATGTTGCGAAGTTTGAAGGGGGGTAGGAGGGTGGCGATGATCCTGTGGCGGTGGGGAAGCCGAGCGATGATGAGCAGAAGGGGGGAGAGGAGAAAGAGAGCGATGCTGCGGAGGTGCCAACTCTTGGCGGTACAAATCACTGTCCCTAGCACCTCTGAACTGGTGAGCGTGATGCTTTTCACCACGACCGCCTCCACCTTGTCCAATGGCACTGCCCGAGCCGTAGCGGCTCAAATCAGCATCATGAAAATCACGACGTCCCTGGTTTTGTTGCTGGAAAAAGCGTTGACGCTCCTGTTGCTCATCTCGGGCAACTTCAGCGATGGAGCGTTCGTCAGCATAACGTAGTCGCTCCGGCTGGAGCGAGAGACGCTCGTCTGGGAGCTGACTCCCAATCGGGCGTTCCCCATGTCTGCGATAACCCCCGGACCGTTGATTCCTGCTGCTTTCTATCCTCCTATCAACATTTGGCGATTGAGAACGCGACCGAGGCCGACTTGTCGACGATCCTCCGTATTTTAAAAGCCGCGGCGGACTTCGGCTGTGGCTTCGCTGTATTTGCAGTGCACTACCGGGTGAAGATGATTGCATTCTACCACGTCCATCCCGCATAGAACCATCGCGACGGTATGACTGGCGCACATCTTCCAAATCGTGGCGGTAATAACTTAAGCGCGACTTTCCAGACTCATGTTTCCGACTGCGTCTTGACGAAGAAGATGGAGACGGGGACCCAACGCGGCGAAAATCTCTGCGGCTATGGCCCTCCTCTCGTAAATCGCGACGCTCTCGAGAGTCTTCCGTCGAGCGCGGCTCCATCCAAGAACCTCCGCGTCCATGAGTTTGCCCACGAATTTCCTCAACAAGAATACTTTCCTCGTGGCTCCGAATCTCAATCGGAGATGGCGACCGAAGGCCATACGAACTTCGAAGCTCACGGCGATTCTCTTTATCAGAGAGTGTGCCATATCCATTGTCACGAGCAGCAGAATTCAACTGCATCACAGGAGAATGCGACCGCGAGCGAGGCGCACGACGTTCTTTCGAGAACCCAGTATAATGGCCGCCGCTGTGGTGCATCTTGGGAGAACGAGATCGCCCGCGAATATTTCCGCGATCACTTCTAGGTGGACTGCGTTCGCTATATTTAACCGACATCATTCGAGCATGCTCACGGCGTCCATTGAGACCATCCACAAGGTCGTCATCTTCTCTGTAATAAACACTTTTATTACCTCGACAATCTGCATCACCACCAACTGCGACCACATATAACGAACAGGCGGATTCAAGTCAGCAAATTACCACGCTGGATACAAACCAACACGAGACTCCAACTTTCGCTGCATCAATCTTACCGAGTCGTCCCGACTTCAGCGCGAATCCTTGCTTCTTGTGCACGTTGAGACCGCGGCGCGTTGAATCAATCGCAAATTGCTCCTTGATATCATAAACAGGTAGGATGCTGTATCCCATCACAGTAAAGAGCTGTTTTCGAATTGCCGCTTTGGCGTGTTCTACGTTGCGGAAGCGCACACAGCCCTTTTCCGCAAACGCCAATGGGCCGAATTGCTCCAATTGCTGGCACAAGCCATCCCACACTTCCGGATCACATTTGGTAAAATCGAAGTCGCGGACAGCATCCTTGTCTTCCATTCTAACGTTGTCTCCCATTCGCTCCACAAAAAGTAACGTGTCCACGGGAGGCCCACGCGCGAAATTTGCATTTAGAAAGGTGCGACCTCGAAACTTGTTTCCATTCACATAGTGAATTGCCAAGCGGGCGTGCTCAATCGTTGGCATGCTCACAAATGCGTAAGCATTAGCGTTAAAGTCCGGCTCTTTAATCTGCACTTTCATTATATCAATCTCAGGCCAAATGGGCAATAAAAACTCAACAATATCGGTGCTAGGCGTGTGACGGGGGAGGCTTCCCAGAAAAAGATACGGACAAGGCGGACAATTGCGCGGTGATTGTGCACTGAATTTCGAACGCCTTCCTTCGTTCTCAACAATCCGGTCGTTCGACGTCTGTTTCTTCCACACAAGCAAGTCTCCGCTGCCATTCTCACGGCCGTTGCTCCATCCACGGTTTAGTTGCACAATTTTTCCTTCGTTCATGTTAATCTGGAGCTTGCTCGCCTCCTCGTCAAGCTTAAGCTTCTTAGTCTCACGCTCAGACGCCGCGTCGCCGTCGTTTCCTCCGGTTGCGTCGATTTCGTCACGCAATTTTTTGCGGCTGCGCTCCGAGGGTGAAGTTTGATTGTTACTTTTGTCGGCAACGGTACTGTTGACATTTTGCAAATGACAATCGGCTAATTGCAGTCGCTCTTCCAGCGCCTGACGCAGGGGTGTCACCTGGCGCAAAATTACCGAAGACTTCTCGGTTTCCAACATTTGCGTCACATTCTCTTCTATACGCAACATCCACATGCGCGTATTATTATGCGCGACAACGGCGGCGGAAGTGGGAGTAGAGGCGACTGCGGTGGCGGGGGGCGTCTTAACAATTTGCAGCAGCGCGCGCAGCGTGTGTATACGCACAGCCTGTGAGCGCTTAGATCCACAGAGCTTAAGCAAGACGTCTACTACATTAAGCTGAACGTGTGGAAAATGGAAAAAGTGTTTGTGAAGCAGCTGCGCCGCCAGACTGAGGACGACGTCATTCGCATCATCCCCGCTGGCCGCGTGTATAATTTTCTCGTACGCGTCCTCAGCCTTGTCTTCATCACGATTTGGGTCGTCGACGGCCAGGGCCGAAACATCCTCGATCTCCGAGTCCCACGCGTACAATTCTGTCAACATATCCTCCGCCATTTTTGTCTTGTGTCTTAACTGGGCTAATTCCCCTGTGATCTTGTAACCCCCTCCACGTATTTTTTTCTGTCGTTTTCTTCGATTTCGTGTGCAATACCTTAGATATGGACGAAGTGCCCAATAAAGTACTATATGTATAGTGTAGTACAAAACATGACCAGATCTCTCGCTATGCATCATTTATGGCCCGCAGAACACCTATTATAGCGCCTAAATTAGCAGATCGCTCTGATCCGCTCTCCAGCGCACCTCAACATTATTTTTATATACCGGAGTGAGGCTTTACGAGACCCGCATGGCCAAGCACTAAACTTGTGCAAATAGCTTATTATGTCTTAACACTTCCGCATCATTTTGGAAAGTACATTCAACAATATGTCCCAAGAATGACTACTCACCGGCGACGTTTACCTGTCTAAGCATACAGTTATTTATCATCAAAGGCTTTTGACCGAGCATGCTCTTGAGATATGTTTGTCCGTAGATTGTTTTTGAAGGAGATGGGCTACCTCTGACACCACCTAGAATAAATTTTCGAGGTCATGAGGGTCAACAAAGCTAACGCTTGTATCAACAAATGCATATCAGCAATATTTGAAAATATATCCTCAATTTTTGTAAGCAGCAAAAGACCTTAGAAAGAGATAGCCGTCTTGGCTTGACCTAAGCGATGAGGGATCTACCCGACTCCTTATTCGGATTTGTTTGGATCCATAATCTAGTGAATAATGACTTTTAAAATGCTGAGACGTTGTATTGTCACATATTAGCACGACCTGTCCTTCTAAACATGCACAGGCGCATTAGGGCAACGACTCATTTGAAAAATCATTTCTGAGATGAGGCGTCGCACGGCCGCATACTAGCTCAATCACTCCTTTTTGACGTGCACAAGTGCGAAAGACGCGTCTTTGCACGTCTAGAAAGATAGATCGTGCTACTACGTGACTGAACAAATTCTCAGCTTTTTAGTTGAGCCATTGCTTACTGTCTTACGATCTGTGCGGGTCTATAATGATAGATCGTGCTTATATGTGGCTGTGCGACGTGTCAACATTTCGAAAAAGTGATTGTAAAATGAATTGCGGCTCTAACGCATCTATGCATGTCTAGAAAGACCGATCGTGCTGTTAAATGAGCCATTGCTTACTGTTTTACGACCTGTGCGGGTCTAGAATGATAGATCGTGCTTATATGTGGCTGTGCGACGTGTCAACATTTCGAAAAAGTGATTGTAAAATGAATTGCGACTCTAGCGCATCTATGCATGTCTAGAAAGACCGATCGTGCTGATATGTGACCGTACAACGGCTCTGCATTTTTAAAGAGTCATTGTTTACAATGCATGGCATTTTCGTGCCTATGCAAGTCAAGAAAGACAGATCGTGCTACTATGTAGCGGTAAAACATCTCAATGCTAAAAAAAAAGGCACTGTTATCTGAGTGAAATGGCTGCACAAGTCTTATCATATTAATTTTGAGCTGTACAACGTCTCGGCTTAAAAAAAGCCATAAGCACTAAGGTTTGGATCCACCACGTCAGTGCACGTTTAGAGAGGCAAAACGTCGTGCTAATACGTGGTCGTACGACGTCTCAGTTTTCCAAAAAATCCTTTATTTCTCTCAACTTTTCCTCTTTTGCGCTTGTGAACGTCAAGAAAAAGTGGTCGAGCTAATTGACACTAACACGTCTTTGGAGGTCTAGAATGATCGATTGTGCCAATGCGTGGCCGTCCGACAATTCAGGTTTACAAAGGATCTCTATTTTTTATGCCTCTTTTTCACTGGTGAACTTCAAGAAAGAGCGATCGGGCTAATATGTGGCCGTTTGACGTGTCAGCTTTAAAAATGATTGGTAGATGAGTTGTGGCTGTGACGCGCCTGTACTTATCCAATATGACAGATCGTGCAAATATGGCGCCGAACAAACGACTCAGCTGTTAAACCCATTGCTCACTGAACACGTACGTCTTAGCGTTTCAAAAAAGTCATTTTTCACTTTTCATGGCTCTACTGTGCCCTGTCACGTCTCGAAAGACAGATCGTGTTACTATATGACGGTGCGACGTCTTAGCTTTAAAAAAATCCTTGTTTACTAACTGAAGGCTCCGATAAAAGTGCACACATCAAGAAAGATCGATCGTTTTTAATGGAGACGTTCAACATTTCGGCTTTTAGAAACAGCCATTGATCGCTAAGCTTTGGATCCACCACGTCAGTGCACATTCAGAAAAAGAAAGGTCGTGCTTATACTTGGTCGTACGACGTCTCAGATGTTTAAATTATCCATTATTCTATAAGTTATGTCTCTTTTTCGCTTGCAAGCGTCAAGAAAGAGCGATCGAGCTTAAATGTGGTCGTTCGACGGGTCAGCATTTTTAAAAATTTGGGCTCGTACGTTTTAAACCTTCATATTCTTGCACCTTTGCTACTGATCTTGTACTTGCAGAAGCTGATACACTTTGTATTAAAGTTTGGCGTGAAAATCATGAGTATGTTTTTTAATAAAAATTTGATAAGAGCCGAAGTAGATTCAATTCTCGCCGTCTGCACTCCAAGGTCAAGAAGAAACGACCGAATAATTAAGAATTAGGTACGCCTCGATCATTTACTTGCTGCGGATTGTCGCGTTCGCATTATTTCGCTGAATTCACCACTCTATTCAGCTAGGTTAGATTTATATCTCGCGTTGGGCAACGATTGCGAAGGAAAGTAGAGATCATAACTGTCTCACCCCAATACATCTCTGACAGTCCAACGTGCTCGATCATACATCTTGCACATCATACCAGAGTCCGGTTCATGCGCTTAGCCACTCCATTAAGTTGTGGGGTTTAAGGTGGCGTGAACTTTTGCTCGATACCACGTCGCTCGCAGAACTTCGCAATGTCCCCGATGTGTACTCACTACCATTATCGCAGCGAAGAGCTTTGACAACTTTGCCAGTCTGACTTTGGGCAAACGTAACGAACTCGGCAAATTTGTCGGCAACTTCAGACTAGTTTCGCAGAAGAACCGTTATAGAGTGCGAGTACTCGTCTGTGAAAGTGATAAAATACCGCTTGCCGCTATAGTCGCTGACTGCATAGGTCCACACACATCACTGTGAATTACTTCCAAGAGTTTCTTTGCATGATGAGGCGACTTTGGCATAAAACTCACTTGCGTTTGTTTGCCAAGCGCTCAACCATCACACAGCTCCCACTGTTTGACAGAAGCAAGGTCAATGCCAACACCATAATTCCTCTTGACGATATTGTCAAGACCACTATGTCCAATGTGCCCAAGTCGAAGGTGCAAGAGGTACGAAGTTGTGTTCCCATGGCATCCCGACGAGATTGTCACATCGCTTCGTCAGTGGTAACAGGCGTCATACACAGCTTAAACAACCCTTTTCTCCTGCGGACTTCAAGCTTTCACTGCACTCCCTTTGCCTGAGCATTACAGCCATCGGTTTCGAAATGGCTGGTACAACATCCTTTGCGAAATGTCCAACGGGTCAAAGATTGCGCGAAAGCTTTGGAATGTGTCATACTCCGCGAAGCGTACCCTTCTTATTTCCGTGGGCCGTCTTCATAGACATTTCAATGTCACCAATACCAATCGCTTGAACAACAACGTCGTTCGTCCACCGGAAAAATATCTTGTAATTTCGCATTAACTCGTTCGAAAAAGTCAATTCCTGCGTCGCACCCGAGTCAACCAGCCATACGCAACTCGACTTGGTGGTGCTTGAGTTTCCACTAACCGAGAAGAGAAAGTCATTAGAGTCGGCTTTGCTCTGCGCGATGATTGCACGCTGTGCCAGCCGTTGCTGATCTGCGCTCTCACAAAGTCTCACAGGGCACCTGGCGATCCAATGCCCGTGTTCCCCACAATAATGTCACGCACTGCTGGTCTTAGCAGTCGCTTGGCGTCCCTTGCGCCATCCGTTGTCCGATTATATAAACGCTTGTTCTTGCCCGTGCGCGGCTCCATCGACGCCACCACTTTGTTCCTTGCGTTTCGTTTCTTCATGTAATAGACGCGACGTCACAAGTTCCTATGTTAGCGTGTCAGAGCGCGACTCCAGCGCCACGATGAGAAATCACACAGGCTCCCAAGAAGCGTAATTACCAGGCCGTCCTCGCTCACCGGGACGCCCACCGAGTCAAGCTGCTTAGCCGACGTCTTAAGCTTGTTGATGTGCACGAGCACACGGTCGCACACGTCTATCATCGTCGTGAAGAACCCGCGACGAAAAAAGAGCTCATTCGCCAGGCTCCTCTTCTCAAAGTGTCCCTCCAATCTTGACCATGCATCATACGTACCCTTAGCCTAGCGAACCAGCGGCAGCTACGAGTCCTCCATCGCAAGATAGAATATCGTCAGCGCCTTTCGTGCCTTACGCCTAAAGGTCAACTGGTCCATCGTATTACTCAGCTGCCCAACCTTTATCTTCCAGCTTGCAACTTCCCAGAGGCCGCGTTTCTCTAGCACCATACGCATTTTGATCTTCCACGTATGAAAATTCGTTCCGTCGAACTTGTTGATCCGGCTAGACGTGGCGTCCAGGGTGGCGGTGAAGGCAGTGTCAGTGTTGGGGTGAAGAAGACAGAGTCTGCGGGGCTTAGGCTCATAACCTAATAAAAAAAGTCACTTGAGCGGTAGATGGCGAAAGGCAAAGTAAATATATTCAAGGTCTTAGATCGCAACTACTTGCTACCTTTAAGCCAATCAATTATCTAAGCCTATCGTAACGACTTGCCATCTGGGCGCAATCATCTTCCCATCTGGGCGCAATAAATTTGAGTCTGCCTGTCTACCCGCCAATCCATGACGTCGCTGTTGCTTGGTCGCAACGTTGACCGGAATCAGTACCGGTAGCTTACCGGTATAGCACTGCGTCGTATCTTCACCAGCTCGTCGATGCGTTACTTTGACAGCATCTTCGACAGCAAAAACAACATCCTAAGTACATGACTAAAAGCTTGGGCCAAATTCTGCAAGCCAACGCGACGGCTGCATGCAGCATCACAGCTGCCGAATGCGCGTCGGAAGGGGGACTGTGGTCCTAATACCAACGAAGTTTGAACGCGTGGTGCTGCTAACCGCGCTACACCTGCTATCTAATAGCGTACGGCTAGTTTAATCTCCGGAAGTGCTTTGCAACCCGATTTGACTTTGACAGGTTGTAATTTGCTCGGTCAGAGAAACCTTACGCTATGTGCAATTTTTCTTAAAAGTTAGTATACTATGTTGTCTTCGATCAAAATTTATGATTTTTAGCTTCTTCTTTACCTAAATGCGTGCATCTGACGAAGTGCGACCGTCGCGTCCACCGCTGCTTGTTCCGTCTCCGTCGGGCAGCGCAGTTCCCATTGAGCGGAGTCGCCACTCACGGAAAGTAACGCGAGATATCGCAGCACTGGACTTTTTGCAGAATATCTCTATGCGCTCCGAGAGTGCCGCCGCCGAGCCGCTGGCTCCGTTAGAAGTGAAGACCGACTCCTTTACAATGAATGGCGTCAAAGCGGTGGAATCTACAGCATGTAGCGAATCAGGTGGCAATTTGGAACGAGAGCCTTTGGCTGGACGAAGATTTCCAGGCATGGCTACCACCGTCGTACGCATACCTCCACTGTTCCGCTACCGTTTTACGACCAAATTTCCCGCGGCGTCGGCCGTTGTGCGACGATGGGAGGGTGTCACAGTCCAGCAAGGTCTGTTGGACTCCCGACTTTTTCTCTCTAGAGGTTGCGGATACCCGCTAGCCACGTCTACCATTATAAACGTAAGGGAGCATGATACTTTTTGCATTAGAGATAAAACGATCAATAGTGGCACTAACTAGCCGAGTGGTATGTGCTTGCAGTACAATGACAACGAGACGGCGGCAAAAAGAAGACGCTTTGCGTCCATGAGCAACTGTTTGGCATTGGAGCGGCCACCATCGACCCAGTACGACTGGCGAGGTACGTCGTATTTCCGTCTGCTCCACGCCACATGGTCAGCCTGTGATCTGGATCGAGATAAGGAAGATGCGCACCCTGAGCGAGTTTTATTTTCTGCGAACTTTTTGGACGATCCTGAATTTCGACAAGGTCGTCATCGGCATGTGGTGCGAGGTGATAAGAGTCTTGGTCCGATTGTGTCTAGTATTCTGCTTTTTGTCAAGCCTCATGAGCTGAAAGATGAATTGAACCAAAAGTTTCAAGAAAAGCATGGGTGGTGGCTCCAGGATCCGTCGCTATCGCTGAGTAAGCTGCGACATTTGAAGCGTGAGGCACTCTTGTGCAGCCAGCGACTGGACCTAGAGGTCGCAACCGTGGCTCTTGCCTGTGTTCTTTTTGAAAAACTTGTGCTACAGCACTACGTGACAAAGGTCAATCGCAAGCTTTACATGGCCGTATGTTTCCTGTTAGCTGTTAAGTTCAACGAGCCTTGTACGTCCGACGAACGCAAACGGATCGTCCGGCAGCTATTGGAAGATATCGATCGAACTCACGCGATTCCATCGCGCGATGTTCTTACAGCAGAATTTACGGTCTACGCACAACTTTCTTTTAACCTTCATGTCCCCATTGCTGAGGTACATCCACACTTTGTTCGCTTGCTGAAACTTGTTGAAAGCAATCCTCGCAAATATCTTGATGACGACGTCTTTACAACTTACTCGGCACTTTTGGCGGTTGAAGAGCAGGCAGAAAATTTTAGCGTGATCTCATCGGATCCTTTGGATCGATTTGACGAGACGACAGATGGAGAGGTGCGCTTGAGCGATGAAGAAGGTGACGAAAATATCAAAAACAATGATCAACGAGGAAAAGTTCGTGAAAAATTAGGATGCGTAAGCAAAAATGCATTGAACGAAAATTCGATGTTTCCGTGGCAAAACGTGTCGTTTTCAAAATGGTGGCAACAGCGCCGTAGTCCACGAGAGCGACAGGAGCCATCATCTAGTCCTACCCTATTGGCGATTTGATGGTGACATATTTTATATTGGTTTTGCCGGTGAGATTGAAACCAAAAATATAGATTACTATTGCGTGTTTCGGTTGTATCGTCACCGTCCTCTACACTCGACGCTGCAATAACAATACAATGAATTAAGCAGTCATTCGTGATGGTAACAATGATCGTTGCCTTTCTTCTCCAAGTGTTCGACGATGCTGCCTATTTGACTTAAAATTTCATAAATTGAGAAACTATGCGTGCATTTGCTAAACGCATGCCGAAGTTGCGGTTCCAAAGCTCGGCAACAAGCATTGCCTTTAGACATTCGATCCAGCTTAATAGTTAGCTGGCTCTTTGTCTGAAAAAAAATTCAGCCAGCATTCACGTACGTGACGATATAATCTGCATTACGTTTTCTAGCTCGCTTTTTGAGCAATGAAATATCTGAATGTGGGGCTAACAGATTGCAATTTTTATGTGCTAGTCCGCACTCACCCTTATAAAAGCCATTTGTGCTTTTACGTAGCAGTCAAAAATGACGGCCAAGAACAGGAAGCCGAGAGAGGAGAATTCTGTTCGTTGTCTTTACAATGCAGGTAAAGCTTGAACTGCTAATGTCGGCTATCAATGTACACCGACGTCGCCTCTACCACGCGTACATGTGTAATACTTCTGATGCCTTGCAAGACCACTAGGATTTTTGTCACGTCTCAAATTGGTATACTACTCTGTCAAACTATAAGCCTCTGGAGGCGATAGTCGACTCCTATAAAGTTGCTTGGTTGTAGACTACTCGAGTGATGCATTCCACGAGATGTACGTGCGATGGAATGATCATCTACGCTGCACCGAGCCATCCATTGCACGAGATGTACACAAAATGAAACTCCAGTGGTGTAAGAGGTGAACGATTTTCCAATTCATAATAGCCATACTCGTCCTACCATCAAAGCTGTAGCGGCAGTTCGTAATGCCCGCTCCACTGCTCATGAATTTTCGGCACCTCCACACACAAAGGCTAAGGATCGTCAAGTAGTGAGAAGAAATTTAAAGGGAGCAAGCAGCAGATGCACCATCACCACCACGGACATGCAAGTAATCCCACATAGCTTTGTAGATTATGTGTGGTCCACACAAATAATTACGTAGTATTATTATTAGGTTGTCTCACAAAGTCGAAAAGTCGACAGCTAGCAACAATGATGCGTCTAACGCGATCTGGAATTGCCCTAAGCAAGAGTCCCTCGTCGGGTGTGCGTCACTTTCGCAAAAGTACCTAGCTGTTATCTTTTCATTTTTTCGCATATAGCTGATGTAACAATAATGATTTTTGGGTAGGCGCTTGCTCAAAGTACACGGAAAACAAGGAGCTCATGGGCCTGGCGGGCATCGTGGAAGGTAAAGCTCTCTTCTTTAACCTATTTAGTGTCAACTGTGCTGACGTGATCATTTCTGTGTTGCAGCCGATAACCATGCACTTTCGGTCAAGGCACAACACTATACGAGTTTGGGTCTATTGGCCGCTGTGCCGCTCGCCTTCGTGCTTAGCCCTTCTCCGCTCGTGCTTCCTGTAGATCTGGCTCTAAGTGTCATGCTACCCGTGCATGCTCACATTGGTATGAACAATGTCATTTCCGACTATGTGCCTAAAAGCATGCGCACGCTTGCGCGTTTGGGCTGGCTCGGTGCGACGTCACTCATGTTCTTGGGCCTACTGCGTGTAAACTTGGAGGGTCCTGGCGTCACGGAGGTGGTGAAGACCGTTTGGCGTGAGTCCCCTAACAAGAAGAATCTTGAGGCGTAATTGGTGAATAAACGGAAAGCTTTTGCTTCTGGAAATCAGTCAAATAATCAACGAGAATGAAGACACGCTGCACAATTAATTTTCTAGTATCTCATTACGACTTTAAAACAATGACTAAATTAGGGCTACTTTTTTCACTAGGGAGGCATGCTCATTTATCGAGTATTCAACTTGGTCGTAGACGGCAACAGTAGTGTGGCGTGACCTTCGACAATGATAGCGCCATCGCTCGCTTTTGTGCACACGGTTTCGCACTCGACAAAGCGCGTACGAACCTTTATTACCCGAATACGCGCCATCACCTTTTCATCTACTGAGAGCGGAGACCTCCAGCGCAGATTCTGCTTGACGTAGACTGCACCTGGCACAGTGCGACCGAAAATGGTGGCAAAGAGGCTGGCGGACAGTAACCCCTGCACGATAGGTTTCTTTTCGGGACCACTTTCATAAGCATGTTGGGAGTCCACGTGCAGCGGGTTGTCATCGCCTGAAAGCAGAGCGAAGGCACCCGTGTCCTTAATGGAAAAGGCGTGCGTAATATGTGCCTCTACACCTACGGATGGAATTGTTCCCACTGGGAGCTGACAATAAAAAAAAATCAAGGGCGATATGAGCAAGTGAAATGTACGCTCGAAAGAATTAGTCAGCAGTCACCTGGGCAAGTTCTCCTTCAACGACAAAGAGACCGCCAGCCAAAGAGCTGAGCGCTCGATTGCATCTGCGAAGCATTCTTAATGTCGTACTTAAGTGAATACTAACAAATTGGGTGGTCGCGTTTTTTCTCTACAATATGCGCGTGTCATCGGTGTCGCGCCCCTCCCGTCTGTCGTTTAGACATTTGCTAAAGCAGCAGCCAATTGGTATGGTTTCTACAATTAGATATACCAAGTTCTAGTTTGATTTCTGATCTTTTAGAAGAGCTTCCGGAGCTCAAGAGCATTTTGTCTGTGCAAAATCTGGTGGCGAAGATTCCGGAGCAGCCCAATCCGCGTCGCCTGATTGAGAATGACGCATATTATCGATGGATAGCGGCGTATTGCAGCAAAAACTCAATGAGTGCTAAGTCGCAACTTGACAAGAGCGCCTTTGATGACTTTATGAAAGAGGCAGGAATTTTTTTGCTCAAACAGGAGGAAGAAGCGTTTCAAGATTGCAATAAGATCGGACCAATGATTGATAGTGACCTCAGTAGCTCCGAGGCTGACGCATTTGTAGAGGCGGTCAAGGTGAAGCTGTCTAGACACATGTGCAAGCATAATGAAGCCAGCTTTGAGCTGATGGACAAGGACAAGGATGGTAGGGGTGTTGAGTATGGTTTCCTTTGCGTGTCAGGGAATTCTCAGTGCATTAAGTTTTTACAATGACCAGGAGAAGTGTGTACTCAAGATGTCACAAAGTTATTACGCGTTGCAGCGCATGGCAACGGTACGGATTGGCTTAAACGTAAGTTTTTTATCCATCTGAGAGTTCGATTGTGGCCCGTAACTTATCATGTTGTTTTATTGAAAGACCAATTCCACTTATATGATGCAGACGGCGACGGCATAGTGAACGAGGTGGAATCGAAAAGCATTTTAGACTGCATTATTGCTACGCAGAAAGCGGTGATGACCGAGATTTTTGCTTCTCATGTAAGCGGTGAACGGAAGCTTAGGCCACCTACGTTGACTCTGGCCCTCGCGATTGTAATTGCTAGGTTGATAATATGCCCAAAACGGTGAAAAAGACTTTTGCTACAACTGTGGTAGAGGAGGACTTTAAGTCAAAGATCCCCGAGAAGGCACGCTGCGTATTTCACTTCGCCGACAAGCTTGACAAGGAGCGCAAAAATTACGACTGGGAACTGTTTTTGGACTCGCAAGTGAGTTTTATTCGTTAAAATTTACGATTGAATTTCATGACTAAACCTTGTGGCTCGTTCCGCAGAAGAAAGAGTTTCCAGAGCTGCATAATCTTCTTGCCGTCTACGCGAAGGGTTTTTATGATGAGAGGTGCTTGCACTAACTATCGGACAGCGTACACGGTTGGTAATAATGAGGCGTCACTGCTGTGTTGTTGTGCACAGGTTTATCTTCTACGAGCGGAAGCGGGAGAAGCAGAGCACGCGGTACAAGGGCTTAATGCTTGCTACTGCCATCGGTATGGGCGATTATGTAGCTGCTGTAATATAAAATTTTGACACAAATGAAGAACCCATAGTATGAATATCTTTAAGCTTGTACGATTATCAATAGTGATGCGAAATCAAACTTAGGGGGGGCATGACTTCGCCGGCGGAGTTCACTCTGTCTGTATCACATAGCACACTTTAACTGTTATTAAGCAGCATGTCAGCGAGCTCGAAAATGCAAAACCATGCCAACACGGATGGTCAAGTTGGCACCTCAAGTAATAACAATCTTAGCAGATGAACGTTTGTTAATTGAGGACATAAGAGAAGTCTGCAAGATTACGTAATTTAAAACTCGCTGCGCAGAGTCAACATAAAAGACCACTGCTTTGATGCATAAAAGAGGACTTTTGGGATATTGAGTTGAGGATCCCAGCGAAAAATTATGAGAGAAAAGTGTCTGCTGGGCAGATTATTAGCAGCTTTATGTAATGTAATGTAATGTATTACGTTATCGCGTTGCCAAGTTATGCACGTGCTAGGCTCAGTCTGGCTAGTCCACGGCATGGAGTGGTGTCCGCATACGTCGGATCTCGTTCGGCGGGCAGTGTAGCCAGCACCGAGGTCGTGAGGGTCTTCCATTATTTTGTTTAACTCTGACTTGGTAAGAGCCCAGGTGGCACCCTGGTGCTGGAGACCGTCACGTCGAGGGTGAGACTCGTTAGAGACTCGCAGATGCCCAAGAGCACCTGCCCGAAGCGCGCGAGCATTTAGCCCCCGCGCTTGGAAGGAGGGCGTCACCCCAACCTTTTCCAAGCTGCAGCTTTATGAATGGTGTCATATTCGACCTGATTGACGTCATTTGAAGAACGATTTGTCTTTTTAGATGTATCATTGATCAGAGGTGATCGAGATTTACCGCTTTGGTGCAAGACCGGAGTATAAAAGTCGAAGACTTTACTCCAATAAAACAGCATGCTATTTATTGCTATCAGACTTTAAATTCGGGGAAAAGGTTGGGGTGACGCCCTCCTTCCAAGAGCGGGGGCTAAATGCTCGCGCGCTTCGGGCAGGTGCTCTCGGGCATCTGCAGGTCTCTAACGAATCTCACCCTCGACGCGACGGTCTCCAGCACCAGGGCGCCACCTGGGCTCTTATCAAGTCAGAGCTAAACAAAATAATGGAAGACCCTCACGACCTCGGTGCTGGCTGCACTGCCCGCCGAAAGAGACCCGACGTATGCGGACACCACTCTATGCCGTGGACTAGCCAGACTGAGCCTAGCACGTGCATAACTTGGCAACGCGATAACGTTATATAATACAATACAGACTTCAAAGCTGAATTTTACTTGACATTGATTGGGTAACTCAAAAAACACACACTAAACAAAAGCTATTGATCTTTCATATATAATGGTGAGACGTGCAAATGGGCCAGCAAGCGTCTCAAACACGCAAGCTCGGTGTAAATATCGACAATTTGCACCCATTAATGCGCGTACGAAACGCGAAGGGCTGCATTACGCGTTATGAACGCGCCGCCCTATGGCTAAACGACTGTCTTACTGCTCGTGATCAGTAAATACATGAATATCGAAGTCGTTCATCGAGAATGAAGAAAAGTTTAAAGCCCCCTGGTTGCCTAACTAACCATCATTAGGGGAGTAATAGTCTTTAAAACGATAATTTTTTGTGGATAACGAACAATTTGAGATCTGTTGCAGTAACAAACAGCGTTGATAATAGCTCTGCACTAGGACCTTAGACCAAAAAAGGACCTTAGACCAAAAGAATGGGTGGCACCTGACTAGTCAAAAGTAATTGAAGTCGCATTGTGTATAATTATTCAAAATGAACATGGAAACACTGCTCAATTGCCCACCAGTTTCTGAATGTCTGCCCGACTTTGCTCTTCGGGCGGCAGCTTCTGGAAGCGCATTTCCATCTCTTCGACACGGCCCAATCGATTGAGTGCATCAAGCTCCGGTGCAATATCTAGTGGTACCACCGCACTGTTTAAAGTGCGATGCACCTCGTACAAATACAACACGGACAAATATTGTTCATATTCTTGCAAAATCGCCACAACGTCCCGACGCATCCAATCCGATAGAGGCAGCAAAGAGTACGACTCAATAGCTTCGGCAAAGCGCCCACGATAACAGAACTCCTTAACAATAGTAGAAGCCAAGTGCAGTGGGACCCATTCCCATTCTTTGCTCTCAGACAGAATAGTCAACTTCGAATTCGTTTTTGGAGAGTCTTTTTTTTTGCTGATTGTTGTCGGTTTTTTGTTAGCGAAGTATGCCATTTCGTTTGCTTCGTCGTCTTCCTCATCACCGTCTTCGTCAATATTCGCTTCTTTATGTTTCGCAGCAACAAACCTTTTGGTAGCAGCTATATGAGTTCTATAGACACGGAGGTACGCCAGCAATGGGGCCCCCGAGAACAAGAACTGGCGCAGGAAGTACTTTCTCCACATACCCCGAGCCATATTTGCGTGTGGCTCTAAAGCTTTAAACACGGAGTCGGCCACAAGGGAGTCGCTTTTGAGCTGTTGAAAGCACCAGCGAGCAAGAGGCGTGAGCTTGCGCACCTGCTGAGGGGCTGAAAGAGCGTTGTGCGGCAAGGGCCGCACCTTCTCGGACGAAAGCACGCGATGTATATCCTTGGGATTTATCTCGAGATACTCAAGCACACGTCGCGTCACGCTTGAAGCGGGCAACAGCTGCTTTTGATCTAATGCTAGCGATTCGAACCGGAAGTTGTCGCCAGTGATTATTCTCGCAGTCGATAGCAGCGCGTGGCATGCCGCAGAATGCCCGCGGCGCAGTGTTAGCATTCTTACAAGAAGATGTTTGTTCAAATAAGTGAGGGACCACATTAAAATTGACTTCCGTTCGAAGAGTGAATTTTCTGCAACAAAGTTGACAACGATAAATTACTGTTATTAATGTATTTAGTCGTCGTGGCAGTAGAATATACAGATTGTCGCCAGCACTTATCCAGAGGCTGCCCACGCACGTTCGTATCAATACCCTGGCGTTTCGCTGTCGTCATGAGAATAGAGCATCTAATGGTCCCATCAGTCACGCTTTTGGAGTGTATTGTAAAGGGCAAAGTGGAAGACAATCCGTTTCCACATAATTTGGAGCTTGGCCTCCGCAAGCAGAAAGATCGAAGCCTACTTGCCTTAGGTTCGGATATTCGTGCACTATTTCATAATAAAATGCTGCTATTTCCTGTTTAGGAGCTGAACAGCTCTAGTAAAATGTCGAAAGAATGAAACCACCGCAGCGTTTGTGCTCAACGAAAGAGTCACTGGTGCGCTCGACGTCTCGCAAAGCCTGCTCAGTAGCCCATTGTGCAAGTTGCGGTCGGTGCCTTTGTCAATCACGACAAACTCCTTGCCAAGGAGTGTATTGAAAAAACGGGTGTCGTCTATGGAGTTCCCTCTTATGACGGACTTTTTCCCGCAAATACGACTTTCGACTGAAGAGCGACGCTGGTATGTGTCAACAGGAAAGCGCGGTGCTACGGCCCTTTGGAACTCGATGAAGACACTTGATTGGAAAAAAACTATGGAAAAGGATGGTGTGACGTATGCGCAAGCACATTGCATTGAAAGCAGTCTTCCCTCATCTTTTTCTGCAAGGACAATGGATGAAGAGTTGCAAGCATCTGCGTCGGCATGCATGATGATGAGTGCAACAGCTTTTGCAGTCGGAACAATTGGCGAGGCCCTCGAAGCGCTAGCATCGCCAGTTACGGAGGACTATCGTCGTGCAATGCACTTTCTGCACGGACCGCGTTTTGTCGATGGGGTTTGCTTGCACACGATTACTGGAGCTGATTCTATTGAAGCAGAATCGAATACGCAAGTATTGACTACTGTCAAGTGGGCAGCCTATGACGATGGCAAAACCTTTAATTTAGTAGAGGGGCCTGTTGGCACAGACTATTGCTTTCTTGAGCACTCTGGAATTCACTATTGTGACCCTGGTAGCGACGCGAATGAAGTGTATGGATACAGTGTCCAAGAATCAATTTCTCGAGAAGGTGAAGTGCCTTCGCTTAGTGGAGCTGGACTGGCACGCGGTCATTTTCACCGCACTGGTCTCCTCATCTTGCCTACAGATCGCCCCGATGTCGTTCAAATCACTTCAATTTTGCAGATGCGTATGTCAGAAGGTGCTGCTTTAAGTGCAGCGAACAATGCGGGCATATCAAGCTCCGAGAAGACAAGTTCAGCGGCCTTAGCTCGACTGATGTGTCGCCGAGTAGCCGCAATTGGGAAAGTGGAGCTGTTGTTGGAGCGCCGCCGACTTACTAAGCTCGTGCACTTGCCTCGAGCTGAATGGATTGCTGACACTGTGCGCAAGGCCTGTGCTGTCTGTCAAAAACACTTTAAGCTCAGGCGACGCAAGCATCACTGTCGACATTGTGGAGAAGTCGTGTGTGCGTCATGTGCTCCTACGCGTGAGGTAGACACGGATACTGATACAACAACTAACGTCCGCATTTGCACAGCCTGCGTCGTACAGTCGCGTTTAAAGACACAAGCATCACGTGGCTATGGCATTGCTGTAAATCGCTTGCAGGATATAGATGCGTCTCCGACCTTGGCGAAACCGACTTTAGAAAACCGCCTTGTGACTTACGACAATAATGCAGAGACGATAACGCGACCACTAGCGCTATCATTTGGCAGTAGCACTTTTTCAATTTCAAGCGACTCACAAATATCTGCGCGACTGACGCGCGCAGGCTGCTCGGACGGAGCCACTGGATTGTTTAAGTACGAGGACGATGTGATTGAATTATCATCGAGCAGCTCAAGTAGTTACTCTCATAACGAGTTTGACTCTTTTGACAGCATAGTCTCTATTTCCCCATCTAATCAGGACAACCGCAATATGCACAGCAGCATGAACAGTCAGTGGTCTACTATCTGCTCACCACAGTCAGTAAGTCATAGCTCTTTACCGTCTAATGACCTGCTCGAGCGCATCCAAGCGATGAAAGCTGATTTGTCCATGTTAACAAATTCCCGCCGGCACGTTAGCGATGCTAATCACAGCAAGGACTTTGATGCTGGTAGTGTTACAAGTGTTTATGTCGACACTGACGCTGTTACACCCCGATCTGCCATCAACACGCTCGACTCTGAATGTATATTGTACGATGCGAGAATTAGGCGGGAGGGGAGCAGCGATATTGAGGGCTCGATGGATATCGATTATATTAACACCAGTGAGCAATTCACACTTCTTTGCCCTCAAACGCTAGGACGTGAGTGGCGCAAGCGTACCAATAGCTGTGTGCATCAGGATCCTGGTGAAAAGTCTCAATTCAGCTCAAGTCCATCGAGCATGTCATTTGTGTCAACCTTGTCCAATTTGACGATGCTTGGCGACGAGGAAAGTTCCGAACAAAGGAAGTCTCAAAATGTTGAGCGCGGAGAGTGGAATGCAGATGAGCGTGGTGAGAGCCAAGCAGAGCTAGTGGTGCTCAGACAGCAGATTGTGGGCCTTCACCGGTCATTGGCCACGGCAACATCGCAGCTTGATAGCATGCACTCACGTCGAGCGCCAAATCGACTGCAGCAGCAGCAGGTTGACCCAGTAGCTGCGAGGCATCATACGAACTACGGGCAGCTAGTGGAAGAATTGCACGAAATTATGGGTCTGCCCCGCCCGGGCCGAGTCATTTAGCCGCAAATTTGAATCGTGATTTTGAACAAGGAAGAAGTCATGAATTTGAATGGAGAATTGCAAATTGCATTTTATCGTTGATAGCAGAGGAGTGGAGGTGTGTGGCCGATCTTTAACACTTCGAGGGGCTCGCTCCCAGAATGTAGCACGGAAATGCAACTCGTGTAGTGGCCAAAGAGATTTGTTTCGCGTCTGGCATCAATTTGTAAATAGGCCTGATTCGGAGAATAAAAATACGTGAGCACCCTGCACGCATCCCTATTCCAGAAAACATTTTTTCTACTCCTAATCCGAGTTTTCAAAGTCATCTGTGCTTTCACCAAAACGCTCCGAGCGGTAATTGGTGTAGGTCAAAAACTGGTTTGATAACTTTGATTCAAACGTCGGCACAAAGCCCGATGGCGTGAAACCAAGTTCTGCATAAATTTGCTTGCGAAGCACGCGCGCTGTATGAAGAAAAACAACAACACGATCAATCTCCGACATCAGTCAATCATAAAATGTATGGCTGTACCAGTGATAAATGTACAGGGATTGAGAATTTTTTCCTTGTAGCCAGGCATGCTAACCACGTCCTTTGCCAGCCAGCGCATGGTTTCAGCGAATTTGCTCATGCAGTTGACGTTCTAAGCGACGACCTTGTCAGCCGCTGGGTTTAAATTTCGACCGATATTTCAAGACAAACTATCGTACCAGGTAGGGTGGATCCGCCAGCACGTAATCGAAAAAGTGATAAAATTTGTCCGGGAGGTTAGTGGGCTCATTGTAATCATAAAAGACAAAGTGTCCGCTGTATTTTTCATCGAAGCGGCGATCGTACTCGAATAGAAACACATTGTCATTGCTAATAGGCGAGTCGCTTTCATCTAGTATTTTGAGAAAGTCTCGGTACGCGGCCGGTGTGCTTACGAAAGCAATGCGCTTTTCTTTGCTTTGGTCGATGGCTTCCTGTGCCAACAAGCGGCCAGTCTGATCGTCATACCAGCTACATCCCAACAAACGTAATAGAAACATTATAACGAGATCGAATTTGATAACTGGCTGACGCACAACTGCGAGAGACGAAAGTCTTCTGAAATAGCTGTGTCCTTTTGCATCTGCTGTGCTTGGATATGTGCCTTTAGCGCAGCGAAAGTCTCGGCTGACAGCTCAGTGGAGAGCAAGGCATTCATTATTGACGCTCCACCTTATCAATTGGAATTTGACCAATCCAACAAATTTTGACGGAAAAGTACCGGTACAATGTGACATTGAACCGATGGTTATCGACACTACCCTACAGCGAAGCATCGTCCTCGTCGTCGGGCTCCTCGAAAGGTCCAAATCGCTTCGACTCGTAATTGGTGTATGTAAGAAGGTGATTAGACAATTTTGATCTAAAGCTTGGGTAGAAGCCCGTTGGAGTAAACCCCAGATCTGCTTTCATCTCCTTGCGCAAAAGCTGGGCTATATATTCACAAAGGTGTCAGCACATCTACCATCTTATGCATTGCTAGCTAATAGCTTCATCCCGTACAATTAATGAACGTAGACGGGCTAACAACACGGTCTTTCTTGCCAGGCACAGATTTCACATTCTTGGCGAGCCATCGCATCGTGACGGAAAACTTTTGCATGCAGTCCAAGCTCTAAAACAGCAACAATGAGGATAAAAAGCTAGAAAAGAAAAGCAGCAACTAAGCAGAATCAATATTAACGCACCAGGTGCGGCGGCTCCATCAATACGTAGTCGAAAAAGTGATGAAATGTTTCAGGCAGGTCCGTGGGTGCGTTGTAATCATAAAAACAAAAGTGGTCACCATACTTCTCACCGAACCTTCGGTCGTACTCGAAGATGTAAACGTTATTGTCCATGACGTCCCGCTTGGTCTCATCTTCCACTTCGCTCTTTATCTTGAGAAAATTGCAATAAGCCGCGGGTGTACTCACAAATGCTATTTTGAGTTCGTCACCACTGTGATCAATGGCCTCTTGTGCAAGCGCACGTCCAGTTTTCTCGTCATACCAGCTAATTTTGCGAAATGACTTTTTGAGTTAGTTGATCGATCAAATGCTTCAAGTATAAAAATTGGTTTAGCCACGAACAACTGAGAAAGTCGAAAATTCTCCGACACGGGTGCATCCTTTTCCTCTTGGCACTCTAGCAAATGCGCTTGCAGTGCTGCTAGCGTCTCGGGAGACAGCTCGCTCGCAAGCAACTCGTTCATCTTAACAAATATTTAAAAGATTTTCACAATTTATTTTTTTCCGAGGATAAAAAAACATTGATAAATAGCACTTATATTCTATACTTTCGAAACTTTTGGCAGGCCGAGCACAAAATCTATGCTTATGGACTGCAAGTTTGCTAGCGGTGCAACTGCATTCGGCAAACGGTTCATGTATTGGCACAATTTAGTTGTGCGCACGCAGGCGCTGGGCTTGACAGGCCATAAGTCTCCTCGTACTTCAGGTGGTGTATTATAATGCAAATCCAAAAGTTCGAGCTCTTATCATGTCCACACCAAGTGGGTGCCGCGCTGAAATACAGCAGTTTAACCCCAGCGAAGTGCGATAGAGTTCATCGCTTGATCAGGCCAACAATTTTTGTCTAAGTAAGCCAGCAAATAAATCCCGCTCATTTGGTGCACCGAGCTGATTTGCTAAAATTGACTTCTCGGTGGTGAAAAATGCTTGTATAAATTATGTTCGCTTATGAACCCCATTTTCTTCGCATTTTTCTTTAATCTATCTCGCAGCTCTGGTCAATTGGTTGCGCCTGGTCATACGTCACGGCCACGGGAAACGCATTATCTAAATCTATATCTAATTTGGGTTAAAAGCGATATAAGCTCTGCCTATAAGTTCCGACTCGAGAGACTTACTCGCGCAGCGATGCAATTACGAACTGGATACTTGAGAGCTATGGCCTGAGAATTTAAAAGTTGCGGCATCCAGTGCAAGTCTTGGCAAAGACGCTTTGAGATTTTTGCGCTATTGTCTGCTAGCTTAAAAACTAGCTCACGTCGCGAGCGACATTAAATATACGAGTTCAAAAGCACCGTATGTTGCTGGACACAGCCTTCACACTTTTTATCGATGGAGAGGGTAAGCGCTATATCACGTGGGGTGAGAGGTTACATACCGTCCCCACCTAGGCCAACCAAATTAAGTAGAATGCTATCCTCACTGTAAGACAATAATTATTTTTTGCTTTGACAAGACTGCTCGTACGTCGCAGACGCTCTTTGAAATTGTCTTCTGATTCGCTTAACCCTTCTCACCGCTACGTTTATAGGCGCTACTGCCATGAGCCAAGCTCAGATTGAGGACCTTGATGGCAGCTGACAAAAGAGCACTCACAGAGCCGCAATATGCGATAAAGATTGTTGATTGACAGCTTACTAACAATTGACGACGTGTCTTCAGCCAAGCAAACTATAGCCGAATGTACTACTTCAAACACACACGGCTAAAAATACTTTAATTTGAGTTTACTCGCGTCAACGTTTGTAATAGCCGAGACATTTTTAGGATGATGCTTGATCACCTGACTCGAAGATGGCATGATGTTGTGATTAAACTTTGTGCTTATCCACTCTTAGCGACAGGGAGTCACTTATTAATCGAATGACTGCTTGGCGAAGGAGCTAGAGCTTCTGCAACAGTCAGTAGTCGATCTGTTGTACTAATGGTCTCATTTACCGTGAGCACCTTTGGTTCGATGACCGTACTGTTGGCCTTGTCTTTTATGGTGAACAATTTGGTTTGCGAGGTCAAGGACTCGTCTAATTCTGCTGGAAAATGCACCAGTGCGTACACACAAGCATATTTGCTGGACATAATTGTGTGCCTCTTGTTTCAGCTGCTCCTTGCTTCTAGCACGGCAGCATCGTTTACTTATTGTGAGGATAAACAACTGATAATTCCACTTTTTCTTTCCGCTATCGCGTCACCAAATAATCCTTGAGTCGACACATTAACTAGCGTAGACATTAGCACGAGCGTGCTAACTAAGCTTGTTGTCATTAGCTTGAGCTGGTTAAATACCATAATCTTTGTTTGATTATAAGCGCGTGATGGTTGCTGTCTACAAATTTTAGCCTAATCACCACGCCCTGCGACAAACATACTATCAATCATAGAAATATAGATTTGAAGCTGTCATGGTCTTGATAGCAGAAAATTATATTGCTTTGTATCAAACCTACCAACGTCAAACCTTTTTATTTAATGACAATTTTTTCAGACAGCACTTAAGCTTGTTTACCTCGCCCAACGAAGTCTTCTTCTCACATAGATTCAGATTGTAAGAGGTGGCTTCCCTTCTCACTTAGCCTTTTGGAATCGTAATGATCATAGCGGTCTAGATCGAAGATTTCTTATCTTTTGTGCTACAAGCTCGCCTTCACCAAAACACTTGCCTGTCCCTGACATCTAATCACTATCTTCGCTACAATAACTCAAAGCAATTAGCCTTAATTTGTAGTCGTGCGCATCAACGTTATAGAAACGCCTCTATTAATCAAAATGCGAAGCTAGCTCAACCATTTAGACCTTTACCATTGTACAGCTAGTCGCTGGCAGAAATCCATCATTTTCGTTACAAAGCACTTTAATACGCTGTATATATCTAAATTAACGCAGCGGCAATCATCTCAGTAAATCAATGTATTTAAGTAGCTTTACATCGTAACATTTCAATTTTAATTTAGTTTAAAAGTCCAACCTAAAGAAGTGCGCCTTATCTCGCCCCGTTCAATCTGGAACATTATCTGCATAAAGGTTAGAGCACTAATCAAAATACCATTTTATGCAGAAAACACACAGGGGATTCGAATTATCAATAGGCCAATCTGCTTTGTGTTTTGTTGCACCACCGATTACCCCGCACGCTTTAACAATAATAGGTATTTTACTAACAATAAAAGGGGATTTACCTCCAACAGCTCGTTCGCACATTTTGGAATGTCTTCGTCTTAATCTTCTATGTCTGACCCATAGGGTGCTTTCAATTTTAAGCGCAATCCGCTAGGCTTTATCTCGTGATTTTTTTCGTCAATGGAGCGACAAGTGGTGTGTTTTTTCCATCTCCTTCCAGCGCTCCATTGCCGCTTGATGAGGCAACATTGTTAGTGATCCTGCTTTTGACAACAAAGTCGCTCTTATCTCCAGCTTAATGTGCACCTCTTCTTCGTTTTAGATGGTCCCAAAAAAATTTGTATCGCGACTGCATCTTGGACTGCCGACTAACGGAGAGGCTACTTCGATAGTCACGGAGATTGCTGAGGATCTCATGCTCTGTACCCATTGGCGAGGATACTTTCAATCCTCAGTGTGTATCGGCTTGGTGGTGCTTTTCAGGTTAGTATTTTTTCTTGGTGGGAAGTGGAACAGGTAGTATGCAGCGTGATCACCTTGAGATGGAGCGCCAGATACGTAGCCGATTCGATTAACTGCTATGTGTGGTGCTTAAAAATGTAGCTTGCGGAAGCACACTTTTTTTCAGTTTAGGCATGGACTTATTCTTATAACAGATGGATTTCATCAACGGTACTGTGGTGACATGATCTTTAAATACGAATATACAGTCTTTATGTGTGTAAAATTCCATCACTGGTATATCGGCTACTTGTGTAGTATTATATTCTATGCTATTTTTTTTGCTTGTGATATTTCCAAGAATCGGGTAAGTTCTTACACTAGCTTTGATTGCCTACTCTAGAATATCGATTGCTTCGAGCACCGTACGGTTGCACGTCACTATTTGTATAAAACACACAAAGTTAACATTAATTATTATTTTTTTTTCTTATAAATATTCCTGTTAACATCTAATTTTTTTTAGCTAATTGCCTCTTGCGTGACTACGGGTTGCCCGAATGCAGAAAATGGAGAGCGGAGAGCGAGGTAAGTTAGACGAGAGTGACATATGGGCCCGTGATCACTTGTCGTTCATAGATCTGAGAAAAGAAGTCGTGATTGCTATGGTGCTACAGCAATGTAATTCACGCTGGCTATACGTCGCAATTGTCGATACAAATGACTGAGCAATCCTGTTTGTACTGTTACAAGATCATGACGACACACAAATGCTTGGATAAACGAGATATTTAATTGGTTCCCGATATAAACGATAGCTACAACTAGGCTTTTCTTGAAGACGATATTCTTCATCGATACGGCTACCGATTGATGGCTCTCGCAAGAAAAGGGCCGCTGGGTACGTTACTACCGCAAAGTACACACAGTCCTTATTAGTTTTGTCGGCCGTCTTGCATCAGATAGATTCTCAGCTAATCTAGTACACGTTGCTGGAGCGGGATAAGCTCTGGTGCCTTGCAATAGAAATCTCTGCCGCGCATCTGACTAGTCACTATGCTTTCGCATCTTAGAAGAAGAACAGTGCACTACGGAGACACACTGAGCTCAAACCATTGAAAAGTGGAGCTGAACATTTTGAGCGTTTAAATGGGAGCGCATATCTCGATTTAGTCGTGTACATATTAATGAATTGCATCGAGCGGGTCAAAATGGATATTAGTATTGCCAACACAACTCAACAAAAAAGAATGAAGAAAAGCGTGTCCAGCGTACGTGAAATTTATACCTAATTTTCTCGGTATTAATCTGAAAACATACCGATAAGCTTACGATACAATTCCTAGTTTTCAGTCGGTGAGAGGCATACGCGCGTGGTCTTGACTGAGAATGTGATAACTTAGATTCATATAAATGGAGCTAGGAAAGGGATTTGCCCTATGCATTTTGGCGATCGACGATCGTCAAAGTACTACAAGGGTTACATAATTATTTTTTTATCTGAAACCAAAGACCGTACTTAAAATTTTCTTGCCGGGTACGGGAGAATGTTCCGATTTATGCTCACAGAACAAACCGTTCTTGATCAGCTTTCGAAAGATTGCTAGCGTCTTGCCAGAATTGACGTAATTTCCAGTTCTTATAGAAAGCTCTCGATCGCGCGCTCGATTGGCGCTGAGACAGGGTGATGAATATAAATGAGGATTTTTTTTAGCTAGCTCGATTGTATTTTTATTATAATCGACCAGAAAGTTACTTGGTCTTATTGAGTCATTATGCAGTTGCTAAGGCAAAGAAGAAAGCCGCGCTACAGAATTGATCTTTGTGAGCCTCCGTGATCAGATCCCCCACCTTAGAACGATATACCTGGCAAGAATCTAATAAATGAGCATCCAATTTTCAGGCGGGAAGGGGTATTTCACTTAAGCGTGCTAAAGCTGCTGAGATCAGTGTGTGGCCATGATATCAAAGCTCTTGCATGCTAATCTATTCAGAGGTGAAAGTCGGTTAGCCAATGGTTCAAGAAGTTGTCGTCGTTAGAAGTGCGGAAAACGGACTATTGTTAACGTGTTTGACAGTCGGAGCGGGGGTCGCTTTATACAACATTGTCATTCGCGTTGGTAACGCCTTCTACGTTATCCTTGCTGTCTTTATTGAAGCTGTCTAATCTAAGATCAATACCAAGACCGCCGGTCTCGATGCATCCGACATGGGTAATGGAAGCGGCGTTAAGCAGAGATAAAGTGACAACCGTTCCAATAGAGACACTAGTCAGCTTAATAGCGCTAGATTGCCGATAATTAAATCAAACTTGGACGTACTGGATAGCTTTAATCTCTTTGAAGGTTCCATCGAATAATGCAGGCGAAGTGGAAGGGAATCGGTTGGCAGCAAGGACGATTTAAACTTTGACTTGACATTGCTGTCCATGAATTTTGCCTATGATCGATTGCCGACTAGTTCGGTCTGACTTGGCATGGCGATCAAAGTTTTGCTAATGGAGTCACCCGCTTTATTGCAGTAAAAAGGACAGCGAGGCAATACTGGCAAGACAATTTAGCTCCGATAGTTAAACAGCTTGGATTGTACACTCGGTTGATAAGCAAGGTTCGCGTTTGCTATCCATATGAAGCATGATCAACTAAGTGCCCTGTCACCCGCTTTATTGCAGTAAAAAGGACAGCGAGGCAATACTGGCAAGACAATTTAGCCCCGATAGTTGATCCAAGCACAGCTGCTGGATTGAAAAACACTCGGTTGATAAGCAATTAGATAATCGCGTTTGCTATCCATAAAGAGCAGACAAATGAGTGCCCTGTTCGAAATCTCTCTGCTAGTAACTCCGCCTCGGAACCCTGGCCTCCGCTATGCAGTATTACAATTTAGGATTAATGTGCGAATCAAAATCACATCAATTTCTACGAGTACATGGTAAGTGCTGGAAGTGAAAATAGATTAACTCAAGCACTCACTGATATGATCCGCATACCGTGGTCGTGCCAGCGGTGTCTTGTCTTAGCAAGTTGATCTGGTAAGGAGACGATGTCTATTCATTATGCACCAGTCAGATCAGCATATGTACTTTTGCAATTTTTTCTGCGATAAACAACCTATAAAGCTAGCACGGCATGTCATCAACTATATCAGCCACATCTGATAGCATAAATGTTTAAGGCAGATCGTAACGAACCCGTCCAGAGCACTTGATTGACACATTAAACAAAAGGAAGTTTTTGAATGTGGCCTAGTACTTGAAGCGAAGCTGCGTATTTTCACCTAGCCGATTGTATCGTGATGTAAAATTGTGCGCTCCTTATGCTTTAAGCCACTCAAATCGATCGGGTCACCAATTTCATCACAATGGTTCCCTTATTGAATCTTTTTACGAGATCGGTGTATAAAATTCTTGCCGACATGATATGACTATACACAAATGCTCTTGCAAGCCAATTAAGGGTCTTATATGACCAACTAACTTTTAAATTAAGGTGCCGAGGTATATATGTTTTTAGAGGCTAAGGTGAATTGACGATCGATCAATGAGAGCAAGCCACAATCCAAGTATACCTTGACTAAAGAAGAGACAGCCACCCGAGCTGTCGAGAGCAGTCACGCTTACGTCAAGACGCAGAAAGCTAAAAATAAGGGTTTTAATTTTGACGGAATTTAATTTGGCCTTCAAAGAGGCTAACTAAGAAGACACACAGAGTAAAAAGTTTGGAGTTACTGCACCGGAAGGAGTTTAAAGGTCAGTCTAGATCATCTGGCTGCTTTCGTAATAGCAGAGCAATGCCCTGACATCGTTATGGGGAGAAGTCGTATGCGATACCAAATGGCTAAAAATCAGACCAGTGACACAGCGTGGGCCGCAATTTTACGAAAAAGCGTCGAGATTATATCGTTGACGGGAAAAAGTCGGGTGTTTAGGCATCACTATTTGTCAGAAGATTTAAATTTATTCTGTTCATCATTGTTTATTTAGGCAGCTTGCCCCGTCTAAAGGTACACTAGATACCGCTGCTTGAAAAATTGCTGTAACTTTTTTACAGTGCTTCCCACTAGATTGGAAAGACAGATTTGCGGTGGTCCGAACGACAAAGTAAGCTTGATTAAAATATGCTTTCATTGCGACACTGCGCCCCTTCAAGCGGAAGTGTTTATTGTTTGGACTAAAAACCGCACCAGCGGACGCTAAACAGCGCCCTGTATGAGTACCCGAAAGTTTTCGGTGGAGCGAATCGATCCATTGCTAACGATTCATTCTGAAAATGTAAAATTGCGATGTTGTTGTTACAACTCAGACGGCATTTGGTCGACGATCATACAGCAATAAGTCCTGGCGACAGCCGAAAGCTATGCTTTTCTGAACGAAAAGGTACATAAGCTCAGAAAAGGTTGTGCCAAGTGAAATCTGTCGATCAGAGGTGAGAAGCTTTTGAGGCACCGCAAAATAGAATACTGATTGCATCGCGTGATGAGAGGGACTGGGGGCTATCTCAAAGATCGAACGACGCTTTTAGGCTTGCCAAAGGCTAGCACGTAATGTCTGTTTTTCTAAAAAGTACTTTGGTATTCGGAGTAGGTTCTAGAAGCGCAGACTCTTTGTGCTAAACCTTTTTTTCGCAGTCGTTCTACTTTAGTGTCTGACTCTG
Source organism: Plasmopara viticola (assembly GCA_001695595.3). Lineage (NCBI taxonomy): Eukaryota > Oomycota > Peronosporomycetes > Peronosporales > Peronosporaceae > Plasmopara > Plasmopara viticola. The sequence continues at coordinate 62,689 of MBPM02000033.1, forward strand.
CTGGTCCTCTTGAAGTTCTATCAATCGGTTTTGAAATTGGCCAAGGTAAAGGTTTTGGTTACTTGACGCTTAAAATCATCAACAAGTTACTACCTGAATTTTTTCTCCGGTTCGCTGGTCTGCAAATATCAGGGCATTCTGTTGTGCAACTTGATCAATCGTGTTAGATTTTATTGTAGCGGATTTTTGAGCTGCAAAGTCGAAATTAAGTTAGCTCCAACTCATGCGCGTTACATTGGAGACTTTGAGTGACACGATCGTACTCGACCGCATTGATGTGCGTTAATTTCAAAAGTCACACTATTATTAGATCACAACAGCGCTGACTGCAGACGGTAAACAAATACAGCGCTGGTCAGCGACGATTTAAGCTGAAAAAGTCTCTCGCTAAGCTCTTGATAGTATTCCCGAGCATTTAAGTGCTTCTCTTGGAGCATTTGGAATTTGACGTGGCCATCCTAGGTCAAGTGCAAGAATTCAATTGAACCCGTATCCCCGTCGAGTCGATCTAGGATATATCTACTGGCGGTGTAGGGGCGATGACCGGCACCTAGATCGATTAGGCTAAACTGAAAAGTTGTGGTCGAAGCGCTTAACTATGCAAATTGACGGGACTATTGGATGATTTGTAAATTTCTGTAGCTCGAAAAGGTGTTTGACGTTCGTCGATCGTGTCTATATAATGCAGAAGGGGAACGTTGTGAGGCAGTAGATTTAATAGATGGGATGTCGTCGAGTTATGACGGCTGACGAGCTCGGTAGACAAATGGCAAATGGGCCGATTCGTCGGTGGATTTTTCGATACTGCTACTTAGTCAACTGAACACATTTGCTATAATAAAGAAATTAATTCGATCCGCCTCTACTTATCTTCGCTAGATCATAAATTTGTGGACCACGATGGCCACACAATTTCTCATAAAGGTTTTTCACTAATCGGCTGTACGAGACAAAGTGTATGATTAGGGCCTTTCAAGCTTTGCAAGTGTCATTCTAAAATAGTAGCCAATAAAATACACATCCACTCCGTTAGACTAATGCAAAAAATGAATATTGCAAAATTTTCCTAATGATTGCTGGAATATGCAGATTTTCTTGGGTATTATAGCAGCAACCACATCATTCAAGAGCCCTTTATGATCAGTCTGGTAGCGTTCCCCGCTACCCACCTGTAAATGTCTGGCATAAATTTGTGACCCATGATGAGAGTTTCATCCTGACCAGCCCTCGCGTTCAATACCACAACTTGCTGTTCGTAACTTATTTGTCGTGGAATTTTTGTCACCGATTTCTGAAGACGCCAACAGACGTAGTGCAATCAGCTGCTTCATGCCGCATCACATTTGTGATTGACAGCACATATCAAAGCATCATTCCAGCTCTTTGGTAGCTACCAGGATATGGAATTCAATTGTGATGCTCATTTAATCATGGCGCACTACGTGCCCTATTTGCCAAAAATGAAGATTCAAGAAATTCAAAGAAAGTAGATCTATGTTATTCCGAGCGCAAGCAGTATTGACAGTTTTTTACAGAGCGTTTTAAATGCGAGGCTGTATAAAAGTTTTTACATCTACAACGGTCTTTGTCATTATTGCTTTTCACGATGATGCAGTATAATTACCCGCGACTAGCAAACAAAAATTATCATTTGTGCTACTTTTAAAGCAGAGCAGTATGGTAGCCAATGTTCTAGCTAGGTTGCTTAGCCAAAAACAATTGTATGAAATGCGTTTTTAATGGCCATAAAACTTTTTAGATTACACCATGGAACAAATAAATAAGATCTGATTGAACATATGAAAACATGCACATTACTTTTGTTACCGGTTGTGTACTTCTTTATTTGCAGAATCACTTGTCCATTATTTGTATGTTCACTTCGACAATAAATAACAAAGGTCTTTGCTGGGCCCAACTGGGCTAAGAAGGGAAAGTTTATCTCACTCAGTAATGGGACGAAAAGTGGCGAAGAAGCTTTGAAAATAATAACGGTCTTGAAGTCACTTCAACTTCAACGGTTTTACGTAAATGCTCGGCGCGAAAATCGTCTCAACGAGTCGCTTGTTGTGCTGTACATTGCAGTGGCTTGAAGCTCGTCACTTGCCTTGATAAATTGCGTAGGTGAGGTCATTATCGCAGTGGGATCCCAGGAAATTCTGGGAATCCGTGGATTCACTGCCATGATTGGCTTTAAACTGCTTACCTTATAAACTTTATTTGAGCCTCGAAAACTTGGTCGTCGTTAAATTTCTCCAGCTAAATAAGCTGACGAAAGTACGCTGGTTGCGTTTGAATTGCCGCGAAAGCATCTTCATGCACCGTTAGCTTCAAGACAACTTGCTCAACGAATGAGTCGATGGCCTGCTGAATGTTTACCACTGAAACCTGTTCTCCTTTAAGGGTTAATGAGCATAAATTCTTCAGTGCGCGTGCGTATTTTTCATTCGTCAGGAAGTCGGATGAAGAAGTACATTTGAGAGAGTTATGGTCATTTCATCCTCGTTTCTATTTGCTATTTTGCCTCTAAATCAGCGTTTCAAGCAGTGTTGCATCAAAACATTTCGTGAAGGACATCGTAGTGGGCGAACTATACTGAAAAAGAACATGCGGATTTTTGGAGCGCGTAAGGATCGAGGCCTTCCAGCTTCATATAGCTCCCCCCTTCACGATCGATCGTTTGCACATTGTGAGTGCTGTGCAAGGTTCCATTCAATCTGGGACGGCATCGACACATGCGCTAATCGCCGAGCGAAGCGGCTTGTTTACCAAGGCACAATTACGGCGCGATGCGCACGCAGCCGAGGTGTCAGCTGTTGCGCACAAATCGAAAGCCACATGGTTTCTAGTCATTGGCTGAACTGCGAAATTCGACGTCTTAGTTTGCTCGGCGATTACATTACGTCATTATTATAGGTAATATTGGCATTGAAACTTTCAGACGACCAGACCGATGGAATCTTAACGAAGGCGATTTGACGTGGTTGAACTTGCGTTGGCGATTTTGCGCAAAGTGCAATTTTCTTTCGGGTTGAAATATTTGACTTGTAACAACTCACTAATAGGCTCCAGAGTTAAAATGGTTAGCTGACACTGCTGAAGTACACAGAGCGTTTGCGAGATACCGCTTGTCCGTGAAGGTGCGTGGGCGTGAATAAGGTCTGACCTTGCACTTCTTTTCACAGACCAATCCTAAAGCGCACTTAATTTTCGAAAAGGATTGGATCCACGTAATACGTTCCTTTTCCACTTGTGGTACTTGCAGGGTGTAGCGCTGACGCCACAAGCCGTAGACTGTAGATTGTCTGTTCGGGCCAGCGCACCGGACGTGCACACAGGCAAGGAATGTACACTTAAGAATCTTGGAAATGAACAAGCTCTCGAACCATACCGCAGTTTGGATTAAAAACGCATGCAATCTCAAGCTTGCAAAAACGCCCGGCCGGGATACACGTGCTCGCGCAATTCTTGGCGGCAACTGGTTTAAGTACCACACTGCTGCAAGCGCAGCAAATTGGCGGTACAGCTGCCAAAGAAAGAAAGTACCAGACTTGTTTCAGATTGGAAGTCGTCAGAAACCAAGTGTGGCGCTGTCTGCCTATCGGACATAGTAATTGCTCAGTCTACCTTGCCTGACGTTGTTGCCCTTCCGGCTTCCTGACGGGGCTGCGCTGCCAAGCCGGGTAGTAAACGTGGCGACGGCTACGCCGAAGCAGACTTATTACGGAAGTTATGGCTACCAGTCATTTAGCAGAGTCGGCTAAATAGAGCGACTGTGGTTGAAGTAAGCACTGCCAAAAGGCGAACGCGTAAATGGCGCAGCCAGTGAAGGGAACAGCACGACAGTATAAGGTGTCTTGGCTGAGTAGAAAAAACAGGTCCGACAGCCACCCACGTCAAATCTAAGTGAATTTATACAGGCCCACTAGGGAGAACGGCAATTCCTCGAAACAATTAATAAACCGCGTTAGAGTCTTAATGCACGTACTGTAGAGCAGCAGCTAAAGTCTCGACTTATGCTAGCACAGACTGTTAAATTCCGAAGCAAAAAAGTGGGAGAGCGAAGCTTGCGGGGAGCGAAGGCACTTGAGCTGTTGAAGGAAGATTCGAAAGTGATTCATTTAAAGGAAAAGCTAGCTGATGAGACATGCACTAGCTCTTCCTATCATTTAGTTCGTCTAATCACAATCTTTCCTGATGTCCAATCAGCTTGCTCGTCAATTTAATGTGCGATCGTATTGTACCAGTTTGGGCTAACCGGTTAATGGGCATTGTACCATAAACCGGTTACTCTCAATACAGACCAATGCCGGGACGACTACAGATGTGAAAAAAACCGTAGTTGATCTCTTCTACTAGGACAGACTGTCTGTGATGGTGTTAAGTAAAAGGTAGAAACCGAAGTGAATATATTAATTGAGACCAATAAAAGGCTGCCATATGTAATTACTAACTGTGACGTACTCAGAAATAATGAGACGCCATCCGCCTTGTCAGCATGCATTCAGCGGTATAATTTTAACACTAACCCACTCACCGCTAATGCTGTATATTCTTTGTTGCTAACTTGGTCTTGATTCCGAAAGCTTCGCGCAGATATTCCAGCATCTTGGTTCCAAGTGCCTTCGTCAGCATATCTGCGAGCTGACTCTTCGTGTCGAAACAGTCGATCTTCGACAGTCCTTCTTGCATATTCTCACGAATTAAGTGGTGCTTGATGTCCACATGCTTCGTCGTAGCATGGTATCCGGCATTATTGGTCAACGCAATAGCCCCTTGGTTGTTTTCCTAAACCTGAGTTCCTTCAACTTGCCCGTGACCCATGTCTTTTAGCATTGCCCTCGCCCAAAGAATTTATTGCGTGCATAAACTGAGAGCCATATACTCAGCTTCCACTGAGCTCAGCGCAACTGTCCGCTGATACTTCGACTTGAATACCACTGGTGCGCTCGCAATCATGACCATAACTCTGGAGACCGGACGTCTGTCATCCGTGTCGCTGCCCCAATCTGCATCCGAGTACGCTTTAAATACAACGCTTCCACTTCCTCGTTAGACGAGACCGATTTGACGCTTAGTCTTCAGATACCGTACTACTCGAATTGCTGCGCTCCAATGTTGTAGTCCCGGGTTCTTTAGAAAACGTGATAGCTGTGTCACCACGTAAGCAATATTCGGCCGAGTACATTTTGTTATGTACAGCAAGCCTCCAATCAAAGAGCGATAGGGCTTTGACCGCATGGTCAACAGTTCCTCTTCCGTTGTTGGTGACTGCTTTGACGACAACTTCAATCCTGATATGCATGAGTTTTTAATACTCTTGGTATCTTGTTGACCGAATTGTTTGACTACGTCGTCGATGTAGCGAGTCTGTTTGATCACCAATGTTCCAGCTAACCTGTCGTGATCAATTTCCATGCCCAAAATCAATTTTACCTTACCCAGCTACCCAGCTCCTTCATCTTGAAAACATTCTCGAGTACTTCCTTTACTTGTTTCAGTTCTTTGCTGGTTCTTGCTGCGATAATCATGTCATCCACATATAGTCCGACGTAACCAAAACCTCTTTAGTGCTCTTGACATAAACACATTGATCTTCCCCGCAAATCTTGAAGCCATTCCTGACGAAGACACGATGTTTTGTCTTGTTCCAGGCACTAGCTGCTTGCTTCAGTCCGTAAATAGCCTTGTTTAGTTGACATATGTATCCTCGAGCATTGTCGACACCAAGCGGAAATTCCATAAAAACGTTGTCCGTCAACACGCTATTGAGAAAAGCCGTGTCGACGTCCAGCTGTTCCATTTGATAGTCGTATTAAGCACATACTGCGGGGATTATTCGGATCGATTCATGTTGACAACTGGGGAATAAGTCTCGAAAAAGTCGACGCCATACTTCTGCTTGAAACCTCTCGCGACCAGTCGTGCCTTGTATCGCACAACAGCGCCATTCTGATCACGCTTCTTGGCAAATATTCATCGTGATTTAATTGTGCGTCCAATCTTCCCTCGTGGCTTTAATGTCCCCATTTAATTCTCTTCGTAAGAGCGAAGTTCAGCATCCAATGCTTTATGCCATTTTGTTGCATCGTCGCTTTCCAATGCTTGAGCATACGTAGTCGGCGAGTCCGTATCATCGTTAATACTCACGGCGTGGGTAAGAACGGCTTCCGCAATTAGTTCATCTTCGTCAATCCTAGCACGCTCCGAAGTCGGTGGGCCCTCACTGCCTTCTGTAGACTCTTTATCATCATAGCCATCTCTAAGCATTAGCACCGGCTCACGTCTTATTCTTGTTCGCTCCACTTCAGGCCGAAACACCAAATGATCTTCTTGTTGCACTTGGGACGGTCGACGATACTCCGTTAGCCCAAGCCTGTTTCGTACAGGGCTCTAAGAAGGCATTAGCCGCTGTACATCGGCGCTTGGCGTACGATTCACATCATCCATTTCGATATCCACGACTGTCTTTTCTACAGCTTCCATGGGATCGTCCGGAACTGGCTGTCGATCCACTTGATGCTGAACATTGACTTCATCACCATTCTTCATTACTTTAACAATTGGTTCCGGCTTGAGCTCTTGCGTGTCGTAAATGCCGCTCATCTCACGCTCAACCAACTTTGCAGAGCGGATCACTTTGATCTTGGCATTCTCTAAGTCAAACACGCGATAGCCCTTGACATTCTCTACATAGCCGAGAAACACACACTTGAAGCTCTCGGGTTCCAGTTTGGTCCGTTTCACATCATCACTATAAGCGTAGCCTTGCGAACCAAACACGCGCAGGTGATCCATTCGAGGCTTCATTTAAAAGCTAGCTCGTACGGCGTGATGTCAGGGTGGACCGTATTGCTGGAGCGATCAATAAAATAAACGCTGTGTTTACCGCTTCCGCTCACCATTCCGTCGAATTGCCCTTGTAGTGTAACATACTGCGGACTTTCTCCATGATAATTCTATTCATACGCTCCGCCACTCCGTTCTGCTGAGGGTTGTATAGAACGGAGCGCTGGTGTACAATGCCGTTTTCTCGACATATTCCAGCCACTTTCTTGTTTACAAACTCGGTTCCGTTGTCGGATCGCATACACCTTAGTCGTGCACCCCACTGGTTATCGTATGACGTCAGGAAATTCTTGAATTTGCCAGCCACTTCACTCTTTGCTCTTGATCAGAAAAAGCGCAACATGTGTGAAAAATCATCCACAAACGTAAGAACGTACTTGGCACCACCCTTCGAGGCAGTGCTCAATGGCCCCATAACTTCTGCGTGAACACGCTCCAACACACGTGTCGTTTTTGTCATTGAACGAGACGCAAACGCCGTATCCGTGTGCTTGTCCTTCAAACACCCGGCACACAATGTTTCCATATTTTGCTTGATAACTGGGATACCATTTGTTAATCGCTGTGTTCTAGTCAGCGCATCCTTGCTGGGGTGCCCCATGCGTGCGTGCCAAAGTTCCCACTGATTGTCAGCCCCGGGATATTCAACGAGGCATGCTTCTTTTTGCTCGCAGTCAAGGAAATACGACATTCCAACTTTTGTGCCCGACGAAATTGCTTGCTTCTCTTTCCAGATGATGCATGACGAACACAAAAAATCCACACTCGTACCACGCTCTGCCAGCTTGCCAACTAACAGCAACCTTCTGTCGAGTCCGGGAATGTGCAGAACTTCAACCATGCAATTGCTCGTTCCGTCCAAACCAGTCCGTTTCACCGTACCGGCTCCTTTGATGAGCAACTTCTCCCCGTCTGCAATCGTAAATTTGATGCTAGCTTCTAGGCTCTTGTAATCAAACAAGTCCTTCCTGTGTGGGGTCATGTGGGAAGTTGCTCCACTGTCAATCAGCCATCCTGATGGCTTCCCTTCACCAACAGCAAACACCGTGTCGTCGCTGTTAAATCTTTTACCAGCCGGGCATTTCCGCTTTATGTGTCCAAACTGGTCACAGTTGAAGCCCGTTATTGCGTGAAGGACCACCCTTTCGTCCATTGTCCCGTCCACCTTTGAATCTTCTAGCATTTCCATTTACGCGAAACGCTTTCTCCGTAGCTTCTTGCCTCTGCAACTTCTCTGATTATTTAAGCAGCTTCTCCTTGACTTCAATCAACGAAATATCCCTCGCATTTTCCACAATCGACGAATTCAAGTCATACTCCGAAGGTAGACTGCTGAGAAATACCACCAGCTGGCGTAAATTATCAATTTGCTCTCTTGTAGTCTGTAGATCCACTACTAGCTCGTCAAAACAGTCCAGATGCTCTGCCATGCTTGTTCCACTTTCCATCTTGAACTCGTGTAGTTGACGAGTCATCACCAAACGATTGTGAAGAGTCGAGCGATTGTAGAAATCGTGGAGGGATTCCTACGCTCCCATAGCGCGCGCAGCCGACCGAATCTTGGTCTGGTGCTGGAACGCCTTGAGCGATGATGCCTAGCGTCTGGGCATCATTACCAGGCACGCCTCCGTGACGTCCTTCTCTTCCTTGACGGCCATGATGTGTCCCAGGAGACTCTTCCGCGCCAGGATCATCCTCATGCTGAGCTCCCAGTGGTAATGGTTACCACTTTCTAGGAGGACTTCGGTGCTCTTGTTCATAGTGGGCGAGGACGTTGCTTGAGAAGGAAGGCTTGTTGCGGCTGTTAACCTGTTGAGTTAAAGGTTAAAGCCGAAGTAAATGTATTAATGTAGACCAATGAACGGCTGCCATATGTAATTAATAACTATGACGTACTCGTAAATACTGTGACGCCGTCCGCTTGTTCAACATGCATTCAGCGGTGTAATTCAAACAGATGGGTAATTGTCGGTGGCGGTTGGGCATGGCGGCGACGAAGGCGTGGCGGTCAGCAGTATTCCGTAGGAAGCTAGCAATGGTAGCGGGACTTATTTCTGGTCGCATTAGATCAGGAACTTGTGTTTTTTTAACGTATTTATGATCTTTTTGGTAAACTGAATTTGAATCTTTGTCAGGGAGGATGGCATAACCACTCCAAGATCTTTACGCTAAAGTACACTCTGACTTATTCGACAGCTAATTTCACCATGACCGCGCAAAGTTCTGCACATGTAGCTGCGTCCCCTTAAGGCAATCGCGACCTTTTGATCGAAAGCTTATTAATTTAAAATGCCGCATCAAAATTCCTGCTTCAATCCTTTCTAAAATATCAATCTCTAAGTTTTTCTGAGAACATTTAAAGTAAATCAACACACGTCCAAGCCTGGAAAAGGTTGGGGTGACGCCCTCCTTCCAAGCGCGGGGGCTGAATGCTCGCGCGCTTCGGGCAGGTGCTCCCGGGCATCTGCAGATCTCTAACGAGTCTCACCCTCGACGCGACGGTCTCCAGCACCGGGCGCCACCTGGGCTCTTACCAAGTCAGAGCTAAGCAAAATAATGGAAGACCCTCACGACCTCGGTGCTGGCTGCACTGCCCGCCGAACGAGACCCGACGTATGCGGACACCACTTTATGCCGTGGACTAGCCAGACTGAGCCTAGCACGTGCATAACTTGGCAACGCGATAACGTAATACAATACAATACACAACACACGTCCAATTAATGAACTGACTCGATTTTTACGATACCAGAAAGTGTGCACCCGTAGTTGAAAAGATTATGGACATATATTGTTAGTGCAATTATTGGCGCGAGGTTTTATAGTATCAATAATGGTTGATATTTCGCGTGCCATGGCTGGCACGAGCCGCACGCATACGACCAATTTCACTGTTGGCCTCGAGCTCATCGTAAGGTTCTGGGAGTTCTTTTAGCCGTGCTTTGACCATCCACAGCAACATCACACTGACACCCACTAACGTGATAGCAAGGATAAACGTAATGTAGCTTACGGCAACGGCTCCGTTTGCCTGTCCGCTCTGCCCACTCATGAAAAATCCCATAAGAACTGGAATAAAGACTTCGCCCATTCCACAGCCAAACACGATGAGCGACGACACACGTCGAATGAGCTGCTCATTAATCACTCGCGTCAAACAGTGAATACTTAGCGTAAAGAGCGGTGCCAACGCAAACGAAAAAAGAAAAAGACAGATCGCAAGAGTGACTAGACCCGCTTGAGCACCGAATAGAAGCCCGAATGAACTTGCTCCGCACACCAAGGCGCACACCACGATTGAGTAAAGATTTTTATCATGAAATAAAAACCTTGGAAGAACCACATACGACACAGTCAATGAACCCCAAAACAGCACCATCGCCGCGCACTGCCACACTGCCTGATTGCTCTCATTTTCAGTTTCAGGGCCCGACACGTCAGTCACTGCCCAGTTCTTCTTTGTAAAAACGGTACCAACATAGTCGTACAAAAAGGCAGCGAGACCAAGTTGAGTTCCAAAGAGCACAGTCGCGTAGATGGTCACGAGCAAAATGATAAAGTTGTTTTTTGAGTCGTATGTGTCTGGATTGCAGTTTTTTGAGCCGCTGATGTGCTTGGCGTGCAAAAAAACCCCACCTACAATTGGGCTCGGTACAGTAGGAACACGACGCGTGGGGTCCTCAAAAGACACTAATGTCTGATGCTCATCACGTCCATAGTAATTGTGTGGGCCAGGCAATATTGCGACTAATGCGACCGGAAATACCGTTAAGATGGCCAATCCAAAAAATGCATACCCAAGATCCATGTCCAGTATTGTAAGAACTAGCGCCGCCATTGCCCCCAGCAAGCAGCCAAGGCCGTAACTGATGTTCATGGACGTGACAATGCTACGCCTTTGCTGATTTTGATCCCCAGCAATCCACATCGAACAACGGTTTAATCTTATCAAATCATTTGCACGCCGTCAGTCTTAATGATAACATTCTGACATCAAAACTGCACACGTACGTTATGTTCAATAGTGCCGTCCAAAACCCTTTGGCAATAAATAGCATTCCGACTCCTACGTTGCCTGTAGCAGCAGCGACAGGTGTAAGACACGCGTACCACGCGCCACTACATAGCAGCAGCACAACGATCAGTTGCTTTATAAAATCTCTCTCCTTGAAAAAATTAAGCACAAAGTCGCTCATAAAGCTCATAACAAGCGCTGCGCCTCCGTGAGCTGCAAAAATGGGTCCAAATCCGTAGACCGGTGCTGCTAACCCCGAATTTTTTTGCGCCAACGCTGAGAAATAGACAAGCGCGGGTCCAAGCATTCCCATAAAGGTGCCTTGTAGCAAGTAGATGGTCCGGTACGCCAGTAGCTGCGGCGCATACTGTCCCTCTTCATTGAGCTCTGCGGCCGCCACAATCACCGGATGACTACTACCACTACTACTGCTTACTCGGTGATGCTGGCGGTGTTGATGCTGTAATTGGGAGCGCGTCTGACTCGTAGACGTGTAAGCGCCGTATGTGTCACCAGGCAAAAGTGGCGCCGTGGCACTCCCTGACTCTAAGCCGATTTTGTAGCGACCGAAAGCATCTCGGCTGTAAAAGTCACTTGACGTCTGGTACGACGACTGTGATAAACTGTAGCGCTGCATGGTGGCTAAATGACCTGGATATGAAATGGCAATTTTCGTGTTTTGCACTTATGGTAACTTTTGTGATTGATCAAAATATAGAATATGTGTGGTGTAATCACAAAAGTACTGTACGTATAGCATGCAGCTGTCTTCTGCCCTTCCTCTACGCGACCGACCCTCTATACCCCGTAAGTTGTGCCGGCAGTGTTGATCACTCTCGTCTTGCTCCATTAAAGCAATGTCAGAAGCCTTTGCGAATCGCGTCCAGCGTGACCTAGGTCTCTTCGATTTCTTTCGTAGCCGTACAATGTCCTTAAGCCTCCGCAATTCACACCCAGCCGCGTCATCGTCCAGCGCCAGTCATGCCAAGGTTACTAACCGCTCGCTCGCATCGTCGGCGTCGATGCCACCGCCCGTACCCACTTCTGCGCCTTCATCTAATAATACATACGCAGCTTCTGCGACTTCAATGCCACCAATAGCCGAGCTGATGGACTTTGAGACGAATTCTTCGTCAGTCGAGTCGCTCCACACCAACGACCACCTAAGCGACGATGACGACGACAGCGACTCAGACGACGGTATTGCCTTCACTGTTGATGGCGAAAAATCTATGGGCAGCGCTATTAACAAGTACGAAGTAGTGCGTGAGCTGGGTCGAGGTGCTACAGCCATTGTACAGCTTGGCCGCTTGCGCGGAGGAGACGAGCTTGTGGCGCTCAAGGTATTTAAGACTTCGTTACTTCGTAAAATGCGCGAAGTGAAGCGCGTTGGGCGACGAATGATTGTGTCAACGGCTCTGGATAAGGTGCAGGTGGAAATTGCGATTATGAAGAAACTGCATCACCCAAATCTGCTAAATTTGCTGGAGGTATTTGACGACGACTCGGATACGCTCGTGTTGATGCTCGAGTACGCGCCTTTGGGTCAAGTAATGCAATGGTTTCCTGAAGAGAGGCTTTACAAGAGGCCAGGGAGTACGGAACAATCTCACTATTTTTCCGAAGAAGAATTGCGTGTTTGCGTACGGCAGCTCCTTCTTGGACTGCAGTATTTGCACGAAAACAATATCTGTCACCGCGACTTAAAGCCTGAGAATATTCTCGTGAGTCATGATGGCACATTTAAAATTGCCGACTTTGGTGTTGCACACTTTTTCGAGGAAGACGAGAAGGAATTTAAAGCCAAGGCGGTTGCAGACGAAGCAACTTCGACTGCAGTGAAACCACAGAAAAAAGGGTACGTTTCAACAACTGCTGGAACGTATGCATATATGGGTCCAGAGACACTCAAAGGTGGTGAGTATAGTGCGTATGCGGCGGACATATGGGCACTGGGTATCAGCATTCACGCGCTGGCCTTCGGTACAATCCCATTTTACGACCCAGATGTTGTGACACTTTTTGAAATGATTGAAAAGAATCCAATCGAGCTTGATAACAATGGCAACGGTTCGCAGGGTCTGGCCGAGCTCTTGTACGGTCTGCTAGAAAAGAACCCTGAAAATCGTTGGTCATTGCAGATGTGCAAGGAGCATCCATGGGTACTTGAGGGATTTTCAGCTCAGGAAAAGCAGGAGTATGTGGAAACAAGCTACGACGCTGTTGAGGTTAATCAGGAGGACCTAGAATGTGCAGTAACTCGCGTGACTTCTTTGAATGTCATTCTGCGAGTGAAACTCGGCGCCAACAAGTGGAAGCGAAAAGCGATGCGAACATTGGAGAAGCAACGAAAAAGTGGACAGGACAGCGGTAGCATTCTTGTTGAGTCTTCATGGAGTTCAGGTGTAAGTGTGATCGATGCGACGGTAAAAGAACCTTTAGCTACCTCAAATTTAGCCTACAACCAGCTCGAGATTTAGCGACAACAAACGATTAATTAGATGACGGCTTTCTGTTTTTTTTATTGATCCATTAGCTTGATGATAGACGATAGCTACATGAAGTCGAGCTCATGTGATTAGCAGGAAGGAGATGGTGACCTATGCATACTGAAGTCTTTCGAAAAATAAAAAGGAATAGACTGCCGTAGCATCTCCCGAGAAACGACTGGTCACTAATTTTATCGATAGAATGCAAATGATAGACTGGTTTCCTGATAGGGTGTCACGGCGTTCAAAGCTGACAAGCAAATTTTATGCACTAGCGCCTAGGTTGCGCAGGCTCCGGTGATCTAGAACGCCGCGCAGCCTAAGCCGGTAGAACTAATGGGTATCTCTTTCAACGAGAAGAAAATATTAAGCCTTTTCTTCTTGATCCAGAAGAAAGAGATAATTCCCAAAAGCGGCCACGATCACAGACGATCAGGTGCGCGTGACTTTAAAGTCTTTTAAAATAGGCGGGGCTCAAAGCTGGGTACTCACCTGTGAAGCGACTAAACCTGGATAATTTGTGTCATGGGAACACGTAAGAAGCAGTTTAGAGGAAGTTCAATTTTTTAGGCTCCGCTAGCGCTCAAGCTTCCTTACATGCAAGCGAGAGATGTGCAAACTTTACGGATATGGAGATTAGTAGAGAAATTTGACGGCTTGGGGCCACATCTTCGAACAAGCTAAGGTAACTGCATTGATACATGTCCCAAGCGATCTCGTCTTGTTTGGGTGGACGAGCAGTTTTAAGCTACAAACTTTGGTCCGCTGATCGAGTCCAGTCCGAATAAATTTTAGCTTCGACAAGCAAAAAAAAAAAAGCTTCGGAAAAGGTTGGGGTGACGCCCTCCTTCCAAGCGCGGGGGCTAAATGCTCGCGCGCTTCGGGCAGGTGCTCTCGGGCATCTGCAGGTCTCTAACGAGTCTCACCCTCGACGCGACGGTCTCCAGCACCAGGGCGCTACCTGGGCTCTTATCAAGTCAGACTTAAACAAAATAATGGAAGACCCTCACGACCTCGGTGCTGGCTGCACTGCCCGCCGAACGAGACCCGACGTATGCGGACACCACTCTATGCCGTGGACTAGCCAGACTGAGCCTAGCACGTGCATAACTTGGCAACGCGATAACGTAATACAATACAATAGAACACAAGCAAAAAAAATTCATTACACAAACCGATCCGACAATGTGTATTTTTCTTGTACCTAATGGACAAGTGAGGCGCTCGCAGGAGCCTCGCCCTCAAAGCTAGATAAAGCGCTAGGGATAAGTGACCTACAGGGGAAGAACTTACCACCGTGATGTGAGTGTAACTGATAGCTTTTGCGACTTTATTCCCTGAGAACTTGGCAGCTCCTTTAGAGGGATTCAGCATTAGTGAGTTGTAGATTGTATACGCAAGTGTACGAGGATATGATAAATACATTCCGAGACTTGGGTGTCTCTAGCATGTCAAGTGGCTTTTCATGACAGCAAATGATTGCGGTCAACCAAAAGAAGAGTATTCGATGCCCTTCGAAAGAGAAAGGATATACATGGCTATAATGTTTGATATGTCAGCAGCACAAACTCATTGTTTGTGCTTGACATATCGTGCCCACCAAAACTTTCAGGTAAGACGCGAGATTGATCTAAAGAGTATGTCACCACTTCTACGAGAACAATCTGAGCTCATTAATGCTTTAATTAAAAAATTCACTAATATTGCTCTGCAGTCGTCACAGATGTTAGAGGTAACAATGCCGAGCACAAGCAGCGACTTTTTATGCTTATAATACGCTAGCCACTTGCGAAAACGACTTTTAAAAATCGTGTTGCTTTACAGCATGTCTGGGTGCACTTTGTGTAATGCGCTAGATGTAGTAGATGTTTGATGCCAGATCTAAATGAGGACTACTCACGCTGGGTAGATAGTCTAGAGGCATGCTTTAGGAGTGGCTTGAGATGCCACAAGGGCTATAAGACGTCCCAGAAACATCTATTTAACTGATCACGCGACTAATTTGACCTTGAGTGGCTTTTGCATAAGCACACCTTGATTATTTATTCGTCTATAGCTGTTCTGAGGGGGATTAGTTGGAATAACATCTCATTTGGAAGTCTTAAGGGGTACTAGAATTTTCAAGACTTAAAGTCTTATTATGCCCTCAAAATCTCATCCAAACATTGTTTTCTGCGCTCGACCTTGCTGTCAAGGCGAGAAGAGGCCACGAAACTAGGAGAATAAGTATTTATAAGTCTCTGCCCTTTGAAAAGCAAGGCGAGAAGAGGCCACGAAACTAGGAGAATAAGTATTTATAAGTCTCTGCCCTTTGAAAAGCCGAAAGAGCCTGAAGATTACTGTGTAAACATTTCGACGCACCTCAGCCCCCTCGCGCTTGGATGAGCAACGGTTGATCCGACTAGGAAGATTGCAAACAACAGCCCATTTCTTTCAATTTCCTCAAGGGTTCAGATTCGCCCCAAAAAAGCAGTAGCAAGCTATTCAAGGCTGACCCTTAGAGCACTCTTGATCGGTCGTGCAGATGTTGCTGGCTCTTTGTGCAAGGTCGAAAAGAGAGCGGTCTCCACCGGCGTGCCTTTCCCATCAAGGCCAGCGAGATTTTCATGTGAAGCTTGTCGTGAAGCAAAGACGCGTATACAAGAGTCATAAGCTACTTGTAGAGTGGCACGACTGTTTCCTTCTTACCAAAATTATGCGAGCCGTTGTATCAGCCTCGTCAGATTTGCCCGAAAAGGGTCTTTAGCCACGGACGCTTTGTAGAAAGTTAGCAGTGTTTAAATTGCTAGTTGATATCTTTCCACACTGGTGCACGGGGATTAGTTGGCTGGTATTATGTCTAAGCCAAGAGAGCTCAGCGTTGGTCCGCTGAATGAGCCGATTGCACCTAACTCTCACAAGTGTAATTCTTTGGGAGTGAGGTTTTGACCTATTGGAAGCTTACCCATTGTTCACATGAATATTTCAATCCGGCCGTGGTGTTTACGGTACCCAAGACTTTCGCTAGGCTGGACATATGCTACCCATGGTTTTGGTAGAGTAAAACGTCTGAGATGAATTGATAAGCACGCGCATAGATGCCGTCAAGTCCTTCTGAGACAATTGCTTTATTAAACAAATCTCCTACTGTCAACGCTATTCGAGAAGTGGTCTTCAAAAAGCCCTTACGGCGTGCGAAGCACCCCTCGACGCCACGGTCTTCATTGGCCGATCCAAAAAATCATGCCTTTTTTGTTGCTCAAAAAATAAGTAGAGATTTTTTGGGACCAGGGACTCGAGACAAAACTCAGCGGTGGACGAGTGCAATAACATTGTTAATTACGCTAGTAATTTTGGTTTATAGAGGCCTTTTGTTTCTGCTCTTACTAGTCTCCGGTGTTGGTGTCGCTTAAACAATGGAATCACCAATCGAGATATGGAAATTGCCATGGAAGCTTTGCCTTAATGGCAAAGGCTTACTAAATAGCAGATAAGCTTGACGGCAAGTCTAAAATCTTTCGGAGCTTTTTCTCGGAATTTAGCTGATCGTCATAGTTTTTCGTTTTCTCCATGCATGAAACTATTTCAATTATAGTGCGAAGGGATGTAACGGGCCACTCCATTAAGGACTTAATGTTAAAAGCTGGCTTCTCAGCAATTTTAGATATATAGTGGCTCTTGATGCAAATTAGGCACCCTATCTATGTTTGTACCGGTATGCAATTATGAGGCATCTTGGCAATATATCTTAAAGAATTGTTAGCAAATTAGTCACTTATTTGGAATAAGGGGTCGGGCCAAAATGTATAACCGTTCTATAGGAGTTATTTGCCTACTTCGATTCCCTTAGACCAAAACTAATAAACAGTTGCTCAATAAAGAGATGAATAGCTTCCTGCACGTCTTCTGGGGCAAGATGCTGTAGTGCGCCGTCACATTAAAGCTCTACACGCCTTCACGCGATTGTTAGAGTCCGTGAAAATCTAGATTGATAGACAGGACGAACAGCAGTGCGACTCACAGCTTCACCCGTTTAGCCCTCTTACAATATAGAGCGTGCAAAGAATTAATCTGCAATTTGCCCATATCACGGCAGTGATTGCCAAAAAGAGCAAGCTGACTCAACATCAATGGAATGTAGAATGTTATCGAAATCGAAGCAAACGCTAATTAGATTTCGAGACACGTCAAGAAGTTTTGTTACTTTTAAATGCCTACTTGAAAAATTTCCTGTACAAGAAGCCGTTGAACAACGGAGGCTATACTCACCAAAGCAATGTTTCGCGAAATTAAATGGTTGAGACCTAAACTCTTGCCCCGCCAATCGATCCAGAACTTGGTCTCTTCTCTCCGCCGCATGACCTCGATCATGTCGTTCTTGTCCATGTCGAGAGCAAAGAATGACTCCGTGCTGTCGACGTCTCCAAATTTTACTGCCAGATATATTGCGCATTAGGGCAGTCTGGAACCATTAGCCAGTCGAACTGCAATCGGCTCGATTTTGTTGCCCTTCTGTAGGATTCCAGTCAGCCTATTTTAGCTGACCGTAATGCGCGCGAAGCTTCTCGAAGAATAATGCCTCGAAAACGTTTTTCATAACCTCTTACATTTGCGTGTACAATTATAATTATTGTAACTGTGTTGTGTATTGAGAGCTGTCAGGCTCTCGGAGGCCAAGATCTCATGATGTGCATTAGCCATGGTGGCTTCAATCTTCACCATGCCCTTACAAGCGAACGACATTTATTTGGATCTGATGACACGGCTACTCCTGGTGACTCATTGAAAACCTTAGACGAGACGAAGTTCTCTTTCATCGGCTCTCTTAATGACAGAAAGGAATCATGTGTCATTGCTCAACACAGCCAAAGCAATGGGAGCTGTTTCGTTCGGCAAAAGTCAGAGATCGTGGACTTTACTGCTCGGGGTTTTGTAGGTCAAGAAACTGCTTATACATCCAAAAAGACTAGAGCGCAAAGGTAAGTTTATGAATCAAGCCGCCTTGACTTATTCTGGAAGCGTCATCAGACCGTCCTTCCTTTTTTTCTATATGAATACTCAAGAATTTTCAAATCTCTTGCTTGCATGAAAGGGAGCGTAAGAACTGGCGGTAAATAAAAGCCCGCCGGAAACAAAGCGCCTCTCAACAATTAATTTCTCTGATGAAGAAATTTCAAGGATGAGTGGCCATCTTTTAGCCCGCCCTCCTATGTAAAAGAGCACAAACTGAACGTGCACCTGATTACCTGCGATCATGGCTCGGTCATCTCTATACTCTAAGTCTAAAAGACAAGGCTATCGTATTGCTTCTGATTAAGAGCAAAAAGCTTGAAATTTATCGGGTTGATATTTGCTTGAAACACCATCCCCGGGGCTAGCGGAGTCTGTGCAGCTTGAGCTCTAGAGCATCAGCTTTTCTCGTAAAGTTTGTGCGCCGTGAAAATTTCGGTTGCTCAGCAGGAAGGAGGGCTGCAAATGCATCCGCCTGCTCAGGTCGATGAAAGTCAGCGAGTCGATCGGTCAGCGCATACTCCGTGTCTGACAGATGCGGGAGGATGATTCGATCCGTCCCGGAACCTAATAGAGAGCTCATATGAAGAAGTCACGCAACACGGTTTGCGTTTAAGATTTAATGGAATAACGTATAAAATTGATGGAAGTCCAAAAATTGATTTGTTCACTACAATATTGCCCTATTGGTTAGATGCTCTCTGATTTTGATCTCTAGAAGCAGAAGGAGAAGTAAGAGACGACAAAAAGGGCGAAGAGCTATATGACTATATGAGCTATATGACTTGCCAACCGCCGAGTGGCGACTTAGGAAATTGTCTCGTGAGAGGTCTAGACGAAGAATTCGTCAAGAAAGATAAGACTCGGTGTTTTCGGCCAATGTAGTATATGGTGGTGACTATAGCGACGATATGCGTTGCACGCTGCACGAGATCACTTCTCGCTCAGCGTTCATGAAAGTCTCTCGGTTATGGAGGCGTCATTCTCCTAAATTTTCCTCGAGGTTGCTTGCGTGTGCTTTTGGCTTCTTCAACAATTTCGACTCAAAGATTTTAAGCTTGATGACAAGAGTTGCCTCCATTCGATGTTGATATATATACATTTTTGGTCTTCGTAACCTTTAATAATCCTTTACGGACCCCCAAGGCCGACTGATCGCTGTCATAGTGGGCATGGACAGATGCATCCTCAAAGTGCGTCTGAATAAATGTCAGATCATCCATATGTTAACTTGAGTTAGATCTCGGCCTCGATATGATGCCAGGCTAGATATGGGGCAGTTCAATATTGCTTGACGTGCGGCTTATAGTTCGCGCTTCACTTACAAAGCGCATGTATCCCAACAAAACCAGTTTAGCAAAATGACGTAGTTTATGGTCCGTTAAAACCGCTTTTGCTGCCTCGTACGGACGTAACGGCCATTTTGACCTTTATGGCCCAGAGCGAAAAACTATCCGCTTCCTCAATTTTAAAGACCTAACGTTTGCTGTGATCAGCATTTGTTCGGTGAGACATTCGCTTGAGCACCAGTATCATCGACGTAGACGACTCCATCATCTTCAGCTGAAGTTACACTCGGAAAATACTTACATAAGTCGAGAATGCCTCCAGACGCACACGGCTTACTGTACATGAAACGGCTGCTAGCCTCGATACTTAAAACACGCTGGAGAAAGTCTCACTTGCTCTAGCCTTGCATTTTCTTCATGATGAACAAAGCAACTCCTGCACGACCATATTTCTGTACTTAGGATTGCTCATAGGACCGTCCCTGGTAGTTTTTTGATGCGTTTTTATATTTGTGAGGCACTTGAAAAGGGCTAGAAAGCTTTGGCCATGTGGCGAGCCTCACAGTCGGATCGACCGCCACTCATCTTTGCGTGAGGTGCGTCGGAAAGTTTTTTCATAATCTGTAAGCTTTAGGCTCAAACTACTGCTAAAGTTGCTTTAAAAGCTCGCCCTCAACCTTATGAACAAAGTAGCTGCAATAATGATTACTACCAGCCGACTTAATCAACAAAGTCAAGTGCCGAAACTACATTTCCATGAGATGCTGAGGCCCCTAAAAACTCATATGAGGCTCGAACTTCGAAGGACCATTATGCCTCGAAGACGCCTCATATTAATGCTAAGTGTGTTTACATCGCTTAAGGACGGCGATAATGCACGCTGACCCATGTCTTTCCAGGATGTCCAATTTGTTTTGCTTGTTAATTCCTACCATACAATATGTTAATCCTTTGTATAATAATATATAGACTGTTTTCGAAAATTCTCCTTGTTCATAGGGTAGCATCCCTTGTTATGCTATTGATGTCCAGACGACTTCACACAAAGTCAGAAACTTGTTCTCAAGATAATTGGTCTCGAATTAAAATCCTGGAAAAAAAATGCTTTTCACGATTTTCCCCAATAGCATTTGTGCTTAGCATAAGCAGAGCTCAAGGGTATCTTGAACGTTTTTATAGCAGTGCGTTACTCCTGAGCTGTGCGGAACGCATTGTTGAGTGCAAACTCATCTATATAGCTTATCGGTCCCCAAATATGACCCCTTAGCACACATTATACTCGAGCAGATGATACTTCCCGTCCGGCTATCGGGTCTATATTTTGACATTGGCAAGCGGGCTCTCAGTAGCTGTAACAGCGTTGCCGAAACGCAGTGGAAATTCGCGATTTACTACACTGCCTAACACCCTCGTGTCTGAAAGGGCCAAGACATATAAACTCCTTTTATATGAACGTGCTTTCCGCTCCTTAATTGTTCTGGCCTGAGCATATGTCAAGTACAAAAGTACACGAACACTACCATATCCGTCTTAAATCCAAATCTTACTATTGCGAATTTCATGGCAAGCTAACAAGGGCAGTCATGTTCGGCAGCCCTAGACTGTCTGAACTGACACGAAATTACGGATCGAATATTCATGTGCGCCCCAGCAAGCTACAGTAGCGCGCGACCGATGGTATAGTCGTGACCATCGCAAATGACGCTAAAGAAATTCGTTTCATTTGGTAAAGCCAGAGCAAATTTCTAATGAAGGCTTTATTAAATGCTATCAGCATCATATTCGTACCATTTTGGGGTGGCAAAAGTCTCTTTTACATTAATCGGACAGAGGCTTTACCTGACTGCATTGCCAGCTCCATTTGTCTGCAAAGTTTGATAGGCCTGAGCATTTTCTCAAAAAAAATAGGATTGTGGCGTAGGCGAAGTCGAAATAGTTTCAACTTTCTCGGAACGTTAAGCAGCTTAAATAGAAGCTGAGGACTTTAATCTCCTCGTAGCAAAGACATATCTGTCGATGTTGACGTCCTTTTTGTGATTTCTTTATGATCTATATAAATTAAAGTACGAGGCATTAATGGGCCCACACTGACAACGCATCTCCCTTTGAATGGCAATGGACGCATAAATAGCTGACGTAGGTTTGACCGAAAGTTATAATGGTCGAAGCAATTACGTGATCAGACGGTTAGCTGGTATATTGAAGCACTTTGTAGCCCTTGTGACATCACTAGCCAATCCCATAGCATATCACTTGGCGTACTACCCGCCATGAGGGGTATACCGACTAAATTTGGATTCGGTAGTAACTTTCCACAAAATTTAAGCACTTTGCTAAGCACACCAGGACATGTCGTTAAGCAATTAGTCCTACCTTTCTTTTAAGTTTAGACTGGCGCTATACTCAGTTTATTGTTAGCGTAAAGTAGTTGCAAAGTTCGCTCGGTGTTTGAATACAGGAAGGTTGTACGAGAGCTAAGGTATCGACCTTTGTACCATTTCATTTATTTGTCTTTTCAGAGAAGAAGGCCTTATTAAGCTCACACTGCTATTGTAGCAGTAGTTGTTTCCGGGTTACATAATGCTTCGAGCCTGGCACGAGATTAATCTCGTGAAGACAACATTTGCAATATCTTTGATAATGATCACCCCAAATCTTTCGGATATATTATAAAAAAGAAAGAGCACAGTGTACACTTCCTATAAGGGTGACTGAAGCCATTTTCATGTAAAATAAAGAATACATTTCTTTTAGCGAGACACTTTGTATTATATACACCAGAGCTGTTCAAAAGCTCAGTAGCTTCGACTTTTCGTGGCTCACTAACTCTTATGCCTCTGGTAGTACCTTCAATCAGAGCACACCTGCAGTCCAAAGAGTCGTTTGTGACACCTAAAATAAAATTTGTATCGCATTCTCATTCTTTTCAACACGAGCTATGTCAGCCGCTTTAGGTGGTACTTGCAATCGGTACTACTGTGTTGCTCACCTGAGAAACAAAGTCAGTCGAGCTATAAGCCCAAATTTTAGGCTCTTTGCAGCCGATGATGCCAGCGGAGCTTCGAAATCGCTAAGAAAAATGTGAAGGATGTACCTTCTCGAAGATATTGGTAACTTGGACGCATTTCCTATTCTTCCCGGACGTTTTCTTGCCTAGGCTTTCCTTCAAAGGAGTCATGTACACAATAGAGGTGGAGACATGACTGCTCCAAGCACTGTTTAACGTGAGTAGGTGGTCACCTTGCCCCTCCGATCAACATGGGCCTCGTAATTTTCTAGCCACAGCATACCCAAGATAAATCTATACTTGTCGATGTCAAAGCCAAGAAATGTCACCGTGCTGAAAGAGCTTAAAGACTTCTTCAGCCGTCTCATCCGCCAGTCAAATTGAAGCTGACTTACTTGTGCTGCTTTCTTTAGAAGACTAATAGCTATCTTCTTATTAGCCGCAACTGTTTGCAGGCACGCAAAAGTCTATCTATATTCTAAATGGATTGTCATACTCTCGTGCACTTGCGTGTACGATTGACATTTCACTTTTTGCTGGTTCCTCTTTTGACAGCTAGCAAATTCGCAGGAACTAAATAATTTCGTGCGCATTAAATACACAACCATAAGGAGGATTAGTTCTTCTAAAGTATTGACCAAATTTCTTTGAGTCCGAAGAAGCAGGCTCTACCATCGGCCCTTCGCATTCCATAGACAAGACCAAGGTGGATTTCGTTGGCTCAGATATTACATCATGTTCCCTAACTTACTACAGCCAGAGCAGTCGATGTTCATTTGCTTAGCAGCACTTGAGTCTTCCGACTGGCCTATAATAGCCAAATTAGTCCAATTTTATTTGCTTGGCAGCACTCAAGTCCATCGACTTGCTTACTAGAACCAAAGCAGTCGATGTGCATTTTCTTGGCAGCACTTGTGTCGATGGGTCTGATCCTGAGTATATGGGCCCACCAGTATCACCTATAGGACAAGAAGCTGCTCATCTACAATCTTCTGGAAGATCGTGTCTATCTGTATGGTATTACTTCCATTAAAGAGTGATTAAAATCGACTCTTCCATCGTTGTTGCCACACTTTAAGAAGTTGAGTGTAAGGCAGACCTACCCTTGGGCCTTTTATAAATGCAGCCGCCTCGACTTGACCGAGAAGCGGCCCCTAGCAATGAATCAGTCAATATCTATGAGTACTATGTCTGCAGGCAAGAAAGCGTGATAGCTATAGAAGCACAAAATTTGCCGGAAGGAAGGTTGCTCTCAACAGTTACTTCATGTTTTCCTAGCACACAAAACACTTTGATTCATGAGTGAATGCCCACCTTCAAGCATGTCCACTCAAAAAGTTTAGACGTGCAGATAATTGTAAATGCCATTACTTAGTAGGAATAAACTCTTTTAAAAAGCTGACTATCTCTACAGCCACATGATTGCCCGGTCTATGTTTTTAGACGTATAGACAATTGCATAAGACACTACTTAGTGACAATTGACTCCTTCAAAGAGCTGGTTGGCTCTACGGCCACAGATTTGCCTGATCTATGTTCCTTGACATGCAGACAAACGTAAAATCTTGAACACTATAGATAATGACTCTTTTGAAAAGCTGATTAGCTCTACGGTCACAGAATGGCCCGAGAATAAATTGCCGTGAGTACGTGATCATCCATGGTCAAGGCCATCTGAGTGGTCAGCTCTAGCTCTTAAGTCCTGAAGTGAAAGCTCTGCCTTTAGTGGTAAAACCTTAAGCTTCACCGACGCGATCCCTACAGTCGACAGCCTAACTGAAATTACCAGGAACTGTGTTTCCTGAACCTTGAAGCCTAGTCTTTGCTCGTATATCTCGAACTTTGTGACACGTTCCAGCTGCTTGAGGCTGCAAAGATAGCCACCGTCTCATGCCTATAAAATATAGCAAGTCTCTTAAGCAAAGCAAATTGTGCGTCTGAAAGATACAGGAGGGCGCCTCTAACCATCCCAGACTTTCTGAAAAGGCTTAGGCTGACAATCGATCGCGTGGGCATTGTAATGACTACAAAGTGCAACGGGGCCATGTTGCGCCTTTCACTGAGGATGCGTGGAGACATCTACGTTGTAAGGGGGTCGATTTGAGCAACAAATTGCAGTTAAAAGACAAGTTTTTTATCGGAGCCGCATCGTTACTTACCACACACACCCTTCATAAATAACCCCTGTTCAATGTTTGCAAGCTTCAATAAGCTAGACGAAAAGCACCTTTCAAAATGAACTCTGTAATATTACAGATCGAACTTCAACTGCGATTACATTTCACACAATTTTTTCCATCACAATTGTTACCAAGAACTTACCGTGATATTTAAAAAATCTGGTCTGCCGTCTCTCCGCGGATTGAGTACAACCTTTTCGGCTTTAAATATCAAGGCTATTTCAAACCTTTAAACAAATCTTGTCGTACTGCTAGCCATTCAAAATCAGACAAGCTTTAATGTTGTTCCCCCGATCATCTGCAAACATTGACATTTAACAACCTGACCAACGCCAAGTCCGTTCACCACCACTCTTTGAAGCGGCGTCAGCCCATTTCTACGATTTTTTCCCTCTAGACGGCCCATATGCAAGCATTACTAACATACGATTTAACCAATTCTGAGATCGCATTCATTGCTCTTCATCTTCATGTTCTAGAACGGCGCCTTCAACTTCAGTCGCAGGCTATTATTGTGTACAAGGTCACTATTATGCAAACTTTGTTCGTTTATTCTGAAGCCAGCTGTTCAGTAAGATAAAAGGATGGTTAGTGGTGAATAGCGGAAAGTGGTGACCAGTGATTAGTGCAATAATATGTTTCCAGTCCTACCTGTAATTCTATTAGGCAGGTGTATACATCAGTATACAAACATGGGTCAGAGGTTATTGAAATACCCCTGTGCATACCGGTACAAATAAGGGTGAATTGATTGACATAATTTAATATTTTATATTTAATATTTTATATTCCTTAAATCAATGCCGTGGCGTCGATGAGGCGTTGTAGACCCCAACTGAATCAGACTCGAGCGTTCGATCATACCAACACTCACCATATCCAGAACGATTCGTCGGCGGCGGCAGCTCAAGTGGGGTCAGCTGATTGATAGGGTTCACTCGCTTTGGTCGTAGGTAGAAAATACCAATCAGTATAGCTATAATCGCCGCGCATCCCACGACGACGTAAGTTACCGTGTTACCCATGCTGCTTCCACCAGTGCTGCGAATATGCGCAGAAGGCGCATTAGAATTACCGCCATCATCGTCAATGATGGGTGAGAGCTGCAAATCGTCGTTAGACGCTATCGAGTCATTCGAGCTGAAGCTTGGGTTGGGTGTATTGACACCAGCATGCCTTGCCCGCGTCGGGCTTGTCTCTGATGAAGGTGGTCTCGACGTCAAAAGTGGCCCTGTAGGCTCACTTGTGGTAGTACCAAACGAGCAATTTGGTGCTCCCAAGAAGCATCCACTTGGACTCTCATCGGTACTATTTGGCGCGAAACCCGAGTCTGGGCCTACTGCTGACGGTGGCATCGCTGGAGCAAATAATTGGGCAGCCGTTGATGTCGGAGTTATGATTGACGTAGGCCTTATTGCTTCTATGCTTGGATCGGAATTTAAAACTGGTATTGCTGCAATTGAAGGTGAACTTGTTGGGTCTAGTGTCAGGTTCGATAGTCCAGCTAGCGATGTCGATGTTGCAGACACAGTCGGATCGCTTTGAGCTGGTATCACTATTGACGGAGAGGTAGTCTCGTTTACAATAGATGTATTGGATACTGAGTCTGTTATCCTTGGTATCACTGTCGTAGTGGTTGGTAATATTATGCTTGAAAATGCTGTCGGATATCGGGAAATTTCCGTCGCTGTGCCCGGAGTATAAACATTCTCATTGACAGTCTCTGTCATTGGCAATTGTCCTGCACTTGTGGGTGAACCTATTGCTGACATTGTTGACGTCACTGGAGCATCGCTTGCTGCTGGCGGGCTGGAGGTCAAAGTCACAGTTGCTGATGCTGAAGAATCAATTGTTGGGTTTGTTGCTGAGGTTCCTGAGGATAAATTTGGCATAACCATTGTTGTTGCTTCGGTAGGTTGTGGAGCTATCTCTGTTATATTAGGAGCCATTAAAGATGGTCGAGCAGCAGTCGTCAGCAATTCATCATCTACTACCGGTATTTCGGTAGCCATTGTTGAAGTGCTAGTGCCATTATGAGTTGCGGTAGCGGAAATAGAATCTTGAGTTGCTACCAATGAGCTTGTTGTATCAAGCGGAGCAACTGATGCAACCATCGAAGGTGAATTCGGCCATGTCGAGGCTGAAGTCTGAATCAAAGTTTCTGAAACGTTCGGTGTGGGTGCCAACGCTGGCCTTTCTGTCTTACACACCGGGATTGGTACCGAAGCTTGTATCTCTTGACTATCGACTGTAGCAAATGGGACCGATGTCGTCTGCACTGGGTCTTCAATCGTCGGTGGCGAAGCTTCCGGCATCTGTGCCGGAGCTTGTGGTATTTCTACTGACGCTATCTGCGTTGACGGTGATATTTTAATATGTGAAGCTTCAGGATGTAGGAGTGTCGTTACATGACCCTCAATGATAGTCACAGGGACTTGTGATCCTAGTACTGGAGCCTTAGTAGAAGCCAAAGTGGTTACTATAGGTTCTACCGTTGGGGCCGCTGTCGTCAATTCTGGAGCTAGATTTATGGCTACTGGTGATTTTGTAGGTATGGGCTGGGCTACCGACTTTGTGGAACTGACCTCACTTGCCACGAAATTCCGCAAGTTGCTCCTTCTTCGTCTTCTTCGCGTCATGTGAGCTGAATCTTGGTCGCGCGACCACAGCAGGCACGCCGTCTGCTGAAAATCGTCTTTTTGAATACATCCCAATTCGCCGCTGCCGCTATCCACTACAGCGCAGCAGCTGTCTCGATCTAGGACAACGTTCATAACCACGTCTTGCTGTCCCGCTCGAGGGCAGGCAAGGAGCTGGCTGCTTGCTGAGCTGTAGAATCCCTCGCACAGCTGTTGGCGTACGCAAAACGTGCCGGACACGCCCTTGACTTGCACAGGTCGTTCCCCGTCTCCGTTGCAGAGAGATATTTCGAGGCCATGCCCGCTCTGAGAAGCAACCATTAATGCTGCGTACAGGGCAGTAGTCGACCTCATATGCTGCGTTGACAATCGATATCTCCTCTGACTATCTTTTGTGTACTGATTTTTCGAGGCACAGACTGCACTTGCTCTACGCCTGTAACAAAATCGAACGACTTCCCAGTCTTAAGCTGCGGATGGCGCTGTGGTGTTGTCGTTGTGATTGCTCAAGTTGTTTGTGATTGAAAAAACTTACCCCCGCTGCGGGGTCGAGTGCAACACTGCAATGGACAGCCGTTGTTGATCTGACCACGCAGCTAAACGCAGCGGACAAGTTTGCTTGTCTACCTGCTGTCGTGTGGTTTGCAAAGGTATTCTCTTAGTTTATTGAAATCGCATGGTTTACATGAAAAAGCCACTGCGCTAATCGCCCACAGGAGACAGTTTTCCAATTAAACGAATGGATTTAGTACCAGTAATTTTAGAAGCGGTAGAAAAAAAAGATACAAGATACATCGACATCATGTAAGGGCTAACAGAAGCTTTACGTACCTAGTTATCAGAGACGACTTCGCAACGTATGTACTAGCTCTGTACGTTATTGACCTGTTCGAATTATAAAATGGCGGTAAATTCACTGATTACATACCATTCAAATTCTAACGTATCACCAGTAGTTTCCAGGATGCTTTGTCGTATTTCGTTATAGAATTACGACGTGCTTACGGCACACTTTAAAGGAGTGCCGCTTATCTGGCGGACGACAGAAGACAGTATCTTGGCGTTTAAGGGGTGAAGAGAGACTTCAGGAGTCGACAAACGCCACAATTTATGGAAACACACAATACGCTTATTGACGATACTATCGATTATACCTTGTGGCTGGCCACACCATCAATTTATGGTGGTTTATTCAATTTATCGATCTGCGGATCGGACCACTATTACACAGCACATAAGAGAAGTGGCTTGTCGGCCAATTCAGCGAGCTTTCGACGACTTCTATGTGGAAACAGTGGTTCCAGGTGTCAAGGCGGTATTTAAGTGCACGAGGCCGTAAGAAAGACGGCATATATAGTGCGCAGAAAGCTCTTTATGTTTTCTTCTGCGGTTTCGGGGTCAAAGTCGAGATATCTTAATGCACTAGAGACACTGCATGACGCAGTCGTCGGTGAAAGCCCGCCACTAAATTCCGTTATGGAGGAGCAGTTGACACTGTCGAGAAGGACGTCGATCTCCTGCCTAAATTAATCGCTGCATAGAGAATTTGCATGAGGAGCGGTCTGGCCAGGCAAAGTGAGACATTGACAAACAGTCGGGCAACTTAAGTTGGAGCGCTTACGACAATCTAATGGCTAACAAGAAGATACGGCCCAATTGGTGTGAGTGGCATCCTGCAAAAGCAATTTGAGATCCAGCTACAATGTAAAGCGTGCTACGTGCTAGCAATAACAGCTCACGACAATCCATCAGTGGGTACTAGAAGCAAGGAATAAAATAATTGCAAGAATCAACAAGAAGGCAAGTTTGATGGTGATGGGTCGCACTTCAACCTCGTAAGTCTGACAGCTTCATTATGAATGGTCAGAAGAAGATAATAATTCGGTTTTGTAGTTGCCTCTCATGTTGTCGACAATGAATCAAATTATACCAACCTTCACCTCTGTATGGCAAAAGCTCGCGTCTCAAAAACACGCATTGGCAGACAGCTACTTGATGTATAAGCTTGGTATTTGAGTCATTCGTAGAGAAAAGGACAGTTACGTCTGGTGCCACTAAGCTCTTAATGTGAGCACAAGACTTAGCTACATATTGCGACAATGAGCTGCAAGGATTTAAATGTAAAGTGACGTCGAAGATCCGGAAGTTTCGTTTGTTTGGAACTCGCAATAGTGATTATAAAGATTATACCGACCCGCTTTTGTAAAACGAATGAAGTTTACACTGCGCGAGGCAAAACGTAAAATCACGTGTGGCTGGACTTCAGGCTGGTTCTTGAATATTAGATACACAGGACATGGATGTTTTTCCCTTCAGTTGGTCATACAATACCATGTAAAGAGACTTTGTGTCTAAATATTGAACAATAACCACAGAAGTGTGGAACATTTTGTGTAAAGTGTAATGAAAAAGTGCAAGAGTTGGCTTAGAGACATCGATGGAATGGTTTGCCAGCGATCAGAAGTCTATCTCTGTTGACATTTCGTGTGAGATTGATGCTGCAGTTTAAGATTAATTTTTGTCTGCCTTGAATACGAAAGACTCTAATCCTTGATACAGCGTCTGAGTGCCAGCAAACAGTTGTTGGCGACCCGGAACTGTCAAAGCTGAAGAATGTGGCAGTATCGCGACTTCAAACATTCAGGAAATAAAGCTAAATGCAGCCCTTTTGAAAAGCTTCTATTAGCTCATGGGTATGCTCGATCTAGCCACAAGAACTACCTGTTAAAAGAAAGACACGCTTTTTAGTGATAAATTTGACCCCATAAAGATCCTGTCAAGGGCATGGTTGCAAAACAGTTACTTTATTTGAAAAGGCAGATACCCGACGTATGCGGATACCACTCTATGCCGTGGACTAGCCAGACTGAGCCTAGCACGTGCATAACTTGGCAACGCGATAACGTAATACATTACATTACATCGCAGATACGGGAAGCAGCGTAAGTCTTTGCTCTATAATGGTGGTGGCGATGGCAAAGAAATACTCCCGAAGCAGCCTCACTACCGCCGAAAAAAAAGTACGTTTGGTTATCAAATTGAATCGGCCGGGATAGAGAAAATAGGCTGGAAGTGAAGGAGCACAAGTTTAAAGATCGTAGTAGCTGAATATAAGGGCACCAGTGCTGTAAATCTGTATAAAAGTTACTTAGTGCTGACTAGACATTGACCCTTTTATCAGAAAATATTACAGAAGTGCTTCGGAAAAAGTTGGGGTGACGCCCTCCTTCCAAGCGCGGGGGCTAAATGCTCGCGCGCTTCGGGCAGGTGCTCTCGGGCATCTGCAGGTCTCTAACGAGTCTCACCCTCGACGCGACGGTCTCCAGCATCAGAGCGCCACCTGGGCTCTTACCAAGTCAGAGCTAAACAAAATCATGGAAGACCCTCACCACCTCGGTGTTGGCTGCACTGCCCGCCGAACGAGACCCGACGTATGCGGACACCACTCTATGCCGTGGACTAGCCTAGCACGTGCATAATTTGGCAACGCGATAACGTATAACATTACATTATTACTACAGAAGTACTAAGTAGCCAAAAACAGAGCCTTTACAATACAAGACGCGCTGATAATTACCCAATACGATAAATGGTGAGGCGACTTGTGAAAGATTCTATAGCTGCTAATTTGTGTTATTCAAGCTCGACGAGCAAGTGATGTTTCTCGCAACTTTTTTCAGACAAAAATAGGTGGAATCCTTTTTTAAAACTGTTGGTGTTCTGAAAAGGGAACGTACTAACATCGCAGGTTTCGTGATCTGTGCCTATGCTAGTATTAATCATCGATTTTCTGCATGAGCCAAGCCTGCGTTTACCTGTTAACTTTCTTATTCGGCCTGCGTTTACCTGTTAACTTTCTTATTCGATAATAACAATTTGTATCTATTGGTGCTGAGCAGCCAACACCTAATTTTTTTAACAAGTGAAAATTTTCGCGTCTACAAGAGTGCTCACGGAAAGAAACAGGACAACAATGCTCGCTGAGCTTTAGTGGTATAATTCATTAATCTGGCCCCATCATCTCCGAGGACAGAAAACAGTCTTTTGAACTCTGAAAGGCCGCAATTCGGGTTTGTAAAGTGAAGTGTTTTAAGGTGATCTTCCGAAGTGCTTGACTTTTTCGAGAAAAGCCTTATGGTTTGGTCGTGTGGTGTACAAAACTGGGTTGAAGCACATCTGGAATGCAATTGGCCTTGCGGGAGCTGCCGCCACCCGTTACCGGTCCAATTTGCCGCAAGTTTAATAAGCACTTAAGAATGCGACAGTTTTAACAAGTTGATACAAACATCTTTAAGTCAATATATCAGAAGCTTGGTGGCCGAGCCCGTCGTTTGATTGATTGAGTTGAATCAGTCACGGTCTAAAGGGATTACAGTCATCACTTGGCCGAAAATATGAAGAAATACTAATAAGGAGTGCAATTGGTACAACCACAATAAGCAAACGACTCTGCGATTTACCGATTTTTTCAACCTCGCATTGGGGGTCTGTAGTCACCTGTCACAAAAGAGGCCAGACAGGGTCACGCGCCACTAGACCACTTCAGTAATAGTGACGCCAGCCCTTGTTTAGAAAAAAGCGTACACAATTGACGAGAACACTCAGTCTTTAATGTACTTTCTTCTGTGACTATGTTTATTGCAAACAAGCTTTGGTGATGAAAACTGGTAATTAAGGCTCATAAGTATGAGCTCTTACGTCTAGCTTTGAGATCGTGAAAAAAATTTAAACAAGAAATACTCAAATATGGCCTCACCAGAAGTACCACCAGTTGGAAAAGCAAGAATAAGATTGACTTCGTGCCAAGAACAAGGTGTCGTTCTTTTTTCGCGCCAAAAGATCTGCTTCGGTTTGCGCACGATTGACGTGCTGTCAGCGTTAGATCTTTAGCTAATGTGCCACAAGGTAATGTCCAGCAATGTGAGCTCATCGACTTCATCGCCAAAAAGGCAGACAACAGCATGATGTGGGCGCCGAAATTCCCCTTTTGTCATTGTATTTCTTTGCACCGTTCTGAACGGAAAGTGGTGACTAGCCCATGTTTTTATTACCCTAAACAGGAAAACGGTTCCTGTACATCCACGCATTATATGGAAGGACATGAAGCTTAACAACAGTTCCGATTTCGCATTGTACAGTGCGTTGTGTTCCGTCGACAAGGATAAGCGTATCTGCTTGATTTTACCCCTTACGGCGGTAAGTACGTTTAGCAATATGCTGACACAATGACTCTCACGACCTTTACCTGATTAATCGCATAACTGTTTGACTATAAGGACCGCTCGCATAAATATACTTTGACGATCTATCCGTCGACAGCCACTCTAAGGCAATAAGTCAATACTGTGGGCCTTTCCGGCAACCTAAGACGAGCCTTTAAGGTCAGACGATCAATTCTTATGCCACGTAGACGGAAAGAAAGTGCAAGCCATCTCAAATTGGGCTTAGAAAAGATTAAGGAAGTGACAAGTCCTGGTCAATTATTTGCAAAAGGCTACGCAGGAGCCGCAAAATATTTGTGCTATCTTTATAGAAGGATATCGAGTGGTGTTGAGAGAGACAGCACCAAATTGCTCTTGTTAGCATCAATATAAACTCTTAGCAGGCTCGTGAACCGACTTTGCTAGACGATACAAAGCCATTAGCGTCTTCGTCGATCCTTGTGACCAAACTATCATTTGCACGGTATAGCAAAGCGGTAACGAAATCACCACGCTCTCGTTGTTGTTGCTTATTCGAAATGTTTGGTCAGAGCCCCCATCGTGACTTGCACTCCATGAGGCCCAGCGGCTGAATGCTGGCCAGACACACAAAAGTTCTTTTGTTGCTGGCTTGCTTAGGTCCTACCAGGTTCCTCCGTCAGCTTTTTTCCATTTTCAGTGCTTGTTATGCCCAGTTTTTCTCCTGCACGCGTAGCATCTTCTTAATTTATCATAAACGACATTGGCAAAGAAATTTGCTGGATTACGCAAATGGCTAGTTGTTGACCTTCTACGCGATAAAAAGTAGCCCGAAGATTTTATATTACATCCTCCAAAGCCAATCAAGAGCCGAATGATGCTCATTCTGCATCTTCAGATATATCGATACAAGTGAGGGTCAACGCGAGTAAGTTAGTGATTGAAAGATCATGTTGTGATTAATATATAAAGCCGAGATCACATTTATATGATTCAACAAGCACGATTCGTTTTGACTTAGTTTCATCTATTAATTTACCGATATACATCTGGCTTTACTTCAGCCAAAAAGCTTAAGAGCTTTGACACTTTTGTGGTTTACAATTTCTGCCACCTATGGCCGTCCCCTACACCTAGCGCATGCCTACCGTGGCGAATCATCCACTTAAATGTCAATATCTCGGTGGGTGGGGTGTCTATGTCGATGGCAGAGTCGTTTATGACTCCCAAGGATCGATTTGTGCCTTATCATTTTTTTGCAGAGTTGTGTTGCTCGCTTTCGTTTTAACTACCAGTGAAGCTATTTTATTTACTATGTCTTGCGAGCATATGTTACCTTCGATACCTTTCACATAGGTTTTGTGCGTGTATTTAGCTAACCAGCCGTACGTACGACAGGGGTGGGAGCATGACTCACTAAACTCTGTTAACGAAATTAGGCGGCTGGCGCTTATAGCCTTTCCTTGCTAAATGATAATTCGCTCATTCATTTCATGCACCCTGTTTAGGGAGTAATGTTGATGGCGGGTTTCGGGATACCACTTTCGTGAATTTTGCCAGTAAAGATCCGATGATACTTTGAAAGTAAGAGCCCAATCCGAGCACTAAATGTCTTCTTAGTGTCTTCTAAAGTTGCTTTGGCTGATAATGATGAACGTTATACCTTATTAGTATATATGACACCACAATTATTGCCACACTTCTTGCTGATTTTTTTTTACCCAATACGACTGGATAGAGCACAAGTAATGTATTCGCCGATGAGTGAGATGTCCTTAGCAGTGTTGACAGCATCAATGTAAGATCTTCGGTCTATGCAAGAGAAAGGTTAACGAAGGACGCATTACGAAGTTTTACTGCAGTGAATACCGGCATTTAGCCAAGGCATTAGAGGCTAAGCTCCGCCGATGTTCGTAAATTGGCACATGTCTTAAGAAGCAGTGCTTGTAGAAGACAGCTCTAGATGCATGCACTGAGTAGCTTACTTAGTTTTTAGCTGATCAAAGTCCCACTGATGCGCGTAGAGTGGGACGCAAACCAACAACGATGCTTGCAATAGACATCACTCGCTTTATGTCGTAAACGGTAGGTTGGCTTCAAGCCAGGACTTAAACGTAAAGCTCTGCTGATGGCGTAGACTGACATGTTATCTTCTGAGAGCGCCCGTTGGTAAGAAACTGCTCGTTGCATACAATGAATGGTTTGGTTAATTATAGACAGAGGCATTGCGGGCAACGCCCTGAACATTCAGTCTGAGCACAAAGAAAAAACGAGCAGCGATCGTCGCGGACAGCATTACCTCTTTTTCAGGTGTGACAGAGTCGGCCCATGGCTGAAACATAGTTTGTTAAGCAGGAGATCTAATGAGTACAACTTTATTATGGATATCAATGTAGACGTCAATGCATCAATCCAGCCATGAATACGCAACACAACGGTACGTTAAGACTTCTAGTCTTGATAACGAATGATAATGATGTCCGGGCCTTATTAAAAGCCCTGAATGTCTCGTCCCGATCAAATATGTTCTAGAGGAGACATGCCTGAAAATAGAGTGCACTATAAGCCTATCTTGTTCGCTCCATAAATCTCTGCGTAGACTTTCACAACCAAATTTGGAGAGGCTTGTAGGGACGATATAAGTGCTGCATGCATATGCAGGGATAAAATATAGTCCCTGCCTCTATTGCAAAATGAGTTAAGTGCATGTAAAGAATTACAGCTGGACCAAATTACTTAATATTTGAATTAGAAAACTGATTTTATAAGCTGCAATCTATTACACGTGCCATTGACCGGGGATAGTAAGCATCTGCTCACCAAAAGATCTAATATTTTCTTGAAGTCCAATGTGAGGTGCTGCGTGAATAGTAGTATTTGTAATTAATTCACAGGGGTGCGTTCGCACATTCTTCCCGAGAAAGCCGGAGTAAACGCTGGCTTTAATTGGTAGAAATACTTACTAGAGTGTTCGATGTCTAAAAACTCATGAAGAAACAGTTGAGACTGACGCTCACGCTTTCTTGTCTGCAAGCATAGGAGGCATGAAATTGATAGCTAAAAACTTGAAATAATGATATTGATATTAAGGCCACACTTCCCTAACACGTCGAGGCGACTGTATTACCAGGGTAGGGCTAGCCTTGCACTTAGCTCGTTGAAGTGCAAAATTAAAAAAAAATATTGAGGTTATTCAATAGCGCATCGAGCAAGATTCAGGTGATTTCCTTCGAAAAATCCGAATGGGTATGTCCACGTTCATTAGACCTTCAAATATTTACTTGCTGACTTGGGTCCAGCTTATATATTGCCAAACAAAGCAACATTCACTGCTTCGGTATCGGTTGAGGGTTTTGAAGGGGAGCTGGCAGAAGCCGTGCCCTGCATGACAGCTGTATCAGAAGAAATAAGCGATGGTGTGTGCGCGAAAATTATACATTTCTAGTTTGGCAGGCTAATGGAACGGTACAAGACGTCTTGAGGCTCAAAATAGACATGAATGTAACTTTTAAAAAATGTCGATTGCGCATTTTTATATCTTCACATAAAATAGACAAGCGCGAGATAATTACGACTGATAAAAGAACATGGCTTCGACTGATGGGTAAAGAAAGACCAAACATTTCAGCCGTCCAGATCCTGACAAAAATGCTATATCCAGTCATGTTTTAAATGTTCTTGTGCGTACGGTTTCGTAGAAGAGATGCCTGAGTATTAACACGCCTAATATATGTATAATTGGCCTTTGGGATAATGAGTTTCTATGCAAAGGTGACCTCATCATCAATTTCTTTCGTAGCTTGCAAATTTGTGCAACCCGCTCGCGGGAACACAGGCCAGAAAGCAACTAACATAGGCTTACATGACAGAGTGTGCAACGCAGAATCACAAGTTGTTGATGATGATTCAACTAACATAGTTGTAAGTAAGAGAGCAAAAATGCGATATGGAGCGATTGCTAGATTTCACGAGTGACTTCGTGGCTCTTAAGTGCCATTTTCATTGGCGGTGTACTTACCACAGAAAAAAAGCCCATCAGGAGCACGCTAAAACATCTTATTTTCCAAGAACTCGAAGTACTGAGGTTTTGGTTGAAGCAAATGCCAAAATATAGTAAAGACTAAGTTCTTAATCATACAAATCGCTTTGGAGATAATAAGGACATCGTCGTTTCTGGGCAAAGATAACTTCGATCAGTCTTCAGCAAATAAAAATCCTGAGGGCCCACCGCTATTTTTCTATAAGCAAGTTTAATTTCAGTGTTGTCCACCACCAAAACTTCCAATAAGGCACGAGATTGAAATTTACAAGTGTAATATCAAGTAATAACCACTGCGACGAGAGCAGTGTAAGCTTTTTAATCTTTTTTTCGTCGACAAAGAACAGGATGTACGGGAGTCCAAATCTTCGCACTTATCGCTGTGCCCTAAATCCGATTAAAAATTGAAGACTAGTCCATATTCACACGAGGATAAACAGGGAAACGGTACATGCACAAACTTATATTCAGAAAAGGACGTGTACACGCAAATTATCTTTCGAAATTGGCTTTGGCCAAATCCGAACGGAAGTTTGGGTATTTTCCAAAGCGGCAAGCACGTCTAGCGGCATGCTGTGGAAGTGCTATATTACTTTATTGCCACTAAGGAAGGAGTCCGCCACTATATGCTCATATAGATAAGTGTTTTAATTCTTATCAGCTTTATGCCAATATTTTCAAATGTATCTCTAAGCGGAATATATCAAATCACTTGGCTGCTTACATAAAGTAAATTTCGAAAAGTCAAAGCCATCTTTGAAAGACCCATGCCCCGTTTTGAAAACAAATTGAAAACGGGTTTAGGTCAAGCCAACTATTTGCAGAACTTAAGTGTTACCTATGCAAGTCTCACGAAGCCTATGACCGATCTGTTAAGAGTAAACCGTTGATTTGTGTTAGAGGAGTGCAGCGCCGATATGGTCTAGATGTCGTCACGGAAAGCCTTCATTCGACACCTGCTCAAATTTCGACGGAGAAAGGTAATTGATTGGCGTCGTTGCGACGCTTTTGACTATGCGATCAGCTGCGCATTATTTACACTTGATGAGAATGGGCTTGCGCGAGTCATTCCAATCCAGTCCAGGTAGCCCCAGGGTTTTAAACGGAACTTCCCGTTCATGGCAAGGAGTTTCTTGCCGTAAAGTACACATTTTCAGATTTTTGAATGCATCTTCTAAGCTTTGGGCTCTTTGTGATCTATAGAATTATCCGCATTTAAGGATGGGGTGATTACGCCCCCCTCATTCTAAAATTCGCAAGGCTGCAAACGGAACCGTTCGCGCTGGATAGAAACCTAGCTGGCTTAAGCTGCTTGTCGACACGCTGTTACTCAGGTCAACTACGATTTGGCCTACATCATCAGGGTAAAAAGTTTAAATTACGGACAAATTCGTCAGGGATATGAAGAATATCCAATCCAAACCCTTCAGCAAGTTCATCGCAGGCAAAGATGATTAAATCGAGCAATTTATCCCTCAACAGCAGTTGCAATTGCAACATTAAGAGCAGACTGATGGTCACTTAACATAGTACAAATCAGATAGATTTAGTTCGTGTTATTGTTCTGCACGACCAGGACCAGAAGCCCGTTTTACTTTGAAGTCACATGATTTCTATTGTAGTCATTTTGACTATTGAGAGTATTTTTTTTCGGTCTCCACCATCCTCATATGTGGCCACTTTCGGTGAAAATCCAGGTACATGCTTAAG
Organism: Plasmopara viticola; assembly: GCA_001695595.3. Taxonomy (NCBI): domain Eukaryota; phylum Oomycota; class Peronosporomycetes; order Peronosporales; family Peronosporaceae; genus Plasmopara; species Plasmopara viticola. Next base: position 101,075 of record MBPM02000033.1, read on the forward strand.
CTTCTTTACGGAGTCTACCAGCTCCAAAAATCCGTAGACCTCTGCTTTGGTTTTGGCTTGTCGAAGCTCAATCCCAACACGAGCATAGAGGTGCTATTTTTATTCCTAGCCAAGATAGTGCCTTTTTTTCCGGATTAATTAAGGACCTTCAGTTTTTTGGCAAACGCTTTCCGTTACCCGTCTACAGCAGACCGTCTACAGGCAAATGGTCCGTCGGAAAGGAACAACAGTGTGTTAGAGGACACACTGCATCGTATGTACATTAAGGCGCCACATTCGTGGACCGCTAGAGCATTTATGGCTGAGTTTGCATTCAGCAATGCGGCTCACGCCTCTACAAAACGTACATTTTCCCAAATTAACGGGTGGATACACCCTCGAGTTTTGCTACTATTCGAAGCACGAACAGTTTAGTGAAAAGCAAAGGAGAGGCTCGCAAAACTTTTTTCTTACAAGTTTTTGGCTTAACACCAGTCAGCGTCCTTACGAAAACATTCGTCTAACCACGACAAAAGTCAGTTGAATATAGTTAACAGGGTGATTGCATTTATCGGAGAAAATCATATGAAATTATAAACTACTCAAAAGATGAGGCATAATGACTATTAAGAGCGATGGATATGATATATCCACTCAGAAAAGGGTGATAAAGTATTTTTGAACGAAATGAAGTACCGTTTTATCGGATCTTTAACGTCGTGAAAAGCAAGCGTGGACGTACACCGACAACCTTTTCAAGACATTGTTGACGCACCAACATTTAATGTGGACATTGCAATCTTTAGGATTTTGTACCTTATATAAAACCTGAGGTGTCCTCACCCCTTTTTCAATCACACTTTACCTTGCTGGTAAGACAAATTAATGTGACCCTAAACAACGTTAGTCTCGACTTACGACGTCGAATGAAACTATTAAGCAAGCTTAATTGGACTACCAACACGCACATCCGCCATAAGGTTTCACTGTTACATCACTGCTACGGCGAGACCTCTCACCGTATTCGTTGGACCCGTCGACTAGATAATGAATGGACCTTTAAAATGACGACGACTTGCGTTAATCGTGGGCGAGAGTCATATATCCCCTCACTATTTGCATTTGTGACTACGACAGCTGAACCTACCTGAGAAATGTACATAAAGTTGTCATTTTGGCTTCTCCCTCTACTCCAGCTCCCCAATTTTGATGACTTCATGAGCGATATCATCTCAGGTCAAAAGTTAAACACTTTGCACCTCCCAGTTTTTTGGGGCAAGACGTTTCGCTTGTCCAATAAGTCTGACAACTGTTTGAAGCGCACCCGTGGCGCTCTTCGTCATATTCCCCGCCCAAAAACGAATAAAAAGAAAAAAATGCAAATGACCGGGCGACGAATAATGATAGGTGCAGGTTTTCTGCCCGGGGAATTGAGAGGCTCTCCCGGAGAGTTTTTTGTCTAAGCAGCTCTTTGGTGGGCGAGTTACATTTGGCTTACCACTCACGGCATAGGCACAGCCTTTGTGGTAGGCACATAGACCGATTTTGGTGCAGGAGTCTCCTTGGAAGTCAAAGCAGCTGGTTCGGTCACCGTTTAATGATCAAGCCGACCAGCACTACCTGGTTTGTCATTGTCATGGTCAAATTAGCTTTTCGTATAAAGAAAGAGTGATGAATCGTCTCTCTCTATCAAGATGCAATTTAAAGTTTATATTAAGAGGGTGGAACGGCCCGTTACATAAAGTTAAATCTCTGTTTTCGAAATTAGCTTCTTCCGACAAATAAGATGGTGGCACTTTATTGGTATGCACATCAGTTCGCATACACAAACATACATGTCGCCTACCAGAATGTCTTGTCGCTTGGTAGAACTTGAAGTAAGGTAAACCAAAGAATTAGTAGCCATTTTTCAATGCTAAAGCAAACCGTTTTGTACTATGTAGTGAATAATTTCTGTGTGGAGCCAAGTATACAGTGAAAGAAGCAATAGACAATACAAACGCATGCAATAACACAAAAAAAAACAAATACAACCGTGTTATCGAATTAGTTACCATTCGCACCACTACTACTATTGCTACACAACAACTCCGAAATAAGCTAGCAAGCTAGAAGATCTGTTGACCCCATGTCCAACTTCCTTGGCTCACTTTCAGGTTATTTCGATATCATCAACTGAGTGCAATAGTACTTTTATAAACGCCCGGCAACATCAACTGTCACCCCTCTTTGTATCTTTCTCGTTGGTGAGGCAGCGTTGAAATCTCTGGGCAAACCTATTTTATTAGATCTCAATCACTCCACATTTCTACTTGTATTGACTCCTCCATCTTTTACAGCTTTAATCTTTCCATCATGTTACCAAGCTGGGTGGAAATAAACCAGACGCTCTTAACCCTGCTGTACACTTTGTATCTTTCACTCCATCACGCCATGCGCCACTGGCTAGGTGAATCGCTACGGATTTGGCCATGTTTGTTTCTCTAGTTTCCAGCATACTCTGTTGGACAGAGGCACGGGTTTGCGTTCCAAACTGGCTGCACCAAACGCGTATCATTTTTCGGCAAGCAAACCAGCAAGCGCCCAAATTCTAGAGCTTTTGTAACGATTCCCAATGATATATGGGAACCGTCATCGTCAAATGTTAAAATGAAAGATTTTTTTCGCTTAGTGGAAGTTATTAGTGAAATTGCTCAATGCGTTTGTGGAAAATCTCCTCGTTTACCAATCTCTGTGTCGTCACGATCACCCCTTCAACAAAACTTTTATCCGACACACTACGAGCAATACATTTGCCAGGCAGAATGAACGTTGGTGGTATAATGTGTCCAGAGGACGAGCACGCGAAAGGTAAAAATTGCTTTGATGCTTTTTGTCCATACATTTTTGCTCCATTTGACTGCCACAACTTTCACTTTTTTCTCGAGTTTGGAAATTATTTCATCAATATTGATATACTTGGTCTGCTTACAAATCATTGATCGTACTTAACCGTGCCATTGTCAAGAATAGACGTTCGTTCAATCACGTCTTCAGACGCTTAGTTACGGCTACAGTCGACTACTTGTGCCTCTCGAACAAATATAATGTGTTTGTGGCGACCAATGAATTTCCTGTACCATTCTTCACCGAGCACTCGAAGCAATTTAGGATTTCTGTTCATAGCTTGATTAATTTCATTAGCTTTCAAAAGAATTTGCGATCTGGAAACAGGGAAACTCGCACACTGCATGCTAATAATCCAGTTCACAATATCGGCCTCACAGTCGTGATCGAAGTATGGCTTTTTTTTTCCATCTCGATGTCACCTTTTCGACGTTTGTTTACATTCTTCTTTGGTGTAGATTATGATATCCTCATAGCGCTTGAGACATCTACATTTTTCTCTCCTTCAATAAACCTCTGTTTTGTTGCTAGCAAACGGTCAGCGTCGTAAAATTTACTTATTTCCCTCATTCTTTGTCTTTTTTATAATTTGGTGGTGGTGGAGCAGAATTGGCTACTAATTCGATACTGGCTACTAATTTGATGGCTTACGTTGGGGTCGAAACACATGTATTTTGCAATTAACTGCGAATAGCGTGCATTATACCGTTTGGCAACGCGCTCAAATTGTAAGGATCTACGGCTGTTGTTTTTTTTTCATTTGATAAAGTGTGCACACATTTGCCATATAAAAAAAGTATTTTAACATAATCTAACACCATGTTCGAACGAGTCTGCGAAAAGAAGAACCGTCACACTACCTATAGCCCGACAACGAGCAGCAAATTATTTAGAGCTCAGTACCTCGCTGTGCATCCATTTCTACCAACTCGACCTTAAATGGAAATTAATGTCTCGTCGAAAGCCAAAACACAAAGGTTTGACATAATTTTCTGCGTGCAGTTAGAATGACACGTATCCAAGATCATTTTAGAAAGGGTGTATATGTAGTATGTTTATTTTGGTTTCACGGCGTTAGACAGCATTGCATATGTATTGGAAAGACCAGAACAGTCCGAATCCTTAGGTGTCCAAGAAATGACAAGCAAGTCCACAAGTCCTACACAACTTGACGCAGCACCTCGACCACTAAAGATTAATCACATTGTAAGCATCAGGCAAAGAGTGTTACCCCCACACACTTCTACTCTAGGGCATCCCGAAACGCGCATCGCTTCAAGGTGGAGACCGGAATCAAATGGGAGACATAACGTGCGTCGTCTTTTGGGTGCACTCCGTGCTGTGATGAGTTTACTTATTCTCAGTATGCTACTTGTATCACAGTCACCGCTTTTCAGCAGCCATCTCAAGCAGCCACTATCCATAGACAGCTCTATGACGAACGAAGCTTCAACTGTCATAGCTAAAGGCCAAGAGGAGAACACTTCAACAACTGCTGGGGACTTTACCAGGTCCGACTTGGCTCGAAGCCCTCCCTTTTCCCTTGATCTTAAAGTAAATGCTGAACTGTCGGCAGTGCAGCCTCCTCGGACTCCGCAAGGAAGGTCGGCATACAGAACGTTCGATGACAGGGGTCTTAGTGCTGCTCAACGTGTTAGGATTGAGCTGTCTAGTCACTCTAGTAGTCGATCTCATTCAGGCGTTCGGGCGAACAGCTTCGAGGATATTTTCGCGAACAATTCGCCCGTGGACGATGAGAAGAAGAACGGACCAAGGTCGTGTCCAACAAGATTTTGGGAAGCAGGCGGGGGTCAGGCCAAGTTCTCGCCAGGAAGACGACGACACGAGCGAAGAGGGGAATTTATCGCGTCCAAGTTGCTGCCGACTCGCTATCGTATCAATAGTATGCTGACGTACATGCAAGAATTAAAAGTGTCGGAGGCCAGTCTGCAAAAACAGTTGGTGACGTCGAAGCGACATACAGAAGAAGAGTTGAATCGGCTCATGTCGAAACTTGATGGACTTCGACGGATGATGCAGAAGCTAGAGAGGGAGCGACAAGAAGCTCAAGCGAAACTGGAAGAAAAGGAGAAGTGCATTTGGGAGCTTGCAACTAAGTTGAAGAGAGCCGAAGCAACGCATAACAAAAGGAGTACTCCCGCACGCATATGTAGCACTTTGCATGACAGATTGTCAACAATTGCAGAGGAAGAGTGTGTACACAATGAGAATGATCCTGCAATCGAAAAAGAAAGGCAGCTTCAAGAAGAAAAGAAATCAGAGAGCTTGTTAATTAATACGTCAGCTCGCACTGTAGAAGTGCTTTCTACAAGCCAGACAGCTGCGGCTTTCCTACCTCTAACTCGACCTCAATTACACGAGGACGAATCCACTACGTATACAGTGACGTCGCCACGCTCACCAAATCGGCCTCTTTGGGATCCGTGGGCGTCGGGTGGTGCTCCACCAATGGAGAATTTTCCGCCCGTCTTTACGATCGGTGAACCAAAAGTTTACGTTGAGACAACTACTGTGTCCACTTTACTTGGACAGTCAAAAGCGATGGAAGCGGAAGAGGACGAGCTGAGATCAGTACTGATGTCTCCACGTTGCGCTTCATCGGAAGGTGCTGCTTTGCATATAGATGTGCAGGGCGATTCTTTAGTTGTACTATCTGAGCAGATATCGAGTACTCCTGCTGATTCGCAGCTCGCTCCTGCATCCAATGCTGACTCGTTAAATTTGCCATTTGGGCAACATCTCTTTAGACCGATGAAAGCGCAGTGTGACAATGATGAACAAATTACGAAGGAAAAGAGTTTGGCTGCCGATCACTCGTCATCGAGTGATCCAAGGCTTCGCGTTGGAACATTGCCCTCAACTTTCGACCGTCCATACGAGCAGCGGAAAGGACAATCTGCTGTTTGTGGCGGTAGTATTTATAAGAAAGAGCGGCAAAAGACTCAGCTAGATATACAGACTTCCAAAGTAACACTCCCGGAAGGTGGCCTAGACATTCCACCTTCTACTACTCTTGCTGGACAATCTGCTATCGCTTCGCAACTGCAAGCTATGGGTGGCAATATTGCGGTGAAAGTAGAAAGACCATATCGCGAGATTGCTCCTAGGACCGAAGATTTGAAAGCTACACAAATGTCAAAGTCCAACTCAGATCCTTCTATAAGGAGCTCCCTAGCTCATGTACAAACAGCTTTGCCATTCCAACAAGACAGCACAATTATTTATGCAGAACCAGTATCACTTGAAACGATATTATCTGACTTTTTCACGGAAGTAGACAAGAAACGTCTGAAGATGGCAAAAGTTTACGGAAAGAGGTATCTGGGTCACGAAGAGTGGCTATTCGGTGAACTGACAAAGCGATACGGCGCAATAAAGGTGGCTGCATTAAAAGCTCGATATGAAGCTAGGGATAGCAATTCCACTTCCAGCAACGGTGGTGGCAGCGGCAAGAAAGTAAGTTTTTCTAGCAAGTTATCAAGTGGGGCGGATTGCCCGACAATGGAGTGTCAGAGCCAACCACGACATATGCAGTACTTTAACTCGCCTTCTCTTTGCAGCAATGTGAACAATTGCGACGCTGATTATGCATCTAACGTTCAATTACGACGTGAGGCAGAAGAAGTTAAAACTCCTTTTGGCCCGGATTTAGAAGAAGTTGAGGACCGCGAATGTATGGTGCCACCACCAAGTCTCAATAGCAACAACGTTTCGCCTCCAGCTGGCCAATCTCCATCTTATCTGACTTTTAATGATCTGCGTGATAGTAACAGAACAGCGGGCGTAGGACCAGATGACTCAGTAATGATAGAAGGGTCCACTTCGCCTAAATTTGACGAGCCAACATGTGCGCGTTTTTGTCAGTCAAAAATGCAGGCAAGCAATCCCGCGCCTTCAGTACCTCGTAAATGTATCAACGAATCTAGAGGGAACGCTAAAGACCAGAAGAATGAGCCTCCTACTGTCACCTTGGGGAGTCTGCTCAAAGAGCTGTATACACGCCATCAGACCGACAAGCTAATAAATGCTTCCGTCGTTGCAAAGCAGTATCTCGGGAAGGAGCGTGAACTTATGGGCCAACGCAATAGGGCTTGCGTTGGTGGCAAAGTGGCCAGTGAGAAGCGGAGTCGCTTTGTTCGTACCATTTTGCTAATGCTTTGGCTTTTGGTGCTGCTGAATATTTCGTTTACCATCGCCTTTGTCAGTCTTGCAACGATAGATGCGTGGGAGTGCCGTGCTTCTGCTAACGACCAGCATGAATTTAAATCTGCTGAAGAATGTGTTCACTTCAAAAAGGAAGTGGAGGCTTTTACGTACAAGCGTGTCGCTGACTACATGAGCCAGTCCCACCCGGGTGCTTGCTTTTGCTCGAAGTGGAATGCTCACCAGAGTGCTTTGTTAAAAAACTTCTCAGGCAGTGACTTTGTGGATCTGGTAAAGCTGGTGCCGTTTTCTCCTGACTCGTTTGGAAGACCATGGATTGCGAGTGTGAAAAAATGCTTTTTCTCGAATAAGTTTTACAACAGCTACGCGAAACCTGTAATTGATTTTTCGCTTGCGATTGGTTCTTTAATGTGGTCTCACGTTCTCGAGCTCACAGGAATAGATAAAAAGGTCATTAATTCGTATCGGCACGAGGGTGATGTAAAAGATGGCCATGTTGGTAATCCACCGTTGGGAAAAGAAAGCGAAATCGATGTGTTTACATTGGAGCAAGATGCTAAAAGCGTGGACACCAAGAGTGAAGAAGAGACTGGGGAACAGCTGGTCTACGAGGCTGGAGCTTTGAAGGTATCTGTTACATTGAATGAAAATTCGGTTAGAGAAGGCTCAAATATGGACGATGACATCCGAACCGATAAGCCTGGAATTGCTTTGAAGAACAAACTATTAGAGGAGAATTTACCGGTTGACAAACGCTTAGCGGCCATCGAAATAGTAAGCGTGGCGTCTACATCAAATGCTGATGAAGACCGTAATACAGGTACATCGGATGATGGATATGAGCTGGACAAGATAATTACTGAAAAGTCTGAGACGGCAAACATAAACAAAGTGGAATTGATTGATATTGAAAGCGACGCGACAAAAAACATGATAATGCACGACGCCATTGATGTGCTGGATAAGAAAAAGTGTGTCGATGGCGACGGTGTTGAGGCCATCTCTTTATTCGTCAAGAGACAAGCTTGCAAATTCTTGATTGCTCCAAACGAAGTGGCAGAACTTGCATTGATTGATGCCGCGAATTTGTCTTTGGAAGATAACGTTGGTGAGTTGAACGATGTTGTGGAGTCAAAAGTATGCCGAAAAAGCATTGGTTTGCCGCGGTTTGAGGTTGATTCGGACGCATTTACTTCGTTGGTGGAGCATCTTGAGCCTTCCTCAGTTGATGGTGAGGATGTTTCCAGACAGGAACGATCAGATAGTTTTGTCGAGCTGGAGAGCGTTACAAGCGATTTGGCAATGAAAAGATCCGATTTGATTGTTCATGCCACCGAAAAAGCCACGAGCATGGCTGGCAGTGTTGCTGACATGAAAATCGAAGGGGTTTCAGAATTTGATGTGGAGGCTTCATATTACTCGAGAGACGTTGACGTGACAGAGCCTTTGTCTACGAAGAGCTACATTGGATCAATCGGGAAAGGACAATTTGCGTCCAATATTAACTTATCCAAAGATGCATTCAAGGCAATCAAAGCAAGGAGAATAGTGGATATCAATTCTGATGTGATTAGTGAAGATGTGGCTGAGCAGATACGTACTCAAGGAGAACATCCTTTTGCAGTGGTCGCCTCTGTAGATGCAGAAACTGGCAGGCTTTATGAAAAAGCCCACGGTTTTGATAAGGTCCATAAGCCGATGACATTGGCAGACAGTGTAAAAAGCTCTAAGGAAATAATCTTTAATGAGCTTTTCGTTACGCCTGCTGAAAAGATTAGCGAAGTCGGTGGACAAAGCTTTGAAGATCATAATGCCGATGTGTCCTCAACAATTATTGCTGAGACACCGAGTACTGTTGCATACATTGAACCAGATTTTGATCTGGAAACAGTAGCGGACTCGAAAGTAGAAGCAATCTTTTTAATGCACGGTGACTTTAATGAGGAAAATGATGAGGATGAAGAGATATCGTTTATGGAAGAGCTCGAAAATCCGGACGAGCTGCTTCGTATGGCTGAACAAGCTGCTGTTGCGACGATAACATCGCAAAGGTGAGCAGGCAGGTGGAAATAATGTACGTTGCTTACGATTTTGTGATTGAATAATTGTATTTTGAACGTGATCCTGTTTTTCTCGCTGGACTTAATCAGTTCTTTGTTCCCTCTGCCAAGTCATTCCTCATGGTTGAAGGGTTAACACTTCACATGTCCAAAAGAAGGCGGCGGGGATCGCTGATGGCTTCAGCAATGGTCTTCAATAACGTCACACCTTCCCGCCCATCAATAATGCGGTGGTCATACGTAAGCGAGAGGAACATCATTGGGCGCGGCACGACCTTGCCCGCAACTACTGCGGGACGCATTTTCACGCCATGCACTCCAAGCACAGCTGACTGCGGCGCCGTCAGCATTGAGGTGCTTAGAAGCGCTCCATTCACGCCATTATTTGAAATCGTAAACGTGCCACCCGCCAAGTCCTCAAGCGCCAGCGTACCATCGCGAGCCTGTTGCCCTAGCGTAGCCAGCGTTTTTTCAATGTCCACTACACTCAGATTTTCAACATTTCGGAGCACAGGCATAACAACGCTATGTATAAAATATAAAAAACAGGTTAAGATGACAACTCTTGTGTTATTTATCGGTATAACTTACCCACGCTCGGAAGCAACGGCAACGTTGATGTCAACAAAATCATTGTAGATGATTTCTTTGTTATCCATGTCGATATCTTGACGTAATCATAATGCATCATAATGCATACAGCACGACAAGATCAGTTGACATACCAGGTTACATCAAGCTTAAACCATTGCAAACGTACAAGAGTTCGCCGCAGGAACCTGTCGAGGGCCTGCGCACTGGCCTTAAGAAACGATGACATTATGCCAAGCTTTACACCGTGAATCTTCTCAAAACTCTCGCCAAGCTCGTCGCGCAAAGCAATTAAATTGCCCAAGTCACACTCCTGAAAAGTTGATAGTATGGCAGCGGAGTTTTGTGTGTCCTTCAGTCGTTGTGACGCACGAACTTTTAGAACACTCATCTGAATGCGAGTCTCATTTCGGTTGTATCGGCTTGTAGCGGGCACGGAAGGCATCGCAGGTGCAGCCAGATCAGGTGAAGAAGCCTTTGGCGGTGACGCTGGGGTCTTGTCTGCTATTTCGGTATCGATAGGAGACAAAGTAGCCACTGAAGCTATAGAATCATCTGGCACTGGAACAGCCTTGTTGATCTCAAAAAGGGGAGAACCGACTTGGACGACATCGTCGAGCTTCGCCAGTACATTCGTCAGCTTTCCGGATACTGGAGCGTTGACGTCCACGCTCACCTGATTACAAAAATACAACGATTTTCCTTAGTCACTAATTTAGTAACAAAGCTAATTAACAAAGCCAATTCTCAACCTTGTCAGTCTCCACAATGACGACGGCTTCGTCAGCTCGTACATAGTCACCGATGTCTGTAGCACCATAGTACAAAAAACAGATAGAACAGTCAGAACAAACAGCACACAATTGAGACACAAACCTTACTCTTAAGAATTGTCACAACTGTGCCCTCCGAAATAGAATCCCCCATTGACGGAACTTTGATGGTCTCAAGGTCCTCGCCAGGAGACACAGCGGAGGTTGCCGGCTTCTCCGTTGGCGTGGCAGCGACTGACGTACCGCCAGAATCCTGCTTTATAATGCTAAATAGCGGAGCGCCCACAAGTACATTGTCGTCGATCTGGGCCAGCTGTGCTTCCAACTTGCCGGAAAATGGCGCGCGCACATCTACGCTCACCTTATCAGTTTCGAGAACGACGACTACCTCGTCCGTTTCCACAAAGTCACCGGGACCTGCACCAAAGCAGCGCCAATAACTTAGCAATCTCATTCCTGCCACAACAGGACGATCGCTACCTTTAATCCACTCGACCACCGTTCCCTCTGAAATAGAGTCGCCCATGGATGGCACAGGTATTGACTCAGCAGGAGCTGTGAATAAACCAGGCACAGAAATTGATCAATCTCCGAGAGAAGTCATGATTGAGCTTGTCGATCGTATTCACTGCCATACCAGACGAGAAAGCGCGAGTCAATGGTGCAGCAATTGGAAAAAGCTAAGCATTATACGAGATATTAATCAATAAATCGCCAAACTAGCCCTCAATTGCGCACCGCTTGCCCCGCAGGACGGATTTGTTGACGACGGGAATTGCACATGTTTGACGCCGAGAAGCAAGTACAGCTTGCGATTCACACTTCTAGCTGCAGTGCTGGCAGCATGACGCGCCATGAGGCGGCTGCTACGTAAGTTCCTGCCAAGGGCTTGGAAACTCATGCTACTCCCTTAAAATTGTAGTGTTTTGTATCTATAGCCTGTTAAACTGTATAAGTCTAATATCAATCGAACATCTTTTTTTTTAATATACTGTTATACTTAGTAATTATCATATTTGTAATTATCGTACATAATGGTAGATAATTACCATATTTAATACTTTCGTACATAATGATAGATGACTGACTACGCAAATTTCAGGCATGCGGCTAATGCCAGGGTCCCCGCGCCCAGGCACGCCCGTACCTCAGGACGAGGATGATGGTGTTTACCGTTCTCTGTTCCAGCAACCAATGGTGGACATCCCGCCAATTGCACCATCTTATGCTTGGTTTGAATTTCTTCTTCACCCGGAAGCACTTCAAAAGCACGTACGTTGGTTGTCTCTCATATCTTGCTTTCTAGTAGGCGATGTACTAACGGTCAAACGAATTGACACATTCCAAAATAGCTGACAACCCTCCATCAGCAGAGGAAACAAGATGTACATAGCGCTACACCCGCTATCGAGCTGATACGTGAGTTTTTGGACCAAGCGCAGCTCGTGGCCGACGAGGGCAACGTGCGCAATAAGCGCTACAGTGCATTGTTGCTCGTGGCAGCTCAAGTGGCACTTAAGATGCAGCTGTCCCTGTCTGATATCGAAGAAACGCTGCCTCTTCACTTCCAGCGCCTTTTACTAGACGGTATCGTAGACTTTGCTGAGCAATCATCCCGCAGTCACAACGAGTTTAAAACCGACATTGTTATCCAGCCCTATGAAGCTCATGTACTGCACAAACGCTGGACGCTGCGTACACTTGTAAATCAGTCACTTAACGGATTTCTGACCTGCACCACTCGTGGTGAGGGGGAGGAGATCTTGACTACGTACCAGATGGCGCTGGGCGATCTCATGACTAGCCACCTGCAGATTGCAAAAAGTATTGAATTAATCTTCAAGAATGAGGAAAAGCAAGCGCTTTCAGTAAAGACGCAATTGGAAACGCTTATGATCTCGGTAGATATTTCTTCAGCTTCAATGGGTTTGAGAAAGCCTACAGCTGTTTTAGCCAAGCTTTTGCGCTTCTAAAAGATATCGAAAAGGGCGATCAAGATCTAAAAGAAGCAAACAGTGCCAAGCTGTCTGCAGAGATTCAAACAAATCTGGAAGGATATCTTGCGGCATGTAAAGCTGTGTTGGAAATGCAGTCGATTGACGGAAGTTCGGCAGCTTTGGAAAATCCGAAGTTACAGATCGAAATGGCTTGGGAAGGCCAAAATTGGGATAAAATAATCGACCTTCTTGAAGCTGATATTGTAGCCCTGAGCTTTCAAGACTACCACAAGATTATCGTGCGGCTTTGGAACAGCAGGCGCTTCATTTATTATGGTCCAGCAGCAATAGCAACACGATAGAGGACGACCCGCGAATCGCTAATCATACCCTTCGTTTTTTCTATCAGCGAATAGTGTTGGAGAATGCAATGATGTTCTTCTCTTTGAAGTTGGTGGAGATGAAGCTGCACAATCGAAAATTGCATCTGTGTTTGCATTCGTTTGCTTCAGGACGATATATTTTACTCCACAGCAAGAAGTGCTAGCAGCGATAGTGCCGCAAAATATCGTTTTGAGGCACTAGCTCGTTTTGTAGTGCGGCTTTGCGAGTTTTCAAATTTGAGCGCACCCGACGATTGCGCCAGGGCACGAGTAAAATTGTTTCTTATACATGTGATGCGCCACTATCCCTGCATTGCGGAATTGGTGGGCGTTTCGGAGCTTCTTCGACATTGTGGAAATTCAAGTTGTACGGACGGCATTTCTCATGTGTCTTTTGCAAAAAGTCTGGACGAACGAATTATGGTGGAGGACCACCTTTATCGTTCAATAGCCAAACAAAAAAAACACTTTTGCTTATGGCAGATGTGGAGAAAATGTTTGTATTTTCAAGCGCGTACCAGAGAGAAGCTTTTGCTGCAGCTCTCCAAAAGGAAGTATTTGACATGGTCAAAAGCGACGACGGTGCGCTAGCCAACGGTAGAAGTAGCCGGAATTTGATCACATTTTGCACGGCTAACAACTACTGGGCTACCTTATCGCAGTGGACAACCGCTAAACCATTTTCATCCCACTTGGAACGCGAGCTGCAATTCATAGTGGCTTGTGGCGCGCTGATTCAGTACTTGTCATCGTTGCCGGCATCTCATCTCACAGCAAATGGCAACGCTGTCAGCATTGCCTCGCTTGTATCAGGTATAAAGGAGAGTGCCGAGTTTTCTATGACGACGAGTAATAAATACATGGCCGAGATATTGCTGAAATGGCGTGATCTGGTAAAAGTAGACTGTGCGGAGGATTCTGACAACGATCAGCAAAATGACGAGAGGTCGACGGTGCTTATGGGTCTACCTTTGTGGATTGTGGAGACCCTGGAATGCATTTCCGCTGGGCTGCTGCACCGTGCTTACATGCGCAACGCCTGTGACTACGCATATCATTTGACCTTAATCCGTACGGTGAGCTTGCGTTTTTGGAGGCATTTGCGCCAGATGTTATTTCGTTACCATCAGGATCTGGTGCTGAAAGCACCGAAATTTCGGATGAGCACTTCGCTACAGTGCCGTTTGTGAAAATTTTTCAGGTGGATTTGGTGGATTTACATTCTAGAGCTCTCATACTCTAGTGAGCCGTTGCGGTCGTGAGCCAAGGTGGCAATGTGCCAAAGCTGATTTATTGCTAAATCCGTTATCAAAGCAACGAATAACTTCGACCTCTGGTAAGTTTAACAGCGAAATGAAATTTTTTTTGACAGCGGAGTTTAAGTTGATTATAAAAACTGTTCGCAGATCCGCGAGCGGCTCTCGAAAGCTATTTAGTGGCCGCCTCGCTAGCAACAAATTTTTTCTCGGATATGGTTTCCGTAATAGATATTATTGATCAAAGCTCGCTTGTCCGATTGGTACGTGACTTTACCTACTTCCAATGGTCTGTTGTCTTACTTTCTTGTGTCAGAGCCAATGCCTTGTCAAAATCGGAGCGCACGTTGCAGCTGCTGTGCTTTATCAGTGTTTTGTGCCCGAAGAGTATAAGTACGGACTCCGGATATTGCGTCTGGCTCCAGAATCGCATGACGAAGGCCTTTTTCAGTACTTTTGGGAGGTAGTTTTTACTGAACAAATCGGTGAAGTTTTCTGAGCTGATTTTTTTCTTAAATCATTACATTTAATTGCAGATGCCTTTCCTGGAGTTACTGGTGGATTTACATTCGAGTCCAAAATACTTAAATGACAGGTTGGTGATGAACAAGTGCTTAACGATCTTAATAATCTCGATGCCATGTCTGACGCGTATGTTTACAGACATGTGACGTTATTGACAAACCTAATTCAGTCACCCGAACTAAATAGCTCTAATACGACTCCGATTGTCAAGGACGCCGAGCAGCGCATTCTTCGTTGCTACTTTCGGGATCTATGCCGAATTTATCTCAGCGACTAAAAGGGTTGCAACGAGTACGATTGACTGCATTTAGTGTTCATTCTGGTTGAATGCACTTCCGTCTGCCTTCGTGGCGAAATATTGATGAAGATCCAAAGCTGCGCTTAAACTATTTTTAAAGCTTTACAATATTGTTTTTTCATTATATTTAGCCTTCGTCAACTAAGAATAGCGCCTGAGTTGCTATTGCCATCGCGATCATCACAAGTCTAAAAAGCAAGCAGCTTTAGCAGCTCAGAAAGAAAGAAAACCAAGTGCGACGATGGCGTCCACCTCGACGCCTAGAAATACGCTTCTTGGAGCGACGAATTACGAACCACGGCCGCGATCTTATTTGAAACCCCAGCGCTTTAAACTTGTGGAGAAAGCCTTGCGTTTGGACAGCACTCTCGACCAGATGAGTCCATTGACGACACGACTGGACCTGCGAGATCCTGAACGCTTTGAGACTACGGCTAATGAATTTGGCAAATTGGCACGCGAGGATATGGAGGTAAGCAAATTTGCGCCGCAAAATGTGCGGAAGGTGCTGCGGTTCCAGAGCTTTTATGTCGAGAGCGTGGACGAGAGCAACCTCGAAATGGTTCGATTACGCAAGAACATTATATTGCATTACTTGCACGATAAAACATTTGAAATCATCGAGCCACGAGTACGCAATAGCGGTATACCACAGGGGACGTTTCTTAAACGCTGCCAACTCCGTCGCCCGGACGGTGAGGCGTATACATCTGCTGATCTACGACTAGGCTTTGACTTCCATGTATTTGGACGAAGCTTTAAGTTGTACGACTGTGACGATTTTACTAGAGAATATTATGCACAAAATGGTGAAGATGTGGGCCAACCGCTATCGTTGCCCAAGGATGAGTATACCCTCACTCGTGATCAAATTACACGTATGTGCGGTGGGGACTCCGAGTACTTTTACGGGAAGCAGCGATACCCGCTAAAGTTGTACATGGAGGCGTCGTTGGGCAACCCAGTTCGTTCACGTCTGCAATCAGAGAAAAAGCGCAAATTTCTGGCCAACAACCGCAAAGTGTTATGCTTCCATTGCGAGTATGACGTTCGGGATAAGCTTTACGGTGACCTCATGTTGTACAAACTCAACTTCTTTCTCGAAGACGACACGATAGAATTTAAAGAAGTGGCGTGCTCCAATAATGGCCGCGATCCATTTCCACTGCTGCTTCGCCGAGCTCGACTTCTTAAAAATTGGCAGCAGCATCTAACGGACGAGCAGGATCGCGGCGTCGAAGAGCCTACTCGCGCAGAGAATTACTATGGAGAAGCCGACTTGTATGTGGGTGCGGTGCTTAACGTGTTTGGTCGAGAGATGTGCCTCGTGGATGCAGATAAGTACACACGTGACTATTATGAGATGGCTTGGGGCCGCGTGCTGAAGCCTGCGATGCCCACGAACATTGAAAAGTCCGCATTTCCTAAACCGGACCCAGCACCTTACAACGGATACGGCACGGAGGAGGACTCACTCGGGTCGTGTCACTCGCTCTGCCCTAAAGCGCCACGCAAGGATTTTGTAAAGATGGCCAAGCTCGACCGCATGCTGTTACGCTTTCGCGCGCGGATCATTTCAAGCCGCAAGGAGCAGCAGCAGCGCCGCTTTATTGTCTCGTACTTTCTCACAGATGACACGATTGCGATCTACGAGCCGGAGCTGCGAAATTCGGGCATTGTGAATGGTAAGTTTCTTGAGCGTGGTGCGTATAAGAATCAACAAGGTGTGCGCTACAACCTCGATGATTTAGTGACTGGAGCAGAGCTTGTTTTTAATTCCCACCGCTTCCAGTTGCTCGACCCCGATGAGTACACAAAGAAGTTTCTTGCTTCGTAAAATTGCATAAGAGGGTATTCCTATATAAAGGCTTAAATATCTTACGCACGTCGCATTAATATGTAAAAAATCAAACATCTTGGACATCCCATGTCGAGTAACGAGCCCCTCGTTGTGGGCGTCATCTTCCCAGCCAAGAAGATTGCACGGCTGCAGGAAGTACTAGACGAAAAGGATAGTGAAGTTCGTTTTGTTTTTATCGATCTAGAGACTGTGACGCCCGCTGGTGAATCCGTGACTAATGGCGATTTGGAGGCCGCGACCGACCGATTCGCTGCGCTCTACGGACCACTGGACGTTCTGCTTCACAAGTTAGCACATGATATGGTGTTTGCAAAATTGGGGACCAGAAAGCTTCATATCGCATTGATTTGGTGCAGCATTTCCTGCGACGTAACCCCTCCGTGCGCGTGGTGGACCCTATCGAGAGCGTGCGAATGCTAACGGACCGCCACGCGGCGTGCATGATGTTGCAGAGTATGGAGCAGAAAAGTATTGAGAAGATACAACGTTTTAAGGTGCCTAAGTTTTATGAGGTGACTACCTGTGAGCAGTATCAAAACTTGGTGGGAATGCTGGACGCTGGACATACAAGACTTCCGCTTATCTGCAAGTCCGTCGAGGCCTGCGGTGTGTAACCTAAAGTCAACGGAAATGATGGAGGTGGAAATTAAAGCTAATGCTGAGTTGTGTTTTGATCTCGTTTGGTCTCTCAGCGACAGACCGTTCACATATGATGAGTGTTATTACCAGGCGCGAAGATTTGCATTACGTTGACTACCCTATGTTGTATCAGGTGTGTAGTTAGTTGGTGCATTGGGCTGTACAATCGAGCTAATTATGTCGTTACTGCAGGAATACATCAATCATTCGAGCCGCCTCTTTAAGGGCTACGTACTTGGTGACACGATTAATGTAGCGGAGCGACGTTCACTGCCTAACCTCGTGGCTGGATTGGCGCGGCAAGTGCATTTTGACACTCAGCAGAATTACCCTACCAGCGAAGATTTTCACACGCAGATCGATGAAAGCGCAGTTCAAACAGGCATTGATGACGGGATGACTCAGCAAGATATCTTTGCAGCAGTGCGCGCCATCGGTAATCGGCTTCGCAAAGAGTTGAAGCTGACGTTGTTTGGTTTTGATGTCATCGTAGCTGATGGTGGGACGGATCTCTACGTGATCGATGTCAACTACTTTCCGTCTTACCGAGAGCTTGATGACTTGAGCGGTATCCTCAGAAATCACATTAAGCAGGTGTGCCGCCGCCATTAAAATCATATCGTAGCCTACAGCTACAGTGCTTAATTCTCGAACATCTCGCTCTTTACAGTCGAGATGATGTACGGTTATAGATACGTCCCACTATCAATCACATATCACAAATAACAACTACACAATTAATTATATTTCACAATTAAATTACACATTAAATGGGGGTAGGAACAGCATAACTCAAGCTGAGAATGCAAAGTGCGGATGCTGATAGCTATACGACCCAATTTGGAAACGGGTTCCGCATTCTTAATTACACTTTGAGGCACCCAACTGCTGAAAACGTATTTGAGTGCGGGGGTTGCTACGGCAGTTACATTTATATTAAAGATGTGTTAACCCGTCCACATGCATTACTTCAATTCCTATGGGTATTAAACCAGGTACCGCTTGGTCCTTAATACAGCTTTTGCATGATGAGCCAATCTACACAACTATCCAGTTGCTTCATACTTTTCTAGGTTTTAAAGCACATGGTGCGAATCGAGGGTCTATTGAATAACTTCACCTATCCAATAAAAGACCAGGGCAGATGTTTTTCATCATCGAAGAAGCCGAGCTGATCCCAAGTGTCTTCCTTTTTCTTTTCACTGAAATACCAAATTTTCGAACTCCGAGTATCTCTTGTTCAATGATGACATTAACAAATTGTATCTCGGTGTCATCGGCCAACATGACCTTGTTCGCCGTTTTTCAACGATCGGGCCCATTGCAATAAGGCTTCAACGGTGAAGTGTGGAACTCTTACTCTGCACAAAATGTCAGCTTTACATAATTAAGTTATCGAAAAAAAACTTGCCATGCAGCTTCAGTACCTAAAATAATCCCGATCATAGAAATCCTGTCGAACTTTCCCTTATAATTCGGCTTGTATATCTTGGTGCGAGTTTCTTTGAACAAGCAAAAGCTTTAGGGCGGACAAACCACCACGTAGCGAACTTTGGAAGCTTGGACAAGTCTTTCCTTGTCGTGTAAGTGCTTCATGCACTATCGTAGTCCGCTTATCTTGTTCTGTGCGACCTTGAGTAAAGTATCTTGCCGATGTAGAAATCTTGTGCAGGCTACAGTGTACGCATCGATTTTACGGAGTGTCCAAGATATGCGGAAGGTCTTTCCAACCATTCTGTACTGAAGAACGACACATCGAAAAAAATCTTTACTAACATGATAGGTTCTTTTCGTTCGTTGATTCGTGTGTGATCAAAAAGCTGGAGACAAATTGTGCTGCATTCACACAGCAGACACAAATGCTTGGCATTGCTTTGAACTTGGTAAAAACTTCGAAACAATGGTTTTGGTATGCCATGGTCTTTTAGATACTTCTTGTGACGAACTTAGCCTTTTTGTTAAGCGATCAACAAGAACCATGACGGCGTAAAATATATAAGGTCTTTGGTTGAGACACGATGACGTCTATCAAAATATCAACCTATCAGCCTTTTGAAGCATCCAAAAACTAGAGTATTTTGTTTGCCTAGCCCTGTTGCGCCGAGATATTTTGCAGGTGTTGTATTCGCTAGATGTACTTTGTGCAAGCCAGAATTGCGGCTCTCACAAATGATGCAGTTTTCACGTCTCTACCGTCAGGACAATTAAATCGCGGAGTCTTATCGTTACCCGTTTGTCAATATAAGAGGACTGCATTGAGCACTTTGAGGCTGGCTCTTTATTTCATTGACTTGATGATATTACAAGGACTCATTTCGTAAATACATTGTCTCTGCGATCCCAGTCATTGCTGGCTGACTTGACTTAATTGTCGCTGCAAGCTTGCTATTCTTGGTCGCTTTGATTAGTTTTGCAAGCTAATTTGGACAACTTTTTGCTGGATTTTGGATTGCGTGACAATGCATCAGCTTCAGTGTTGACTTCACCGGCATTCCACCTGAACGAAGGCTCAAATTTAGCAATCTTATCAAATCGCTATTATCTTGTCGGCAATTCTTTACAATTTTGCGTCACGACAAGGACATTAAATACATCTTAGATATCAAGCAATAATTTTGGGAAGGCCGAGCGCTCCAAGAACAAAGAATGGAAATATTCCAAAGCTTCACACGCCAAGCGGCCATTCGGTATGTGAAGTGCTAAGCAAGTATGCGCAATTTTTCTGCACAGATCTTCCTCGCGGGACTCGTACATTACGGAAAAAAATTAGGCCCAAAGATTTGCTCAAGATCGATATCAAGCTTGCCTCCGACAAACGTGCTGGATTTCTACACAGTGCAAAATAGTACAAAAATAAAACCGAAGCAATGCTTTAAGCAAGTATTTTGACAAAGTATATCTGCCTTTGTCGGCACCATCGTTCTGTGTCAAAAAGTGCGTAGTTTGGCGCATTGTACACATCAAGCGTCAGGTAGATTTAGAGACGAACTGCAGATATTACCGATGTCGTGTGAGAAGAAACGTATTAAATACCACGTCCGAACGTCAACAGTTTTAGTACTACCACGATGAACTGCGCGAATCCGATATTTTATTTACCACGACTTCGACCCTCGATGAATCTATTCCAGTGTCCGGTCACTCTCAAAGGACATGGCCAAAGCCCGGATACGCTTCGATGGATTTGCAGAAATTCTTCCGCTATTTAAGGATGCAATAAAAATCTGCTTTGACGACATCTAAGTTTGTGTTGCCGACCACATGACAGCTTAAGATCGTGTGCTCAGGCAGTGTAGGGAACATCCGCTAAACGGCAAGCTTTCTAATGGCCAAAATTGCGTGGATGGGATTTCACGCCTGAATACTTTGCGAACGAAAAGACGTCTGAATGGTCCTAAAATGATCTGTTACCAAAGCAAAGAAGCAAACAGAGCGATCGATAGGCACTAAAATACGTATTTCAAGGCTCTGCAAGGGCTTTGCGCACTTCGTAGGATTATGTCGCAAAATTATGAAGGGAAAAGGACTTCGAAAGGCGATCGAGCTATTGGATAGTTGACTACGCTGTTTCACGTAGCCCATGCATCACTTGACTTTCCACCTACTCCAGTCGATATCTTGATTTTGCACACGAAATCACATTTCGCCCATGACAGCATGACTGTTTCATGGAAAAATTATGCCCTAGAACGTTTTCAATTTAAAGAAAGAATTTGTTTTATACATGTGCACGATTTGTCGAGGACAGGGGACAACTTTGTTACAATTGACAAATAATCGCCCATGCTCACTTCGAATACAAGCTGCCTCATCAAGTTATAAAATACGCCGTTGAGACTGTATTTATTGTCGGTGAGAACAATGAACGTTCTATTTTTTTAAAGCTCGAGCTGTTGCTTCGAGGATAGCAAAAGGGTAGATTAAATGAAACGACTTTTTCTTATGATCAGAAACGGTCACATTGTGGAGATATGTGACAGATAATGCCACAATTGCTGCACATTGCTAACTTAGTCCAATTGTAGGTGTTGTCGTTTTCTGATTCGAAGCGCTTTATTTTCTGTAGTCGCAACTTGTTCGAATGATGACCACATTTCATTGGCACTGGTACATTTACCCTGACTGATTTACGAGGTGGTTTACCCGAGATTGAGCAAACTAACTGCTTCCTTGAAGTTACTTAGGCTCCTTTCTCAATCCTTTTCACGTTGCATTCCGGTAATCGATTCTGGTATAGAATGGTACTTCTAGTTTAATGATCTTCAATACATTTTAGAATATAAAGTTTTGGAGCTTGGTGGCGTACTAGTAAATATGTTCCCTTTGCTTCGGGTTGAATAAACGCCTTTGAAGATCATGCCTGAAGTCCTTAGACATGAAGGATTTGCATAGTTGAGGTTTTGGCATACCATGGTCTTTTAGATACTTCTTGTGACGAACTTAGCCTTTTTGTTAAGCGATCAACAAGAACCATGACGGCGTAAAATCTATTAGGTTTTTGGTTGAGACACGATGACGTCTATCAAAATATCAACCTATCAGCCTTTTGAAGCATCCAAAAACTAGAGTATTTTGTTTGCCTAGCCCTGTTGCGCCGAGATATTTTGCAGGTGTTGTATTCGCTAGATGTACTTTGTGCAAGCCAGAATTGCGGCTCTCACAAATGATGCAGTTTTCACGTCTCTACCGTCAGGACAAATAAATCGCGGAGTCTTATCTTTACCCGTTTGTCAATATAAAAAGGACTGCATTGAGCACTTTGAGGCTGGCTCTTTATTTCATTGACTTGATGATATTACAAGGACTCATTTCGTAAATACATTGTCTCTGCGATCCCAGTCATTGCTGGCTGACTTGACTTAATTGTCGCTGCAAGCTTGCTATTCTTGGTCGCTTTGGTTCGTTTTGCAAGCTAATTTGGACAACTTTTTGCTGGATTTTGGATTGCGTGACAATGCATCAGCTCCAGTGTTGACTTCACCGGCATTCCACCTGAACGAAGGCTCAAATTTAGCAATCTTATCAAATCGCTATTATCTTGTCGGCAATTCTTTACAATTTTGCGTCACGACAAGGACATTAAATACATCTTAGATATCAAGCAATAATTTTGGGAAGGCCGAGCGCTCCAAGAACAAAGAATGGAAATATTCCAAAGCTTCACACGCCAAGCGGCCGTTCGGTATGTGAAGTGCTAAGCAAGTATGCGCAATTATTTTGCACAGATCTTCCTCGCGGGACTCGTACATTACGGAAAAAAATTAGGCCCAAAGATTTGCTCAAGATCGATATCAAGCTTGCCTCCGACAAACGTGCTGGATTTCTACACAGTGCAAAATAGTACAAAAATAAAACCGAAGCAATGCTTTAAGCAAGTATTTTGACAAAGTATATCTGCCTTTGTCGGCACCATCGTTCTGTGTCAAAAAGTGCGTAGTTTGGCGCATTGTACACATCAAGCGTCAGGTAGATTTAGAGACGAACTGCAGATATTACCGATGTCGTGTGAGAAGAAACGTATTAAATACCACGTCCGAACGTCAACAGTTTTAGTACTACCACGATGAACTGAGCGAATCGGATATTTTATTTACCACGACTTCGACCCTCGATGAATCTATTCCAGTGTCCGGTCACTCTCAAAGGACATGGCCAAAGCCCGGATACGCTTAGATGGATTTGCAGAAATTCTTCCACTATTTAAGGATGCAATAAAAATCTGCTTTGACGACATCTAAGTTTGTGTTGCCGACCACATGACAGCTTAAGATCGTGTGCTCAGGCAGTGTAGGGAACATCCGCTAAACGGCAAGCTTTCTAATGGCCAAAATTGCGTGGATGGGATTTCACGCCTGAATACTTTGCGAACAAACAGACGTCTGAATGTTCCTAAAATGATCTGTTACCAAAGCAAAGAAGCAAACAGAGCGATCGATAGGCACTAAAATACGTATTTCAAGGCTCTGCAAGGGCTTTGCGCACTTCGAAGGATTATGTCGCAAAATTATGAAGGGAAAAGGCCTTCAAAAGGCGATCGAGCTATTGGATAGTTGACTACGCTGTTTCACGTAGCCCATGCATCACTTGACTTTCCACCTACTCCAGTCGATATCTTGATTTTGCACACGAAATCACATTTCGCCCATGACAGCATGACTGTTTCATGGAAAAATTATGCCCTAGAACGTTTTCAATTTAAAGAAAGAATTTGTTTTATACATGTGCACGATTTGTCGAGGACAGGGGACAACTTTGTTACAATCGACAAATAATTGCATCACCTCGCCCATGCTCACTTCGAATACAAGCCGCCTCATCAAGTTATAAAATACGCCGTTGAGACTGTATTTATTGTCGGTGAGAACAATGAACGTTCTATTTTTTTAAAGCTCGAGCTGTTGCTTCGAGGATAGCAAAAGGGTAGATTAAATGAAACGACTTTTTCTTATGATCAGAAGCGGTCACATTGTGGAGATATGTGACAGATAATGCCACAATTGCTGCACATTGCTAACTTAGTCCAATTGTAGGTGTTGTCGTTTCTGATTCGAAGCGCTTTATTTTCTGTGGTCGCAACTTGTTCGTATGATGGCCACATTTCATTGGCACTGGTACATTTACCCTGACTGATTTACGAGGTGGTTTACCCGAGATTGAGCAAACTAACTGCTTCCTTGAAGTTACTTGGGCTCCTTTCTCAATCCTTTTCGCGTTGCATTCCGGTAATCGATTCTGGAATAGAATGGTACTTCTAGCTTAATGATCTTCAATACATTTTAGAATATAAAGTCTTGGAGCTTGGTGGCGTACTAGTAAATATGTTCCCTTTGCTTCGGGTAGAATAAACGCCTTTGAAGATCATGCCTGAAGTCCTTAGACATGAAGGATTTGCATAGTTGAGGTTTTGGCATACCATGGTCTTTTAGATACTTCTTGGTGACAAACTTAGCCTTTTTGTTAAGCGATCAACAAGAACCATGACGGCGTAAAATCTATTAGGTTTTTGGTTGAGACACGATGACGTCTATCAAAATATCAACCTATCAGCCTTTTGAAGCATCCAAAAACTAGAGTATTTTGTTTGCCTAGCCCTGTTGCGCCGAGATATTTTGCAGGTGTTGTATTCGCTAGATGTACTTTGTGCAAGCCAGAATTGCGGCTCTCACAAATGATGCAGTTTTCACGTCTCTACCGTCAGGACAATTAAATCGCGGAGTCTTATCTTTACCCGTTTGCCAATATAAGAGGACTGCATTGAGCACTTTGAGGCTGGCTCTTTATTTCATTGACTTGATGATATTACAAGGACTCATTACGTAAATACATTGTCTCTGCGATCCCAGTCATTGCTGGCTGACTTGACTTAATTGTCGCTGCAAGCTTGCTATTCTTGGTCGCTTTGGTTCGTTTTGCAAGCTAATTTGGACAACTTTTTGCTGGATTTTGGATTGCGTGACAATGCATCAGCTCCAGTGTTGACTTCACCGGCATTCCACCTGAACGAAGGCTCAAATTTAGCAATCTTATCAAATCGCTATTATCTTGTCGGCAATTCTTTACAATTTTGCGTCACGACAAGGACATTAAATACATCTTAGATATCAAGCAATAATTTTGGGAAGGCCGAGCGCTCCAAGAACAAAGAATGGAAATATTCCAAAGCTTCACACGCCAAGCGACCATTCGGTATGTGAAGTGCTAAGCAAGTATGCGCAATTTTTTTGCACAGATCTTCCTCGCGGGACTCGTGCATTACGGAAAAAAATTAGGCTTAAAGATTTGCTCAATATCGATATCAAGCTTGCCTCCGACAAACGTGCTGGATTTCTACACAGTGCAAAATAGTACAAAAATAAAACCGAAGCAATGCTTTAAGCAAGTATTTTGACAAAGTATATCTGCCTTTGTCGGCACCATCGTTCTGTGTCAAAAAGTGCGTAGTTTGGCGCATTGTACACATCAAGCGTCAGGTAGATTTAGAGACGAACTGCAGATATTACCGATGTCGTGTGAGAAGAAACGTATTAAATACCACGTCCGAACGTCAACAGTTTTAGTACTACCACGATGAACTGCGCGAATCGATATTTTATTTACCACGACTTCGACCCTCGATGAATCTATTCCAGTGTCCGGTCACTCTCAAAGGACATGGCCAAAGCCCGGATACGCTTCGATGGATTTGCAGAAATTCTTCCGCTATTTAAGGATGCAATAAAAATCTGCTTTGACGACATCTAAGTTTGTGTTGCCGACCACATGACAGCTTAAGATCGTGTGCTCAGGCAGTGTAGGGAACATCCGCTAAACGGCAAGCTTTCTAATGGCCAAAATTGCGTGGATGGGATTTCACGCCTGAATACTTTGCGAACAAAAGACGTCTGAATGGTCCTAAAATGATCTGTTACCAAAGCAAAGAAGCAAACAGAGCGATCGATAGGCACTAAAATACGTATTCAAGGCTCTGCAAGGGCTTTGCGCACTTCGTAGGATTATGTCGCAAAATTATGAAGGGAAAAGGACTTCGAAAAGGCGATCGAGCTATTGGATAGTTGACTACGCTGTTTCACGTAGCCCATGCATCACTTGACTTTCCACCTACTCCAGTCGATATCTTGATTTTGCACACGAAATCACATTTCGCCCATGACAGCATGACTGTTTCATGGAAAAATTATGCCCTAGAACGTTTTCAATTTAAAGAAAGAATTTGTTTTATACATGTGCACGATTTGTCGAGGACAGGGGACAACTTTGTTACAATCGACAAATAATTGCATCACCTCGCCCATGCTCACTTCGAATACAAGCCGCCTCATCAAGTTATAAAATACGCCGTTGAGACTGTATTTATTGTCGGTGAGAACAATGAACGTTCTATTTTTTTAAAGCTCGAGCTGTTGCTTCGAGGATAGCAAAAGGGTAGATTAAATGAAACGACTTTTTCTTATGATCAGAAGCGGTCACATTGTGGAGATATGTGACAGATAATGCCACAATTGCTGCACATTGCTAACTTAGTCCAATTGTAGGTGTTGTCGTATTCTGATTCGAAGCGCTTTATTTTCTGTGGTCGCAACTTGTTCGTATGATGGCCACATTTCATTGGACTGGTACATTTACCCTGACTGATTTACGAGGTGGTTTACCCGAGATTGAGCAAACTAACTGCTTCCTTGAAGTTACTTGGGCTCCTTTCTCAATCCTTTTCACGTTGCATTCCGGTAATCGATTCTGGAATAGAATGGTACTTCTAGTTTAATGATCTTCAATACATTTTAGAATATAAAGTCTTGGAGCTTGGTGGCGTACTAGTAAATATGTTCCCTTTGCTTCGGGTAGAATAAACGCCTTTGAAGATCATGCCTGAAGTCCTTAGACATGAAGGATTTGCATAGTTGAGGTTTTGGCATACCATGGTCTTTTAGATACTTCTTGGTGACAAACTTAGCCGTTTTGTTAAGCGATCAACAAGAACCATGACGGCGTAAAATCTATTAGGTTTTTGGTTGAGACACGATGACGTCTATCAAAATATCAACCTACCAGCCTTTTGAAGCATCCAAAAACTAGAGTATTTTGTTTGCCTAGCCCTGTTGCGCCGAGATATTTTGCAGGTGTTGTATTCGCTAGATGTACTTTGTGCAAGCCAGAATTGCGGCTCTCACAAATGATGCAGTTTTCACGTCTCTACCGTCAGGACAATTAAATCGCGGAGTCTTATCTTTACCCGTTTGTCAATATAAAAAGGACTGCATTGAGCACTTTGAGGCTGGCTCTTTATTTCATTGACTTGATGATATTACAAGGACTCATTTCGTAAATACATTGTCTCTGCGATCCCAGTCATTGCTGGCTGACTTGACTTAATTGTCGCTGCAAGCTTGCTATTCTTGGTCGCTTTGGTTCGTTTTGCAAGCTAATTTGGACAACTTTTTGCTGGATTTTGGATTGCGTGACAATGCATCAGCTCCAGTGTTGACTTCACCGGCATTCCACCTGAACGAAGGCTCAAATTTAGCAATCTTATCAAATCGCTATTATCTTGTCGGCAATTCTTTACAATTTTGCGTCACGACAAGGACATTAAATACATCTTAGATATCAAGCAATAATTTTGGGAAGGCCGAGCGCTCCAAGAACAAAGAATGGAAATATTCCAAAGCTTCACACGCCAAGCGGCCGTTCGGTATGTGAAGTGCTAAGCAAGTATGCGCAATTTTTTGCACAGATCTTCCTCGCGGGACTCGTACATTACGGAAAAAAATTAGGCCCAAAGATTTGCTCAAGATCGATATCAAGCTTGCCTCCGACAAACGTGCTGGATTTCTACACAGTGCAAAATAGTACAAAAATAAAACCGAAGCAATGCTTTAAGCAAGTATTTTGACAAAGTATATCTGCCTTTGTCGGCACCATCGTTCTGTGTCAAAAAGTGCGTAGTTTGGCGCATTGTACACATCAAGCGTCAGGTAGATTTAGAGACGAACTGCAGATATTACCGATGTCGTGTGAGAAGAAACGTATTAAATACCACGTCCGAACGTCAACAGTTTTAGTACTACCACGATGAACTGAGCGAATCGGATATTTTATTTACCACGACTTCGACCCTCGATGAATCTATTCCAGTGTCCGGTCACTCTCAAAGGACATGGCCAAAGCCCGGATACGCTTCGATGGATTTGCAGAAATTCTTCCGCTATTTAAGGATGCAATAAAAATCTGCTTTGACGACATCTAAGTTTGTGTTGCCGACCACATGACAGCTTAAGATCGTGTGCTCAGGCAGTGTAGGGAACATCCGCTAAACGGCAAGCTTTCTAATGGCCAAAATTGCGTGGATGGGATTTCACGCCTGAATACTTTGCGAACAAACAGACGTCTGAATGTTCCTAAAATGATCTGTTACCAAAGCAAAGAAGCAAACAGAGCGATCGATAGGCACTAAAATACGTATTTCAAGGCTCTGCAAGGGCTTTGCGCACTTCGAAGGATTATGTCGCAAAATTATGAAGGGAAAAGGCCTTCAAAAGGCGATCGAGCTATTGGATAGTTGACTACGCTGTTTCACGTAGCCCATGCATCACTTGACTTTCCACCTACTCCAGTCGATATCTTGATTTTGCACACGAAATCACATTTCGCCCATGACAGCATGACTGTTTCATGGAAAAATTATGCCCTAGAACGTTTTCAATTTAAAGAAAGAATTTGTTTTATACATGTGCACGATTTGTCGAGGACAGGGGACAACTTTGTTACAATCGACAAATAATTGCATCACCTCGCCCATGCTCACTTCGAATACAAGCAGCCTCATCAAGTTAAAAAATACGCCGTTGAGACTGTATTTATTGTCGGTGAGAACAATGAACGTTCTATTTTTTAAAGCTCGAGCTGTTGCTTCGAGGATAGCAAAAGGGTAGATTAAATGAAACGACTTTTTCTTATGATCAGAAACGGTCACATTGTGGAGATATGTGACAGATAATGCCACATTGCTGCACATTGCTAACTTAGTCCAATTGTAGGTGTTGTCGTTTTCTGATTCGAAGCGCTTTATTTTCTGTGTCGCAACTTGTTCGTATGATGGCCACATTTCATTGGCACTGGTACATTTACCCTGACTGATTTACGAGGTGGTTTACCCGAGATTGAGCAAACTAACTGCTTCCTTGAAGTTACTTGGGCTCCTTTCTCAATCCTTTTACGTTGCATTCCCGTAATCGATTCTGGTATAGAATGGTACTTCTAGCTTAATGATCTTCAATACATTTTAGAATATAAAGTCTTGGAGCTTGGTGGCGTACTAGTAAATATGTTCCCTTTGCTTCGGGTAGAATAAACGCCTTTGAAGATCATGCCTGAAGTCCTTAGACATGAAGGATTTGCATAGTTGAGGTTTTGGCATACCATGGTCTTTTAGATACTTCTTGGTGACAAACTTAGCCTTTTTGTTAAGCGATCAACAAGAACCATGACGGCGTAAAATCTATTAGGTTTTTGGTTGAGACACGATGACGTCTATCAAAATATCAACCTATCAGCCTTTTGAAGCATCCAAAAACTAGAGTATTTTGTTTGCCTAGCCCTGTTGCGCCGAGATATTTTGCAGGTGTTGTATTCGCTAGATGTACTTTGTGCAAGCCAGAATTGCGGCTCTCACAAATGATGCAGTTTTCACGTCTCTACCGTCAGGACAATTAAATCGCGGAGTCTTATCTTTACCCGTTTGTCAATATAAGAGGACTGCATTGAGCACTTTGAGGCTGGCTCTTTATTTCATTGACTTGATGATATTACAAGGACTCATTACGTAAATACATTGTCTCTGCGATCCCAGTCATTGCTGGCTGACTTGACTTAATTGTCGCTGCAAGCTTGCTATTCTTGGTCGCTTTGGTTCGTTTTGCAAGCTAATTTGGACAACTTTTTGCTGGATTTTGGATTGCGTGACAATGCATCAGCTCCAGTGTTGACTTCACCGGCATTCCACCTGAACGAAGGCTCAAATTTAGCAATCTTATCAAATCGCTATTATCTTGTCGGCAATTCTTTACAATTTTGCGTCACGACAAGGACATTAAATACATCTTAGATATCAAGCAATAATTTTGGGAAGGCCGAGCGCTCCAAGAACAAAGAATGGAAATATTCCAAAGCTTCACACGCCAAGCGACCATTCGGTATGTGAAGTGCTAAGCAAGTATGCGCAATTTTTTTGCACAGATCTTCCTCGCGGGACTCGTGCATTACGGAAAAAAATTAGGCTTAAAGATTTGCTCAATATCGATATCAAGCTTGCCTCCGACAAACGTGCTGGATTTCTACACAGTGCAAAATAGTACAAAAATAAAACCGAAGCAATGCTTTAAGCAAGTATTTTGACAAAGTATATCTGCCTTTGTCGGCACCATCGTTCTGTGTCAAAAAGTGCGTAGTTTGGCGCATTGTACACATCAAGCGTCAGGTAGATTTAGAGACGAACTGCAGATATTACCGATGTCGTGTGAGAAGAAACGTATTAAATACCACGTCCGAACGTCAACAGTTTTAGTACTACCACGATGAACTGCGCGAATCGATATTTTATTTACCACGACTTCGACCCTCGATGAATCTATTCCAGTGTCCGGTCACTCTCAAAGGACATGGCCAAAGCCCGGATACGCTTCGATGGATTTGCAGAAATTCTTCCGCTATTTAAGGATGCAATAAAAATCTGCTTTGACGACATCTAAGTTTGTGTTGCCGACCACATGACAGCTTAAGATCGTGTGCTCAGGCAGTGTAGGGAACATCCGCTAAACGGCAAGCTTTCTAATGGCCAAAATTGCGTGGATGGGATTTCACGCCTGAATACTTTGCGAACAAAAGACGTCTGAATGTCCTAAAATGATCTGTTACCAAAGCAAAGAAGCAAACAGAGCGATCGATAGGCACTAAAATACGTATTTCAAGGCTCTGCACGGGCTTTGCGCACTTCGTAGGATTATGTCGCAAAATTATGAAGGGAAAAGGACTTCAAAGGCGATCGAGCTATTGGATAGTTGACTACGCTGTTTCACGTAGCCCATGCATCACTTGACTTTCCACCTACTCCAGTCGATATCTTGATTTTGCACACGAAATCACATTTCGCCCATGACAGCATGACTGTTTCATGGAAAAATTATGCCCTAGAACGTTTTCAATTTAAAGAAAGAATTTGTTTTATACATGTGCACGATTTGTCGAGGACAGGGGACAACTTTGTTACAATCGACAAATAATTGCATCACCTCGCCCATGCTCACTTCGAATACAAGCCGCCTCATCAAGTTATAAAATACGCCGTTGAGACTGTATTTATTGTCGGTGAGAACAATGAACGTCTATTTTTTTAAAGCTCGAGCTGTTGCTTCGAGGATAGCAAAAGGGTAGATTAAATGAAACGACTTTTTCTTATGATCAGAAGCGGTCACATTGTGGAGATATGTGACAGATAATGCCACAATTGCTGCACATTGCTAACTTAGTCCAATTGTAGGTGTTGTCGTTTCTGATTCGAAGCGCTTTATTTTCTGTGGTCGCAACTTGTTCGTATGATGGCCACATTTCATTGGCACTGGTACATTTACCCTGACTGATTTACGAGGTGGTTTACCCGAGATTGAGCAAACTAACTGCTTCCTTGAAGTTACTTGGGCTCCTTTCTCAATCCTTTTCACGTTGCATTCCGGTAATCGATTCTGGAATAGAATGGTACTTCTAGTTTAATGATCTTCAATACATTTTAGAATATAAAGTCTTGGAGCTTGGTGGCGTACTAGTAAATATGTTCCCTTTGCTTCGGGTAGAATAAACGCCTTTGAAGATCATGCCTGAAGTCCTTAGACATGAAGGATTTGCATAGTTGAGGTTTTGGCATACCATGGTCTTTTAGATACTTCTTGGTGACAAACTTAGCCGTTTTGTTAAGCGATCAACAAGAACCATGACGGCGTAAAATCTATTAGGTTTTTGGTTGAGACACGATGACGTCTATCAAAATATCAACCTATCAGCCTTTTGAAGCATCCAAAAACTAGAGTATTTTGTTTGCCTAGCCCTGTTGCGCCGAGATATTTTGCAGGTGTTGTATTCGCTAGATGTACTTTGTGCAAGCCAGAATTGCGGCTCTCACAAATGATGCAGTTTTCACGTCTCTACCGTCAGGACAATTAAATCGCGGAGTCTTATCTTTACCCGTTTGTCAATATAAAAAGGACTGCATTGAGCACTTTGAGGCTGGCTCTTTATTTCATTGACTTGATGATATTACAAGGACTCATTTCGTAAATACATTGTCTCTGCGATCCCAGTCATTGCTGGCTGACTTGACTTAATTGTCGCTGCAAGCTTGCTATTCTTGGTCGCTTTGGTTCGTTTTGCAAGCTAATTTGGACAACTTTTTGCTGGATTTTGGATTGCGTGACAATGCATCAGCTCCAGTGTTGACTTCACCGGCATTCCACCTGAACGAAGGCTCAAATTTAGCAATCTTATCAAATCGCTATTATCTTGTCGGCAATTCTTTACAATTTTGCGTCACGACAAGGACATTAAATACATCTTAGATATCAAGCAATAATTTTGGGAAGGCCGAGCGCTCCAAGAACAAAGAATGGAAATATTCCAAAGCTTCACACGCCAAGCGGCCGTTCGGTATGTGAAGTGCTAAGCAAGTATGCGCAATTATTTTGCACAGATCTTCCTCGCGGGACTCGTACATTACGGAAAAAAATTAGGCCCAAAGATTTGCTCAAGATCGATATCAAGCTTGCCTCCGACAAACGTGCTGGATTTCTACACAGTGCAAAATAGTACAAAAATAAAACCGAAGCAATGCTTTAAGCAAGTATTTTGACAAAGTATATCTGCCTTTGTCGGCACCATCGTTCTGTGTCAAAAAGTGCGTAGTTTGGCGCATTGTACACATCAAGCGTCAGGTAGATTTAGAGACGAACTGCAGATATTACCGATGTCGTGTGAGAAGAAACGTATTAAATACCACGTCCGAACGTCAACAGTTTTAGTACTACCACGATGAACTGAGCGAATCGGATATTTTATTTACCACGACTTCGACCCTCGATGAATCTATTCCAGTGTCCGGTCACTCTCAAAGGACATGGCCAAAGCCCGGATACGCTTAGATGGATTTGCAGAAATTCTTCCGCTATTTAAGGATGCAATAAAAATCTGCTTTGACGACATCTAAGTTTGTGTTGCCGACCACATGACAGCTTAAGATCGTGTGCTCAGGCAGTGTAGGGAACATCCGCTAAACGGCAAGCTTTCTAATGGCCAAAATTGCGTGGATGGGATTTCACGCCTGAATACTTTGCGAACAAACAGACGTCTGAATGTTCCTAAAATGATCTGTTACCAAAGCAAAGAAGCAAACAGAGCGATCGATAGGCACTAAAATACGTATTTCAAGGCTCTGCAAGGGCTTTGCGCACTTCGAAGGATTATGTCGCAAAATTATGAAGGGAAAAGGCCTTCAAAAGGCGATCGAGCTATTGGATAGTTGACTACGCTGTTTCACGTAGCCCATGCATCACTTGACTTTCCACCTACTCCAGTCGATATCTTGATTTTGCACACGAAATCACATTTCGCCCATGACAGCATGACTGTTTCATGGAAAAATTATGCCCTAGAACGTTTTCAATTTAAAGAAAGAATTTGTTTTATACATGTGCACGATTTGTCGAGGACAGGGGACAACTTTGTTACAATCGACAAATAATTGCATCACCTCGCCCATGCTCACTTCGAATACAAGCCGCCTCATCAAGTTATAAAATACGCCGTTGAGACTGTATTTATTGTCGGTGAGAACAATGAACGTTCTATTTTTTTAGAGCTCGAGCTGTTGCTTCGAGGATAGCAAAAGGGTAGATTAAATGAAACGACTTTTTCTTATGATCAGAAGCGGTCACATTGTGGAGATATGTGACAGATAATGCCACAATTGCTGCACATTGCTAACTTAGTCCAATTGTAGGTGTTGTCGTTTCTGATTCGAAGCGCTTTATTTTCTGTGGTCGCAACTTGTTCGTATGATGGCCACATTTCATTGGCACTGGTACATTTACCCTGACTGATTTACGAGGTGGTTTACCCGAGATTGAGCAAACTAACTGCTTCCTTGAAGTTACTTGGGCTCCTTTCTCAATCCTTTTCACGTTGCATTCCGGTAATCGATTCTGGAATAGAATGGTACTTCTAGCTTAATGATCTTCAATACATTTTAGAATATAAAGTCTTGGAGCTTGGTGGCGTACTAGTAAATATGTTCCCTTTGCTTCGGGTAGAATAAACGCCTTTGAAGATCATGCCTGAAGTCCTTAGACATGAAGGATTTGCATAGTTGAGGTTTTGGCATACCATGGTCTTTTAGATACTTCTTGGTGACAAACTTAGCCTTTTTGTTAAGCGATCAACAAGAACCATGACGGCGTAAAATCTATTAGGTTTTTGGTTGAGACACGATGACGTCTATCAAAATATCAACCTATCAGCCTTTTGAAGCATCCAAAAACTAGAGTATTTTGTTTGCCTAGCCCTGTTGCGCCGAGATATTTTGCAGGTGTTGTATTCGCTAGATGTACTTTGTGCAAGCCAGAATTGCGGCTCTCACAAATGATGCAGTTTTCACGTCTCTACCGTCAGGACAATTAAATCGCGGAGTCTTATCTTTACCCGTTTGTCAATATAAGAGGACTGCATTGAGCACTTTGAGGCTGGCTCTTTATTTCATTGACTTGATGATATTACAAGGACTCATTACGTAAATACATTGTCTCTGCGATCCCAGTCATTGCTGGCTGACTTGACTTAATTGTCGCTGCAAGCTTGCTATTCTTGGTCGCTTTGGTTCGTTTTGCAAGCTAATTTGGACAACTTTTTGCTGGATTTTGGATTGCGTGACAATGCATCAGCTCCAGTGTTGACTTCACCGGCATTCCACCTGAACGAAGGCTCAAATTTAGCAATCTTATCAAATCGCTATTATCTTGTCGGCAATTCTTTACAATTTTGCGTCACGACAAGGACATTAAATACATCTTAGATATCAAGCAATAATTTTGGGAAGGCCGAGCGCTCCAAGAACAAAGAATGGAAATATTCCAAAGCTTCACACGCCAAGCGGCCGTTCGGTATGTGAAGTGCTAAGCAAGTATGCGCAATTATTTTGCACAGATCTTCCTCGCGGGACTCGT
This sequence comes from Plasmopara viticola, assembly GCA_001695595.3. Taxonomy (NCBI): domain Eukaryota; phylum Oomycota; class Peronosporomycetes; order Peronosporales; family Peronosporaceae; genus Plasmopara; species Plasmopara viticola. The sequence continues at coordinate 136,204 of MBPM02000033.1, forward strand.
ACATTACGGAAAAAAATTAGGCCCAAAGATTTGCTCAAGATCGATATCAAGCTTGCCTCCGACAAACGTGCTGGATTTCTACACAGTGCAAAATAGTACAAAAATAAAACCGAAGCAATGCTTTAAGCAAGTATTTTGACAAAGTATATCTGCCTTTGTCGGCACCATCGTTCTGTGTCAAAAAGTGCGTAGTTTGGCGCATTGTACACATCAAGCGTCAGGTAGATTTAGAGACGAACTGCAGATATTACCGATGTCGTGTGAGAAGAAACGTATTAAATACCACGTCCGAACGTCAACAGTTTTAGTACTACCACGATGAACTGAGCGAATCGGATATTTTATTTACCACGACTTCGACCCTCGATGAATCTATTCCAGTGTCCGGTCACTCTCAAAGGACATGGCCAAAGCCCGGATACGCTTAGATGGATTTGCAGAAATTCTTCCACTATTTAAGGATGCAATAAAAATCTGCTTTGACGACATCTAAGTTTGTGTTGCCGACCACATGACAGCTTAAGATCGTGTGCTCAGGCAGTGTAGGGAACATCCGCTAAACGGCAAGCTTTCTAATGGCCAAAATTGCGTGGATGGGATTTCACGCCTGAATACTTTGCGAACAAACAGACGTCTGAATGTTCCTAAAATGATCTGTTACCAAAGCAAAGAAGCAAACAGAGCGATCGATAGGCACTAAAATACGTATTTCAAGGCTCTGCAAGGGCTTTGCGCACTTCGTAGGATTATGTCGCAAAATTATGAAGGGAAAAGGCCTTCAAAAGGCGATCGAGCTATTGGATAGTTGACTACGCTGTTTCACGTAGCCCATGCATCACTTGACTTTCCACCTACTCCAGTCGATATCTTGATTTTGCACACGAAATCACATTTCGCCCATGACAGCATGACTGTTTCATGGAAAAATTATGCCCTAGAACGTTTTCAATTTAAAGAAAGAATTTGTTTTATACATGTGCACGATTTGTCGAGGACAGGGGACAACTTTGTTACAATCGACAAATAATTGCATCACCTCGCCCATGCTCACTTCGAATACAAGCCGCCTCATCAAGTTATAAAATACGCCGTTGAGACTGTATTTATTGTCGGTGAGAACAATGAACGTTCTATTTTTTTAAAGCTCGAGCTGTTGCTTCGAGGATAGCAAAAGGGTAGATTAAATGAAACGACTTTTTCTTATGATCAGAAGCGGTCACATTGTGGAGATATGTGACAGATAATGCCACAATTGCTGCACATTGCTAACTTAGTCCAATTGTAGGTGTTGTCGTTTTCTGATTCGAAGCGCTTTATTTTCTGTGGTCGCAACTTGTTCGTATGATGGCCACATTTCATTGGCACTGGTACATTTACCCTGACTGATTTACGAGGTGGTTTACCCGAGATTGAGCAAACTAACTGCTTCCTTGAAGTTACTTGGGCTCCTTTCTCAATCCTTTTCACGTTGCATTCCGGTAATCGATTCTGGAATAGAATGGTACTTCTAGCTTAATGATCTTCAATACATTTTAGAATATAAAGTCTTGGAGCTTGGTGGCGTACTAGTAAATATGTTCCCTTTGCTTCGGGTAGAATAAACGCCTTTGAAGATCATGCCTGAAGTCCTTAGACATGAAGGATTTGCATAGTTGAGGTTTTGGCATACCATGGTCTTTTAGATACTTCTTGGTGACAAACTTAGCTTTTTTGTTAAGCGATCAACAAGAATCATGACGGCGTAAAATCTATTAGGTTTTTGGTTGAGACACGATGACGTCTATAAAATATCAACCTATCAGCCTTTTGAAGCATCCAAAAACTAGAGTATTTTGTTTGCCTAGCCCTGTTGCGCCGAGATATTTTGCAGGTGTTGTATTCGCTAGATGTACTTTGTGCAAGCCAGAATTGCGGCTCTCACAAATGATGCAGTTTTCACGTCTCTACCGTCAGGACAATTAAATCGCGGAGTCTTATCTTTACCCGTTTGTCAATATAAGAGGACTGCATTGAGCACTTTGAGGCTGGCTCTTTATTTCATTGACTTGATGATATTACAAGGACTCATTTCGTAAATACATTGTCTCTGCGATCCCAGTCATTGCTGGCTGACTTGACTTAATTGTCGCTGCAAGCTTGCTATTCTTGGTCGCTTTGGTTCGTTTTGCAAGCTAATTTGGACAACTTTTTGCTGGATTTTGGATTGCGTGACAATGCATCAGCTCCAGTGTTGACTTCACCGGCATTCCACCTGAACAAAGGCTCAAATTTAGCAATCTTATCAATCGCTATTATCTTGTCGGCAATTCTTTACAATTTTGCGTCACGACAAGGACATTAATTACATCTTAGATATCAAGCAATAATTTTGGGAAGGCCGAGCGCTCCAAGAACAAAGAATGGAAATATTCCAAAGCTTCACACGCCAAGCGGCCGTTCGGTATGTGAAGTGCTAAGCAAGTATGCGCAATTTTTTTGCACAGATCTTCCTCGCGGGACTCGTGCATTACGGAAAAAAATTAGGCCCAAAGATTTGCTCAAGATCGATATCAAGCTTGCCTCCGACAAACGTGCTGGATTTCTACACAGTGCAAAATAGTACAATAATAAAACCGAAGCAATGCTTTAAGCAAGTATTTTGACAAAGTATATCTGCCTTTGTCGGCACCATCGTTCTGTGTCAAAAAGTGCGTAGTTTGGCGCATTGTACACATCAAGCGTCAGGTAGATTTAGAGACGAACTGCAGATATTACCGATGTCGTGTGAGAAGAAACGTATTAAATACCACGTCCGAACGTCAACAGTTTTAGTACTACCACGATGAACTGAGCGAATCGGATATTTTATTTACCACGACTTCGACCCTCGATGAATCTATTCCAGTGTCCGGTCACTTCAAAGGACATGGCCAAAGCCCGGATACGCTTAGATGGATTTGCAGAAATTCTTCCGCTATTTAAGGATGCAATAAAAATCTGCTTTGACGACATCTAAGTTTGTGTTGCCGACCACATGACAGCTTAAGATCGTGTGCTCAGGCAGTGTAGGGAACATCCGCTAAACGGCAAGCTTTCTAATGGCCAAAATTGCGTGGATGGGATTTCACGCCTGAATACTTTGCGAACAAACAGACGTCTGAATGGTCCTAAAATGATCTGTTACCAAAGCAAAGAAGCAAACAGAGCGATCGATAGGCACTAAAATACGTATTTCAAGGCTCTGCAAGGGCTTTGCGCACTTCGTAGGATTATGTCGCAAAATTATGAAGGGAAAAGGCCTTCAAAAGGCGATCGAGCTATTGGATAGTTGACTACGCTGTTTCACGTAGCCCATGCATCACTTGACTTTCCACCTACTCCAGTCGATATCTTGATTTTGCACACGAAATCACATTTCGCCCATGACAGCATGACTGTTTCATGGAAAAATTATGCCCTAGAACGTTTTCAATTTAAAGAAAGAATTTGTTTTATACATGTGCACGATTTGTCGAGGACAGGGGACAACTTTGTTACAATCGACAAATAATTGGATCACCTCGCCCATGCTCACTTCGAATACAAGCCGCCTCATCAAGTTATAAAATACGCCGTTGAGACTGTATTTATTGTCGGTGAGAACAATGAACGTTCTACTTTTTTAAAGCTCGAGCTGTTGCTTCGAGGATAGCAAAAGGGTAGATTAAATGAAACGACTTTTTCTTATGATCAGAAGCGGTCACGTTGTGGAGATATGTGACAGATAATGCCACATTTGCTGCACATTGCTAACTTAGTCCAATTGTAGGTGTTGTCGTTTTCTGATTCGAAGCGCTTTATTTTCTGTGGTCGCAACTTGTTCGTATGATGGCCACATTTCATTGGCACTGGTACATTTACCCTGACTGATTTACGAGGTGGTTTACCCGAGATTGAGCAAACTAATTGCTTCCTTGAAGTTACTTGGGCTCCTTTCTCAATCCTTTTCACGTTGCATTCCCGTAATCGATTCTGGTATAGAATGGTACTTCTAGTTTAATGATCTTTAATACATTTTAGAATATAAACTCTTGGAGCTTGGTGGCGTACTTGTAGATATGTTCCCTTTGCTTTGGGTAGAATAAACGCCTTTAAAGATCATATCTGAAGTCCTTAGACATGAAGGATTTGCATAGTTGAGGTTTTGGCATGCCATGGTCTTTTAGATACTTCTTGGTGACGAACTCAGCCGTTTTGTTAAGCGATCAACAAGAATCATGACGGCGTAAAATCTATTAGGTTTTTGGTTGAGACACGATGAAGTCTATTAAAATATCAACCTATCAGCCTTTTGAAGCATCCAAAGACTAGAGTATTTTGTTTGCCTAGCCCTGTTGCGCTGAGATATTTTGCAGGTGTTGTATTCGCTAGATGTACTTTGTGCAAGCCAGAATTGCGGCTCTCACAAATGATGCAGTTTTCACGTCTCTACCGTCAGGACAATTAAATCGCGGAGTCTTATCTTTACCCGTTTGTCAATATAAAAAGGACTGCATTGAGTACTTTGAGGCTAGCTCTTTATTTCATTGACTTGATGATATTACAAGGACTCATTACGTAAATACATTGTCTCTGCGATCCCAGTCATTGCTGGCTGACTTGACTTAATTGTCGCTGCAAGCTTGCTATTCTTGGTCGCTTTGGTTCGTTTTGCAAGCTAATTTGGACAACTTTTTGCTGGATTTTGGATTGCGTGACAATGCATCAGCTCCAGTGTTGACTTCACCGGCATTCCACCTGAACAAAGGCTCAAATTTAGCAATCTTATCAAATCGCTATTATCTTGTCGGCAATTCTTTACAATTTTGCGTCACGACAAGGACATTAAATACATCTTAGATATCAAGCAATAATTTTGGGAAGGCCGAGCGCTCCAAGAACAAAGAATGGAAATATTCCAAAGCTTTACACGCCAAACGACCGTTCGGTATGTGAAGTGCTAAGCAAGTATGCGCAATTATTTTGCACAGATCTTCCTCGTGGACTCGTACATTACGGAAAAAATTAGGCCCAAAGATTTGCTCAAGATCGATATCAAGCTTGCCTCCGACAAACGTGCTGGATTTCTACACAGTGCAAAATAGTACAAAATAAAACCGAAGCAATGCTTCAAGCAAGTATTTTGACAAAGTATATCTGCCTTTGTCGGCACCATCGTTCTGTGTCAAAAAGTGCGTAGTTTGGCGCATTGTACACATCAAGCGTCAGGTAAATTTAGAGACGAACTGCAGATATTACCGATGTCGTGTGAGAAGAAACGTATTAAATACCACGTCCGAATGTCAACAGTTTTAGTACTACCACGATGAACTGAGCGAATCGGATATTTTATTTACCACGACTTCGACCCTCGATAAATCTATTCCAGTGTCCGGTCACTCTCAAAGGACATGGCCAAAGCCCGGATACGCTTAGATGGATTTGCAGAAATTCTTCCCCTATTTAAGGATGCAATAAAAATCTGCTTTGACGACATCTAAGTTTGTGTTGCCGACCACATGACAGCTTAAGATCGTGTGCTCAGGCAGTGTAGGGAACATCCGCTAAACGGCAAGCTTTCTAATGGCCAAAATTGCGTGGATGGGATTTCACGCCTGAATACTTTGCGAACAAAAGACGTCTGAATGGTCCTAAAATGATCTGTTACCAAAGCAAAGAAGCAAACAGAGCGATCGATAGGCACTAAAATACGTATTTCAAGGCTCTACAAGGGCTTTGCGCACTTCGTAGGATTATGTCGCAAAATTATGAAGGGAAAAGGCCTTCAAAAGGCGATCGAGCTATTGGATAGTTGACTACGCTGTTTCACGTAGCCCATGCATCACTTGACTTTCCACCTACTCCAGTCGATATCTTGATTTTGCACACGAAATCACATTTCGCCCATGACAGCATGACTGTTCCATGAAAAATTATGCCCTAGAACGTTTTCAATTTAAAGAAAGAATTTGTTTTATACATGTGCACGATTTGTCGAGGACAGGGGACAACTTTGTTACAATCGACAAATAATTGCATCACCTCGCCCATGCTCACTTCGAATACAAGCCGCCTCATCAAGTTATAAAATACGCCGTTGAGACTGTATTTATTGTCGGTGAGAACAATGAACGTTCTACTTTTTTAAAGCTCGAGCTGTTGCTTCGAGGATAGCAAAAGGGTAGATTAAATGAAACGACTTTTTCTTATGATCAGAAGCGGTCACATTGTGGAGATATGTGACAGATAATGCCACAATTGCTGCACATTGCTAACTTAGTCCAATTGTAGGTGTTGTCGTTTTCTGGTTCGAAGTGCTTTATTTTCTGTGGTCGCAACTTGTTCGTATGATGGCCACATTTCATTAGCACTGGTACATTTACCCTGACTGATTTACGAGGTGGTTTACCCGAGATTGAGCAAACTAACTGCTTCCTTGAAGTTACTTGGGCTCCTTTCTCAATCATTTTCACGTTGCATTCCCGTAATCGATTCTGGTATAGAATGGTACTTCTAGTTTAATGATCTTCAATACATTTTAGAATATAAAGTCTTGGAGCTTGGTGACGTACTAGTAAATATGTTCCCTTTGCTTCGGGTAGAATTAACGCCTTTGAAGATCATGCCTGAAGTCCTTAGACATGAAGGATTTGCATAGTTGAGGTTTGAGCAGTGTCCGTATCTTATACACGTTCATGCGCTTGCAGTCGGCTAAAAGGCACGGTATCAATTTAGAATGGACTTGCCTGAGTTTCTCAAGAAAAGCAATGCAAAGTTCGATGACTTTTCGGCCATCAAATAGTGCTCACTTTAAGTGTATTGTTACGGTGCAAGAATTCTTAGCTTGATGTCTCTGCACAAACTTTTCTTTACAAAGAAAACGATCTTATGTTATCTGCTCGTCTCTTCATGCGACAAAATAATTGGAGCGCTCGTTGGCTTGGTTCGTCAAGGCTTCTATCCGGCCTCGCACCTGTCTTCATATTAAATGAATTCAGCAGTTGTTGTTGCGTGGATATTTTGTCTTGCCTTCCCAATGCAGAAGGCGTACAAATTGCCTGGCCAAACGAAAGTACTTGGTCATTGGCTTTCGCTGCCTTCTGCGGAGCTGGAGCTCGCGTCGTCGAACGCTACGTTGGCCACAAAGCTATAGTGTCGTCAGAAGCGCTTGTTCTGCTTTATAAATGAGGTTTTGAAATTTATTATGGGCTCAGCCGTAGGTCCTCTTCAATGAGAGATACTTAACGTCTGCGAGATAAAATACCTACTGTATCTACAAAGCATAGTATTCTTTACTAATATGGCCAAGTAGTACTCCTTAGATCACGTCCTTTTCTTAATTGACTTCTCAGTATTAAGTGGAGAGCGCGGGTTAGCGCTTGGCTTATGTCACAAAATTGGACGATGCAACTGGTATGAAAGACACTGAATTTGTGTACCCTTGTAACATTCTTTTTAATCAATATTTGAGCTCCATGTCATAGTCTTTTTAATTTGTCACGCCTAAATGAACGACCAAATGACCTTATGATCTGACGTCATCCAAAACGTCAACATCACGATGTCTATCTGCTTTAAATGTTGAGACTGTGACAATATTCTTATTCTATGTGAATATTAAGCTAGACATAAGCTTAAAGGCCGATTGCGACCTGCCAATATCGACGATAGAGACTGGATACTACCCTTGACAAATTTCAAGCCCTATTTGTAGACCTGTGTTTCGGATCATCAAGCTTAGATGCTTAAACACACTTTTGTATGTATTTTTTGTACATCGCACGTATCTGAACAACATCCTCATAAATTTGTGTATCGCACACCTCTTTCTTGCGAACGTCAAGCACTTCGTCGCGCAACTCACCAACATCATGCCATTTTTTAATTGATCCTCTGTGCACCTCATATCTTATAAAAAAACAACGATGTGCGGTCAAATTACCTAATTTTGACTTTAGTTCGCAATTGATCTACAAATTCTTTCTTCCAAGTCTGCCTAAACATTTCGAGAGGCTACTGCAAGCGTCATAGATACCGTTTATCTTTTTCGCTGCGGCTCAGCATGCAGAGTGCACAGCTCTAATATCAAGGTTACTGGCTTCATATTGTATTTTCTATGCAGATTTTTACAATCGCGTGGAGCCTGCTACAAGCAGAAGATGAGTACCGGCAATAAAACTATTATATTCACGTTTCGTTAAATTCTTAAGAAAAATTTCAAGCGCTTGATGCAAAGCTGAAAAACTTCTTTTCTTGAGCTTCGCGATAACTTCGGCAAAATCGATAAGAGAGCAAAGCAATACATTCGGTACACCTTTGTTCGAGTACTAACTGTCACATTCGGTAATTCTTCGTTCGGGTATTGACAGCCAGTCGACTATTGCTCCAAACATCATGGCTTGCAACAATTTGCTGTTGTGGATTTTGCTTCTGCGTCGGTCACTAGGGATCTAAAAATGAGCTGTCTCGTGCTCCCAACAGAAAGTATGCTTTGACTGATAATGCTAACCATTGTGAGCAAAAATCGTTTATAATTTAGGAGAACCTTGTCAATGTGAACCCTCGAAACTAAGTGCGGGTATACCATTTACAACAAAGAAACTCAGACAGACCTTAGCGACTTTGTTGCGCGAGATTACTCGCTTTAGGATCATGGCGCTCACATGTTTACCGGGAGAGGGATAGGAAAACGATCGCCCAGCGATTTGTGGTGCATTAAGTGTGCTATTTTCAATGCCGCTCACAACCGGCTTTGGCAAAAGGAACTTAGTGATTAATGAAGCATATGATCTCAATTGTATTTTTTAATATATCTACTAAGACCCGCAGTTCGAAATTTTAGGTCTTCTCCAGCCATTAATAGCAACTAGAACGCAAAGTCTCACTGCTCCGTGCACAGAACTTGTTTTACTTTATTTAATGGGTCGAAAGGCGCGACTTAAACGATTTGGATCCTACGTTGTACACGAAATAATGTGATTAGAGAAAGTTTATAGTATATTTTACGTTGTCGATCGTATACGCTAGGCCCTTATGCGTAAGATCGAAAATGGATCAATGAGTCACAAGGGCAATTTTGTTTCAAAGACAGCAGTACCTCTGTTTAAACGTGGATTCGATGCTTTCACTACCACTAATTTTTCTCTATTGATTTCCTTAAGTCCGAGTATTATTCTGGAACATTGAAGTTTGCTTCATCTGGCGCGTACGTGCCCAAGTCACTTTTACGCATTACGGGGAAGGCTGATCTCAGCAAGCCGCTCGGCTTTGTATAAGAAATCAACCCAGAGCCACAACGTGGTGACGCAAACGGGATGAGGATTATAGGATGTATCCACGCTTAGCGGCAAGTAGCGTGCTGCGACATAATCGACCATTTTAATGTAGACCTTACGTGTGAGAGCATGCTGCTTCCAAACCTCATAGTTTCCGCGCATACACTGCGCAGCACGACTGCCATGACACTTGCTTTGTTTGATAGTTGGTACGCAAATCACGCGATAGAAGCATTTTCAAATTAGTAAAAAAAAAATTTCAAAAGTTCCTGAAAAATGCAGCTCTCAGTTCAAATTCATAGACTTCGGAATTTACGGTATCAAAAAATCGGCCGAAGAATTGCTTCGCTTTTTCGACACCATTAACCGGTCAGCAAAAGCAAAAATCACCGCGTTACAGTATTTTGGCAGGCCGAGCACAAATATCATACTGGTATGCACCAGTAGCGTAAGGACAAGCAAATTTGCCAATGTGCAGCCGTACAAGGGAGGGTACGGCCCTCTTATACATCTAGTGTGTTTGATATCTGCATACTCAGATTTGCAATCTGGGCCATAGCTCTCATCCCCATAAAAAAGTCATCGTGTGGAAACACTACATGGGAAAGGTTTCGTGGAGTGGTTGTGTAACACAATAGCTTGGCTACCATCGGATCTTGCCGGCGAAGCCTTGTGCTTCCTTGCATTAACACGTTCTTGTTTATATCCTTCTGCATATCGCTCTTCGGATTATTTTAAGGGCCACGCACATGTTATCTCGCGATCTTACGTCAAGGTTTAGAGATTCGTCAAAGATGCAGTCCCAATTACGCCATGAGCTTGTTTATAAAGCCTGAGATGTGCGATAACGCCTTAGTCAATGCGATTTGCTTTCCTGGTCAGCGGCTCGCCACAAAATTTTACTCCGCATGGAGGGCCCCACCTGGCTATTTGTTATAAGGAACACTATCGTGCCTGATGATAAATCTTCTGCATTACAGGCGGCACTAAATTTGCGTTTCGATACCGGCAATGACAGGATCGGTTTTTTGCTTGCTTTGTATTCTTTTAATGCTAAATACTACAAAAGCTATCATTGATGATGGTCTTGAAGGTATGACAGCGGTGTCGCCAGTTTTGTGTGATTTGCGCTCTTCTAACAGTGGTCAAGCCGATTCCTCAAGTATTATTGGTGAGATAGAAGCAGTCAATCAACAATGGTTTCCAACGGTGGCTCCGTCGTTAGCAAGGTTAAATACAAGCGCCATGCCACCCGAAAAAGCAATCTTAGTGACATTTCTTGCGCACCAAAGATGCTCGATCAAAATTGGCATTGACATAGAGGTCTTACACTCAAAGGTAGACAGTTTGGATTCTCATGTCTGTTTCCCGTGGTCTACACGACATGTACAACATATTTATTCAAGGCGTAATTAACAATTAAGTATGTGTGTGCATACTCTCGAGCAAATGATCAGGTACAAAACCTCGCAATTACACTCTAGAGTTCTTGAGGCATGGTCAGATGTTTTCACTTGAAGTGCTGATAGTCGCTGATAGTTTGTCGCTCTTTTCCATGAAGAGTTGACAACAACCGTCGATCAAATCGAGTGCATTTTACATTCTACATCCCTTTTTAATGCTTTGCAACAAATTATCACCAGGAATCGACATCTGTGCCGAAATGTTGCCAGCGTTTGGCTTTTGATAAGCGTAAACGCTGCACTATTTGTAATTGTTGGCGTCAATTTTACGCTTTCAAATTAATATCGCCTCGTGTTTCACTTGCAAGAATGCGTTAACGATATTGCAGTGTTCTCGATTTAAAGACCGCTACCTTGCTACGCAGTACTCTAATATGAAAAAAGTATATCATGATGTACACCTCCAGCAAGTAGTAATACTGGTTGCGGATATACCAATTCTTTGGAATACGGGGCATTAAATACCTCCCAACTATTTTTCAAGACCACTCCACCCGACGTCGGAACTCTGTCATCCAGCCCGGACAAGGCTTATCGTAACGTTGTCGATCGTATTCTTCTTTATAAGCGTACATTGTCGAGCGGTATGGTTTCGAACTGACGTATTGACCTTACTTTCTCTGTGGTAAAGACAAGCTGTCCACACGTTTTGATTAGTATCGTGCATTTTCGTCGATTTTTACTGAAATGACGGCCGCGAAGAGACTTGTTCGATATTATATATGTGTCGATTTGAGTGTGCAATGTCTACGTTGGAAATTTTTGCTTATCAGGAACATGGTCAGATTAATTTGTGCCACCCTACATTCATCACAATGGTAGCCTCATACTTGAGTCAGTCGCCATATAGCAAACGCTGTTTGCAACGGGTGTTGCCTTGTAAAGTGTACGCCAACCTCAAGGGCCTTGTTCGCAAAACTCTCACCAACAGCCCTATAAGTGTTGCATGGAATGCAGGAAGCGATGACTTCAAAGAGCACCACTCAGCGGACGATGTGCACACCATGTGCATCAGTACGGCCTAGCTTTGGCTCTCGTGATAGATCGTTTACCATGCCGCTCGCATCATAAAGCAAGCACTAATCTTTAAAAGCAGTGCTTCAATCATGCTTTCTTGTCTTTAGGCAACTATGGCGCTCACGTCTTGCAGAGAGTGTTTTTCTCTGTAGGTACTGCCCAGTAATTCATGTCACACTATATATGCAGCGGAAGCGCCTCACCCATACTGCCTTGACTTAACGTCAACTATGTCACGCAAGACATTCAGTAAATGCAGTATTCAACGAGCGCCTTTTATGATTTCCGTGCCGCCCCACATCTTAGAATCCTTCATGTCCTAACCGAGGTGGAACCATGAAGTAACAAAGTTTTGCCAGGATAACACCTAAGAGCTTTGATGTCTAGTACATTCACGTTTGTGGCGCAACAGCTAAGACAAAAATTGCCTTGAAATTGGTTTCAAGACCAATGAGTGTTCAAAGCTATCGAAGTCACATAACTTCGCGCCAAGGAAGGCCGGAACCCGAGGTACAGTGACACAATTCTTGCTACTTATTAAACATCGAAGATGGCAGTCTACTCTGCTCAAAGAGCCACAGCATATTGTTGATATTTCCTATCTAGCTTAGTGGTAAGTGCAAGTGCCCTATGCTTATAGCTTAATAAGGATAGTCCATGGCTTGCTACAACTAGCAAGCCTGGTCGTTAAGCACGATTTGTGCATAGAGCACGGAACTTCCCAAATGAACGTACAATCTTCTTGAGACTCAACGCAATCAAGTCATTTAAACCCAGGACACTTGCGCCTACCCTGCTCCCGGGGCATACCACACGACTATTTGGGTGTAAACTTTGAACTTCTTGGACCTTTAAGTGCTTGGCGCAGTGGATACTGTTGCTGAAAATGACGACAGATGAGCAAGAAGGATGCCCTTATAGATTAAAGGTGTCAATTATTTCTATCAGGAAAGGTGCGTCCGGAGTTCTGAATGAACTTGGCTCTTTAGATCCCCCCCCTTTCCGTATCACCAGATAGTTGGTCTTAGTACTAAATGTCCTTTTTGCAGATCGGGTGTACATGGAGCACGTCCGTCCCGGCCGCGCCTTTACTCCCCTGCTCTGTCTATCCATGAGACCGGCGACTGGAAAGAGTTTTTCGGTCATAATAGCCTTAAGAGTAATTTACTCTTGTATTAAGTTCATTAGCTCCTCCTTTCTCCATTCGATTGCAAATAATCGTAACCTTACACGGTACGCAAACTTCGGCGACGAGAACTCTTGTGTCATCTGGCGTTTGAGCTAAAGTGCCGCCCTTGCTGGGGTGTCGCACATTTGCGCCCATTTAAAAGCTTGACTAACGAGCTCACCTACCAAACTTTATGACATCCAGATGGAAACTCTACTCCACCACTTACAATGAGGTAGGGAGCTTGACCATCTCATCTCTTTGGTTTAATGTAGTGATTTTTTCGCTTTTTGGTGTTTAGATTTACCACAAAAAGTTTCGGCTTGGGCGGAACATCCAACCTTGAGGCATGCGAGTCACATGCTCCCCCCGCAAAGAGATCGGTCTTACAGACTCGGATGCAAGAAAATTATCGTCGCTCTTTGCTTAGATGAAGCGTGAATTACTGTTTCTGATCCTGAATTGCTCCCAACAAGAGTCACAGATCATTCTCTGTCTAACTCCAAAGTTTAGTATTGATTTTATACCAAGGCCTTAAAATGAAAAGTGAGCCTTATCGATGAAAATCCCTGTGAAAAAAAGCTTTTCTATGCTGCCTTTACTCTTATCGTCGCTTTACGCCAATAACGTATTTGAAATGTTTTTAATTCAGTATTTCAGAGTCTCCTTGTTCTAGCTACCGTCAATCAAGAGTCGGCCAACTCTATTGCACGCAGAATTTCTCATATCGCAAGCAGCCTTACCTTAAATCGTTTCCGCTACAAGCCGAAGACTAGCACCAGTTCAGATGACATCGACGAAACAGCCCGACATGCACTAATTCAAAAAGGACGCGCCACGCAGGCTTATACGGGTCTCCAGCGCCAATATTGCTTAAAGTGGAAAGAGAGACGCCCAGAGATAAGACTTAATCCTTCAATGAAGTGCAATCGCTGAACTTTTAGTCGCCCGATCGGCTCAGGTATCCCTTTGCAACAAATACAAGAAATGCACATAAAAGGCGAAGGGACCTACCGTTGCGACGCTGACAACGCCGAGCGTCAAATGGCGAAATTGGTGACAGCACTCCGATCTTCTAACTTATGACTTGAATTGAAAATACTGTTCAGATAGCTGGACTGCCAATGTATACTCTTTATGTACACCAGACAACAAGATCTCAAGCAGAGAGAAGATATAAATTGGCTTTTGACAAATAGTTTAACGTGTGTAAGTATGAGTAGGATAACGAGCACCTTCGGTACTGGAGGGTGACTCATTTTATTTGGTTATCAATTGTAGTCGTACTTTAAATCGGGCCAATCTATACAATTTGCGTATCCAGTTCGGCTTTTAAACCATGTGCCACCAATGCGTTATCAGGACCAACGAGCAGATCATCCATACTCGACTGAGCTTCGGCAAGCAGCGCCTCAAACTCCATCACGATACTACGCTGCTGGTGAGGCGATGCTGCGTCAACGTAGGAACTTTCGTCAGAAAAAAGCGTTTCACTTGATAGAGCTCGCTTACGTTGCACATCAAGAGAAGGTGACAGATGTTCAGTACGGTTTGGCTCCAAATAGTACCCCTCAGGCTTGAGAGGAAGAGTTTTGACGCGTTCGCGTGCAAATAGAAGCGAACATAATTCTTTAAGAATCTCATCGAGTAGTACGTAGCCGCACAATAACCGAGTATCGGCTTCGTGGTCGTTTAAAACTGCCTCGTTGTCCTCGTCAACAAGTTTCTTGCGCATTTCCTGCAGCTGTGCCGTGCCGTTCGACAGTCGATTTAAGCGACGCACAGCATCAGTGTAAACTTCTTCAAGAATACTGCGCAGACTTTGGCCTGCTGGAAAAGCCTCATCCAAGTCAAAAACCACACCAGAACACCGAGACTTTTGAGCGAGAGCGTAAATAAGGCCAGACAATGCCACGTTCTCTTGGAAAGAGTTTACTAGCAGTCGCTCTACGCGACTCAAAGCAATGCGCAAGAAGAGCGGCGTGTTTCCTTGACCGCTTTCAACGGGTGACTGTTGTAAAATATGCGACTGTGATCGTTGCCGATGCCTAGCCGGCTCAGCTGGTGAGAATGACGGTAAGCAGACGCTGAGATACACGTTTCGCAACGGCTTCATCGCGTAGCGTGTAGTAGAAGTCTGGCCGACTAATCCTTTTGAGGAGGGGGCTGCTCTCGCAACAAGAGAAGGAGAAGGAGACAAGCTACCGGCACCATCAGGTGTTACCGGTAATGTCGAAGTCAATGTTGCCTCTTCTTGGAAATCGCCACTCTCATCATCTGAGTCATCAGGTCCTTCAGGGCCACGTTGACAAGCAACGTACTCAGCGTCGGCTATGTACGAAAGTAGCGAAAGCACTTGGTCTTCCTGGTCGTCTGCTGCAGGAAAATTCTCAGCAACGTCTTCAGGTCCCGCAAAAGCGCGAATTTTCCATAAATGGACATTAGACGCTACTGAAGAATTAGGAAAGCGCGAAGCAAACCAGATTGCACCGTTGGCAGGCGTATTTGGGCTCAGTAATGATGACCTTATGGACTGTAGTTTCTCAGATATGACGTCACTATCACTCTCAGCATTATTTTGAACTTTATCGAGCGAGCCCAACAGTACACTGTCCGCGTAATCATCCTGTAGCTCAAGCACACTTGTAAACAAATCAATTGTAACGATACACAAGGAGCTAGAGAGCGAGTCCATGTGCCGCAGCAACTCAGACGGCAACAGCTGAGCAGCAGACGAGTCCCCGACTTGTGTTTCTGGTTCAACAGCTTGATGCTCAGTCGTGATCGGCTTCGTACGGGTCGATCTTGGCGCACGCTCAAGAAGAAATTGTAAATAAATGAAAAGCAGCGGATTTGCACGCGTGTCTCGTCCACAAGCTGTCAGCTCTTCCAAAATAATGCGAGCATAGAGTGTAGCAGCACAAGCAGCAGCTTCTGACGTGTGTAAAAGTCCTTCAAGCAGCGGACCTTCCAAAAATCGAGTTTTGAATTGATCCAGCAATTCATCGGCTATCGAGTGGTGCATTAACTCACCAGTGACTTCATCTACTTCCTCTAATTCATATCGTGCCACCATGGCAAGTGTGCAACAAAATCGTAACCGCACTGCGAGGAAACTCAGTTCTAGCTCCATAGTTGCATCAGAATCCGTCGTGCTCACGGCAACAGGTGCTTTTGCTGTTGATGCCAACGTCTTTGGTAAAGCATCAAACGCTGATATCACGCCATTGACTGCATAGTGGCAGAACGGTGTGAGCTGCAACACAAAGCGACATAGAGCCTTGTCGTGTACTGCCGCGGCAATCACAAGGGCTTCGCGACACTTTTCGCCAATTTTCCCTAGAGCATACATATGTGGGAGAAGCCCCGTGAATAGAATCAACTCTGGTACTTCACTTTGTGTGTGGTGGTTATGGTGATGCAAGAATGGGTCGTCATTAGCTGACACTTGTCGATTATCGCCATCGTTTGTTGTTTTCGTCAAGTCGGTCCTTCGAGTAATAAGTCTGTCAGCATGTAGGAAAAAGAATTCCGTCTGCACGGGATCTCCACGTAATTTTTTCCACAAAACATTTAGTAGACTGATCAGGTATTTGCGCACTGTAGGGTCCTCCACTTCTTTGCGCGCGGCCGCCTGAATAAGTGCCACTACTGCCACGTGCACTTCACGTGTGGGGAGAATGGGGTAACTCACACGACTGAGCAAGGCTCCTACAAACTGCATGGCCAGTGACATGATACCACAAGGCTCGTCTCGTCTTCCGACCTCACACAAGTGCGGAATAATCTGCTTCTCTAGTAAATATTCAAGACATTCGTGTGACGCATGCTCGAGTTGGTCTGGAGAGATCAGCGTTTGTGACTGCGCACGGGAGCGAGAGCGCATCCCGGACTCGACATTGGCGGCGTCCTCTGCCGCCGCCTTTGGACGCGCCATGACCAGCTCCCATCGATCTGAGTTGTTCTCTTCCTCATAGATAAGCAACACCAGTTTCAGCAGCGAATTTCGTGTGTGACTTTCGAGTAGCAGCCGTCGCTGCTCCGCCGGCTCCAGATTGCGTGATAGCACAGACTCGAGGAAGCGCGCTACCATCGTCCAGCGATGGTGAAATTCATCTACACGTGACTCGTAAAGTGTGGGTGTAACCATATCTGCAGCCTGCGCTAAAGCATCTGAGGCACGCGCTGCCACTTGGCGCAACTTGGAGCGGAACCAGCTCATGACGCTTTTTAAGACTGTTTTTTGAAGAGCGTGAAACGTGAAGTGGCGCACATAAATTGTATAAGGGTGAAATATTACTTGAGAAGAAAAAATGTTGACACACATCATGCTGTCCGTGATGCTCTGTGCAGATATAAGCACGCGTGCCTGTGAGTCCACAGCCATCGAAGCCGCGGTCCGCTACGAAAACATTCAGATGCTCCGTACTAAGCTTCTGTACAAATGTCAACCGCAGTGCGTAAATGAAGTGATATCTGATAAGTGTTTCGTTAATGTGATCCATTTTGCTCACTACAAGCGCCGTATCGCATACATCTCATAATACTTCATGCAATGGTAATCACAACTAAGTGATGCGTCTTCTTCTTTCGTCTGCTCTTGTTTAATCATCTTTACTCGGGAAGAACTAAATTCATTTTCTCGTAGGGCTGTCGTGCGAAGTAAATGTGTGTTAATGGCAGGTGTTCCTGCCGGTGTTGCGTCATACCGTAACATTGTTCCAGAAGCACATATGCGTTTATCTATTTGTAGGAGTCTGTGGTTGCATAGTTTTTCCCAAAAGTATTTATAATAGTTAAGAGTCTAGGAGCCTTATTGGTTGAAATTTTTTAGGATGTGTAAAGAGTCAGATGGAATGTAGGAGAATCTAAGGCTTTAAGATGTTAGCAGTAGATGGATGAGAGTTATTAGTTAAACTGTAGGCAGGTGCTCTCGGGCATCTGCAGGTCTCTAACGAGTCTCACCCTCGACGCGACGGTCTCCAGCATTAGGGCGCCACCTGGGCTCTTACCAAGTCAGAACTACACAAAATAATGGAAGACCCTCACGGCCTCGGTGCTGGCTGCACTGCCCGCCGAATGAGACCCGACGTATGCGGACACCACTCTATGCCGTGGACTAGCCATAGAGCCTAGCACGTGCATAACTTGGCAACACGATAACGTAATACAATACAATACACTGTAGGAAGAAAAAGTCTGTAGGAGCTCTCCAAAAATAATTTGCTTAAAGCGACTTAAATTTTACGTCACCGTCTTGGCCGACTTCGCCCTGCTCGCCGCTCAAGCCACGGTCAACAACCGACTCACCAAAATAATTTCTCCGCAACTGTGTTACAAAGAGGGTGTGTTCATTTCGAAAGAACAGCACAAAGTGCTAAAGGCTCAGCAGTATGTACTTTTTCTATCTAAATCGGTTGCAATGCAGCAAAAGTTGACACGAGGCGAACACAAGATGGGCTAATTGTTGACTCGTGTCACTTTCACGAAAGAAAAAGCACTTGGCCAGGTAAACGAGGTTCAGCATTATTCTTGATTATGCTCGAACAGTGCATGCACAGATTCTGATAACTTGACAACTTGACGTGACTTTCTTTAGTTCTGATCCATCTAAAGATGCTTCGCATTAGAGTCGCCGCTATATGACTGCGCCGGTCCACCCTCTTATTTAAAGTTCTGTGGAATGGGCAAATAAGAGTAGACAAGGTGAACGAATGCAGAGATCTTAAAGACTTCTGCTTTGCAGACGCTGGCAAATCAAACCTGTACCAATGTGTTGGCCTTGATTTTCTCGGTTCCCGCGACGAATCGTAAGATTTGCTGTTTTCTAAAGGAGACTCTTGTCGTAGCCGAGCTACTCATGGAGATAGTTGCATTCATTAGAAGCCTACAGGCTTGGCGTTTATGACATATTTTGATTAATCACAACGCTAAGTCTATAGGTTAGCCCGACGTGAAAAAGAGACAGTAGCAAATGCACGATGCTCTACTACAAGAAGAAAAATTACATGAAAATTGAGACATTTTAAAGTGTAGATTAATCATGCGATTTATCGCATACCAGTGATGGTTCTCAAAATTTGCAATGTAGAAAGCTTTGGTGGGAATGAGGAAGGTTCTCGAAGCAGGAGCTCACATCCCTGTTAGCTACAAGTACAAAAATTAGTCAAACTGCTCATGTGACGATTGCGGGTTAGGAACGTAATCGGAAATGCTCAGTCGGCTTATCTTGGCTTGAGCTATGTGCAGCAACAGTTCTTCCAGCAAACACATGTAGGCAACGAAAAGCTGCAGAGCTTTTTAACCTTCTCCAGATAACGAGCACTCTGCCATTAAGTAGAACCCTTGGTTCCTTTCGCATTCAGAATGCATGATGCTGACTTAAGGTACTTAGTCTGCAGCATAGCCAATGCTGGACGCAAGCTTTTGTGTAACTTACTATCCCCATTTGATTGATGTTGTTGCATTTTTGTTGAATAGCTAAGAGACACCTATCGCTCTTCGTGCTACACTAGGAAAGGCGCTGATCGGTGAGTTCTGCATGTATTATGACTCGGAGGCGTTTAGCCATAATCTTACAGATAACAGCATGGCGGCACTAGCTTTTCAGCTTAGCGCAATTATCATTTGTTTGCCAACAATTTCTTTCATTCTGAGTTGGATTGCGGTTTAGATAACAAGCTAATCAGTAGGGTAAAACTAATCGGTCTCAAGACGGTCCTTTAAAAATATTAAAGAGTGTGCGGTATACTACTTTACGATCAAGTCGAGGTGTTGTGGGGAAGAGACGCCGATGAAGAGCTTTACAAGCTCGTATGCTAGATGCTCCATTGAGCAGGTGAGGTTGCTGCATGTGTTGACGTGCCTATTATACGATATCGAAAATTGCATTTCTCTGTTTGCACTTCAGTTTTAAATGTGGTAGCGATAGCGTCAGCTTTTTTAAAGGCCAGCTTAAAGCCCAGCTTTCGCAATAACAGTGTTCGAGACATGTTGCTCAAATGAGGACCAATCTGGTCGAAGGGCGACTCTGGTCTGAAAATCCTCAATTAGGCATGTTTTGCGCCATATGAACTCTTGCCATCCATTAGACGCGATATGTTCTTGGGCATGCAAAGGTATCGTTGTGTGACGTGGCAATACGCATCATTATTATATACTGACTATTTGACATGCTTCCTACGAGTCTGAAGACGTAAATAGCAACGACACTGTCGAATATGTTTCACGCATTGTAATGGAGTTCATTTTTCTCATTATTCTCAATAGAGGTCGATGAACTCGAAGATCTGCTTCAGATATCACTAGGACTTCTAAGTTTTTTTTAAGATTATATTTACCAGGCCACTAATTTCCGTAACGCAATTTTTCTTGCTTATATGGTGGTCAATGACGACTTTGACAAGCTGTCCCAGGGATCCATCGACCCGATCACATTTCGCCGACACTTGGGATCTTAAAATACGGCTTCAACAGCAAAAAAATGTGTATTTCTTAATGCAGCCATAATCCCTTTAGAATTTGCGTCTCAAATGACTCTCGCAAAACAAAGTCCACGAACGGAAGTGGGTCAATTTATCTCGGCGCAAGTTTCTTTGACCGGACATTAGTTTTGCAACGGATATCCAACGTTTTGTTGTCAAAAAAACCATGTCTCAAGCTCCGAGGTCTTAACCTCATTCTGTTCGGTGCTTCATTCGCTCTTGTGGCTTCTGATTCAGTCCTGAGCGACCCTTAAGTAAAGTATCGTGACGTAGTTTAATCCTAATTGATTTTTCAACATGTGACCGTCATTCCAATCATTTTGCGCTAGGGTGACGATACCTCAGAGACAATTACCAATTGTACGATTACTGTTTTCATTTGTCCGTTTGTTATTGGTTTAAAAGTCGTAGCCAATTTGTACTGCGTTTCCTCAACAAACACGGTTGCTTGCCAGTTTGTGAATGAAGTTGGAGTCTTAGTCGGAAAGAATGGTTATCGTAACATCGTCTATGGTCTGTGTAGCGATAAACGTTTTTATATGCGACCAACAATTACCATGGCGACATTGAAACCACCTATGGTCTTCGGTGAAGCCACGATGAGGTTCAATGAAATGTCGTTCCATCTGCTTCATAAAATATCCAGATACTGAAACAATTGTGGTGGTTGAGTCTGCCTGGCTTTGCCGCACGGACACATTTCGTAAGCATTGACATAGCGCCGGATGTACTTCGGCGTCTTCGGCCAGTATTAGTTTTAACGTACGAACAGATAAAATTAGAAGATCCGGGTGGCCTGCCAAGACAGAATCGTGATTTTCACAAATGAAGCGGTTTTTTGGACTGAAATATACAGTCGCAAGATCTGATCGTCGCCTTTTTGGGAATACGAAATACGATTCTGTAACGGGCCTATCAACGTCTTCGAAAGTTTGGGCTTTTGCTTCCAGGTAGCATGTAGCACACCTCCGATGCTTCCTTACGCTTACTAACGATATATCGCGAAAATGTGTAGTTTATGTTGCCAACCAACTTTAGTGGTCGTTCTTATTCTTTCGCATTCCAAAACGCTTAAGCTCCGAAGGTTGTGACTTGCTCGCACGATGGACCGATTTTTTTAACACAGTCTCGAGCAACTTGGCCGATACACGAGGTGGTCTACCCGAGCAATGAGCAAACTCAAAGCTGAACATATTCCAACTGGCATTCTGGGGAGTACTCAGACTCTCTTCCTTGTTCTTTTTCGATGTCTCTTCCCGCAATACCATTCACTAATCTCAAATATTAGTTCGGTATACCAAATCAAGGAGCTTAAGACGGACTTGTCGATAGTTCTTCTTCTTTTCCGGTGGAACATTCGCTCTCAAAGATTATGCTCAAAATCCCTAGACCTTAAGCGTAGGCGCAGTATAGTTGTAGCGGTGCCCATGCCTTATGTACATTCGTGCACCGCAGTCGGCTATAAAATCACGGTATCATTTTAGCACGGACGTTTCTAAACTACGAGATAAGCGTAACAAAGTCTGACGACTCTGTTACAAGCAAGTGGCGTTTATGGCTTAGTATGGCTTCGTTGTGAAGATCCACAGTTCGATGTATTGGCCAAATCCTTCTACATAAACGAAATAATCCATCTTCTTCTTCTGCGCGCCTCTTGATACTCATAGTGCTCGCTAGTCTGTTGTATTTGGGCTTTCATTTGAGCTTGCGTAGACATAGCTGATGTTGCTACAGCAGTAGTTGCTGTATTAACAGCGTATGCTCTCTTTGTAAGTTTTCATGAACGCAAATGAAGGTCTCAGGAAGCCAATCGGAGCCAGTTAAATTTGTTTTGCACTTTATGCCTTTTGTGCAACCTGATAAATTGGTCTAACGAGCCTTTTTAAACTTTTGAAATTGCCAAACCCGATGCTTTAGGCTTTCAGTGATGAAGTGAGCTTCTTTCCCGACGCCTGAGACCTCACATTTCGTTATACGATTTGGTTGAGCTAGACAAGGTTTGGCTGTTACCTCATTGTAAACTACAAGTCCTTCCGAAGCTTGTTAGGCTTCTTTTCACGGCTCGTTAAGATCTCCATGGTGAGTATAGTCGGGCTAATAGGCTTACGAGTCTTTCGTTTACACATACAACGAAGCCAAACAAAACAGCACAGCAGCAATGAAGTTAAATAAAGCAAAGCTAAGTAATTGACGATAGGATTGCTGTTTATCCTTTTCTCGAAAGCATGACAGAGTCTAATCGAAAGGCAAAAACACTCAATTACATGCGAGCTTAACGCAGCTTTTAAATTCCGAAACCACACTAGCGTGCAATCACACTAACAAACCACCAAAAGTTATGTTCGTGCTGAAAAAAACAACTCTTTGTTATCTGGTATTTCCCACTTCATGGCTTGTACCAATGAAGTTAAGTTGACTTGCTTCGCACTAAGTAAGCGTGAGCACCCTTGTCCTAAGCTCTTGAACTCGACTTGACAAGAGTTACTATGTAGCAAAGTCGATAAGGATTCTTTTGGAGGATTGATTGTAGACCAAGGCTTGAGCGGCAAGCAAGGCAAGGCCGGTGAAGAAGGCATTTTAGTTGCTTGAAGCAATTTAAGAAGTGGCATCAAGCTGAGGGCTCTTCCATAATTTTATCGTGCTGCGGCCCAACTGGTAGCTTTCATCCATCTAAAGCTATCGTTCCGGTACCTATAATTATTCTTTCTCAGTCGATATTTCTTCTATTAATAATCTTCCATGAATTATTCAAAGCTTTAGCGCTTCACCTGGATTTTTTAGGTCCTAATTAAATTAAAAGAAGTAAAAATTTCAACGCGCCTGACACGTCTTGGAAATCACCTTGATTTCTTGGTCACTCTGCAGCCACAAGTTCCTGTAGATAAGACCAATGCATATGTAACTCAGTAGTAATGTGTATTTTAGCGGGGTAGCCGTTGCCGGCCACCCTACTGGTGACGACAGCTATGTCACAATCGGTGAGTAGTCTTTCACCGGAAGATTTTAAATCTTCCTGCAACACTTCCGTGCTGTGGGTCCGTAGTATTTCGTACGCTTAATTGGGTAGATATTCTCACAAAGTCTTTGTGATGAGTTGAACCTCCCCTCCGCATCCGTCGCACGCTAAGCTAGCAACGCTAACTGGATTGCCATCGGCACTGATAACAATTCTGCTGCCCAAACTTAATAGCTTCAATGAGCGTGAGGAGACGGCTACACTCGCAACCGCCTCTGCTGCCAGACAGCTGAAACGTGCCACGGCGCTCAAGCTTTTCGAGCAAAGTTTACGCTCGAGTGTTGAGGCAGCACAAACTTGGTAGTACCTAGAGAGAGCGAATGTAAGTTGCTTAAATTATAATGTTGGAGGAAAGAAATGCAGTAATTTCTCTCGATAAGAAATGGAAGATAATTTTAAAGGAGGACCAAATCGCGAATTATCAGGCGCCCGTGGCGTTCATACTGTCCCACGCTGGACGTCGAGTGAAACAGCTTTGCTGGGGCGTCTAGTGTGCCAAATTGACATGAATCTGTTCATAGGCTAAGAGTGCTAACTTTTATCCGGTAATTTGACTTTTGGCAGACTCTGGCGCGTCGCGAAGTTTTGCGCGCCGGTAAACGATTGTGGTGAGCCAAAATATAGGAGGACTTGTTCTCTCAAAGAAAGCATATAAGTATTCGATATACTGGCTAATGGAACAATTATAAACGCCTTTTAAGGCAAATAGACCTGACAGAGAGTTCCAAAGACTTTAACAGCACAAAGTCATTTTTTTGTCAACATGAACAATTATGATTGATTTTGGGTATGGCATGGCTAGAGAATCACGAGCTCTGATTGGATTAGCAAGGCAACGATTTGCCCAAATGCGTGCAACAGGGTAATTTCTTATCGCCACTGTGCGTACGCTTTCCTTTAAAAAGGTTGGAGAAGTGTAAGCCCAACTTAAACAGCACATAGTCATTTCTTTTTGGTAACACGAACAAGTATGATTGATTTTGGGTATGCATTGGCTGGGGAATCACGAGCTCTGGTTATATAACCACGGTAAGGCTGTGCCCACTTTCGCGCAATAGGGTCATTTTCTTTATACTGCTGTGCGTACTCTTTCTTAAAAGAAGATTTGAGAAGCGTGGGCCCGAGGTCAACATGAGGAGTAACGAAACTACTAACATCTCCAAAGGCAGACGGGACGGCGTCTATATAAGAGCTTTTTAGTGGGTAGTCAAATTTTGCTGGCAGTCCTAAACAGCGAAAATTCTAAGGAGTGTGCTTTTAATGTGAAATACATGGCTTCACAAATGTATTACCAACAGTGGAAGACGTAGCCTCGCGAGGCACAGTGGCAAGCATAGCTCAAAGGGAAGACAGAATAGAGGTATCGGGCTCATATAAAAGTGTTTCGCAAGCGTATGTCCACAAGTTACAGTGAGCTAGAAATGCACAGGAATTTAGCTCCGTTTGATGAATGAGAATTGATTATCAATCTCTACATGTCACAAATGATTCCGAGGTCCACAAAGAGGCCTTTATGACATGAATAACTTATAGCGCAGCTGGTGATTGATTTGAGCCATGCATGCTACAAATAGAAGCTTTGTCAGAGATGTCAAAGTTTGCAAGTTTAGGAAAAAATCAAGCTTCTTAGTCTCTCAACTAAACTAGATACCGGATATAAAATGTACTTAACGATAAAACTCCCTCGTGAGGCAGTACTTTGTCAAAGGTGAGGATGGCTTGGATCACCTCTCAAAAGAGTACATTGTGCTCTATCTCAAGCTTTCTGGAGGATGTTAGAGCTTAAATATATCCAAATACTCAGATACGGTGTCCAGAGGCCCACTGTAAGAGTAATCACTAAATCAAAATTGACACATTCAAGTACAAAGAAATCTGTCATTCACTGAAAGTCTTTAAGCCCATCACTGGTTTTCTATGCTCGACAATAGAGCATTTTTTCTCTAACCAGGCTTATAATGAGCTGTAGAGTGCAACAGTGCTTGCACAAGCGACCATCCGATGAAAAATGTGTTGCTCAACATCACGTCCAGGTATCTTTTGTTTCTATTAGGCTAATGCTCACTAGAAATAGTGGTCCTCACAAGAGTAAGTATGCTTAGCGGTATACTTTAAAAACGGCAAGTGATGCACCAAGAGCCATCAATTGCCCAGGGGCGCTCAATTATTAATCACGCAATTGATTCGACCATTACAACTTTTTGCCTGAAACATCTTGACAATATACCTGACTATGTCGCTCTTTGTCAATTCTGGAGACCCACCTAGGCCATTTAAGGCAAGATCCACAGATCACGTGCTCTAAGCGTTTCGTGCCACCAACAACAAATGCATGTTTGCGGCAGAATATATAAAAGTACCCGAAAGCTTTGTAAGTAGCAGAAAGAAAAAGTTGTTTCGACTGGTAATGCGGGTCTCGCGAAGCCTCTGTCTATTCTATCTAATACAATTAATAAGTAGTATTATGTCAGCGGTTGGTTATGCCACGAGGGCTATCAGAATTCTCGGGGACGCTTCATCAATTAGTCCCAAAGTTGTTTCGAACTTCCAGAGACGCTTCATCAATTAATGACGCAGTTGTTTCGGATGAGACACATTATGACAATATATTCAGCCATGTTATCCTTGAAAGCCCTCATAAGTCACTCAAGACAAAATTAAGGTTCATGAGGTCTCAAGAGCTTTGAGCTATTATCGACATATGCATATTTGCGGAAGAAGCCATTCAAGGCTTTGATTACTTTGCAAGTATCCGCGCTATCCACGCGGATCCCAACAAAGTAAAAGCCGTCTCAAGTGGCTATGCAGGTCTCGCAAAGCTTCTGTCCGATCTATCCAATAAAAACAATGTACAATTCGGGTAAGTCAGAACCAAAATGACTTCAGTAGCATCAAGAAAAGATTTTAGCCGGCTCCAATTGTGGCTTTCCATACAATACAAAGTTGCTTGACGTTGTTGTGACGCTTTTGACTAAGCCACCGTCTGCGGGTTAATGCAAATAACTTCTCTCCAGGCAGCTTAGAGCTACCAAATGGGTCTAACAAGATGATAACAACAAGATTCTTTCCAAAAATAGAGCATTTTCAAGTGAGATAAAATTGTTCATGGTAAGAAGTTACTTGCCATTAGTACGCGCAGTGTTAAAAATTCAAGTGCATCTTTTAAATTCTGATATTTTTGTGGTTTATCAAGACCATACATTTTCGGAAAGGAAGACACTGCGCCCCACTTGTCCCAAAGAATGGCAAGTATCTTGTCATTATCTTTAAAAAAACAAATTGCATGTTGAATAGGATTATCGTTTGTGCAGGCCAGATTTGAAGTTGATCTCAATTAACAGGGCGAAGCCTTGATTTGGTCGTTGGCATGTGGAAGATGAATAGCAGCATTGATATTGTGGTGATCGTGGGCCGTGTACGCAAGATGGCGCCTTCGACATCTGTAGTAGTAACAAACAGGGAGGCTGTGAACGAATACAGCGTAAAGTTTTAATTTTTCTACCGTCTACAGACGGTTAGTCAGACGCAAAAGACCAATCGTGTGCTTAAAAGTGCACTGCGTAGTATGTGTGCCGAGGCACTACAATTGCAGGTCGGTAAGCTTTCTATGGTTAGTCATGACTCAACAACGTGATTCGTGCGTTACGGACTTTACACCATACTAAAATAATGATTTAAGATACCAAAAAGATCCCCTGAGGTTTCTACGCTCGTAAATTTCTTTAAAATGGAAAAAGGCTGAAAGCTTATTGCTTCCCATGTCTCTACCATTTTAAAGATATTTCTCTGACTACTCAAACAGCCGGCTGGATATAACCAGCAAGACAAAAATGCGATCACATTCGCTCCAAAAGGTAAATGGGACATTCAGATGACCACAAGAGAATTGATTAAGATTTGTTCTTAAAGTAACAAAATCATGCTAGTCAACATAGACCTACCGTAAGAAAATGGGCTTGATATCATTAAGCAAATATAAACATTGTTTCATCGGAGCTTTCTAGGCCTTGGATAAGTCTGTATCAACGTACATTTCCGATCTTATCAAAGCGATATCGAAAGACTTTACAATTTTTGTGGAACAACTTAAGACATGTTTTGGTCATCAGGATCATTTGAATCATTAGCTCCCTCAGCACCTCATCAGAGCGTTATTTTTCAATCCTGTTGCAAGACAGCTTCGGGTAGCAACACGGCTGATAATGCACATAGCCACTTTTAAGCTGAGTTTGTTTCTGCTCTTTCGATGCTTGACCGACGAGCTAAACATTCCGATGCTTCACTGAAGACTTTCTGTAGCTCGGAATCGAACGTCGTATGGGAATTATTTCACTTTCCAGCATCAGCAGCTTGATCTCAGCGCTCACCGCACTTAGAAGACACTACTGGCCGTAATGTACAGAGCCACCTTGTTCTTGCTTATCCTCAGCGGCCATTGTCTCAAACAAAATTTTTTATGGTCAATGGCAAGAATTAATTTGATATTATGAAGAAGTCACAATCAAGTTGTCTTACTTTTGCGATAATTTACTTTACCTAAAATTATCATTGCAACTCATGTGAGTAATCATGGTGCTTCTACCCGGACCATTGTGTTGGCAAAATAACTTATGACATTGGGACGCAAAATACCTTTGTGCGTCTACAAAATTGAGGTTTAACAGATGCAGGAATTTTACAGATGGCAAGGTCTCGCTTTAAGCTTTTGGCTTAAAGTCTGTCTAAGCGCTTAATGCATTGTAAGGAACCATGCACTTTCATAACTATTTCTTAATGTGTTACATAGAAGGCCTGTTAACACTACAATAGATCAACTATTTATAAAAGCAGCGATTTCTTTGAATACGTATCACTCGGTTTTTGCATCGCTTTAATTCAAGCTTATCACTGTTAACACTAGTACTGTTTTAAATCAACAAGGTTAAGAGAACTGCATCACCATTGCTGTGAGCGAACTGCAATCTACAAGAAATTTTTTTTATCACGTCCTTCGCTACCTGTCATGACATATAGCAGCCGATGGGTAAGGGCAAGCCGTGTGCCATTGTTAATGATGAAGGCGGTTATATACATTAGACGTCTGCATCATAAGTTAAAAAAATATAGTTTTACCTCATATCAACGCAGCGATCCTATCCGCGCTAATGTACCGTTGTATTAACGAATCTTGAAGAAAACCTTTTCAGACCATAAACGAGCAATAGCTAAATTATGTAGGCTATACGTCAACCATTCTGATATCGTAGAGGAAATTATAACGCTTTGTAATTCCAAAAATCTTCGTAAGAAAACCCGCGAGATACTTTTCCAAAGTGATGAATCTGATTTGTTTGAGCTCGTGTATACAGAAAATTTTATTTGACCATTTTCATAGCAACACACTATGCTTGCGCGATACATAAATTGTTGGCTCCAAATACAGGTATCAGAGAGAGCTTACTCTGCATACAAAGATCCATGCAACGAGTTTGATGATGTATAGTTAAAAGTGCACTCACGACTCGTCATAGTGTGAGATTATTCGTTCTCAAAGGTAGAACGATAGCTTGATTTATTGATGTCTACAACATTTCGTTTGCTGAAGACAAGTACACGTAGCCCAACAGCGCTCGCTTTTGCGTAGATGTGTGGATACTCGAATAGTTACCATTCGATAATGCTTTAAAACTGTCCAAACAATAGGTGATTATACACTTTTCGACCAGTAGACAGTTCCAGATGTCCCATTATCATTAGGAATCAATACCTTATTGGCTGAATGATAATCTAGGGTGTGTGAACTGCCAGATGTAAAAATGAAGAATGGTGGCTCTAAGGGTGGTAGCATTAGATGGTTGAGAGCCACCAGTTAACTTGTAGCAAGACAATTAGTCGTAATAGCTCCTCATTTAAATTCACTTCTCAATTTGCTATAAGAAACAAACAATCCTCCTCTTTCTACGACTTCGCCTCACATGCTCCTCAGCCTCGTCCGACAGCCGACTTTTACCAGCTCCTCCGCGACTGTGTTACAATTTGCATCATCGAGATATATAAAGAAGATGTCTTCTTTAATACAGAAAGTGACGGTAATAATAACAGTATAACATTTGAAAAGCCAAAATTTGTGCACTCTACATCATGAATATTTATAGGAGTCGAGCCTAAACAAAGCCAAGAAAGCATTAATCTCTAATGCAAATGATTTGAGTGATGTTTTTTCAAGTGACGAGCATCATGACTTATATGTCAGTAGAAGTAGCTTTTTAAGCTCCTCTTTATCAGAAAGTCTCATCATATAGCAAACAAACACTACAATTGGCAAGTGTCACGGCACGAGCCTCAATTCCTCAGAAGAATGAAGCGATTTGCTCATAAGCTAAATCTCCTTCAATCGTTGCCGCTGAATTATTAAACATGCACATCATCGAAGTAATTGTAACTTTTTCTCGCGCCGTTCGTCTATAAATTAGCTTTCATCCCTCCCACGAATGAAGCAGTATTTGCATCACCCAGACATGTCTACTTCGATACAGAAAATTACTGTAATCACAAAAGTATGAGGTTTAAGTAGTCGTAATTTGTGCACTCTACATCATGGATTTGTAGAGGAGACGAGCCCAAAAAAAGCCAAGACAGCAAAGATCAACGCAAAGGATCTAAGAGGTGCTCGCTCCAGCATGTATGACAATAATCTTTCTTTTTTTCTGGCACGTATGATACACAACCGGTGGTTCTGTAGAAGAATTTCGTGAGAACAACAAATACAAAATTGCACGGGACGTTTCTCCATGGCTTAAGACTTTTTTTCTATGATGAATTTAGGTAAATTACTTCTGCGAAATTACGCGCTAAAGACTAAAGAATGCTCCTTTTTTGAGTAGAGCGCTGTACGCTTATAGTTTTTGGAATTAATCTTATAATTATCGTGCTTCCATCCATTCCAGCACTAGCAATCATGTCCTTCTTTGGTTTTGGCAAAAGTAAGGAGCCAGAGCCTACGACATCCTCGTCAAATGCGTATGCATACGAAGAACCTACGTATGACTACAGTACACCTGCGATGTCTTCATCGTTTGACTCGCCGTCTTCCACGCCTTCGTCGTCTCTGGATGGTGGCGCGTCATCGGGAGCTGCAGAAATGCAGCAATTAATTGTGGAAGAGCAACAACGCGCTTTGATCCAACAAGCTATTTCAAAGATCACGGCTCTAGCTTGGGATAAATGTAGCACGAGTAAGCCCGAATCGGACCTCTCATACAAGGAGAAAGAGTGCATCAAAAACGTGACACTCGCTTATCTGGACACGAGCATGTTTGTGGTACACCGCCTTAATAAGTCCGGCAGCGCCTGAACTGAGTACAGTGTTGAAGAAGCTATAGCAGCATGTTACATGTTTCACTAATGAACACTTTCTACGACAGGATCCGAATAAATACATATGAATAAGGAAGCCTTCATTTATCTGGTCCACCCAGCACTGAAGTGAAAAAAATCAAGCTGTCATTGCATCTTCTGTTGCTTCTATGTCTAATAAAGCCACTTTTTCATTACGGACGACCGCAGCTTTTGTACACAAAAAGCGGCACGTTTCCGTAAGGTCCAACGTCATAGCGTTCATCGTGGACAAGACCACGGATGCCCCACGTGTTGCATATGATGCGCACGTTCTTGGTGGTGTTGCTCAACAGTTTTAAAAACTTCGGTGTCAGCTTGTCAAGCGCGTCGGGCAGCAGATATGTGACAATGACCGTAGCTTCGGACAGATCCTCATCTAACAGGTCGCCGTGCGATACACTTACGAGCGGCTGGAGGTTGTTTGCTTTAATCAGCTCACGAAAACGCGTGATCAAGTACTCCTCGATCTCCACACCACGAGCGCGCGCGCCGTAACGCTTGGCAGCTTCAATACAAATCCGGCCGTCACCGCAGCCCAAGTCGAAAAGAACCTAAACAAAAGATAAAGAATTATCATGAAAGGCGGTAAGAAGGCAAAGAATTTGCTGAAATTTGATTAAACGCACGTCGGCAGGGGTCACGCGCGCGATTTCGACTATCTTGGATACGATATCGCGGTCACTCTGGCACGGTGGTGCTAGTGAATCACCCTCCATCCACATAAAAGCACCAGGGTCCTGGTCTTCCTCGTCCAAGTCATCGTTGAGCTTGGAGGCCATTTACTAAAGTCTTTAAATATGTATATACCTGTGCAAGGCTATCTATCGGCACGCTATATCGATTTGCCTGTCTAATTTATTGATAAAAAAGCTACCTTGTGCTTGCCCACTTCCCTGCAGTCGGCGCTGGAGGGGGCTGCAGCGGCAGCGCGGCCGACGAAAAAAGAGATATTTGGTGCAAATGTCCTACAGAACTGCGGCGAGCACGAGTCAATTGGTGAATAGAAGTTCGCAGGTCGTCTTCTTCTGCGCTGGTCTGAGCGAGTGCCAGCTTTAAATCAACGCACCGGCGCTCCGCCCGACGAACAGCATATCGTCGCTCCTCCTGCTCTGCCTTAGCTATGGCAGTTGCTACTTTCAAGTCTGCCAGCTCCTTGTGAAGTCGCTGAACATCCTTTTCAGTGTAATTTTTAGGAGATAAAGGAGCGGTTGGGGACTCGCCGCCGCTGCTGGTGCCACTTTCGTCGCCGCCCCGAAGAAG
The DNA here is from genome assembly GCA_001695595.3 of Plasmopara viticola. Classification (NCBI taxonomy): domain Eukaryota; phylum Oomycota; class Peronosporomycetes; order Peronosporales; family Peronosporaceae; genus Plasmopara; species Plasmopara viticola. Next base: position 168,261 of record MBPM02000033.1, read on the forward strand.
CAATAATTTGCGCAAGGCTGAGGTAACTCGCGCTTTCATTTGCTCTTCTTCTTGTAGTTGCTGACGCTCTTGCTGCTTTGTCTTGAAAGATATTGCGTCTCGTATTAGTTTTTCCGTCGTGTACGTTTCTCCAATGGCCAGGTCGCGGTCTTGCAAAAGTTTCATGATCCGTCGCTCCAAAAGCGCAATGTACCGAAGGTTTTCGTTGCGCTCGTCTTGTAATGCCAACAACTCTTCGCCCAGCACGTTCCTCTCTCTTCGAGCACAAGACAGCTGATCCCAAGCAATTTCAAACTCGCACTCAGCTTCAATTAGTGCAAGTCGGGCTTCACAGGCTTCTCTGAACGGCAGCCGATCCTCTTTCGGTGGTGACTCAGGAATTACGGCATCAGGCACGAATGCATCACCATCGCCTACTTCACTTCCATCTCCGAAATCTAAAGATAATACTTCAGGCACAGGAGACAAGTCCGCAGTTGAAGCAGAAAGAAACCATTGCACGAACGGGTCGAAGACGGCTAGCGCCTCCGTCGGCGCGTCAGATGACATACCTCGTTTAGAATTGCCTTGACGATACTCACGCATATTTAGTGCATGCTATAACTGTTTTCTGTCCTTCAAATAGATGTGTAGCCATACGTTATCAACCGGTATCTACTACAACTCTTAAAGGCACGAATACATCAACAACAATGAGCCGAGGACTGTATTTTAACCAGTTTGATGCCAACAAGACTTGTAGCGGTCCAATCGATGCAACGTCAACCGCTCTTGCTTTTCAATTTTGGCACTCCTACCGTCGTCAATCAAGTTGTCTGCGCTGATATCGTCTAGACTCGTCATTGCATCTTCCTCTTCCAGCCCCGTCGTCATCATTTCTTCATCCCCTTCAGAAGTCCCGCTTTCATCTAATAAATTTATATAATATCGGCGTAGCAGCTCTTGAATCGCCATTGCTTTATCAGCGAGCCCCAAGCATTTGTACGCTTCAAGTGCCGTCCGAAGCATAAACTGGCGTCTTAAAACTCGTCTTTGCTCACCGTCTAATGACGAAAAATCCTCAAAGAGCATGACTACTTCCTTATATCTATGCAGCTGAAGGTTTGCTGCCATTCCCATTTCTGTAACTGCAATACCCAGAGGGATGTGCTTGTTTAGACGCAATGAACGCACCATGGCAGACACGCGCTCGAAATCGTTAGTAAGTCCTGATCGATAGTAGTAGGCCACCACCTGCTCTAACGCTGCGTACTTGATTGGCATGCAGTTATTTAACGCATACACACATAGACTATCAATCATATCAGCACGATCGGCGCGAACACTGGCAATTACTGCTTCACACAATGTAAATTTATTCCACTCCAAAGAGCATGAGAATCGTGAGAAAAAATTGTGCAGGTCATCTGCAGACTGGACTTGAAATCGAACATCCCCATCTTTTTCAGCGTTCTTGTCGTCATCAACACAGTTCAAAGACGGCGGTTTCAGGATGAGTGCGCGAATTAAAGGGCAGACAGAATGGTGACTGACGGGAATTTTGTGCTGGTTCATAATCTTCAAAATCTTACACGCCACGCTAAGACGTTCACAGCGAGTGTCAGACGTTGCTGATGCAACTTGCTGCTTCAAAAGATACTTGGAAACTCGTTCTTTAAGGTCACGGCTTGCTCCTCTTGAAGCAATCAGATTGCGGTACATTTCCATTAGCATTTCGTCTTCTCCTAGATGACTCAATTGCTGCAAGCAAATGTCGAATCGAAACTCAGTGAAGATAGACATAGGTGTGTCAGGTGGGTGGCTGTAAAATTTCATCGCCCGTTCGGATGCACCACAAGCTGCAGCAGTCATCATGATCATCGGCAAGAGTGACAATGGCACATTTTCACCGGGCAACTTGATCTTGATTTCTTCGCAAATGTGCAGCACGCATCCAAAATCAGTGAAGGTTTGATCGTGCAAAAGAGCGTTAAGCACATGAAAGTAGGAAACTTTCGTCACATGAATATTACGGTGCTGCATCGTTTTAAGTAATTGTAGCGCACCAGCAGCATCACGCACATGTCCAAGCGCAACAAAGATAGATTGAGCTAGTCGTGATGTCAAAACGCTGAGATCAATTGCTTGTTGTTCCTCGTTCTTGTAACAGTACGAAAATTTTTCCACGACGTCTTGAAATCGCTGCTGCCTGTTTAGCGCCAAAGCATAGTGTTCGGAAATGACAGACCAATGCTTACGCTGACCCGCAAACTGTGGAAACTCCTCTTCCCAAATAGATACTAGTGCCTCCACTTGAGCATAGTCCCGCTGCCGGCACATGGCGTGCAGCATGCGGTCAAGCTTGCCCGTTGCGGCCTTGAGCTGTCTCCTCGCTCGCTGGTACTTCGTCTCTTTTGCAACTGATGCACGAGGATCCATCAGATCCTTTTTCATCGTTTGCAAACTGTGTCGTGCTTTTGAAAGGTCCTCCTCGGTCGGGGACACGCTGGCAATGAGCGATGGGAATTCCCCGGCTTTCGCGTCTGCTTGAAGCATCAATGGATGCTCCATGCTCTCCTTTCTGCCTTGAACTTGTTTTTTTGCTCGAAACCTTGTACCAGAAGCAGCCGAATGCTGTTGCAAACGGGCACTGAGACTAGGGAGCTCGTCTTTAAATGATCCTTTCCCTTTGTGCACCATTGACTGCGGGCCTGTCGCCGCCTCATCAACCGATTGCTCACAAGATTGAGACGTCCCCTGAAGTTGAGAAGGATGCGAAAGCCATCGACCGGTCGACGAAGAGCGCAGCCACGAGCGCCGCCACGCCACCTTTGACAGCATTAATCTAGTGTGTGGCTGTGTTTACTTACAAACACGCTATGATTTATACTCGTTTTTTAATTGCATACGTGATAAAATATGCTTAAGCCTCGACCGCGTAGCTTGGCACTGCTGGCGCGGGCAATCCGACACTCGCAAATGGGTCCTAGTCATCCAACCTACTTGCGTATGCCGAACAGTTATCATAACTCGATCGACATTCATCGGGGCTTGTCATTTGTGCCTCAGACCGTTTGGACGGCAAGCAGAAGCTGAAAACGGTGCCATCTTTCGCCATCGCTGCCGCTTTTGAGGGCCACGAGGACGTAAAAGAAGAAAACGACGACCTTAATACTTGTTATGGACACAATGACAACTTTGAAGACCCCACGGTTGAACGTGAGCGCGCACTAAGTGAGCAATTTCGTCGTGGCATAGAGAAAAAGCTGCTATGGATGCAGTCGCTGGCCACTCAGAAGCTCTACGCGGCTATCGTCAAGTGCGTGGCAGACTGTTATGCGCCTCTTTACTCCGTCATGGGCTTAGAGAGTAAGTGCCCGTTGTTGGTGGTGGCCAGGAACGAGGCCAAGGGCGAGCACGACCTTGAGACGGAGTACCAACCTCTGCGCTTTGATGACATGCTGACTAAATTCACGGAACAGGAGGCACTGGCCCTTTTGGTCACTTCAAAGCAGCCTATGATGGCGCTAGCTATCGTAGAGCACCGAAACAAACTTGCCCAAGAGCTTGTAAGACGTTCGGAAGCAGGAATTGGCGTCGTGCTTCCATGTACAAATGTCATGAAGGATGAAAACGTTGTGATTCTCGACAGGCACTTCCGCATGTTCTATTCATGGGCGATGAGTGCATACTCTTTGTGCGGTCAGGATTACTACCAAAAAGTGTTTGACATGTACAAGCAGGCACAAGAAGCAGGAGTTTATGTCACGGCGAACATGAATGTCCAGTACTTGTCGGTATTGATCACACAGAAACGTTTCGATCAAGTTTTCAATTTCTACGAGTCGGTCACCCGGGACAATTTGCCTTCCTCTGTCTACTTCTACAGGCAATTGCTTCTCGCGGTCTCTATGACCCATAAAATCGAGCTTTTGGACGCAGTTTTGGAAGATATGCGCGTTAAGGGCTTTAAGTTACGTGCTGTTGACTATTTGCGTGCCATTTGTACGTATGACAATGAATACTATTTTCAACCAAGGATTAATCGTCAAAAAAGTCGCTATGAAGGCAGAAAGGAGGAGGCTGAAGTGGTTTTAGCGATCCCAAGAGATTCGTACGACATGTGCTCAAAGCGGATTTGGGACCAAGAGAATTACCCAGAGCAGGAAGATAAGCTATTTGAAGCTGCCCAGAACGTACTTGCGCTTTTCGATGCGATGGTTGATATCGATGGACTTGAACCGCGGGAAGTATATTTGTTTCCACGAGTGATCACGGCGGCTGTGTGCGCAAATGAATGCGAACGTGTGCCAGAACTACTGGCTCTTCATGATAAGTATGCTGACGGTCCCCTCCATGATGCAGGTGTCCGCATGGCTGTCAATGCTTTTTTGTTGCTGGATAAATACGAGGAGGCGTGGGAATTTATCCGGGCAACAAATTCACACCTTTATCCCCACCGCTTTGCCCTAGTGGCCAACATTTTCAATTACTTGTGCAAAAAGAAACGCGGTAAGGACATACTCGCACTTATGCGTAATGTGGACAAACTGGACCTGCGGGGCGTTTTTACTCTTTCCTTGATAAAGAAGTTAATTCCTGCGCTTTGCAGTAGCCTTGAAAGTGTTGGAGATGATGATTTACTGGCAATTATGGCTCAATTCGATGCTGTCTTCCGCTTGTCCAAAAGCGAACATTCTTTAAATGTATTTCTTCGTGAATGCTGTCACAATAGACGACTTGCGGTTGTGAAAGCTATGCTGAAATTGTGGCTGACTACTTCCAACAATCAGCGTCCGCTAAAAGGAGCCGTGGGTCTCAAACTTCTCGAGACATTTGAAAGTGAATCTGAATGGAAATTTATGGCTGAAGTATTCGAAATGATCGATTTCTCCCAGGCAAAAAATGAAGACCATCGCAAGGCAATATTGGATTACATTTCGCGCGCTTACGACGCTCTTGGTCAATCTGGACGTGTTAAGCGAGCGCAGCACATACTGACTATAACAGAAACGCGCCAGAAACAAGGGCAACATCGTTCGACAAAGCAGCAGAAGAAAGGTGTATCGAGACGTTCGAATCGTTTAAAAACTATACGAAATGTTCCTGTCGATTCGAGAGCAAAGACACTTCACGGTATCCCCGTTATCTCCTCTTCATAAATAGCAAGATTAACCTACCGATGCGAATTGACTATAAATTGGTTTGGTAAAGTCTGTTAATGCCAATTTTGGGTGCTCTTTCAAACTTTTTGAGCGTTCTTTTTAGTGACTCAATTTTGTTAATCTTCCATACTCGCTTAACATTCGAGCCGCCGCGCTTTACTAATTACTTTACATTTGTATTTTGGCTTATGCTCTTCGAATGTCAGTCTTAACTAAGCGTCTCGCCTGGGCTCTCTGTGTAGTAAGTATATGTAAAGCAGTAGCAAATAAAGCGACAAATGAAGTTGCTGAGCCCCATCTAAATCATTAAGAAGCTACTTCATAGGTAGTCAAGGCCGAAAAGCATGCATTAGGAGGGGGATATATGCTATCCATCACACTTTGACTTTAATTCGAAAAGTCGGTTTGGTCATAAATATGACCATTGTATTGTATTACGTTATCGCGTTGCCAAGTTATGCACGTGCTAGGCTCAGTCTGGCTAGTCCACGGCATAGAGTGGTGTCCGCATACGTCGGGTCTCGTTCGGCGGGCAGTGCAGCCAGCACCGAGGTCGTGAGGGTCTTCCATTATTTTGTTTAACTCTGACTTGGTTAGAGCCCAGGTGGCGCCCTGGTGCTGGAGACCGTCGCGTCGAGGGTGAGACTCGTTAGAGACCTGCAGATGCCCGAGAGCACCTGCCCGAAGCGCGCGAGCATTCAGCTCCCGCGCTTGAAAGGAATGCGTCACCCCAACCTTTTCCGTAGTAAATATGACCAAATAGGCAGAAAAGAGGCATTCCACGATGACAAAAGGAATATCGATGAAGGTTACTTTGTTTGAACAAGTGCCTTGCATTTCGTGCCTAAAGCTGCTCCTACAATGCCTGCCGCAAAGACTACACCAGCACCATCCAGAAATGATTTGCCAGTCAAAGAGCTACTTCAGCCAATAATTCTCTGTTAAGCTTCACGGCATGGATGACGCGCTTATTGCTCTTCCTCGCACCGTTGCCCGCAATCAATTCTGTTAATCGAGCCAGGAAAATGATAAGTGACACCGTAGGCACTGCAGTGGTCACTATTTTGCCCGCTAAGGCTGCAGAGAAGTTTAAAATAGCGAAAACATTGCTAAAAAAGTTTATCGCCCGAAAGTAAGCCCCAAAAAGTATTGGTTCTATAGACGGCAGCCAATTCAAATTATCTTCCTCTATTTCGTACAAAAAATCTTTAAATCGAACTCAAAGACAGCAAACTTTGCTACTGGGGTCAAAAATACCAAAGGATCTCAAACTATCGGTATACTCTCTACGCACATATAATTTGGACGTAGTGTAAAAAACCGCCATTGAATTGCTCAACAGATAAAAAACTGAAAAAAAGGAGCCTGCAGGAAATGGCCACTGCGAAAGAGGGATGAAAGCTCTTTCATGCATCCTTTGCCAAAACAGCAGAAATTGACATTGTGATGGGATCGAATTTTGTGCACTCGCAACCGACTTTCTTTGTTCCAAAATGCCGACCAAAGTAGCGACTAGCACATTTTTCACAATAAGTTGAAAAGCTCTACGGCTGCTTGACAACATGTCTGGGTGTACGATATATGATGCTGAAATATCTCTTACGGCGGTTAAAACGTCTAGAGATATAGTTTGAGAGTGGCTAGCTTTTTCTAAAAAGCTATGCAGCGCCACGGCGACATGGAATTGTCTGATTACACAATTTATTCGACCGTTACGGACTTCCGACCAGACACGAAATTAATTTACGTTTGTCGAAAACCATTTCGAGAGGATCAGTCAGTTCTGAAGATTTATTAAAGGGCTTTGATGTAATAACTTGTACGTCAACATTGACAACTGTCACATGTGGCAGAAAAGATCAAAGTCATCGGCTGCTTCGTAAACAGCCGCCGGTTTGAGGAGAGCTCAAAAAGTGAGGAACATTCGTCTTGGCATGCAGCACGGTCCCAAAAGAATTCAAAAGAGTGCTTTGGGCCTAGCCACCTATTTAGCGGTGGATATTTGGGTCTTCCCAAGCTTCTGTTTGATCTATCGCAAAAGCGTTGAGTGCTGCTGGGATGGCTACCACCAGAATGTCTTAAGAAACACCAAGAAAAGCATTTTACAAGCAACTGCTTTAGCTTTGTGGGAGAAAAAGTAATGAAGGGTCGCAAGTTACGCTTCTCACTACGAGATTAGTCGCACTGAAATAATTCGATGGAGTTGTTGTGAACATTTCATCTCGTTCCGATCTACGCGACTTAGGGCTGCTCGCCGTACATGACGCAACTAAGAGAAAACCTCTACTTTCAGATCTCTCATACTCTGAAGCGACTTTCAATAAAAGGCTACCTGGCTTCGTGAAATTTTGGATATACAAATTCAGCAAGGAAGCAGATGCGATCGTATTCACCCGAATATTGTTTAGGCAGCTAAAAATACAATACGAAAGGTCGAGTTCGAAAGTACGAACTAAATGAGAAATTCTTTTTTTTACGATCCTCAAAAGGCATAGGTCATCGCATTTTACTTTCTATCCTATGGCGATGTTAAAGCACCCAATATATTGTGTTAGTTCTCAGGTCAGACATCTCGATTCTCAGATCGTCGAGTAGGGTTCCTTTGTAGCGCCTTCGGTGTTACTTCTGCGCTCAACTTTCCTGTTAGACGAGCACGAATGGTCTTACTGTAGCTATAATGCCACGACGCCGTCCAAGTTAGTTAATTTGTCGCTTTTAATATCTAAATGCGTGACCCAATCCCAAACTAAATTCTTGAAAGGGTCTATGTGATAAAGTTGCTGGAGAGCACTCAAGGAGCGCCCTTGTGTTCTAATGTTTTTCGACGCTGAAGTAAATCATCACGAGAACTTGATATGGTGCTAAAACCACGCGCATAGCCGCCATAAGGTCGCGTTAGCAGCATTTTTTGACGCGACCATATGCCACGCGTAGAGTGGCCACCAGAGAGACCTCGCAGCGCGCGAAGCAGATAAACGCACTAGAAGCTCTATCGCTTCCCTCAATCGAGCAAAACCAATCCGAAGGTTCTTCATCTTTCTTGTCATGCCTGCTATCCAAAGAGTGCGTTGACCTGGTGGGTGAGTCACAAATCCCATCGCCGTTGGCGAAGCTCCGCAAGCAAATGCCACAAAGAAAGACATGTGTTACGCTATCGAATCGATCCCTGAGTGTTGCGATCAATTCCGTGGCTGACGATTAAAATTTATAGAGAGTGAATATCGACAATCTAACTGGTCGTCGTGTCGTATCAAGTGCGTTTTTATATATGGTCATGCGAAAGGCGTTGAAGTTATTGCATCTCAAAAGACTAAAGCTACTGAGCTTTAGGCTACGTAGATAACTCAGAATATATGTTTCTATCAAAAAGCAATATGAACCATCCGTAAAATAGTGTCATCGTCTTATGAAGCTGAGTTATTCGCAAAACTATGTCACCGGCGCTATGCTACTCAGCTATAGAGCTACGCTATTCACATTAGAAATTACATATTTAGCAACTTTGGCAGACGATGCTACCAGTGAATCCTTTAAAAGAGGTCTTAAAAACGTCATTGCTTCTACCTTTAGAGAATTATTGGTACCTTCAAACCTCACTTACTTATCTTGAGCGTGTAAATGCCCGATAGAAATGACTTTATTTCCATTGCTCTAGCTGAAAACCTTGTTCAACCGATTTTGGTCGGCCGTATATGTGCACGAAGTTTTGCGATCTACCTCGTCCACTACCAATAGTCTAGCGTTGCAAATATCTACCTCTAAAAATTCTTTTTTATTAAGAATAGTGTGTACTTCCTATCCGAGGCATGTCCCTATTTTTCTACCGGTGATCGAATCATTTTATTTGAGCTATTGCCAGCCACCCTATCAGGCTCTCGAACAAACCGAAAGTCTACGTTGCCGGATCCCTTCGGAACAGGCTTGTATTATGTGCTCTCAATTGCGGCCAAAAGGGGATTGTCCGCATCTCCAGCGCTTCAGTCCATTAGACTATCAGCGGGTCACGGGCAGCAAAGTATAGGGCGGAAAAACTGCCCAGCGAAGGCTATTTAGGAGAGCGAGCTACCTAAGGCTATTTCTGAACTGAATAGCCATTCGAATCGCCTCCTTCATCGTTCTGCATGAAGTTTAGAAGGTGAGTCGATTGTCACCTTGACTTTTTCAGATAGGACTTCTCCAGCAATGGGATCTTTTACTCTCTAGATCATTTATCCATGTATGTAGTGTACACTATCCTTGCTTGCATGCTAGAGCGCTTGTGCTCTGATTTTTTTCGACGCTGGAGGAAATTAAAAGAATATAATACGGTGCTAAAACCACGCGCATAGCCACCATGTAGATACGTTATTCATTACACACACGCACAGTATACTCGGGAAGAGAAAAGCTCACATTGGTCAATCATTTCTCATCATATTCGCTCGTGCTGGATGCGTACGACACTGGTTCCTTATCTTCACTGCTCAAACTCTGCCAACAATCTAAGTTCACGGAAGCATTGTCGCACTAAACGAAATTATCCAGTACACAAAACACTCTGGTAAAGCTGATCTTCATCTAAATGCTCAGTTTTAAGCCCGACATCTACGCAAAAGAGTGCAAAGGTCACGCGCACCCACATTAGTGGCCATCTTTGGCTCCTTTAAAAACAGAAAGAAAGACTCATAGTATCTCAACGTTGAAGGTGGCATTCTTTACGCTTAAATCATGTGTAGACGCTACCGTCGAGGATACACCTGGTGCATAAGCTCTGCTCGTTAATGACAGAACGCGATGACGCCGCTTAGCAGTAAGGAGAGCTGAAAACTTAGCTGTTGAAATCATTCGAACAGCCTGTACTGCGCATTCGACAGATGCAAAAGGTAGTATAATTTCTTGCGGAACCTTCGCAAAATTTTAGTTCGACGAATTGCCCGTGGAGGCGTAAAAAAGAATATTAAGTGCGATAGGGTCGTGAGCACTTCACACAGAAGAGGCGTGCAGAAACATACTTGAACTCCTGGGAGTGAACTCGGGTTGTGCTTTTAATCAAAAGGTGCAATAGACTACAATATAAAAAGCTGAATTAATCCATACAACATAAAGGCGTTTTGTTCCTACTTTCAAGGAAAAATGATTGGCTTAATTTGCTAAATAAGGTCATTATCACTTTTCTAAGAATCGTTTATTAAAATATACCGGTATATTATCCTCGCGCTTGTACTAAATAAAACTCGTCAGGAGCTTCACTCATTCCGTTCTTCGAACAACCGGTAAAAAACGAAACAGAAGCTATTCATTTTTTCCACAAAAGACCAATTTTGATTACAAGCTCATACTTGATTTACATCTTATTGGAAATAGGTGAGAGTGGTTTACCACTTTTGCTTTTTTTTAAAAAAAACGTCGATTTGTGTTCAGGGATATGGGTTATATAGTAACGTACACAACCCAACCCGGTCCAATCCCAATCGCGATTCGATATAGTTTTTACTTTTACGTTTTAAGTTAAATACAATGACTGGTTACGATAAGTAGAAGTGTTAGTCCCAATGAATCAATCCCTCCCAAGTGTCTTCGCTCCAAAAGCAAAAGGCTTCTTACTTCGCTTCTTCAGCCCTCGTTACCTTCTGGCCTCAGAAACCTTGACAGGTTATGAGCCCAACGAACCTCTGCGCAAGATGTCTCGACATAAAAGCTTGTCTAAAAGCTCAACTGGGACAATTACGCTACGTGGTGCCACTTCATGCGTGGCGTGTTTCTCACCAAGTTGGTGTGGCACGTGATTAACCGAGAGATGACGCCGTCAGATAATGATGCCCGCGCTAGGGATAAATACATCAGAGCCAGCAACATTGCGTTCGGCTTGATGCTACTGCATATGGACGTGGAAGACCATCATGTAGCCGACAACTGCGAAGAAGCTTATGCTACCTGAATCCTTATCAAGACACTATATGGTGGATCGTAAAAGGCTGGACGCATCCACATAAAGTGCCAACTTTACAACATAGAAATGCCGGAAGACGGCAATGTCTTGCATAATTGCAACAAGATTTTCAAAATCGGCTCCAAACTCATTAGTATCAGCGCCTAGATGGAGGATGAGGACGTCGCAATTTGTCTGCTTTGGAGCCTGCCAAAAAACTACGAGGACGTTGTGCTATACTTGGAAAGGACCACAACAGAATTAAGGACGCAAGACGTTGTAAAGGTACTAACAAATGAGCACATTAAGCGATAAGGTGAAAGAATGTAATGAAGATGCAGCCAAGGCGTTCAGTGCCGAAAAATAGTCCCGCCAATGTACATATTGCGGAATTTATGGTATACGATGGAGTGATGTCGGGCCAAGCAAAAGAATGTGAGCCTTACGCGTCTGTGCATTTTAAGATAAATTGATAGGACAAATCTGTGGCCGTGCATCATCTCAACATTTCAAAAAAGGGTTTATGCGCATTGTTGTGGCTCTTCTGCTTCTGCGCACGTCTAGAATGGTAGAAAGGGTGTATATTCGTTCTCACAGCGTCAGAGCGCTTTAGATAGTGACTATACGCTATGTTGTGGCTCGTTAGCGCCTGTGCACGTCTGGAATGATTAAAAGGACATATCTGTGGCCGTAAAGCATATTAGTGCTTTCAAAGCGGAAATATACGCTTAGTTACGAGTCTAACGCGTCTGTGCATGTTATGATAGATTAAATAGACAAATCTGTATCCGAACATCATCTCAGCGCTTCAAGAGAAGGTTATCCGCATTGTTGTGGCTCTATTGCGTCTGCGCACGCTTATAATGGTAAAAGGTAGATCTTCGTTCCCACAGCGTCATAGCGCTTGAGACAGCTATTATACGCTACGATGTAGCTTGCTAGCGCCTATGCACGTTTAAAATGATAATATCTGTGGCCGTAAAGTGCTTCAAAAGAGTGAATATACGCTTTGTTGCGAGTCTAACGCGTCTGTGAATGTTAGTATAAATTGAAAGGACAAGTCTGTGGCCGTACATCATCTCAGCGTATGACAATCGTGGACCTTGACACACCGTGCAAAGTCGTGGACGCGGAGCTAGTAATGTACAATTTTGGTAGACCAATAACAGCGATTACGATCGGATCTCGTTTGCAAAATCGTTGGACTAAAAGACGTTTTCGAGCAAGAAATTCAAGGCATGTAGACCATTGACAGTGGTGCCACTCACCGTATATGCTACGATAAGTCCAAGTTGTTGACCCTGGACGAGCAAGACCGTGGTGAGCTTTTAGTATCAGATGAGAGAAAGACTGCATTAATGGGTGTAGGGACAGTTTTTAAGCCAGTAATTCTGCCTAACGGTCACGTACGCGACATCGATCCCAAAGACACGCTATACATTTTAAAGATGAACAAGAACCTGCTTTCTGTTCCACAAATGAGCGAAAGCGGCTTTTTTAGGTAGTTTTTGATGGTGCCCGCAAGGACGTTGCGTTAAAAAACCGAAAAAGGAAGTGGCAACAGCTGACCTAGTTGTCGGTGCTTTCTGGCTACGGACCCGAGGGCCATCGTCTTATTTAGTTGAATCAAATAACAAGCTTGGCCTCCATGCACACTTGGTCCACGCACCGTGTGATGTACTGTGCATGGTGATTGCCGGCGGAAGGATTTAAAACGTGTTTGATACATCGATGTCGCCTTAACCGAACTTTATTGAGCATATAGCGTGGGTGTGAAGAGAGAACATTGTCAAAACCAATGTCAAATAATCCTGACAAGCGTCGATATGCCCCTTTTGAGCTTCTACACTTTGACATCTGCGGCTCAATGAAGCAAGGATCTGCTTCTTTTTTCAGCGGATGGATGAATAACTTCTGCATGCAAGACAGATAGAATAGTGAAGATGCAATCAAGACATACGTTTTCAAAATCATGACTTTTTTTTTGAAAAGGAGGTCGAGTTTGTACGACATAATGGAGCTAGTGAATTTGCAAACAACTCGCTTGAGTTTTTTTTTCGAAAATGAGGGTGTTGAGCAGCAGGTAACAGTCTCATATGAGCATTTAACTAACGGAACAGCTGAGCCCGCCAAAAGGACGGTTTTGGGGATGGAACGCAGCTTACTACATCATGATAAGCTAGACAAGCTCTTCTGGGAGAGGCTGCTATGACTGCGATATACATTAAGAACAGCTTTCCTTCGCCAAAATCCAAGAACAAGGCTCCGTTCGATGTCATTTACAAAATCAAACTAGGCGTTAAGCATATACGTGCCTTTAGGTGTCGCGCTTTTGTAGGAAAAAAGGCTCAAGTGGAACCCAAATGTCAAGTTGGTGTGATTGTAGGCGATAAATAAGTGTCCAAAGCATATCGAGTCTACAACATTCAAGCCCAGCAAAAGCGATCAATCAGGACGTTATTTTAATGCCAAACTTTGGTGATAAAAAGCCAATTCTTTTGACGACATTGAAGAAGCAAACTTGGACTTCAGCTTAATTGAATTAAAAGACGACTATTCATGATATCTGGCCAATTAAAAGCAAAGAGATAAGCGCAAGCTTCGATCGCAATAGCAAGCCCAATAAGGAGAATTTTCTGGCCTCGGGTATCGTGAAGTAGGCCTGAAAGAAGTAAGTACTCCAGAAGAAAGAGACTCACGTCGAACCATGCGGGAATCTTACGTAAAAATAGGGTCTAGCATTGGAAAAAAAATGCTTTCGAGGTCGAAAACACCAATTCAGCTCACATTCTGGCGTGTTACAACTTACCCGAACCAGCCACATATCAAGATGCTGTAAATGGGCCTGACCAGCTCCATTGGCGCAAAGCCATTCATGCAGAGCTTGATTAAATCCAGCTCCGTCGAGGTTTTTTCTTTAAAGTTGCCATCAGGACTACATGCCATCGGGACCAAGTGGGCTTTTGAGATCAAGCGAAAGACCGACGGCTTAATTAAGATATTCAAGGCACAACTCGTGGCAAAAAGAGCTTTCGACAAAAGTATGGAATTGATTATTCGAAATTGTTCCGTCCTCGGTAACGTACGTGACATTACGAACAATCATCAGCTTGACTAAGTATTTTGAGTGGCCACTTGACCAATTGAATGAAATGATGAAGAAAGTTGTGTACTGGATTATACGAGAAGGACTTGAACTTGACAAATAATTCGACTATCTTGTGCTCGACAAGGCAATTATTGTCGAAGACGAGCCTGTCGCTTACAAAACGGAACCCTTAAGGATTTGTGTTCTCGATTGGATTTCAAGTTCCCGCCTTTGACCCATGCCTTAACACCAGCTTTGGATAACCACTACGTGCTACTTCTGCTGTATATCAATGACCATTTTATTACTGATGTCTAATTGAGTTGATTGCGGATACGAAAATAATTGATCGCTTTGGGATGGCCAACAGTGGCAAGTTCGCGTTTTGGCTTTGAGCTTGTAAACAGCGACGACGGCAGCGAAGCAATTTACCATCGGCGATACGTCAATGTTTTCTGAACGATTTGGCATGGATGATTGCAAGGCATTCATAAGTCCAACGGAAATTAACTGAAAGCTCATCATAAACGACTCTCCAGCTAAGCAAACGCACCATTTCGAAAAGCGGTTGGAGAATTTATGCATCTGGTGACGGCGACACGACCGGATATGCATTTGCATTTGGCTATGGATCAAAACTTTAGAGATTTCGCAAGCTGAGCGTTGGGCTGCAGTAAAGCGCAACTTTCACCATTTGAAAGGTACACAGTCTCATGGTATTTCTTTTAGCCTGGCAGCAAGTTCGAATTTTGTGGATACTTGGACGCAGACTCGGCAGGTAACCGCACTGACCGCAAGGCGACTTACGGTCATGCTTCTATAATGATAAGTGCTTTAGTTAGCTGGCGAACCAAAAAGCAGTCTAGCGCTTTTCTTTCAACTAGTGAAGCGGAGTACATTGCTCTGAGCTTGGCTTTCAAGAAGGTAGGTAAGTTCATAGTTTACTGGCAATATTTGGATGCGGAACTTGAGCCTGTGCCGGACCTCAAGATTTCTAATGACAATCAATCTTGCCTCGAGATGACCAAAGTCCTTACAATCACGGCTGAGCCAAACATACAGACATCAAGTATCACCACATCCGTGATCAGGTCAAGTGTGGCGAAAAAAACTTGAGTATTGCGAGACTGAATACATGCTGACGGACATTACGACAAAAGGCTTTTCAGCATTGCGCCACAAAAAGATGACAGCGGTCCTCGATATTTAAGCGAATTCGCATTGAGGAGGCATATTGAGAGTTCTAGGTTTCCAATAACGTACACAACTCAACCCGGTCCAATCCGAACCGCAATTCAACGTACTTTCTGCTTCTGACGGTTTGAGATAATTACGTTATGTAAGAAGAGTGGGTACGAGAAGTAGAAGTGTAAGTCTTAATATCTCAATCATTTCCAAAACTACTTTCCTACTGTCAAGTGCCTAAGCTCTAAAGGTAAAAGACTCTTCACACCGCTTCCTCAGTCTTCTTTATCTTCCGGCCTCAAGCCGACTATTCCGGTCTGCTCAAGACCCGTGACTACTTAAGAAGCAGCCGATAGCCTTAATCAACTATACCGTACGGACAAATTTGTCGATGTTGGTATACATTTTTTGGCTACGTTTCTCAGTTACTTTACGTTACAATCGAAACAGTTGTACGACCGCAAGTTGAGCGTCGCTGGGGCAGTTGAGAGCCATCAAGGAATCCCGAATCCCACAATCATTGTACTAATCGCTGTAAAGGGGCCGAAAAACTTTTTGATTTGAACATGATAATAATCGTCGATTAAACTTAGTGTTGACATTGTCTATCAGCACTTGCTTTTTTCAATAAGTGTTTCAGATGGTGCCGCTGAATTGTCCGGCTTCTCAAACACATGATCCAGACGCCATGGATGATTTAAAATCTGCACACAAAATATCGGTGACAAATACGGAGCCATCGTGGCCTTTTTCGCAATGAAGGCATCGATGATATCACACTGCTTTCGTGGCAGTGGCCGTTTCCTAATCAAATCATACTTTGTGAATCAAATTTATGCTTATCTACTTTTTTCAGTGTGTAGGATGTTGAACTCCAAATAGAAGTTTTTTTTTCCAAGAAGAGAGCACCGATCGTAGGGACTCAACATGCAGTGTTTCAAGCTGGTCCAAGAGATTTATCAAGACCAAATGTGTATTTACTCCTAAGCAAAAATAGTATTTTATAGAAACAGCATCTTTGAGATAACTTCGGCTCTAGGTTTCACGAAGAGTCTAGTACCTTCGACTTTTTCAAGGCTCACTAAAACCCAATTAGAGCTTTTAATAACTGCAATAGGACGTCATTAGCATCAAGGCTGATAGCTGTTTGGCACATTTCTGGGACGAGTTTCGTTCCCTATGGGGCTTTTTTGGCGTCCATCCCACCCAACAATCACACGGCCACTTTTTAGCGGGTTGGCAAGGTAAGGACACTTTCTAGGTGTGATTGCTTGTCCACTTTATTGACCAGTCTCCGGCTGACGTGCTTTAAATTTATAGATAACAAACCAGAAGCCTCTGTCCCTAGGTCGAGAGACTAATCACTCAAGCCTTAAGGTCTGTCTACACGTTTAAATAGATATTAATGCTACCAGAGCCGGATGCTGGTTGCTATATTATCCATTAGGACCTTTTACTTAAGCGTACCTGACGTGCCGCAACGGCCAGATGAAGTGACAATTTCCTCTGGATAAGGTTTTTTTTCAGCTATAGAACGGACAGTTATTTCGTATCGCAATCTCATTCGCTTTGGCTGAACTATGCAACCTGGTCATGGTCATACTTTGTTACACACCCGAGGTCCTGTGTTACTAACTGTGTCTTGCAGACCTATTCTAACCGCTTGCAAGACTTTGCGCTTCACACTTAGTTGTCTGCTTTACACTATCCACTGCGTCGTGCGGACGTAAGCTACCCGATTGCAGGACCTCTTTTCGCGCAGCTGGTGGAGCTATGTTACCCCCCTGTAGACTTATCTAAACACCAAATTATATTTCCATGCAGCTAGATCTACCACTGGTACCTGGGTACGCGATAGGGAAGTTCCAACAACGTCGTTACCAATGTTTGTAGATATACTAGTACCTTCAATACCTCCCACATTTTTTGCGAGCGTATTCTTGCCCAGGCTTCCTGTCAGAGAGCTACACACACAGCGCAAGTAATTGATGACTCACTCAAGCTCTTTTGCGCGATATTGGACCCTTGGTACCTTTGGACTTGCTCCGCTAATTGATCCAGATCTCGCGCTGCTCGAGCTACGTTATGCAAAGAATCCAGTCATTTTTGGCCGTGTCAAGGGCAAGCAATGCCTCCGTGCTTCAAAAATTGACACACTTAATCGCCATATCTACTTCTTCTCTAGGGATGTCTAGAGCCATCCCACTAGCTACTCGGATCGAACCGAATTTGCTTCTGTTGCTCACTCTCAAGCAGGTTACTTAACTTGGCTAGCCGCGTTTGTTTTGCTGACGCGCGTAAGCGTTTAGGTCTACTAAGACTCGATTTTTTCTCCATACCTCATCGCACTTGCGCATATAGTAAGAAGTCCAACACTTCTACATTTTCTCTTAAGAGTAGCCAAGCTCTTAGAGACTAATGGCACAAGCCTACGATACAGACACGATATATACAAGGTGGAGTGTCAATCTAAACAGGACTAGTGGCCTTGTCTTTCGCTCCCCAACTGTGAGTGTTATAAGTAGTAGTAATGTGGCTTTTGTGGCGCCTTCAGCTCTAACCCAATTTCGGCTGCCATTCACATCATACTGTAAGTATCATCAAGCCGACTCAGAAACCAACTTGATTTGTGTTTTGAACACGCTCGACATCAGCGTGGCCGACAGTGGGAGTGATCATGCAGCTGTAGTCTCAAGCCATGACTTGTTAAAAAAAATGACGGGTTAAGAATTATACCAATCCATTATCTTTACGGATTGCTGAATCCTGCCGAGGTAGCAATTAAGTCCCAAACATTTCTTCATATGGATGTGCTCCGACTTAGATTTGGTTTGTTCTTTGATCGTGATATAGCCAAACGACCACTGCAGGTAGACCTAGCAAGTTTATCGCTTGCTGTGTTAGTGAAGATTTGCGCTCAATGCGATTGAGTCTTTAAACTACAAGCAATGACCACTACAGCAATTCACTCATCTGACAGCCTACCATTCACCTCTTTTTTGTATAAAAACCTCGAAAGCACCAACCAAAATGACACTTTAAGTTTCTACCGACACTTTATAGTTCATTTTTTTAATGAATTACACGCTGCGTAGACATCAGCAGCGCCGTTAAAAATCGCAACTTTTAGTATTAAACGCTTAGATTTTTATCGGAGAACATTTGTAGGACATACTTGAAGACTGAAGCAATAGATGCCAAAGCAATAAGAATTCCTAAAACGGTTGCAGCGTTTCTGGAATTACACAGTCGGTAAAAAGTAAAGTCCTTTACAATTTAACATTGTGACCACCTAAGTTGATTCTCTTTAAAAGCTAAAGCAAATGCGACTGCTTTAGTAGCATATTTGAGAATCCGAGTATTTGCTAGGCTGTAAAATATTTTCGATCTTAACACAAGATGGATTGCTTAAATTGTGTTAATTAGTCGTCTCACGAGATTTAAATTGACATTCTAAGAATGAAGGTCAAACTTGCGTCCGTCTTGTGCCTTCCCAGAATCTATTTTGGCAAAGTCGACTGTACAAAATATCTCTTCTATTTATACAGTGCATGTCTATCGAAAATGACTATGAGTCCAGACCACGTCACCGCTTTTTAATATTGCTAAAAAGACGGGCAATAAGTAGTGCGTCTCTATAAGCCAATCAAATCTATTGAATTACTATCTAACACGCCTACGTATCAAAAAAATCGAAGAACCACAATTTTTGATACAAATAAATTTCGTCAAATAGAATCACATATTTTCTTTGAAAGAGATCTTTATACATGTGTCCATATAATCGTTATTATCGAAGAAAACGATAAACGGCCCCTTAGATTACAATCGAATATGTCCTTTATTGACCGGCTGGGGTGGTCGAAAAGTGCTGACCTAATTTACAGCTTAGCTCTCCACCAAAGCAACTATACTCACGCGATAAATTTACTCAATCTTGAATCTAGTACCGTACAATTAGGTTTTTAACTGGTTGCCTCTCAATGTCTCGTCTCGCATCCTTACGTTGCCTTGCTTTTGCCCGCATGTTTCGTTACTATCCCGCGAATCTTTCTCTCTCAGACGGCTTCGCTGAAGTCTTTCGAATCACCCGCTTAACAAGTCGCACGTCTCTTGCAGAACCGCTTGCTAGGAGGCTTTTTTAAACCGATTGCGCGAATACTAGTTGTACAATAGTAAGGACCGAAGACTTGATCTCTCTGTGAATGCTCTATTACTCGTTTACTTTTTTGTCGTTTGATCGAGTAGCTGCACTTATGAAACGGTGCACTTCGCATCTGCATGTATGACCGCACACCATGAATCGAGACTTTTTTATGCCGTTTTTTTTTTACTAAAAAGTGGCTTTTAGCTAAAGCAATCGATCATTGAATGATGGCTCCCAATAAATGACCTGGGATTACTCCAGGCAGGAAAGTAACCAATCTTCCGGTTTAACTATATAGGATCGATATGTGAAACTGATAGCAGCTCAAAGACATCTTCAATTAATATCTTATCTAGAACTGCCTAACTATACTTTCACTATATCAATTAGCTACGCCGTGCCACTAGTTTTAAAGTAAGAAGGGAGCAAATGGTCAGTTTTACAATACATGTCAAGAGTGTTTCATTCTACTTAATTGCACTCAAGAAGAGAGTGCAGCCAAACGGGAGTCGCGGCAACAAGACGTAATCCTGTTTGGCACCACAATTGCTAACTATTAAAACTGTTTTTAATATTTATCACACGGTTTTCACACCATATTGTAGCATTTTGCAACAATGCTCCGCGCAAGATTGACTCGCTCGTTGCCTCCGCGCCAGTCCCAGCGACCGATCTGGAGCCGCGCCTCAGACTTCGTTTCACGGCTATGTGAAGGTTTTAAACCCGGATGCAATTTTGAGAAAACCCCTATTGCTGAACAAAAGCAGCCACAGCCTCCCACGATCGAAGACACACCAATTTCACCGCCCACTCGTTCGGCTCACAAGCACAACTTCAGACCGACACTCCCTGTTGATGTTGCGCTTCCTACTTTTCACCACTTGGTCAATGCGGCAAAGCAAAAATCTGATGCTTACGCTTTTGACCACTTTGCGCTGAAAAGCAAAGTTACGCCCACGCAGCTGCTGGAAGCCTGGCAGGTCGTCTCGCAGTGCCGTCCATTCGTGGTCAGAAGAAATGCGCCACTTCGAGTGCGGCTGGCAACAGCAAATGACGTGGTCGAAAGCCGATCTTGGCTTCTTCAGATCGTACCTGCTAATATCTTTGCTCAGCTCTCAACCAACCATCCGGAACCTCCAATGTTCGTTGGTGTTTCGTCTGCACTAACAGAGCTGGGTACGAAAGTGATAGTAATTAATGAAACCGTTGTGGTGGGCACGT
Organism: Plasmopara viticola; assembly: GCA_001695595.3. Classification (NCBI taxonomy): domain Eukaryota; phylum Oomycota; class Peronosporomycetes; order Peronosporales; family Peronosporaceae; genus Plasmopara; species Plasmopara viticola. The sequence goes on from MBPM02000033.1 coordinate 188,954, forward strand.
TAATCAAGGCATTTAACCAAAAATCAGAGCATACACTTGCGGTAGCATTCTTTGGGGCGTATGACCGAGATCGGAGTCTGTGGTTGCAGGAGCACTACCGTTGCAGTGACAGTTCAAGTGGCGACGAGGTGAAGGACGGAGCTGACTTAAAACCTAAGGACAAGCCTGAGTCAATCGAGATGGCCTCAAGATTGCCACCGACCGTATACATGTCCTACATTCGTTCCTTGGCTGCATTAAAGCACTCAAAAAAAATCGTGCAACTTTTTGAAAGTGACAAATTGCAGCTTGAAAAAGTTTTCAGATCTGTTTCCGAATTAAACGTGCTCCTTCAAGCGTGTTACACTGAAAAAAATGGGACGCTGGCGCGAAAAGCAATCGATGCGATGATGAATGGTTCGCCTGCCGCTGTCATTCCATTAAAGTGCTATGAGTTGGCAATTCAAACTTGCTTACGCTCTCGCAATGGTGAAGAACGAACATTACTCACTGCGATTGACCTGGCGAACGTACTGTCATCCGATGGTGGCTACACGTTAAAACCCCATATTTGGAGTACACTGATTAGTGTGAGCTTGGACCTAAATCGCTCCGACCTTGCACTTGAAGTGTTTAAAAGCTATCCACGTCACCGCATATCGGACTCCCAGATACATTTTCGCCGGGCACTGCGTGCCGCCTGCCGAAAGACAGATACAACAGCACTGGAGATGATGCGCTTTCGTTGGGCAACCTACAATACTGGATACTCGAATGCGCAGACGCTACTTCAAGAGCGGAACGCGTATAAGAAGGCAATTCATCTCAGCGATGTGGACGCGATAAAAAATTTGCTGGGAAATTCGACGCGACTCTTAAATGTTTCGGCATCAAACAAAACGGCGGAAGCTGATCTGCTCAATTTCATAATGCGAAGAATGCTCAAGCACCGCCACGCCGTGTCATCGCTCGTACAAGTGCTAGATCTTATGGAAGCCACCCGCACAAAAGGTTCTTCAATGGTTTTGCGGCAAAGTGTGGTGATTTTGCTTGAGCATGACATAAAGGAAAAAAAAATGTCGTCTCGAGCGGCCATTGAGCACTCGCTACACTTTTGGGAAAAGCATCCTTCAGTGCTGCGTGGACTGGGATTTCTCGTGCTATTGCTTTTAGATGAATGTTTAGAACATCAATGGGATGACGACTGCGAGTTTTTAGTAGACTTTATGTTGGACCGACGCGTAACTCGTGTGCCAAGCATCACAATTGTCAAAGTAATGGAATCAAACGAAGTCCGTGGGCGATTTGAGGCCAATGTCCGTATTGGGGAAAAGCTTCTTGAAAAGCTTTCGCAAAAGAACCGCCAAAGGCTCCGTGACGATTTCTATGAGCGCCTTCTGATGAGTTATCTACGTCTTGAGCAGTTTGACCAAGTGAGTGATCTCCACGCCAAGTGGAATCTAGAGAAACGCTACCCGCACAATGAGGCATTTCGGACAATTGTGCACGATGCCAATGCGCGCACTAGAAATAATTGTTAGGCGTAGATGTATTCTGCCCAAAATATTGCGCTTAATCGCCAAACACAGCAGATGACGTAACTGAATTGTGATTATTATAAGTGTTGCTGTTGCAAGCTCGTTCCCTTCAAGTCAGTATTTTAGGACGTCAGTGCGTCTCGCTATGAGCTTGCTCTAGTGCAATGCAGATCAGCACCATAAGGCTCATATCGATACCGCCTGTGATTGCCAGAAGGTAATCTTCGTTCGGTTTAAAGTTGGAAATTAAGGAGTCGCGCGTAGTGGCTGCTGAGCTACGACTGCCGACTAATCGAAAGACGCGACCAACGATTGAGCGCGAGCTCTTGTGGCCCTGTACCATCCAGAACGAAGCGTCGCGCTGGGTCCAATTCCCAGTGAGGCCGATACGACACTTTTTGCCAGTGGTTGGACTTTGAAATTCTACCTTGAGTTCGGGCAGCGCCTTGATGGAGAAAAGCTTAGCGGCCGATGCCTTAGCATCGAACACATTGTAGGTGGGATCAGATGCTATCAGATCGCGCTTCATGTGTACGAGTGGCGTGCGCTGGGGATCTCGTAGAGTTTTCATAGCAGACGTTGTGCCTCGAATACGAAACACATCCTTACCATGTTCGGTGTCGCAAATTACGAAGTCCTCTACGTGTGAAAAGTCCCAGAAGTGGTCACGCAAGCGAAGTGTCGTGATGGCTTTGGCACAAAATTCCGCTCCGACGGGTGCGCCATCCGGCAACTTTGGTGTAGCGGTGGATGATGCGCAGCCCATTGAATAATGGATTTCAAGTAAGATTGTTGATCAACACAGGTGTTTACGAACATGTAAAATGTGCAGTCTTATAGTAGGTAGGCTTGGGTATATTGAAAAGAAATCCACTTTAAAGCATATGAAGGTTAGTTTAATGGTGGATACATGGACCTGAGATCGCTACCGCATTGCGGTAGAGACTGTTTTTATATATCTGTCGCATTGCACCCTCCTAGATTAGTAATTATCCAGCTGGTGCGTGTTCAAGCTACTCTATTGCAGAAGCCATTGCAGGTATGTGAAGGTTGGATCGTACTCACAAGAAAGAGCAAAGACTAAATCTAGATGAAGCTGTCTAGGTACATATTTCTACAGATGATGAGAGCCTATTGCGGAAGCCATTGCAGGTGGAAATTACTCACAAAAAAGAGCAACAACCGATAAGCCGTCTGGATTTACAGTATCTAAATGGTATGTGATCAGGTCACGGGCAAAGACGGACGGTGCGACTCTTTCGAAAAAGAAGGAATGCGGAAATATCGAAAATTTAGTCATTGACCAAGAATAAAAGGTAGGATGAAAATCTGGGCGCCCAACCGGACCATAATAGTACGTTAGTCCACCTTCCTGCTTGAAGATTCAAACCCTTGTAGTCAATCCAACCCGACGTGGGTTAGATTTTCGTTCTAGACCAATGATATTCTAGGATGACTGCTTTTGTTTTATTTACTTACCAAACTCGCAACTGTTCTACCGGATACTATGGGCTCGGTTAGACAGCTGCCTGCACGGACGGCGCTTTCGTCTACTGCACAGTCAGAACGCAACAGAATTTCAACTATATGAACAAAGCTCGTTTGCTCATTGCACTATGTAATTTATTAGAAAAATGAAGTCGTCGCCACTTTCTGCTTGTAGCGAACAAAGTACATTCGTGACATTTGCCTTCCGCTTCAAATTTTCCTAGATCGGTCTTTACATTGCACAAACAAAAATCATTTTCAAGACCGAGGGTTACGCGCTGGTAGATGTTATGTCTTTCTGCACTTCTCGGTGCTGCCCTGGCGTGGCTTGCCAGGGCACCTATATCGAAAACTGCAGAATTCCTTACTACTCAGACCTTTTTTAAGCCAACATCACCGCGGAAGTTTTGCTGGTGCAGCCGCTTCATGCCACGTGCGGCATACTCTACCAAAGAGACATTTTTTCCCGCTGCCACTAAAGATTTCACAGCTCTCTGGCGAACAATCAACGAAATTAGAGGTCGTTCAAGCTAACAGTGTCCTCTTACGCAAGAGAGGAGAAGTGAAGTATTAATATCTAGTTTAAAGAGATCGAGCGTGTCGTAGAGGCAGCACTAATCACGGACGGAAAGCTTCGCGTCGCGTACGCGCTTTTCCACCTACATACTCAATTGAGGAGCTACGCGAAACATTGTCCGAGTGCTTCTCTTCTCAGATACACGTGAAAAAGCAGTTGCTAGGCGTTGCTGGCTACACTACCGTAGCAGGTTCAACCTAATCGCATCCTAGAGCCTAATAATGATGCTTAAACGTCTGTTATGGCAAGATTAGTGAACGACACATAAACTTATTGGCTGTGGCGCTGAGCTTGCCCAGTAATTGCAGCTGGCCTCCCCAGCCGATACTTAATCGGCTGAATCGAAGGCCGCGAAAGCTGAATGGTCTTAAGTTTTTCGCTCAGGGCGTCGGGCTCTGATCCTAAACTCGTTGTTGTCAGCGTCTTCTCTTCCTCATCGAGACTTGAAGTTGTAACAATGACACTTGTTGCACCTGAGGAAGATGCCGAATCGTCATTTGCGACGGTGTACGATGAAGATGTTCTGTGGCTGTTAGTTAGCACTTTAAGCGCGTCCTGTTCATCCTCTTTATCCACCATGCTCTTGAATAGCTGCTCAGCTCGTGCGTCCACTATGCTGCGGTCGACTTCGTCCGGAATTAAATAGTTCGTCGCATCCGCATTCTTAGCATAAAAGTTGTGCATGACTTGCCTCACCATTTCTAGCTCACCATTTAGCATAGTATCCCGCTCGCTTTCATACTTAGCGAAAACGCGGTAAAGTTCAACCGTCACTGACTTCAATGCTGCTCGAGCCTTGACAAGCTTCTGCTCATTGCGCTCTAAACGCTGCAAAGACATTCGAGTGCTTTTTGTACATTTTCGCAATTTGCCAAGCTTCTGTTCGTACCGGTCGAATTCAAGCTTGACGTTCTTGCGATAGGCTATCTGTGATTGCACCGATTTCATCGCATTGATGTGAATATCGAGAAAGCGCACGGCTCCTGATAAGACCGCATCCTGAATCGTAGCAGCAGAATTAACAATCGTAACAACACTGCACTCCACAATGACTACCAACAAACAGCACGTACGGCATTAAAAAAGTGGTTCTTCGCCTCTTTCGTCTCGTTGATAGCGCACATGGCATGTCGAAACTTCTCAGCTTCGGCTCCTTTACCCACAGCATCAACACCAACGACACACCACACGTCTGCACCAAGGCTTGCACATGCAGAGCAATAGAGTGGGAGTGCTGCCATGCGGTAGTGCTCCAGACTCTTGCGAATGTCTAGCAGCTTCTGTAGCAGACCCAGAAACCGCTGCTTTTGCTGCTCGTAGACGTCGTCAGGTGACGCTACATGCTGTCGCACCCAACATTACAACCATTTCCCACATTACGACCACAAAAGAAAGAATATGACCGCTATTAGTGTTTCGTACCTTGTGCACGCAGCACATGACTTGAAACTGTAGCTTGCGTTTATGCTGCAGCCATAGTGTCTGGCGGCTCTGCAGCGTGACACCCTCTACAGCAGACTTGTCTGAGCTCATTCTCCGTCCGCTTTTATCTTTCGAATGAAGCCTAAAACTGCATATTACTACGCGCGGTGGCGCTGCACCACGTCCTCAGTAAGCGATCCATATATAGATTGAGTACTGTTGCAAAAAGACAATATGAGTCGCTCCATTTCCTTTAATACTGATTAGCCAAGTATTATTTTAATAAAGTCTTAAGAGATCCACATCAACTTTTTTTCTGCCTCGTCGCGGGAAAATGACGGATGTAGCCACCGTGCAAAGCGCCAGCCGCAAGCGCCAGCGCCGTAAGAATCGCCGAGGAAAGAAGCAACTGTCGCAGGAGGGTCACTACGCTGACCCGCTTTCACCAATCGCATCTACGCCCATGAAGCGCCACCACGCAAAGGCGGCAGGTACACTGCCAGCGTTTGTAGCGCATCAATTGCTGTGTATTCAACTATCCTGTCTTTTACAATACAGAGACTAGCAATGCATTGCCATCTAATGAGTGCGACACGAGCGCGCGTAGGTCAAAGAATGAGGAGAGGATGTTCTCGCCACGGAAATTACTGGAGGCTTATGACCAACAGGATCAAGGCGAGGGCAATGGAAGGGCAAAAAAGGCGCGCACCCTTGATTATGACTCCACGTCCTCTCTTGATAGCAAACAAGAGAACTATCACAAGAGAGGTGTAAATGTTAGTACCAGTGAAAGTGAAGACGCCGACGACGAGCTTTTCTCTCCAGCGCTGAAGCTACCAAAGGTTTCACGCTCAACAAGTGTTTCTCCCTCCAACGCTCGAGTACGACTGGAATCGATGGCTACAAGCTCGAGCAAAAGTAGGGAATCGTCAATGGTGAAGGTAGAAGAGCAAGAGGCAGCCCAATCTTGTACTGTGGAAGAGGAGAATCAGGACGAAGAAGAAGCCACACCTCCGGAGCTGGAGTTCAATCCGTACGAACACAATATTTATCAAATTTGTACTTGCTGACCAATGGTTAATGGCAATTTACTGCAGGTTTTACTTTATAAAGACTTTGCCAAAGTACGAGGAGGTTGTGGAAGGCAAACGACCCGTATCGCTGCCAGAGAGATCACGCCATGCGCCCGAGATCTGCTTGGTCTTGGACTTGGATGAAACACTCGTGCATTGTAGCATAGACAAAGTCAAGAATCCGCACTTAACCTTTCCGGTGTGCTAAATTTGCATTTATCTGGCGAGTAGACAATTGGCTGATTTATGACGTCTCTATTGTTTTCTAAACAGGTTACTTTTAATGGTGTCGAGTATACTGTCAACGTGAAAAAGCGACCGCACATGGAGTACTTCCTCAAACGTGTGTCCAGACTTTTTGAGATTGTGGTATTTACCGCATCTCATAAAGCGTACGCCGAGAAGCTCATGAATTTGCTCGATCCGCATCGCAATCTCATTAGGTACGTGCTACAGCTCTTTGACTTTTGCATACAAGCAAACACTTACGTTGTCGTATGAATACAGGCACCGATTGTACCGAGATGATTGTCTTGATGTCTTTGGCAACTACTTGAAGGATTTAAGTGTCCTTGGGCGCGATTTGTCAAAAGTCGTGCTGGTGGACAACTCACCGCATGCGTTTGGATACCAGGTAAACAACGGTATTCCCATCGAAACGTGGTACGATGACGAGGCGGACGCCGAGTTGCTTAACCTGCTGCCTTTTCTAGAAAGCCTCGCAGACGTTGCAGATGTGCGGCCGATCGTCGAGAAACAATTCCAGATTCAAAGACTCATCGACGCCACGACCGATGACGTCGTCTGACAACCTACTTACAATACTATGATTGGCTTAAATAGCGTAGAAAATCTCATTTGATTGGCCTGCTTCATTTCTGCTGCCATGTTCCTCTGACACTTGATATACTTCCTAACATATACATTTGCGTACCCGAGCCTCTTAATTTTCCTAAGCGTTTTGCAGGCGCCGTGCCAGGCTCCTCCAAATCAGCACGTTCAAGTACGTGGTCTAGTATGCTTTCGCTATAATCTAGTCATTGATGCCTGTGATACGATGGAAGAAAATGAAGCTCTGGGCAGACACAAAGGATCGGCGCAAGTACGAGGATTTGGCCGACCTGTTCGCCATCTTCAAGACTACAGAACACCTTGAAGCTGCTTATGTCCGCGACGCCATTACACCCGAGGAGGTTGGCAAACCTTTTTGGTGAGCAAGATAAGACAAACTCACTTTACATGCAATGAATATGATGGTGTAGTACACGGAAGCGTGCACAAAGCTTATTTCGCAATTTAAGACGGCAGAGACAGCACTGCGGCTGAGCGGCTTCATCGACAGCGTAGAGAGCTTTATTGCTGAATACAAATTAGACTGTCCGCGCGCTTTAGAGCGCCTGGTGCGGATCGGCGTACCGGCCACAGTGGTACACAATACGACCAACCGCAAGACCGACTCGGTCAACGTAGCTCAAACTGTCCAGAACTTCATAACACTCATGGATGTTCTCAAACTTAATATTCGAGCTGTGGATGAGATCCAGCCATTGCTCAGCGAAATGATGAGCTCGTTGACAATGGTCAGTGGCCTCCCGCCTGACTTCGCTGGACGGGACAAGATCGAGGGTTGGTTGCGCACAATGAATGCCATGCGTGCTTCTGACGAGCTGAACGAAGAGCAGGCGCGTCAATTGAGCTTCGATCTTGAACGTGCGTACTCATCTTTTATGGCTTTCCTCAACAAATAGTGGCAGATTATTACTTCTGAATTAACGAACCCGACTGCGATGCTACTCTTACGATTTCCATTATGGTCTTCACTTCTTCTTGTATTTACTAATTGTAGCTAGCTTCGACACATCAGGATGAGATACTTCGTGTCGGGCAATGAGGCTGTCGATCTATCGGAGGAGCAATTTCAAACGTTCATGCAGATAAACTGCCGGTGACAGAATTTGGTTGACACTACATATATAAAAATGGGTAGCCGATTAGGATGTTGCGACAGCAAAATTGGGACCCGAAAGTCTTCATATTTAGCCTATAATGTTCATTGGCGTATGATGAGGAATCAGATCGGACGAAGTGGACACGGATTAAGGAAACGTATGGACAGTTAGCAGTGCGAGCTGGAACATGGTATGATCGGACTCTTAGCCAGCTGCCACGCCCATAGCTACTTTTCCTCTTTCAACGGTGACAAATCCTTTCACAGTTCATGGATTACATAACATGCAGAAGTTTGGGAATGCTATTGCAGCTGCACGTAAATCAAAGTAGTGGCCAATCATATATATGGAATATTCAAATGAAGTTTTTTTAAACATTAAACGTCCTCGTTAATAAGCTTCACAATTCTTTCGTAGTTCGGATTATTGACTACGTCTTCATAAAATTATTTGTAGACATCTCGGGGAGTCTTCCACATATTCAATCAAAACTTTCTACAATAGTCGGTTCTCTAAAACTCTCCTCCCTATGTGCCTGGGAGTCCTTTACTTGCAAAAGTATATCAGCCGAGACGACATTCGGATTCACTGCTAGTGAATGAAGTCTCAGCGAGCTCAAAGTTCGTCGAGGCGAGGGAGAACTCGAAGCTTGGAGGTGATACGACTGCAGTCAACGGCATTATAGAAAAGTATTGCAATCTACTAAATAGTAAACGTCGTACTTGTAAAGTTGAGCCATGAACGTTTCATGATTGATGATGAAATTATTTGTCCGAGATAGCACAACGCTCTTCCTGCACTATTACGTGCCTCTCCTACGCCGCCCGCAAAGCAGTTCAACCGAAATTGCCTAACAGCCGAGCAGAAGAGTGCCATGTGTAACAAAAACGTTTCAAGGATAGCACAGAGTACATTTTGACGCCGTGTTCTCAGCGAGGAGCTGTTTGTTTAACCATTCCGCCAAGTTGTCAGCAAGTAGATCCGTCAGTTGGACAAGCAAGTTTTACCGGATAAATCGTGCTGTAGGGGCAAGCAGCCATTTTCCTTATCAATAAACGTGCGATCTCAAGGCGCTTCAGCTATTTTAAGGCTGGGGCAGTTGCGTCAAAAGATGACGTAAAAGCGTAAGCACAACAAAGCGGCACTAGTGGACAAAACTGCAATCGTAGCAGGACATAGAAAGAAACTCTTTAGAACGGGACGTGACGGCATTGAAATATTGGAAGCAACGTGGAATTATCGCTGGCGTAAATCCTAACAATTGCATGACTCTGGCTTTCGGCATGAACGCGGACGGGAACGACAAGCATATATGTCTCTTTGCAAGACTATAACAATGAAGCATCGACGCAATCTCAGTTTAAAGTAATATGCGCTGCCGGGTGATTTGTTGAGAGGAGAAGAAAGACGGAAGGATTCAAATTAATTTGCCAGGTCAAACGAATCAAACTTGTCGATAAATTGTACCAAACAAAGCCTGGTGTAAAGCATACCCTCTGTCCTGTAAATCAAAGTGTTGTAAGGATGAAGTTTGAGCGACTTGAAGCCTGGCCATTCTGTAAGGGTACATACGCTCTTGCGCCTGATGGTCGAAGGGATACAATTGTCGTGGTATTAATTTTTCCGTACGGCAAGTGTTAACAACGCAGCCTACATTGCAGTCTTAGATGAAGTATATTTCGTTGGACATTGCCGCTTTTTAGCTTACTGTCTATAAGTCACGGCCTGGTGAGTCAATGTCGTTAAAGTAGTTATTATTTTTTTTTGCACAACGTCCAGATACACTTTGTTAATCGCCAGTCGACACCAATGTGCAGCAAGCCATAGCGGCACAAAGCTCCGACTGCATCACATCCAGCTCCTCCAGCATCATGCGCAAATCTGTATTGTCAACATGCTTCTGAGGTAGCAAACCGGCAGAACCTATTAGTTTCGCTGGTTTGGAGATTGGCTCCAGATCAATGTCCAGAAGGAAATTCGCTTCCGCAATGTCATTGGTAGGCAGCACTTTTGGCGCCTGTAGTACCGTTGTCGGTGTTAATGGTGACAAAGCCGCAAGCGATAAGAACAAGTCGACTGGCTCTGCCTCAAACTCTAAATTAGTCCCGTCTTCAGCGTCTTCTTCCAAATCCATCACCAAATCGTTTTTCGAGCCAGAGTAAAGTAGCACTTTGCGAGTGAACACCAAATCTCGCTCCACGGCTGGTTCACCAAAAGCGATTTCAATCAAAGGCTTCAGGTTTGGGTAAACTGGTAGCGGAGCCGAATGTGGCGTACTCGGTTCCACAACGACAGTCGTGGTTGGTGGCACCACCTCCACTACTTTGTTGTTTGCCACAGGCTTAACCTTTGGAGGCGGCGCAAGGACCTCTTTTTTCATTGCAACTTTCAGCCTAAGCTTCGTATGCTCTTTTGTATGTTGCCCATTAATTGACTTCCATTTCAACGTCGTTAGCGGCACCGACCTCATCTCTTCCATTTCGTTCTTGTTCTGTTGTACCAGTCCTCGATGCAGCCTCTTCAATTTTAGCGGAAGAAGCCGTCGACTTCGCAGCACCTGCTTTATATTAGAGTGAGCTCGAAGTTTTTTCTTTAACAAATTTGCAGTGTTTTCCATGGCGAGCAAATCGATCGTTTTTACCTTTGCCACAGGCGTCGACTCTTTCCGTGTGGTGTGAACATGCTTATTCGAATTTAGCGCCATGGTTGTTACCACCTTTTCCGGCATAGGGCTAGTCGGGACCACCAGGTTTTGCAGATATTTTCGAGACTGCTGATACTTTTGACTTTGTGCGACCGATAGCGTTAGCGAGTAGTCCAATGCACTGCGTCGCAAAGCATACAGACAATTAATTGCCTGTTCCAGTCCCATTCCTTGCTTAGAAAAAATGGGTTCACTGCGGTGCAACAACACGAGGACCAGCACCGTCAACACCACAATGCAAAAGAGCAGTGCACCACCGAAGAAGAAGCCGAGGAGCGCAAACGCAGTAAGAAGCTGCAGCAGGCCCATAGCTGTCACGAAGCCACTAGCGCGAAAGGTTGGGTTCTTAATGTATCCAACGTCCATGAGGTCTTGCAGCTGCTGCTTCCTGACGCAATGCTGCGTTTGGGTACTCACACGTTGTCGCATTGCTCCGAAAGAGAAAGCAATTTGGTACAATTCAAGGTAGTCGCTTTCTGACTCGTCAGTGGCTCCGTGTAATGAGTTGTCAAAAGGAGCACTACGCAGCCACGATATGATGAGACGACCACTGTCTAGTGCAAAAGTGCTACGTTAGTCCAAGTCTGAAACAAGCGAAGTGCTTCTAAATGCTCTATAGCCGAAACCTTCGAGTGTTCCGACCCGACTTCATTACACCAACAACAATCGTCGATTGTGGAATGATGGCCAGTTTTTGTGTCAATTCCCTCCAATGATGATCTTGGGCGATACATTCAGATTTGAAATGATCGACAAGAGTCAGTATCCATGGAAAAAAATTGACGTCTTTTCTGGTGTAGCGCTAGCTCATTTGTCCTTGTACACAGTCTTGATCCCTTTCCTCAAAAATATTTGCCAAGAGTTTTGTATAGGAGCTCGGTAATTTGAGCAGTTATCCTGTCGTAATAATTGGAATACAGACAACCCTTCAATTGAAGGTTTGAGATATATTGCTGTAGTAACGATATTAGGTGCAGTACTCGTCTGACAGCCGACAGCATTGCAAATGTGATTGTCGAAGTGACTGACTTCACCGCAAAGCAGCAAGGTTCGCATTCTCAGATCGTTTGTGCCTTATGCGCCCCATAAGTGGCGTCTAAATCTTCGCAACAAATTACAGTTACCAGATCAGAGAATAGGCAGAATTAAAAGCTACCGCAACACCATAGGGCGATTCCACACGACCCGTGATTGAGGTATGTTTTTAGCAGAGGGTTATGCTAGGATACGTAATGCCTGAAAGACGAGGCACATCACTTTTATTCTATTTTAGGAAATGCGAATGTTGCATCGACAACTGAATCGATTATGCTAATAGAAAACGTGGTGCACCAGTGCGGCTGGCGACCATGCACGGCGTCGACAGTCGCCAAATTCTGTACACTTCACTATGCCAAACGCCAGCTGAACCATCGCCGACACCCATTAAGCCTTCGATTGGCGATGGGCGTCTGGACTTGGACGCGCCCTCATTCCATTTTTTTCATGTTATAGCAGCGCAGTGACGATTCTAAACGGCGCGGGATTACGTGTGAAAGTTTTTTCAAGTACTGCCTACTCCAGCCAATAAAAAACCGCAAGGATATAGTACCTGATAAACCATCACCTCCGCAACAAGCTTTCTGTAATGTGTGTGAAACTTAACAATGCACTTCACGCATTTACGTGCTCCACATCCTAAAACCAAGTTAAGACGCTCGGTGGAGCTCTTTTCGGGTAGCTTTTCGCAAGTAGATTTTACTTGGCAATGACTGTACCACGTACTGTGCGCATAGGAGACTGCAATCTTGGAGTTTCGTAGCTTCGCCTATAATGTAGGGGCCGCTGCCACGTCGATGCTTCAGGTCACTGGCGCAACAAATGACATCTACGACAGCTCTCGCTGTACTAACATGTCATGACTTCGCGAAAAAACTTTCACAGAGAGCTGCGGAGCTTTCAAAGCTTTGATGCGGCCACACACTCGACACACGACATCGATTCTCGCGGCGATACGCAACACGTGATGGCTTCTTCTCAACGCACTTCTACCTGCTGGAGAGCCGCAACGACGTGACAGAACTCCAAATGTGAATAAATATTTAAGCCAGGACACAGCTATGGCTTTTCAAGTGGCGATTAATGAGATTGAAAACACTAATCGATTGGATCACCGAAATAGCGGATCATGCCGTGAGAAACCTGCACGAGACTGTCGTCTTCAAGCGAGCGAAGTGCCATCTGGAACTCGGTACCTTTGACTTCACTCTTGCGTTTCTCTTCTAGGCGTCGACGAGTTTCATGCACAGTCATTGACTGATTTGGCGTCTCACTCAAAATCTGTTTCACGCCAGCAACGAGATCCGCCAGCACCTCACGCTCCAGCACACTGTGACCCGTATTAATCATGTCCATATCAATAGTGCCCGTTCGAGGATCCATTGCTGCCCGCTGTGTCGCTACGTTCATCAGACGCAGCGCTTCATCGACATCACTTCGAGTCACAGTCTCGCAAAGCTTAAGCTTTGCAAGTGCTTCAGAAATACGAATCAGCGACTCGAGCTGTCGTGGTGTTGCAGTAATATTTTTTTTTGCTGATGCAGCACTGGCACCACCCATTCGGCGCAAATCCAAGTATGCACGAATGAGTCCGTCGCGAGCTTCGGGTGACAAGCGTGGGTAAATGTTGTGCTTGGCATACGAAATGTACTCGGTCAGGAGCTTCATACTGATCAGCTGTGGCGATCCTTCGCCGCCTCGCTTTTGAGCCCGCACACGCGCGCGAGTCTCTTCATCGTAGTACAGCGCAACAATGTGTTTGGCAAGTTTCCGGTCCGATTCGGGTTGCGGCTTGTCGAGAATGAGGTAGATGAGGTCAAATCGCGAGAGTAGCGTGGGTAATATGTTGACATTTTCCACCACTGACTTGTTTGGATTATAGCGCGACTCGATCGGGTTAGCAGACGCGAGAATTGACGCTCGCGCGTTGAGCGAACAGATGATGCCAGCCTTGGCAATACTTACAGTCTGCTGTTCCATAACTTCATGGAGGACGGAGCGCGCTGATTCACTCATCTTGTCAAACTCATCGATACAGCAGATTCCTTCGTCGGATAAAACTAAAGCACCCGATTCAAGCACAAGGTCGTTCGTTTCCATGTCACGGATAAGTGACGCCGTGAGACCGACAGCGGAACTTCCCTTGCCTGATGTGTAGATACTTCGGGGCGAAAGCTTGTGTACATACGACAGCAACTGAGATTTAGATGTCCCCGGGTCACCGCACAAAAGTACATTCATATCAGAGCGCATGCTTCTGCGTTTAGGCGCAACGCCTCCATGTTCATGGTCACCATCGTCTTCGTTCACACTACCGCTACTTCCATCTTTACGTGTACCGCCAAACAGCATGCACAAGATTCCTTTTTTTACGTCGTCTAGCTCCCAGATCGATGGTGCAAGCGAGTGAGCTAAATTCTCATACACTCGAGGGTGCGCTGCAATGCGGCGAAAAGCTGCTAGTTTCCGTGCCCGTTGTGCATCTGCAGCCGCAACAGCATCTTCGTGCTCTTCCGAAGGATCTGGCATGTCTACATCAAAATCTGCCGGACCGATTACGCTTGCTTCCACTTCATCCTTGGCTACAGAGTTAAGAGTTTCCCCATTCTCGCCCTCTTCACGTTGAGTGAGCTCGTCCACGCGACGAAAGTGGACAACATCCACGTACGTTTTAAACACTGACTTGACGACGCGTTGACGCGAGTTTGAGCGCATCGGCACGGCACGGTAAATGCCCGTCACTTCGACTTTATCACCTGGTCGTACGCCATCGACGAGGTCGTCAAATGCAAACAAGAGCACTGTGTATGGTGTCTCACCCTCGGGAATAGCATCGGGGGTCTCCTGCATCTTGATCATTTGCTTGTCTGTGAACGCGCAGCGATTGTGAATCATTTCCATACTCATTCGAGTCTGGCATCGTACACAACTAGTCGGTTCTTCAATGCGACCACGATCCAGAGTCACTTGCGTCGTTGCATGGCACATGGCACAGCGAAAAAAAGCTTCTTTCAGATCCGGTAAAACACCACTACAACGAGTGACCATGCCTTTTAAACACACTAACTGGTCGATATCTGTAGGGTTTAAATGGCGCATGGGTGACACCTCACGCAAATTAAATGGTCGAACCTGTAGTGCCACATTTGTCAAGTTGTCAAGCATTGCGGGTCCCGCTCCGGGATCAGCCAGCAGTGCCTGATACTCCTCGGTTACGACCATGTCGAGAATGCGGATAAGCACTTGGGGAAACAGAATCAACTGATTATACAGCTTTCGCACGCCGCGAAATTGCCTTAAATGTTGTGTGTCAAGATCTAGCACGAGCGACTGAGTTAGCGCCAGTCTGCGCAGTGCTTTAACGTAGTACGGCTCCTCCTGTGCGTCATTGCTTTCCTGTCGAAATTGATGCAGAAAATTACGAAAGAGCTCCATGCTTTCCGATACACTTATATTTGTACCCCACACGACAGCTCCGGAAAATGCCGCCTGTTCCTCCTGCTGCTGTCTCTGGATTTGCGAGTAGGCCGATGCCGACGCAGACACAGACGTGGACAAATGCGAGCGCGGTGAGCTAGGCGGCGACTCTGGAGGTTGTGGCAGTGCCGTCTGAGCGGGAAGAGACATGGTAGACCAGCTATTGTGAATGTTGGCCATAGAGCTGCTGCCAGGCGACGACGGCGCGTTAGAACTCATGCCATCAGGATTTAAGGCGTGTGGTTCTTCTTGCAATTGAAATCTGTCCAGTCGCCACTCACGGCGGCCTAAGTCGCCACGCGGGAGTTGGCGCTGGGCCATTCGCCGCAGCTCTGCCTCCACGTCGTCACCATCTTGTTCGGGTGTAGCATTATCGGCTTCAGCGCCATAGCGGCCTAAATACCGTGGTGCTGGCGTGGCGTCTACTGATGCACTCATCTCAGCAAATCCGTAGCGACCGGACATGTCAGTGGCGGAAACAGCAGACGCAGACATGGCCGAGGCCGAGACAGACGCCGACGCGGGTGACAAAGGAGACTGTGGCTGGCCGTTTTGCCGTACCGACGCTGAGGGATTGAAGACGGAAAGAGAAGGAGGAGACATTGGTTCGTCGCGTGTCAGGTACCGAGGAGCTGGACGCGCTGGACTTGTAGGTGAAGGTGGCGTGGCCGGAGGTGTCCCATTCCCATCCATGTCTCGGCGTATTCCCGCCCAAAGTTGAATTGCGAAAAGATGCAAATTTGTTGGCAAATGTTAGCTTACAAGTTGACATTTTACCTCGCAGTAAACAACCTCTGACATGTATTATATATATGTGCATTTGTCTTTCGCAAACCTTACTACTTTCTCCCCTTTTACTTATGATCATCGAAACTAAATACACGCCATTCAAACTGCGTCCATGGCGGGTGTGGGCACTGCACTGTGATTACTGCGAGATGCACTAGCTGATCCGCGATTTGAGCCCGTCGACGCCGAAAGAGTAGCAGACCCATTTGCCGCCAACATTTCGCGACGCTTCTCCTCAACACGCTTGGCACGGATCTTTGACACAATATCATCCACGTCGCCAGTCTTCAACGTCGCAAACGTGCTCTTTTTCTTTTTCAACTTGAGCTGCTCCAGACGCTTCTTTGTCTCTTCCTCGCGACGAAGTTTTCGCTCTTCTGCAATGCGCTTGCGTTCATTGTCCCGATCAGCAGACTGAAGCACTTTAGCAAACGAGTAAAAGATGGTAAAGAATGCGTCGGGTCCACAGTCCGGGCTCGTTGGGTCTTCACCGTAAAACGACGCTGTTGTCTCAAATCGCTTCATCATCGCATCCAAGTCCTCAGTAATTTGTTCCGAAGCTTTCTTAGCACGATCCGCAAACGGTTTTATCACCTCTTGAAAACGATCTGAAATCTCTTCGTCCGTCTCGGTTTGTGAATACTTTGTTTCAGGCAATTTCGCGTGCAATGCCAATTCGTTTGATATGAGATTGGCCGCTTTTCGAACAGCACTTTCCCCCGCCTTGAGCATCTGAATCGTGACACGACTGGCGCTTTCAATTGATGGTAGACTCTTGTCAAACCCGAGAATCGACGGATTTTTCGCACGCAAAACTTTTGCCACGTAATTGAGCAAATTAATCGAGTTATCCGCTGCCTTCACCTGGTTCAATTTAAGCAAAATATTCAATTTAAACCCTTTTGCACCACCGCGAGCCGTGCCATCATTTAATGCGTTCCCGAGAGACAAGACCACACGAAAAATTTCTTTAAGCATTTCACATTGTTGTAGTTCGCCACACGCATTCGACACGGACGCCATCAATTTTCGCTGTTCCTCGACATAGGCGTCAAACTGCCAAGTTGCATGAATCGCTTGTAATCGCGTAGTTAATCGAGGCACACACGCCATTTCACGAAAGTATTGTTCAGCATCGCCCAAGAGCTTCGGGTCCCCAGTGTAGCCCCGCACAGCGTCAAGTTCTTCGTCTTCAGGAGCAAATTGAAGAAGTGACGACACGCGTTCAACAGAAAGCAACTCCTTGTCAACGAGCAACACGGCGTTCCGAAGTTTAAAATACGGCAATCGGAACCGCGCCAGCATAATCCCAATATTATTCGCCCGCTTTGCATCAATCAATGCAACGCGTGTAGGTGCTCGTCGCTTTGTGGGTTTCTTGGCTTCCGAGTCTTTTACCTTTAGCGGTTTGTTCACGAAAATATCCGACAATTGGTCGACAAATTTGACCAGCACCACGTCCTTTTTTCCAGCCACGGGTTTCGCCTTCGCTCGTGAGACATTCACTGCCACAGCCTCATCCCTCGAAAACTTCTCCTCTTCTTTCGCAAATATTTCCCAAATCGTACCAGATGTCTCCTCGCTCTTAACTGCTTCCCAGTATAAGTTGCGAAGCTTCGGCTTCGGAGGTCCTGCTACTACTGCTTGTTCCTTTACTGTCAGAACCGCACTAGACAAGTCCTCCAAGATCAATGCATCTGGTGTGTCTAATAGTTTTGGATCTAAAGACTCGGCGGTCATCCTTAACTCGAGCTGTGCACGCGGCATTCCCATCTTCAATAACTTAAAATACTTGACATATTGTGGATGCTCGCACACCTTCACTTTCCTGTCGCCTCGTGCTATAATCTCTTTCCCCTCTTCATCAACTAATTTGTCAGGAGTTTCAAGGAGATCGCCATTCAATCCCTCTGCTGCTGCTTTGAGCTTGACTTGCGGCAGTGGCATCCCCATTTCTAGCAACTTGAACAACTTGGCGAATTTTTTGTGCTCTTTGACAGCAAATTGCTCCAAAGCTTGTGTTTCACCCTCTATCTCGTTTCCATTCTCGTCAACCAACTTATCAGGTGTTTCCAGCAAATTGGCATTAAGGCCCTCAGCAGAAAGTTTAACCTTCACGTGTTCCAACGGCATTCCCATCTTCAACAGTCTAAAAAACTTGGCAAACTTTTCGTGGTCCTTCACTTGTGTGCCTTTCGATCTCGTCGCTTTCACTCTCTGTCCTTCCTCATCCACGAGCACATCAGGAGTAGCCAGCAACTCGCCATCCAGACCTTCAGCGGACGCCTTAAGCTTGACTTGCTCTATTGGCATCCCCATCTTCATCAGCTTAAAATACTTGGCAAATTTTTCATGGTCTTTCACTTTAACAGCAACTTGCGAGGGTTTTGCATCATAAATACTTCCATCTTCATTAACAAGAGCATCCGGAGTCAACAGAAGTTCCGCATCCAGTCCTTCCGCCACCGCCTTCATCTTAACGTGTTCCAATGGCATACCCATTTTCATCAACTTAAAAAGTTTTGCAAACCTTTCATGCTCTTTGACTGGGACTCCCTCAAAACTTTGCTTCGACTGCTGAGCAATGTAAATCTTGCCTTCTTTATCCAAAAGCTGGTCTGGTGTGTTCAGCAAAGACGCATCGAGCCCCTCAGCCGAAGCTTTTAATTGAATATGCTCCATAGACATACCCAACTTCAGCAGCTTGAACAGCTTAGCGTATTTTTCATGCTCCTTAACTGGAATACCAGCAAATTGAGTGATGTGCGTACTCACCTTTACCGCATTTCCGTCTTGATCAAGCAGCAAATCCGGTGTCTCCAAGATTGAGCTGTCCAGCCCATCCGCCGACATCTTAAGCTCAATATGTGATACGGGCATTCCCATCTTTTTTAGCTTGAAAAACTTGGCAAACTTTTCATGTTCCTCAGCTCGCGTACCTTTCTTTTCACCAAAGTCTTCATCAGGTTTAATGAGCTGCATCATTTTGTCAGGCGTTTCGAGAATCGACGGATCAAACACTTGTAGCTCGCTACTCATTTTAAGTTGCACATGTTGCAAAGGCATTCCCATCTTTAAAAGCTTGAAATACTTGACCAAGTCAGGATGGTCTTGAGCCAAGACACTCGAGGCTGTCTCCTCGTCATCCGTCTCGTCCGCAGTAATATCCGACAGCGCAAGCTCATCGTGATCGCGATCTTTGTTTTCCATCAAAAGCACTGGCCCTATTCGAAATTGGAAAGCGGGATCTTGGTCTGCGCACTTTTGCAAAAATTGCGCATATCGGTCGCGCATTTTCAACAACGTCTTGCGATCATCATATCCCAACTCGAAGTTGCGCACTTCTTCGACTGGAGCCAGCAAGGTTATCTGTTTCATGACCTTTTCCGATAATGCCCACATCTCTTTTCCAATCACCCGATCGACAGGAATAAAGAGCAATTGCTGTAATATCGATAGAAAACATGCTTGGAGCTCGTGGTCGTTCGTCACACTATCAAACAAAGAGCGAAACACACTTTCCAAAGAGGCAAGATCCGTCTGCTCATAAATCGTGTCTTTTCGATCATCCTCCATGAATTGTTCAAACACATCAATTTGCTTCTCCATATTGTCCAATTGATTTCGAAGTTGCGTGACTGAACTGCTAATAATACTGTTGCCTCCAATAGCAAATCGTGCTCCACTGCGAGTGTCCAAAGGAAGTGAAGACCGAGCGATGGCACCATCAGGAGATAGCGCTGCCAAGTCGTGATCTACAGGTGATGGTGGAGCACTTCTGCTTGCTGACAAACGACTACTACCCAAGTCATCTGCGTTCTTGCTAATAGAGGACCGCCTCCCACCAAGAGTCTTCAACGTGTCAAATCTCCCGACAGGAGTTCCAGGACAAGTTCCGAGACCACTTACGGGTGAGTCGGTCGATCGAGCGCTGAGAAGAGGCGAAGGACTGTTCCTTGCAATGTGCTTGGTCGGCTTCGATGATGAAGTAGCTGGAACACCGATATTCGGGGAGTGAATACCATAAAATTCGTCGTTGGGTGAGGAAACAGGTGTAGAATTGGTGAGAGGGTACTTGGTACGTTGAACAGCAAGTGACTTGGCACGAATTTCTTCAAAGTAGCCCGCCATCTTAAGTGCCATAAAATCGGAACGAATCGCAAGTCGGTCTTCTAGTCGGATGGCCTTATTTACAATAATATTCACAAAACTCAGTACGTCTTCCTTAAATACAAGCGAATACCTAGTCGACTTCAGCGCATCCCGCAAGCAGCTAAAGCGAATAGTTTCGCCCTTGGTCTCTTTATAATGATCGAAAGCCTCAATCACAGCAGAATGGCCCGCTGCGCTATTGTAGCACACAATGCCAAGTAACTGGAGCGTATTTTTTTTCAAATCCCCATTTTCCGTGTGAAAACACAAGGCGACTCGCTTGACAAGCCCTGGAGTGTTGGTTATTGCTTCAACTCCGGCGGTAAAGTGCGTCAAGGAACGTAAAATTCGTAGAATCACTTCACACACACGCGTTGCCTTTTCAAACTTGGAATTCTCAATCGGGAACGGTGACGGATCAGGGAGCTTCATTGTAAGATAATCCAAGCCAAAATGAGCAAGAAACGCCTCTAACCAGTCAGTCGATGCAATCGCAATCTTAGCTCGAAGAGCCTCCAGATCCTTTAACCCTTTATTATCCCACTTCAGCTCGACCAAATTTTCAGCAAATTTCTCCGCTTCGGTTGCATTAGACTTGGTATGTTCTTCATTTGCGTTCTGCTGTGCATACCAAACCACGTGCCACTTGGTCTCCAGTGACTCAATCCGAATCAATTCGTCCATCACATCTTCTGGTACTCCGCGCTTTAGCATCAGTTCACGGTACATTTCATCCACTGTGTCCCATTTGGGTGGCCGTGGCGGTCTTTCCTTTTCCTTTGGCGCGGCGCCACCTGTTGGGATTCTTGTCGCAAAGAAATCCCGAAAGTATTGCAATTTCTCATTGAAATTACCATCAGGGACAGGATTTGACATGGAAATGGACGATCGAAAAAAACTATTGCGTCGTGGCTTCGACGACGTCGGATGATTCGTCTCTTGTTTTTCGGGATCGCGTCGAAATTCCATCGCAAGTGGCCACGCAGTTGGATCTTGCTGCAATTGCATTGCATGTTTGACAATTTGCTCAAACGGCATGTCATCGATTTTTGTTTTGTGAAGAATCTGGAGAATATCTCCAACTTTGACACGCCCTGTTGACTCGACGTAACCAGGTTGGTTTCCAGCCAATGGTCGAAAACCCTTTACGACAGCACCACGCTGAGGTTTGTCCCGTTCAATGTGTCGTGCTCGTAAATCTAATCCTAACGGTCCAGGCGTCGGTACCTCGACACGAAAGACAAGCGCACGGTCATTCGCATTCGGATCACTGCTAAAAAATGGACTGCCACTGGTAGTAGACATGGCGGACGGTGTATTCACAAACGAATTCGAATTGATAAAACTTGGCGACTCCCGCACTGCATTGCCACCGCCCAGCGATCCGCGGCGCTTGCGCCACATCCACGCGATCTAGGTTCGCCTTGGCGTTTGTTCTCTCGTCGCCTTCTTCTTTCACGTGCTCTGAAGTTCTCGGCTTCTTCTTCTTCCTTGTTCTGGTGCTCTCGTCTTTCACTTTTCTTGCTTGACAGGAGGTGAAACTCACCGAGGTGCTAGAGTCCGGACCTAGCCCGGGTCGAAAGCTGTCGAGGCGGGGCGAGCTTGCACTTGGCTTCCTTAATTGAGCTTTCTGTGGGGGGGACAGACGAGGGTCCGCCCTTCGGTGGTACAGGGTACCTCCTCTTATAAGTACCAGTACTATTTTGTGACCTTAACCGAATACCGCAGTACTAATACCGCTGCATAATGCACCCAAATTTACTGAAATATACACACCCGCACCGCTTCAAGACTAATTTAAGGTCCTAGCCTACATGCGCAAAAGAGCAATCCGAAGAGATTTTTTAAGGCATACTTCCGCTTATGGTGAAAAATCAAAGACGCGATTTTGACCTTACTCATCTTACGCCAACGTGTTTCAGGTGAAAAAGCTCCGCCGTCCACCTTGGCGATATTCAAACATTCACCCTTTTCGCGGTCTGATAATGCTTACAGTTAGTCCCGGTTAGCTTATATAGAAGCGCCGCCTCAGATTAGTGGATCCAGAAGTCCGCGCGAATCGATGCATAAATAGAATCGATAGACACAATTTTCTGTGTTTCGGACAAGTGAGTTGCTCTAATCATGGCGCGGTATGGGCTCTTTTACTCCTGGCTATCAACTTGACTGTATCAAGTGATGACGAACTGTCGTCTAGAGCTGCTCGCTATGTGATACACATCTCTACGAAGATGCTCTTGCCAATTCTGTCGACAACCCAATAAGGAGGAAATTGTTGTCTAGCCTGAATATCTGGTAGAAATCGTGCGCTCATATCACAATTTTTCTAACTTGCGTCGATGTGCATGCAGCGTGGACCATGGGTTGCAGAACGACACTCCGTTGGCTTCAACGGCGAGTGTCCAGCCGAGTGAAGCTGTACAAAATAAACTGCTTCACTCGCATGTTGACCTCGTCGACGCTGTTGTGAAGTGCAAGCAGATGATATATTTTCTTGTACTTTTGTACCCAGCGCTTTTTAAATTCCTTTCATCATCCTTGACGATTTGTGAGGCGTAAAAAGCACCGAGTCTCCGCCCCTTTGAGCCACCAAACAAGTACGGTAGTCAGCATAAAAAAATCTTGCGGGACTATTAGACTGACTCGGAGAGGTCGCGTGCTCACACTGGGTAATTCATTATCAATATTCTAGACATCCATGATATCCAACGAAACCTCTAGGGTCGTAGCCGTCGGATCTATAATCATGCGAAATAAATTACGCTGTGACGCACCTCGTCTTTTTATTCTCCTCATCGATGTTATTGACTGTGACCTGGGCTTGTCCAGCACAAAATTCAATTAAAGACCGAGAAAGGAGTGCGTGAGTGCAAATTGAGTACACTAATCGGTTGCTAAATAGCGATGAGAGATGCACAGTCTTGCGAGCATGTTGCTTTGTTGAGCGCGATATATGCAGGGCGCCATTTAAGAATAAGATGAGTCTTAAGCTTGGTGGTGCGAGCCGTAGGCAAACGTGTTGAGCCCGGACTTTGTCGAGAAGGGTTATTTATCTCTTCTGTATCAGATGCCATGGTTGATTAGTCGCAATCGACCAAAATAACATTTGTCTTGCTTTCCTTGAAAGAGAACAACCGAAGAGGGTGGTGCGAGTGTGGTGTTGCAGAAATCTTATCGATATCCGACGGCAAAGCATCTTTTCCCTTGATCGTATAATATGAGCAAGAATAGTGTGTTAAGAATGTCGTCATTTCAGGCACCGAAAATGCACTAGATATGATCGACAAAATGATTTGAGGTTTTCGGAAAGCGACATTTGTCATAACAGTGAGACATGACTAAAAACTATCGTTACGAATCCAAGGTCTTAATGAGGGGAGTGTTACAGCGTGCACGAACTTTGTGTGTGTCATGTAATCTATACTATACTTTTGAAATACCTCATGTACATCAATACGAAGGCAGTGCTTAACTTAAAGTGCTGTCAGAACAAAAGCAGTGCATAATCCAATGATCACTGCTTAGTGCATATAAGGGGAAACAAGTGTGCTAACCACTTAGATTTTCATCAATAAAGCTACAAATTTGAATTTCAAGAGCTTTTTGAGTCAACACTTTCTTTGGCGTCAAGTAGATAACGATGTGCGACTGGAACTTATTCTTGAATTCAGAGAAAGGTCGGAGACTTGAACTCACGCTCTTTTTCAGCAAATGACTAATACAGCCTAACAGCCAGCAAAGGCTGAGAAACTAATTAATGAACGAGGCCCAGTTTACATCGCTGACGAAAAAGAAAGTCTAGGGTTTTCGACTGTATTTAATCCTGCGGAAGGTTGAAACTGGTTAGAAATCAATTCAGGCATAGTACCGTAAGTTGTTATGGCCAAATACGCGAACAAGTACGTGGATATGCTAACTAATTCAGCAGGCACTTTAATGACGCTCAAGTCCATCCAAAGCGCTCATCAAAGGTGGCGGACTTTGATATGGCGCAAGCTGAGATCCTAAATGCACTAGAAGCTGATGAGATGATTATGATAAGTAGTACGTGGTGTGCTGTATTCGAGAATTTGTACAAAGATCCGTTAAGGAGATTGCCTTCAGTAACATCTTTTGCGTTCAACGCATCGCAAATCATTACGTGTATAAACACTCTTGCAGACAAATGGCCACGCGATAGGCTGACGTTGAAGAGGTGGTGAGCATAATTGTGAATATCCATGCCCAGCTTAGCGTTGACTAATGCACACATTAGTTCTGTTGTGTAACTTTTATTTCTAAGTTATGAAGATGGAAAGATTTTTACTTAGCTGTTTGGGTGGCTTTTTGTGGTGGTCACTGCGTCGTCCTCTCATACGGGTCCACCGCCAGCTACACCGCTCCATTACTATCGTCTAAATTTTAATCACATCACATCCACTAATGTAAAAGGAAACCGTATATTCTTTACGAGATTTGTTTCTATTTTCACACATTACCGACAGTTGACACATTTCACCCAGTCATTTCAAAGTATGCCACTTGATCCACTTAAATAGCCTCGCATTTCTCAGAGTTTGTCGAAGCTTATCTCTATGAAGAATTGCAAGCTCAGATTGGCTAGGTAGTGTAGGAAGATATCATATCGCTTTGTCAAAGTGGGCACTTTAAGATCACTTATGGCTGGATTATGAAGCGGAATCAAGAAGATATGCAGAATTTTGAATGCTCAGAAACTCTCCTGGGTAATGCTAGGCAGCGACCAATAGATATTTTTTAAAAGGTGAGCAGTATTCATCTTCTTGTCACACATCTGGCAGCCAGTCGGCTGAGGTTTCGTACTATTTGCTGCAGTAGCGGAGATAATACATGTGTGTTATTTATGTACTAAATAACCTTTAAAGAGGGCAAATAGTTTTTCTTTCCCTGAGCAGCCATTTACCGTTACTTGTATATAAATTTGGAGCCTCCTCCGACATGCGTTGAGGAAAAGCGTGTTCGCTGAATAATACCATTTCTATGGCGTGAGTCGGATCTCAACCGTTCACATCTTCGTGATGGATTATGATACGATTTATAAAGTCTTTGTTAAATAAGATGTGTTGATTTTCACATGGTCACTATAAAGATCGTGCATGGAATAGAACCTGAGAGCGATATATTTGCTTAGTAGATTCTAATATACTTGCACTGTACTTGCGCGCCAGGCATTGCTGTTTCCATCAAGAAAATATTAAATTTGATATTTAGGTATTATGAACTCAATAAAGCGTTGTGGCCGACTGACATTTAATCTTCTGAGAAGTGTAACCATTCAATTGAAGTTGTGGTGATAGTTTGCTTAATGATATTGCGGCTGACAAGGACATATTTATGAAAGACGTGAGGACGTAGCCTGACTAATATCGATCAGTGTGGAACTCTAGCAGGAGGTCACCTCGCATCTGCATAAATACAGTTCTCTCATGCGTCCAGAAGCAGTTATCAATATCGAACAATTTGCTTTAAAATAGACCTTATTTCTCGTCAGAGCTTACTTAGTGTCGAGCCAATGTATTTTGGTGGGTTCTGATGAGTGGGGTACAAGCATGCTAAAGGCAAATGAAACAGCTGATCCCAAGCTGCAGAGCTTCCACAGCTCTGCTGTAAGAAAAACGTTTTGCCAAGGACTTCTATTGCCGCGTGTAGCTCGAGTTTTTCAACTTCGG
Source organism: Plasmopara viticola (assembly GCA_001695595.3). NCBI lineage: Eukaryota > Oomycota > Peronosporomycetes > Peronosporales > Peronosporaceae > Plasmopara > Plasmopara viticola. Next base: position 214,827 of record MBPM02000033.1, read on the forward strand.
CTCTACACCCTACACTACCGTGGAATTCTTAGCAACTTAGTAATTCTTGAATGTTCGAAAAGCTTTTTTTAGCGCGTCAGATATGACACGATCCTGTCTGACTTTGGTAAGCTGTACTTTAAGACTGAACGACAGCTGATCAATTTAAATTAAATATTTGATACTCTCATGATACTTCCTCATTACCGACCTATAACTTTGTCATTAATAAATTTTACATAATGACGACCTCGGCGCCACTTCGCTCGGCAAATTATCACGGGAAGTTTTGAAGGCACATTGAAATAAATACTGCAAAAATGCGTGTTTGAGGATTAAGCAATTTGCTATAATCTATGAAGAGACAGAGAAGTCTCTCAGATAGAGGGGTACTACTTTTTTTCTTCTTATCCTTGTCCATTGAAAACTCTCGTAATGTGCTATCCGTCAATGATCTCACACAAGTAGGCAGTCGTAATATATACATGTATGCTTATGTGTCCGCTTTTAAGTTTCTATAAGCATGCTTGGACCGGGCTGTCCAAGATGACCATGGTAAAGGGCAATATGACTATGCTCCACATCCATCTTGCATTTGGCGGCGTATTTTGCGTCAAACGATGCTTCGCCCACAGACGTTGACTTGATGTGCATGAAGTAGGAATTGCTGTTTCTGACCAACTAATCACTACCGCTTGCTCTTAGCGGTCAATAAGTGAGCCTTCATCTTTGTTCGCTGCTGCCTTGATGTACGTCCGAAGCTCATCTCTGTAAATACCCCCGAAGCTGAGGTAGTCTCGAATATACTATATACATGTTAAGATAACGATCGTGCCATTTAGTAATAAGCGTCTAGGAAGCAAAAAATGATTTAAGAAAGCCCATGTCCCAAAGCAGAAACGTGATTACATTTATTTGTGTTAAATTATTCGAAGTAGACGCTTTGGCAAGCAAAACAAATGATAAAAAAGCGTCTGACGGGTGTGTGTTCTAGTGATGTTATCGAGCCTGAGTGCCTCCCTCCCTTCATCATCAACGATTTTACTTTAGTTTAAGCTTGGTGAGTATCAGCATCGCTTTAATTGACAAAAAAATGTTATTCAATAAGCCTTCTTGCCTTCATTTGTTTCCCAATTCCATGACTGGCAGAATTTTTTTTTTAATTTGGTGACTGCTAGTAACGCTTGCATTGGAGCGATTACGCTCGAAACTTCTGATTTGTGTTTGCGCTTGTGCTTTTATATCGTTTTGGCCTGAAGTGATGTCTTTGTATCCTCACGCAGCCATAATATGCGTTGATGATTGAAGCTTTGACGACCGTGTTGGATGGAATGCGTTGTCTTTTCTCATCTTCAATATTTTAAAGAATCGACATAACGGAGGTGCCCGCGTACCTTTACTTTCCCGTGAAACTATTCTTTTATCTTCCTTTAACTTGTCAGGATTTTTAAGGATAGTGCCATTTTAAGCATCCGCTGCTGTTCTAAGCTTGACTGTGGCAGTGCCATATTTAGCACTTTAAAAAACCTGGCAAACTTTTTGCGATTCCCTTCAGCAAACTGCTCTAAAAATCATGTCTCACCCTTGAGCTCATATATTTATTTGTCAGCTTATAGGAAATAATAGTAAGAGGAAACAATACTGATTTTGTGTCGTTTGGTCGAGAAGGATCCCGACCACAAAATTGTCGAACGCTTTATGCTTTATACGTCGATGCTGTGTCACCTAAATTTGGTATGAGAAATGAAATGTTGTCGACCTGACATGCCTCACCGAACTACTCTACATTTAAAACGTTTGCTCTAAATGTCTACAGTTTCATGTAGTCTCTACTTTATTTTGAAGCTTGTGTTTAATATCTTAAGAAACCGGTACCATTCATTGGTGTCAGAATGCTTACGTGCGCTTATTCAATTTCGATCTTCGCGTGTACATCGTGACATACCATCAGTGCGAAACTTAAAGAGTAATCTCACAGCGCAGGCTGCACCACCGGTACTAGAATCTAGCTTTAAATATTTACGAGACCCTCCTTCTACCTGTATGGACATTCTATGGTGTGCGTTCGCCAAGCCACAAACAGACTTTTCATAAAAAACTTTCACCTTCAGCAATTCTGATTGGCATGTTTTTGTATCTAGTGACAACTATCAGTTAACGCATACTCCTCGACCGCCACGCAGCAATCGTAGTCATCTCCACTTCTTGGCAAAACTGGGGGAAATTTACGATCCCATATTGGTCAGATAATCTGCGGTCTCATTATTTGATTTTGTTAAGAGAGGCCTATGGCATTGGTCAGATACATTCTTCGAGCTCTTGCAGCAGCCCAATAAGTTCGTAAGGTTGATTGTCATACCAGGTAATCTATACAACATGCTACATGTTTCGTACCTGCTATTGTCAAGTTCCACTATCTACACCAATGTTTAGCCCATTTAAACCAACTTGACCTCGCAACACTTCATCAAGTAGTAGTCATCATCACCCAACTATAGTCAATACTGTAGACTGACTGCCTTTTCATTAAAAGTGCCCTTTCAACCGCAAAGGTGATATAAAGTCGTGGCTTAACCGCAACGCTAGAACTAGCGGTGTTGACATCATTGAGAAGGCAAAGTGCGACACACGCCATTGTGGATGAAGAAAACTGTACAGCACCTTTTGACGTATTCCAACAACGCCGCAGTACGACAGTCCAAATCGGTTTCTGACAAGTAAAATATTGGTCCAATTACAATCTCCTAACTATCTAGACGATTGTAGTTTGACCATTAAAAGCAGGGTGTGACTAAAGCATGACAAAAAGCAAGCATTTGTTAAGAAACCGTTATTTATCCGTTGTCACTGGCTAAATTACCGGATAAGGTAAGTAGGCAATATAGTTACATTATTCCCGAATTACATACGCATGAGTACTATCCAAAGGAATAAATAGACTCAGAACAGATGCTAAGTCCGGATGTCCCATAATCATCAGGAGCCAAGTGACTCTATAAATTCAGGATCTGTAAAAACCAGATGGAGTAAGAAAAAAATGTAGCCTCTGGGGTTGAAGCATTGGGTGACTTAGATCCATTGTGTTAGACCAAGGCAAGAATACGTGAGAACTCTTTATTAAATATCGCTACTCCATTTGCTTTACGCAACCAGCACTCTTCCGCCACAACCAACTTCGTCTTACTCACCACTCAAGCCTCGTTTGGCAACCGACCGTTAGAGAAGCTTTTTCCGCGACTGTACTAGAGAGACCGTTGAAGCTCAATTATCGAAATCATTCTGATCCTTGAATCCTCGTCAGCCCGCACTTCCTGGGTATATACGACATAAAAATAGAAAACACTGGGCATGTATCGTTGGATAGACAGCTCAAGACAAGCCATGGTTGAGTACATTTTTATGTGACCTAGAAAGAGGTCTGTCTAATTTGATGCCCCACATCAGAATAGACCAAAGACACATTCACTCTACCTTAGCGAAAGCAGACGCTACTGGAGCACTCGAGTGTTGCCGATGCTACTTTTGGCGGGTCGCACTCACTAATTTGTTTTGTCTTGAAAAAATACTCGTATATTATACGGCAAGTGAGTCAAAGACAAACGAGACGGCTTACCGGGACAGTAATTGCACGGACATTGGCATAGGGCCATTTTTAAATTTGTGATGCTGTACAATAGTTGTTTGATGGAATGAGAATTGCTGGAGACAACTCATTTATTCTACTCTCCGATCCTGCACAATACAGTAGAAGCAAAACTTATATTTAGCACCTCCAAACTATATACCAGCTTGTCACAGTGCGAAGGTCAGAAACGAGGCCTGCATTTATTGAAGGTTAATCTCGAATCGAACTAGCTTACGACGGATGTAGGTCCTGGCAATTGAAGGTCGAATTAGGTTTATGATAAAGCTGACAGAATTCGTCGTCGAGTCACTGCTACGTTGACCTGAATTAATGAATCAGTAGCAACTGCGTACAGTAACCATTTCAGTCGCAAGAGCTACAAGACCCCAAAAAGTTCCGCATCCACGACAAAGAGCTCTGTAAAACGTAGTTTTTTAATGTCCACCAGAAAAGCACGTATTTAAAGTAGAACGACAGTTTCATTGTGTAAGTGACTAGATGAGCCAAGGCTCTTACTATCGCCGCTTGATGACTTAGTAGCGATTAATAGCCTTCCTACCCTGATTATTTTTTCATTAGAACGTTGAGAAGTTCTATCTATTTTATCCTTTAATAGCGGGCGAGTGACCATGGTTTGTCGTCAGGTGCGTCATTAGACAAAAGTATAACAATCTGATTTTAGGATGTTCCTCAATTTTAAAAAGCGCATTTCTCCACAATTGGCGCTGCCACTAAAGTTGATGCCCCCTCAAGACCCGGCACAGCTGTCCATGTGCTAGGGACACCAAGTCTGCATTCATCCACACTTGTCTGTTTGGAGCATCTAGAGCAAATACAGTGCGTCGGGTAATCTTTTCATATCTTGGCAAACAACTTTCATTACACTTTTATTCAACAAGTTGCCAAGCTACTCTTTCGGCATCTAAATAGTGTCTAAAGCGACTAAACTAGATTATAATTGTGACTCAAAGACGTAGAGTCGCGGCACGCATCCAAACTATAAGTCACATAGTGAGCTGAAGATGTATCCAGAGTAAGCACTGAAGTTCCTATAATTTTATAATGGGTCTGTTGGTGCAGTGGTGTTTCTACCTCCGCGCCAGTGACGAACCTCACTGTGATCGAAAAATTGACGGGTGATGCTGTTAGGAAGATTTACAATTAGTAAGTCGAAAGTTGATAACTTGCGATAAATACCGAAGGCACTGTCGTGAGGGACTCGTTACAGCAATTAGCCATAAGATTTACTAGGAGTAGTCTTTTATATATACAAGACTGACGACTTGTCGTTGCCTCAAATAATGTGCGGCAACTGCACTACGATTATCTACAGCAGGAATTTGCAGCATGCAGTGTGAGATGAGGGCCACGACCACGCCTCCTCTACGGAAACTGAGATACTATTCAAAACCTGATTAGAGTGGGCCATATGGCGCTACTCTTTTACCCGGTATCGCTCAAAAAACTTTAAAAGTTAATTTTATACTGCTTCGCTCTGCTCGAGAAACTCATGACGCAAGTAGTAGTATCTAAAACATCACGCCGGAATTTTTTATCTTACCGTAATTTACAAAAATGTTGAGTCTTGATTGGTTGTGCATCCAGCGACAATAACAAGGATCGAAAGTGCATACCGTTCCGATCAGCTTGCCCTTGTATTTTCCAAAAGTAAGTTTATTCGACATGTTGTCAATTATGTGCATCTACATACATAGGGTGCTAATTTTTTTATGAAAAAAAAAACTATCTTGAACTTTAGACTAGACCAACTGTTGCTATATCTCAGTGGTCGAGCTGATCTGAAACCACCCTGAAATCAAATCGATGTACCTTTCGCTCAAAGGTGGTCGAGAGTTTGCTTCAACGAGATGGCAGCTGGTCCGAAAGAGGGTTCCAAGAATGTTCTTGGTGGTAAGGTATTAATATTTCTTCACTCCAAGTTTCTTAGCAATAATAATTCGTATATGACGATTTGAGGCAAGTTAAAGGAAAGAGGCTGGAGCAAGTTAGACGCATAGCTCTAATTATATCGTTTGGCTCCGTAAACATCCATCCCTAATCAAGAAATGCTTTAAGCATGTCGAAGCTTTATAGATTAAGATAAAAGAATATTTTTCCAATCAATAGCTCATTTCAAATGATTAGCTGATCACCATTAGAATGGTCAGTTTTTCTTTTTACGCTGTAGAGTACTCTAGCAACCTTGCCAGTTAAGCGATCCAGCGTTAGTTCTTGTACGAACACAACCAAAACAAGCATGTTTGTTCCCTGGTAACCAGCGTTGACACCCCGAACATGAATAGCCTGAGGTACATCACCTTCCGTCAGACGGCTAACGTCAGCGATGAAGACGCGATTTGTTAGAGACCACGTTTGATCGTCAAGAAGACCATTCACCATCTCAGAAGTAAGATCACCGTTATTCAAAGCAACTTTAGCGATCTCGTTGGTAAAGTGGTGGAAGTCATAGTCATGGCTGATGTCAAAGGTCTGTTACTAATCCAATGCAGACGTTGAAGTTGCGACTGCTCGAACCAGGGTGAAGAGTCGGAGGAGCCGAATCGAACGGACCCTGAAACTCTTAGACAGCAGCAGAAGCAAAACTACCGCCCTGTTCGGCAAAAGGAAGGATGATAACACAGTTAGCGTTCTTAATAGAAGCCGAAAGCTGGAGATCAAATGCAGCATTAAGCTGCATCGACTGCTTACCAACAATAGCACGCTGGTACAACCGTTAAGCATAGCAATCGTTCTACCGAACCTTTTTCACGGGCTTAGAGATACCCTGAGGGTCCTTCAAATGAACAAACGGAACATACAGACGAGAAGTCGTGAAAAGCATGTAGGTCCCATCAATTGTAGGCTCAAGCTAGTTAGCCGCAGCACCCCAAGCAACTGCAATCGAACCAGCGACACTAAGATCATTGTACATTGGGTTTGGATTGGTCGCAGAAGCAACCATTACTGAACATACATTGCCACTCAATAATGTTGCTCCCGTTAGCGTCATATTATCGATGCATCGACACCAACAGCTGAAGTGCCCTGATTAACGCGGAAACGAAGACGTAGTTGTGGATTAGCCATCAGCTCCTTGAAAATGGGTAAATCAGTTGGGTAATTTTGAGCATATAGTTCCATGTCCCCATAATTGCACCAGGTAAACCAGCGCCAGCTTCGAACGCACCGCGACCAAGTTGATTAGCAATGGTAGACGTGGCAGATGCAGCACCAGTAGACGGCCACGACATAGATGAGTCAGCTCCAGCATTTGAAAGGTAAGAGAGAAGACTTTCAGTAAAACCATCATTTGCTACCGATGCCGTACCAGAAATAGTACCGGCGGTGAAGGTAGTAGAGATTGCTGTGTTATTCGAATACCCGTCTCAGGTAGTAGCGGTTGCACTACCGTACTTGGTAAATTGAGCAGCACCCGGGGATCGAAACGATTCAGCACCAGGTCTCTTAACAGACTTAGGTCTGTAATTGGTCTGAGCACGAACATTGTTCCAGAACAGCTTGTAGTCTGACATCGACGAACACAAAATCGGTTGTCTGCATTCTGTACATTTGTAGCGTGCGTGTTCTTCATCGAAACCTGATATGGTAACATAATTTAATCATCACGGAGGCAGGCAAATCCTTTAATACCATTTAGCTGGGACGTAGCATCGATAGCAATAACACCGTTTTGGTATGAGCCCTGGTTAAGGTCGATAACGAAAGATACGCGTTTGCCAGAGAAAAGTTCAATCCTCGAATCACTCTTGAGCGAGCTCTGGCAAAAATATTGGTCGGAAAGTAGTGTTTCAGACATCATTGAGATTCTATATGGCATGTGACATACTTCACAAAAAAGTATTATCATGGAACTCGTCGAGCTGATCACATCTCATCACGATCTCATCGAACTTGTCAAGCGTAATGGGGTTCATCTCGATAATAAATTTGAGTCAAACGAGATCGCAAAGCCGCTTCCGAATAAAAGTTCATATCTGCTTCTACTTAGACGCTTAATCTTGATGTAGGACACTGAACGGCTGTTTATAATGGAGAATAATTTGATAGCATGGGAGAAGCGACACCTTTCAAGTATGGGTCCGGGCGATACAATACCAAACAATATCAAGGTAAGTATGGCGATTACTGCTAAGGCTTCTGTATGTTTGGCTCTAGTTCAAGCAGCACAAAAGACCGGATGGATTCAAGAACATGACAGATCTGAATTTGTCAATTCTGTATAAATATGTTTTTGTGAATATAGCAATTATGTATCGTGAGTTAACAATTCCAGCTCCCAAGCTGGTCAAAGCCCTCCAGACGGGTTAGCGAAGTCTTAAAGCAAACAAACTAAATGGTTCAGGCTCTATTATCCATCTCCACCCAGCTTTGTATGAGAAAGCGCTCAAAGGCAAGTAAGGCAGGTCGTGGTGTTAGACTTGATAGCACACGTCATGAGATCAAGAAAGGCTAAGGATCCTTTTGGAGTAGAATTAAATCTGAGTTTTCGACAGCGTTAAATTCAGGACTACTTAGCAAGGGGCGGGGTGCCGCCGTATCAGCTCTTACGACAGCGTTTGGAGCCCTCAGGCAGCAGTCTCGCAAGAGCAGCTAGTAAATCATTGACAGGGGTAGGTGTATACGACTCCGACAGCGATGTTAACAAAGAAGGAGGATGTGAATCTGTAGCGGATGTTAGTAAGCGGGCGAGAAAAGCTCTATTCTTCGCTAAAGAAAAGGTGTTCTAATGGATGCGGTCGATGCCATCTACTACCAAAAGCAACGAAACCGGAACATGAAACTAATTAAGTCAGTGCCAGGTGAGGTAGAGAGACGTTATAGTGTGGAAGTCTTAAAAAACCAGCTAAAGGCAGTCCAGAAATAAAAGCTAAGATGGTCGTTTTGCGTGCTCAACGCAAGAAGGCTATGATTATAAGAGCTGGATAATGATAGTAATTAGACTTTTCTTTTTGGACGAAGCCGAACCACGATTGAGACTGAAGTGTCGCGAAACTTAACCTTTGCATCATTCTGATTAATGAAACCAGCAATCGTAATAGATCATTTTTGTGTGAATTTGATCGAATTGAATACTGTCGTCGATATCGTGAAGAAAACAAAATCGGATCAAAAACGATTTCAAGAGAATAAAGCCCGGTATAGCGCACCTCGATGTGTTCAAATTATTTGTGAGTGCAGTGCGTCAGTATTATAGCAAAATATATTCTCACATCGCCGCTCACAGAAGCATCAATGGTGAGTGAATGAATAAGCTCAGAAAAAAATCAGGTTTAATCACTTGATCAAAATTATAACGGAGTTGACTCTTCACACTATCGAAAATCAACATTTATCTCTTGCGACCATCGGATTTTTTGTTGTAAGCAATCATCATTTTTTTATCATCGATTCCATTGATATTATAGTTTGTGAAAACCATCATTAATTCCCTACTGGAATTTGCTCAAAGGATCGCTACATATTCTAAATTCAAATGAATCATCTTATCAGTGGCAAAGTAGCTAGGGCTAAGGATGATGTTATTGATTTTAAAGTGGCGACCAAAAGAATAGTAACGTGAGAAGAGACTTTTTTGGAGTAGCTTAGCATTGCTGTAATCGTTTATGATCACAAGCTCAGGTTTGTTGGAGTTCATAGGTGTCCGAGGACTTGATTAATGCTTTGGGGTGGATCAGGGTCAGCAAACGTGATGAATATTTCAAGCTTATCGCGCAACAATTCGTATAGTTCTTGATGTGATTTCCGGGAAATGATCGTTAAATGAGCAAAGACGTCAGGTGAATGCTTGAAAATAAACAAGCATCGATTATTTTTCCTCGAAAACGAAGTCTCGACACAAATATTCCGAAAAATGATTTGATATCCGAGTCAGGGATGTCTTTCATTGATTGAGACTTAAACGTTTTTGGCAGCGATGCGCCGACGTCAGGAATAACACTCGTGACTAAAAGCGTTTGATCTATTTAGGATTAGACAAAAAGAGTTCCGGGTTTCGTAGCCACAGCCTTCTTTTCAATCTTCCATCTATAATCCTTCATTTTATCTTTCGCTAGACTCGAGTGGTTATTTTACATACGATTATGCCCAGACACTATACTTGTGCAAGAATTTTTACAGGATGAACCTTAGCGGAGATATAGTGGGAACTGCTTCGTACAGCAAAGCTTTGATTCTCGCGCTTTAGAGATTTTACTATTACTGGTGCGCTACAAACCGGATCTGAACCCAAAATAACATCTCTCGGCTCTTTCCCAGATCTTCCGATCGGTGGAAAATATTGTTTAGTAATCATCACGCTCGATATCGATAACAGGCACTTCAAGCTACATCGATTGTCGAGAATATCACCAGAACGGGACTATATACGATTTGGACCTTCTTGCATACATAAACATAGTTAAATTTGGAACCGCAACGCCAAATAAATTCCTATTGGGCGACTCAAGCTCGAATATCGGGAGTTTATGTTCGGTAACGGCTTCTAACCTGACCTGCACGAATTTGCGCCAGGGCTTGGCGTATTATGAACAATCAAGTTTTTTAACATCTATTCCGACATCCCTCTCGCTTAATTATCTGTCAACGAGTGGGGATATCAGCTGCTCCGGCGTTATCAACGGGTTTTTAGCATATGGAAATCAGTCAGCAATACCAACAGTAGGATCGCTGTCAGAGCTTGGCATTAACTCTACACCAGCGAATGAGTAATTTTCGATCACTGGTAGTGGATTGGACTTTCTTGATGGTTCTTACGCACGAATGGTGAATCTAACCGGGTCAAAAACGACTCCTAGTCAATTCCAAATTCCAAAATCTATAATGACAATCAAGCAATTTCTGCGAAAGCATTATAGATCGGGATTATCACAAACAACGAACTCAGATTTGGGGTCAATAACATGATGACGATATTTCTAATTTCATCAGGTCGTCTTGGTCTTGGTATATCAACTCCTTCGGCTCCGCTGCACGTCCCTGGTAGCCACCGTTTTGTATCTGGAGCAGGAACATTCACTTCCTATATTGAGAACAGACAGTGGTGAACCGAATCAGCGTTGTACCCAATCAGTTATTCCGTGAGGGCTTTGTTTGGTGGATACATAGGATGCACTGTTATGGCAATGACATCCGTGTGTCGTTTGAAGCAAAACATTTAAGCTTGTCCAATTGACCGTGAAAAGCGGCTCTACGATAGCTGTGAGGTCAAGCTATATGACTGGATTGAGTCGGAAAACAGGTCTGGACAATAGGTCGGCCTCATAGCTCAGGATTTGGTCTCAGCCCATCTCACTGATTTGATGTCGATCTTTAACAGAGATGATGTCGAAGCGGAAGAAAACCCAAGCCTGGAAGGCGCTAAACAGCAGCTCAGCGTTGATAATAGTCGGACTAGTGCGTAAATATGAAGATGATTCAGCATGTTTTGGGTGAGGTAGATAGATTAAAAGATCGTTTTGCTAATGTAGAAATATGAGGATCGAGTGCTTGGAGTTATTGGAGCGAGAAACATCGAGTATGGGTCTAGAAAGCGACGAAAGATTGATTTTGGCGTGAGTGGCTATGCTCATTTTTGGGATCAAACCCCTTTAAAAACATACTTACAACTTGATTATAATGTAAAGGATAGACGACGTAGATACTATCTCAGACACAAAGCTGATTACCCAGAATCATCAGCGAAATTTAATGCTAAGGGGTTTCTTTGGTAATAATATACAAGAAATGGGTTGCGTAACAAGCAAAGCTTTCAAAAAGAAGTTAAGTGCTGATGAACCTGCTCAAGTATTGGCTCTACAATCATGCACGCTGATCAAACCGTAGCTCTAGAGGTAGTGCATTCGTTCTCATCAGAGACGCGAAGACGGGGGAAGATGCGATAATAAAATTACATGTTGGACAGAAAAAATAGTACATATCGCGGAATGGCGATTCGAGGTGTTAGATCTGGTATTGTTAAGATAGCAAACGTCTTAACACTTTAAGTCCTTTTTTTCGGTTGGTATGCCCATTCGCGACCACTCTCTGTCTGAGTCGATGCACAAACCTTCCTGATCGACTTATCAACGTCAGTAGCCCAAACAGCTGCCTAAGTCTTCTTTGGATGGTCATGAATGATAAAACTCCTCATGATAGCTTTTAGCTCGGCTACGTTGAGGTCAGCGTTGTTTCATAGCTACCGGCTGAGCTGGAAATAATTCGAAGGTAGTAGTCGCGTGTAAATTTCTTTAAACTTTTTTTCATCAATCATTCGATTGCTGTACATATTCATTGAAAGATTATAACTACCGAGTTTGAGCTCACCTTTTGCTCATCATACTCAGCTTTCAAAGCTTTTAACGGATCCTCAACCCGATCATAAAAATTGTACTGACGATGAAAAATCGCGAGAATCTCCTTAAAAAGCGTTTTATCAACGATACTGAGCTTGCCGAACTCTGCCTGATTGATATGCTTCTTGAAGGCGAGAGTTCGAATCATTGACAGTAGCGGATCAATGAGTACGCGCTTTGATATGCTTTTGCGTTGATTTGGCTGAACAATGCCCAGTGTTTTGTTATTGAGATCGGAGATCCGAAGGTACCTCAAACCGAACTGACGATAGATGTATAACTAAGCCTTGGATCTCATTGAGATTGTATGTTCTCCCGCCAAAAACAACTCCTTCAAGCGTGGAGACACCAGCACCCACCACCCTGAAGCTTCCTCTCAACACTTGACTCCACAACTGTCGTCCTTACCTGATCAACCATGTCATTCCCAGTTTGATGAACCATGCGTTCGTCTTGTCTATCACTAAATTGATCAACCTCGGTGTAATTTCTAACATCGGAGTAGTTTTTAGCCTTGGTCTGATAGACAGCCTTGGTCGCTTTCATGGCAGCGGTTGCCGCCTTTAACGCTGGTCTTGCGGGTTTTGGGTTATAACCTTTTTCTGCTCGTTTCGCCTAAGAGGATTTGGTTAAAGCTGTTCGATCTGTCGATTTTGTATTGTCTAGGATGGCCCGATTCAATATGAGATTTGTTTTCAATGGTGGATCATCATTCTCATAAACATATCGCTCTACGCCTTCAAATCCGGTCATCAGATTAATGAAAGTCTCTGTCCATCTAAAAGTTATCATCAGATTATTGGAAACCTTGCCAGAAATCGCTATGTTCTCGTGGTGTCTAATCTAAAATGTTTTTGCTGCGGTAGGCTCACTAAAGTAGTTTTTTGTTAAGCTTTCACACCACTTTTGGTATCTACTATTGGTTTTAGTCTGAAAGAAATTTGAACTCCTTCAAATACTAATTGCTGTAGTAGTCCATGAGAATATTCTTCGCATCGTTTACAGGATTAGTTAAAGAGCTATTCATATCCCTATCAATTTTAATCTTAATTTCATGGCAAGCCTCACCATCGCGCGGTTCAAAGGCCTTTGCAAATTTGGTGGTGTCTTCGTTAAAAATAGATCGACTTCGTCGCAATCTTTCACTTGATTGATAAATCCTTAAAAAGTTGATCTCTAATGAGCTTTTTTAGTAATCGCGGGAATGACTCTCCCACTATCAATTCCAAATACGCTAATTGATGAACCATCAATCCGAATGTATCCACTTTGAGACGTTGTACCTATGCTGTTGAGGATGGAAATGACTTTCGTTTTGAAACTAGTCGACTCAAGCAGTGCCATATTCTAAAAGATAGACCAAACTAATCGATTCTTAATACCAGCTTGATCTAATGAGGTTGAAGTTGATGTACTAATCTCGAAACTGTCTTCAAGACGTTGCTCTGTACGGTCTGCATAATGACCTTTACTTAGATCGGCAAGTTTTCATTTTTGCGTCAGTAAAGCGTGATAAAGAGAGTTTTTAGGTCTTATATAACTGCTCCCATCGACTGATTCACTTCGCCATCCTACCAGATGTCCCTAATCTTCTCCTGTGTAGCCACCCAGTCATTCAATTGATAAGTCTTACTCTTTCTTCCCGTTTTGGCTGCAATTAATGATCTTTGTTAACCAAGGAAGTCTCTATTGTCATCTTTACCAGTTTCACGTTTGATTGGCTGAACTCGAAGCGCTATCCAATTAAGATTAACGTTAAACAAATATTTTACCCATGATCTCGCCTCTACTTGATCTTCGGCTCACAGGTTTTTCATGTTTGTTTCAGCATCTAATATTCTTGGAGTGTTGTCGATTCCAAAATTTGCTGTGTGTTACGATACCATAATCAGATGTTTGAGGCCTCGTCTGAATATTTTTATCAGTCCGGTTAGCAGAATCAGTAATTAATTGAGCTGTTTACCATCTGCACGCCGCTATAAACTCCAACATCGATCATCACTGGTCGAACATATGGAGTTGAGGAGTCAAGATCTGTTTGGGAGTATCCATCAATCAATGTATCTTGAGGACTCAGCAGACTCGGATGAGTCTGTCTGAGTTAATTCGTTTGGTTTCTTAGAGACTGTAGTAATCCCATTCGCGATATCACTTGCCCACGAAGCGGCTTCGAACATCCCACGCTTGACATTAGCCTACCAAGCGTGGCGCTGAGGTTTTTCAAAAGCTCCTGACATTTTTGCTCTCTCTGAGCGAGCAATGTAAAAATTGGAAACATGTTGATCCTATGTCAAACGAATCATAAAAAATGAGTACTCTTACCACAAACTCGGCATAAATGAGTCATGGCTAAATAGTTGGTAGTTATGACAGATACTATTCCACTCGCTTAAGAAAATTAGATAGCTTTCTTCAAAGCAATGGAATGGAGATCCAAATATTGCTTCCAACTCATGTCAATACTTTCGTTTGACTAACCTTCTGAATGGTCCTAAGCTTGCGCCAGAGTTGGCTACCTCGCTTTCTTTCTTTGCACAGCTTGGGCACATTATCATCTTATTGTTGTGCGTTAAGTCAGATTTTCCCAGAAAACTCGGACAACTTCTTGAGATTTTATACTTGAGTCAAAGCTTACAGAGTATATCCCTATCCATTTGATTTTGAAAGCTGGCATGGCTCACTTTTTAGCGCCCAACACTCCGTCTCCAGAGCTAATCTCTTGTCGACTAAATAGAACGGTCTATTTTTATCATTTAAACGGAGATTTGAGTATGATATCCAGGAAGCAGGCTCATGAGCAAGCCATTTGATCAGATATTTGTACTTTTCAGACCGTGTCGTTTTATGCTTAATGGTCTTCTCAAGAATTTCGCCACGATTAATACCAGCATCTGTAGCCTCTGTTATAACCATTTTGAGATCTTTTGGCGCCTTGTAAAGGTATGACCATTTTTTGAACGGATTTGGACTAGGTAGCCATCAATTCCAACGAATTCATAGACGCTTTGCTCCATCGAGCAAGTTTTTTTTTAACAAATGCCTGTTTTTTGACGCAGTATAATAAGCATTATCCGACGTCAAAGTCCTTCTCAATTATACCGGCTTCCACCTGATTATGACTCAGATCTGCATCCATTACTTTACCTTTTGCCTCATTTGGGGTCATAATAACCGAACGATGAAACGTGGTATTGTAGTTTTCGATAACATCGGTGATAAGCTTTTGCGTAATTCTCTTGAAGGACAAATTAATTAATTTCTGTAACAGCGTTCTGTTGAATAGTTCAAAAGTTCCATAGTTCCATGATCACCTGGCTCGATGTTGTAGTGCTCAATTGCCCTAAATTTATATTACTTTTGGGCCAGTAAACTTATGAACTAGCTACCATTATCACTTGGTAGGACATCAACTTTGTGGAGACGAACAAATGCTCTAAGCGCTGCTAACACAGTTGCTATCGTCTTGTTTTGTAAGGGCTTTTCGTACCCCAGCCTTGAGTTGATGTTGATAGCAATTGGAATTGGTCGTTTCTCCCAAAAAGCAAGATCAATTTGCACAGTCGAGGTTATGCGAAGCTGTTTTGAAACTATTGAAATAACTTCCTTTGCATCTTGAATCGTTGAATTTCGGTCTAATTCCCCCATCAATCCTTTGCATGACTTAGGATTCAACTCCTTTGCCTTCCATCTTAGGATTTAACTTCTTTGCCTCCTAATACAAAGCTTGAGCTCCGATATGTTCATAATAGATTTTCTTTAGTAGCGTGTCCATGATACATATTCACATCAAAAAATCTACAGTGGTTATTTGCTTAATTATCACGTGCTTCAGTGGTGGTACCATCATCAGGTACACGACGTTTATCATGGTAGTAGTTGAGCACTGTTTTTCTTAGTGTGTAAGTGATAACAGACTTGATTTCTTTAAATAGTCTGAAACCCTTGTTTGTACCATGTAGCGTGATGCGATCCCGTACGACAGTCTCAAATCTACCAGGATTAAGAACACCATTCTTTCGACCACTTCCCTGCTGAAAACCCTTCGCTAAAAATACACTTTGTATGTCTCATTAGGTGGGTAGCAAAAATAATTTTTTTCGATAGAGACGCCATAGCGTCACCTGACTATTCACCTTTGAACAAACCAGGAGTACGGCGATCAAACTTAGCTACCCCAGTGTTGTAGTCGTGTGGGAACCGTTCGTATTTGCTCTTTTTGAAGCGGGTTCGTAGCTGAGGCTTGATACAGTCTTGTAACGGATTAGCACGGCTGAAAGCGATATAAGCGGAATCAGTGTCCATATCCTAATCCCGGAAGTCAAAGCGATCAAAGTAGAAATCTATACAGTCATAGTAAAATCGAAGCATGCGTAGCTTAGCAAGCGGATAGATAGCAGTCAATAAATGGATTGGGTTATTTGTATTGAGTCGACTCTTCTTCATCGTGATTTCACACGCATCATTAAATTCCTTGAGACCATGGAACGTAAAGTGTTCAATCTTTTTTTTTTAGCTTTGTTGCTCGCCTCATACTCAACCTCTTTGTGTTTGCACGTGTCCATTCCAGATCGACCAAAAGCATTGTTGCCTACCAGTTTCATCATCTCAGCAACCATCGCCTCCAACCTATCATCATCGCCTCTCGTCGAGCATTTGATACCGCCTATATAAAGGGGGCGAAAACCTTGTGAGAGCTGGCGTTGACAAATCAGTAAGTTTTGGTTATTTCAATACTATGATAAGAGCGTGGATGATAATCTTTTTACAAAAGTAGCTTATAAGCAAATGCGAGCTATATTTGATTGGCTTTGCTTGTGCGTCCACGCAGCTTGCTATCAAAAACTGCCTTGGGCGGGATAGTCGTCTGGTTTAGTACATCGAACGCGGTGTAACAAGACCACCGACACACCTAATTTTGTCATCGCATTTGCAGCCACTGAGATATATTGTAAGATATTTATCATAGCTAATACATAGTTGCTAACATCGAGCAGTTCCATGTCCGATGTGGCAATGCACATGTAGCTGGGATTCTTGATGACAGATTTAATCTTATCGGTACCAATAACGACAAACAAATTTTTCTTAATCAAGTTAATATTGTATCAATTAGAATTGAACCAAACACTGGTACTTGATCAATTGCTGTTTTAACTTTCCGTGATCAGATCTTTGCTTACCAAAGCCAAGACCATATGAAAGTCGAAGAAGCTGGCATTCTTTCCGTATTCAACCCAGCCCTCGACATCAGACATCTTGTAGGTCTTACATAGATTGACTCCTGCAAAAATTATACCTGTCCGACCGTGAGCTTAGTGATTTTCTGTAAAAGAGACTTGTACTTATTGGCATTGTACTGCTTGACCTTCACGGATACACGTCCGATGTGAATGAACATATCCATAAGTAGGATCTTCGGATCATCATTTACAAAGCGACACACTTCCTCGGTCAATTATCAGCCACTGCGGGATGTATTCGCTCGTGAAAAAATATTTTCTCCTTGTTGAGTCGAAGAAGGCTTAAAGATGACCTCAAAGTTGGAACGATAAAGTGATCGATGTACTGGTCAGTATTCTTGATCGAATACTTCGTAAGCAGTGATTGTTCTGCGTTCTGAGTTGGTTTCAAGATAGTTGGCTCAGCTGGGAAGCTTTGATATCCACGAGCAAGCACTAATTCTTTTTGTGGATTTTAGCTCTTTCAGCGCTGACGGAAATCATTTCACACTTAGGACATAGATACATAGCCTGAAGCATATCGATGTGCTTACCATAAAGAGCGTATTTCTCGAACGATAAAATATCCATAGATTCATACCTCTTGTCCGATCTACAAATGCATTCTACATTTTTAGAATCTACATCCATCCTATATACGTTAAATTTCAAGCTGGAAGCAGTCTTCAACCTCATCGAACTGTAGTAGACCAATGGGCTTGAAAGTCCTAAAAAGGCTCAACGAATACTTGATCCCCTTGAAAGAACAGGAGCACTCGAATGCCTTCTTAATCGAAGCCTGAATTCTTCAAGGAATTTTCTAAGGGCTTTGAAATGTATGTCAGGCGATACAGTGGAAGACGCACTTGTTGTTGGTCTTGGAAAAGTTGATCACATGTATGTTTTTGCGAATAATCGTCGAAATGACAGCTTTGCTATCTCCGAGAGAATGCTCGCGATGGTAGATAAAAATTTTAAACACAGTGATCGCCTTAAGCCTATATCTAGAGCTGGGGTAGTTCAGCTTGTCAGCCAACTCCACAGACCGAATATATGAAATTATCTTCTCTCGAATATCAGCCTTGCTGTTGATAGTGGTAGGCTTATTGTGCACATAAGTGTTGGCGAGATTCGGATAGAAGTAGCGAGTATCATGAGGATCGGTCTTTCTTACAAGTTTGTACCCAAGAGCAGTATTCACCTTAAAAGCACTTGCCTGGCCTAAAAGAACGTTCTCGAGCATCGTAAAATAAGTAGCCTCGATACCCTCAAAAAGGTGTGATTCCATGTGATTACCATTGAAAAAACGGTACTATGGATCAGCCTTGTAGTCAGGCAACAAGTGTTTCTCAAGGATTTTAGTCGAAACATTGTACCAATCTCTCGTTGATTGGGCGCGAGACGTTACTTACATAAATCATCTTCCCCGTTCTACCACGCACCTTAACACGGTAGCTACTACCCTATTTAATAGCTTAGATATTTAATCTATTTAATCCTTCGAGCTCGCATGCAAACATGTTGCCTATATATGCTTGGCTATATTCTTCTTTGTAGATATGACTTAATAATATTTTGATCTTGTATCAGGATCTTAGTCATCTACAAAAAACTCTAAAAATTATTTATTTGGCTTATGCCTTGTTAAAGGTTTTAGCCCAGTAAGCATTGGGTTTGACTGTTTATTAGAGATAAAAAACCTTACGTGCGAAAGATTTAATTATTTAGTTTACCTCGGTTTCACAACCAAGCGCTCTCTGTGTCATTACGTTCGGTTCTCGGCTTACGCTTGCGAGCTCGAACCTCTCTATTTTTGTCGTCGTAGCTCTTTTGATACAACAAGCGAGCGTCGCGTGTGCGCTGGTAGTAGCGCTTGTGTGCTGCTTTAATGCGCTCTTTGGTAGTGAGGTCATCTCACCATATTACTATAGTATTAACTTTGCGTTTGTCAGGATTAAAAACTTGTATGTGGAATAAAACAAAATCCCAGTGCGATTTCACTCTTAACTGTGTAAATTAATAGAACACTAAAAACCATATCAACTTTCTAGTAGCGATTTGATGGCCGAGTAATTAAGCCGTGGGTCTGCCTTTTGCAAACACTGTGGCTCTATTCTTTCCAATTTGGACGAATAACTTGACTAAAAGATGTCATCGATAGGTAGCACACGCTCCAAATATCAACCTTGATCGTGTGAGACGATGATCATAGTATCTCGAGAGCATGCGATTCAGCCTTCAAACGAATTACTTTCGCAGCCGGCGATGATATTTCCTCGTCAAAGTCAATCAGAAACCCCTTGTCGCCTTCGGTTGAGTACTTGAGCACATCCTCCCATCCCAAGTCTCGATGCATCAGATTGATTGCGTGCAGTGCCACTAGCGCTTTGAGTATATCGCGCAGAACCATCAGGAGCTGCTGGCCGTTTTCAGGCGGGGCAAGTAGACCAATGAATGCCAGAATTACATGCTTCTTCTTCATGTTTGCGTTCTTTAGCTCCACAACGTTCGGGACTGAACGTTTCTTCATCAGACGATGTGATCCCTTCAAATTGCGGATTATTTCATCACTTGGCATGCACTCAGAGTACGTCTTCACCACACAATCTTCTGCAATTTCAATCAGCACTCCGTTACTTCTTTTGAGAGTGAAGTACCCGAGTATACCCAGCGGACATGTGCGATCCACAACAGGCTTGGAAAGAGTCGAAAGGTTGAGCATGGCGGGACAGAACGACAGCCTGCCTTTGAGACTTCCCAAATTGCACGTTACAATCTTTTCAGCTTTCGCACCACTCCCTGTTTTTTCGTCTTTTCGAATGGTGACCAAGCACATCAGTAGACCCACAGCACCACAATCGAAAACGTAGGGCGCGTTGTCATGTCTCCATTAAGTTTTTCATGCAATTCTTTCACCGGCACATCCAACTCGCCACTTGCTTTTTCTTCACCACACATTATTATCATGCTATAAAAGTACAAATCTGGTCGATAGGCGCCGGTAAAAGCGGACACATTTGTGCTGCGACAAAAGTCTTCGTCAGTCAAACGCCTCGACAGAACCGCAATGACAAAATTCCCATGAGTGATGATATGTATTTCCAGAAGCCGACTCGTACCCGAACACAACAGGATCGATAAATCCCCTCAAAACTGCCGCAGTAATATCTGAAATTGTTTCACGTGGTTCGGGCTCGAATAGCTTGTCCAACACGCTTAATAACTCTCCAATTGGTTTTCTCGTTGACAATGATCTTGACGTAAAGTGCGCGTTGCAGGTGGTCTTTCACTACTTCACAAATCGACGGTAGTGCTGTAACCCGCTCATCCTTAATAGCCTTTATATAGGCGTCTAAACCTCCCTCGTCTTGCATTCTTTTCCATTTTCTTTTATTCTCGGGTGCCGGAGCACCCCTCGGAACCACCACCAGCACGTGAAGTTGCCGCGTTTGAGGCGGTGGCATCCTATTCGTCTCCAACACATCCGGTCGAGTACGGCTCATCCTCTGTGTCCACCAGTGAAATCCCTTTCGAAATTCGGTATATCGTCTCCTTTTCGTATCGCACAAGGTTCCGCACTTGATAGCCATCCTGCGCCCTTCTTTCCAGAGAGAGCTGCAGCTCGTCGGCATCAACGTCCTTCAACTTGTTTGGCTCCTCAGCCTTAATCGCCTTCTCCAACGCCGAGACCGACTCAGCATCGTTGATCTTCACCTCGAACGCGCTGTTTGCCACACCAACGATCGCACAAAAGAGCTTCACCATTTTTCCTCGAGGCGGCAGATGAGGAAGAAGGGATTCAGGCGTACGGTGGGGACAAAAGTTTATACGAACTACTTCACTAAATGTTTAATTACGTACCCCGCATCTAAGATAATCGTGTTTAATTTCTGCAAAAATGTTTTTGAAGTTAGTCTTTCCAGAACATGAGTGCATCCAGGGCGACGTTCGTGTCGAAGAGCGGCGGCGCTTACGGAAACAAAGGCCGTGCAAAGCTGCAAATCGACGAAATGCGCACAAATGAGTTCCACAAATGAATGGAGGCGTGTACTTGGACCACACAGGTGCGGCAGTGTACCCAAAGACGCAGATGGATTCAGTTTTTAAGGAGCTTCAAGATACATTAATTCCTAATCCGCACAGCGCCGTTAGTGGTGATCAAGTTGGGTCAACAACAGATAGAATTAAGCAAGTGCAGATCCAGGTGCTAATTTTTTTTCGGCGAGTGAGGACAAGTACGCGCTGATTTTTACTTCGGGGGCGACCGCGGCGCTAAAGCTCATTGAAACCACAGACAGCATATATGCGTGTTCGATGGACTCGCATACTAGTGTTTTGGGGATTCGAGGAAATGCGTCGGTATCTGGGTCATCGGTAAAGTGCGTTGAACTGAACGAGCATGAGATTTTGGAGAGCGCAGTCGCAAACGAGCAATCATTATCAAGCGCAATTGCAGTTCGTCGACTGAGCACTCAAATACCAGTTCCACGAGTTTGTTTGCCTTTCCTGCCGAGTGTAACTTCAGCGGCGTGCAGCACTCACTTGAGCTTGTACATCCATCACGTGGTGGTCGTTGGAAGAACAATACAAGTAAAGGCTTGCCCACCACGAGATGGCTAGTACTAGTCGATGCGGCCAAGTACGTAGGAACCCATCAATTAGATCTCTCGAGGGACAATCCGGATTTTGTAGTAATCTCTTTTTACAAAATATTTGGTCATCCGACCGGATTGGGCGCGTTGATTGTTCGGAGAGCAGCGCTGTCACTGCTGACGAGGAACTACCAAGGCGGTGGCACGATCCAAAACATTTTGGCTAGACGGCATTATGCTGTTCCACGCGGACTGGGCAACGATTCTAATGCAAGCTTTCGCTTTTCTGATGGCACACCGTCGTTTCTTTCGATTTTAGCTTTGCACCACGGAATTAAGCAAGTAGAAAAGCTTGGCATGGCGCACATTTCGGCTCATACTGCAGTACTAAGGATGTGGCTTGTGAACAAGCTTACGGATTTGAAGCACTGGAATGGACGGTCAGTTTGCGAGATATATGGCAGCAATAATACCACCAGACATTCTGCAAGACAGGGACCGATCGTTGCGTGCAATTTTCGTCGATCGGATGGTAGTTATGTCGGATATAATGAAGTTAGAAAGCTCGCAGAGATGCATAGCATTCACTTGCGTACGGGTTGCTTTTGTAACCCGGGTGCGTGCCAACACTATCTTAATTTGAAAGAGTCTGATTTAATGGCAAACTTTGCTGCTGGCCACATTTGTGGGGACGATATCGACGTGGTAAATGGCTTACCTACTGGTGCCGTTCGCGTGTCTCTGGGCTACATGACAACATTTGAAGACATCGAATCATTTGTGGTGTTTGCGCTCACTAATTTCGTATGCAGGAAGGCGCCAGCACAGGTGACCGGCATCAAGGTGCCTCTCTCTCGACAACTTGTGTCCGAAGATCTCCATCTCTGTAAGCTCACACTATTTCCAATCAAGTCATGCGCAGGAATGACAGTTAAAACTTGGCCGGTCGGGTCGAGAGGTTTACTGTTCGACCGAGAATATGCAATTGTAGAGGTTTCAACAGGTAATGCCTTTACGCTCAAAACATTGCCAAACCTTTGCTTCTTGCATCCTATTATCGACCTCGGACGCGAAACGCTGATGATCACGTATCGTAGGTCCGACAATGAAGAGTCATTAAATTTAATAGCATCACAATTAAACAAGCAATTGTCCGCTTTCGTCATCATTCACGATATCTCTGCGCGCAGGCATCTTGGCGGCAAGGATAAGTCTTGCAATATACGTATTAGTAGTGGCAATTATAAGGGACGCATTATTGGCGCTGAAGCCTCACGATGGCTCAGCTCGTGGCTTGGCCGGCAATGCGCGCTCGTACGAGTGTCCAGCGACCATCTCCATGCGCATCAAAAAAGTCCACCAATGATACACAGCACCTTAATTCACTAATATACTGAGGCCCAAATCCCTGAAATCAATAGAAATGCCGTTCGTACTCCAACCATTGGGTTTGCCAACCAGGCGCAATATTTACTCATCTCTCGCCAGAGTATTGCGCATTTTGACGCAGTGCTGAGCTCTGTCGACCATTCTATGAATTTCAGTGATGATGCATTTCGTACTAACTTCACTGTAGATGGGAGCATTGAGTCGTTTGAGGAAGATACGTGGCGGCGCGTGCGATTAGGGAGCACCACGTTCGACGTTTCGGGCCCACGTAGCCGTTGCAGCATCATCAATGTTAATCCACACACGGGTGTATATCACCGCCAGCCACTACAGGTACTCTCCAGCTACCAACACCAACAAAGTGGCCTATATTTTGGCCAATTTCTTACAGCCGCGATTGGTATAGAGACTTCGTGGCTGAGCGTTGACGACCAAGTTGAAGTCGTCTGGTAAGCCTGTAATAATACTTTCCCCTTTGAGAAACAATCATTGTGTCTTAGAGGTTTCAGTATCTTCACAAGGTTTTTTCATCGACAAATAATTTCAGTGGCTGACCGAGAGGTTTTTCGCTGACGTATGTATCTCCCTCCCCTGTGAGCCACTCGCGTATTCCCCAAGTCGCAAGCAAGTAAAGAGGTTTGATCTTAACGATGTCGAACCCACAGGTGTTTTTTGACATGACCGTCGGCGGTGCTCCTGCTGGCCGTATCACGTTTGAGCTATTTGCTGACAAGGTGCCCAAGACCGCTGAGAACTTCCGTGCGCTATGCACAGGTGAGAAGGGTGTGGGCCGCTCGGGCAAGCCGCTGCACTACAAGGGCAGCGCTTTCCACCGCGTCATTCCCAATTTTATGTGCCAAGGTGGTGACTTTACGCGTGGCAATGGAACGGGTGGCGAGTCCATCTATGGTGAAAAATTTCCGGACGAGAACTTTGTCCTAAAACACAAGGGCGAGGGTATCCTGTCTATGGCCAACGCAGGCCCCAACACGAACGGCTCGCAGTTCTTTATCTGCACGGTGGAAACCTCGTGGCTGGACGGCAAGCACGTCGTCTTTGGCCGCGTTGTGGATGGCATGAAGGTGGTCAAGGACATTGAGGCCGTAGGTTCGCAGTCGGGTCAGACCAAGAAGCCCGTGGTAGTTGCCGACTGTGGCCAGCTGTAAGTGCAGACACGGCATCTTGATGTATGCATCGCGAACTCCTTTTTCAAACCGATAATTAAACGGATGCTTATTTTTCCTTTTTCCTTTTTTCGCTTTTCACTGATTCTAGTCTTGCCGTGTAAAACAGTATAGTTTGCCCAGCCTCCAATAATACCTTTACTAAAAGCAAGAAAGGTGTCCGTCAGTTGCAAAGTCCTATCGCATCCATCACACTCGTTTAATTTCATTATGCGGTCTTGCAACACCATTTGGGCACCGAGCTTACGAAGTCCAGTCACAACATTAAAACTAACTCTAATATCGCACTGACAGTAATCCCTTCACGCTGGTCGCGATTCGTTCTTGACAAGAGTTTTTGTCCCACAGACAACCTGGTCTCCAGACATTGATGCGCAGCGAGTTTTGCGCTTCTTGCGTTGATGTATCGAGTCGTGCTTCCGAGCAGCGACCAGCTGTTGCTCGATATCTATCAACGCGTCTTCCGTGAGATCGAAGACTTCTCCTTCTGCTTTGGCCTTCTCAATTCGATGCGTGATGGCTTCTTCAATTGACATTGACTTTTCGATCTGTATCTCTTCGTCTTCTACTTCAGCCCCATCTTTGGATGACGCAAACATGCGCACAATACGACGAAGTGGTGCCGTATAATCGGCACAAACATACGCGTCTTCCCGCTCGCCGTCAAAGAACGAGTTGTCCGCTGCGACGGCCTTTGCTGTCACTTCGTATATATCGTCGTAAAGTGCAGCCTCCATCGTGTCCTCGGCAATAAAGCGGACAACAGTCACAACGTCATTCATCTGACCCATGCGCAGCACCCGTCCGATAGCTTGCTGCTCTAGCGCACTGGCTTGCATGGGACTAAATCCAACCGGGTCTAGAAATATAATATGTGACGCCACCTGTAAGTTGGTTCCAGACGCGCTTGTAAGCGAATTCAAGATGAGAACCTGAATGTCTCCACTTACGAAAGATGCGATATGAGCAGACTTAGTTTCGCTAGACTGATGCTGGAGAAATACGACACTTGAGATATTACTCAGACGAAGCGCCTTGTCTACAACTCGCAATGCTCGATCCCACATCGTAAAAACCACAACCTTGATCGTCGGGAGGCGGTCTAAGTACTGCACCAAAGCAGATATCTTGCTGCCATAAAGTGGCATCTTCTCTACAGCTTCATCCTCGCACGACTCAGCTGATTTGATAAGCGTCATACATTCATTTACCTGCTTAAGCTGCTCTTCAACGACGGTGCGAGCACGTGGACACCGTTCGTTAAGCGTAGCTTCCATGACCCTGGTAAATTTTTTGACCTTTTCCATCGTGTCAAAATACTTTAATAAGTAGTCTCTAATTTCACTGTAATAGTACAAGAGTAAATCAGTAGGCTCTGGTATATCATCGCCGAATGAATAATGCTTATGTAGCATGCGAAAGCCAGCTTCACTTTCTCCACTATCATTGAAGAATTCGCTCAAGCCGGAGGCTTCCATGTCATCAACACAGTCGCGCACGCTAGTGTACGTATTTAAATATATAGCGCGGCAGATCATTACAGTGTTGCGCGTCGCTTTCTCCATCGCATCAACTTCCTTTTGGTGTCTGGTAGCCACAGCTAGATGCCGATGCAAATTGTAAATCTCATCACGAAATACTTCACTAGGACACTTGATCTTAACCAGCGTCGGTGCCAGTTTGTCGTTCGAGCTGTTACGCTTATTACCTTGTTCACGCTCAAACAAACGGTCCGAAATACCAGCGTGCACACAACTTTGCCGTGCAGACTTGTACTCCTGCGACCACAGTGTACCTGACAGAGCCTTTTCGCCAATTACCGTTGCGCCTTCGGGACCAATTGTGTTGGCAGCACCCTCTTTTCCATTAGCAGCCAGTACATCAACATCTCCTACGGCAAATATATCGAATTCAGACTGCTTAACTGCTAACACTCGCTCAACCTTATATAAAATAAGCTCCTTGAAATGCAATTTAACCGGAATGTACGTTTCGTCGACCCTGATTTTATCCGTAATAGCTCGTCGCTTCACCTGGGCACAATTGCGCAAATACAACTTGCGCTTAATATCATCAAAGGCAGGATCATGCGGTAGCAGACGCAGCCTTTTAAATCCCAGCAGTTGATTGTTTGCGTATATCGACTCGGCTTTGCCTGGAAACGGCGTCGCGGTTATCAGCCACACGTTCAAACATCGGTGCGTAAGCTGAATAAAGCAATCCCGTGCGCTCTTTCCTGGCAACACCAGATCTTGAACTTCTTCAAAGATCACGCGTCTCCATAGTTTATGTGGCAAATGCAACGGTGTAACCCACAACGGTCCGCAATAGGCCTTGTGAACAAACTGAGCGGCTTCCACGTACTCCTGTAGCGCTACTGGTTCTATACGCAATGGCCTCATCTTCCCTCGCAGCTCTGTAGGGTAGACTTTTCTATGTTTATAAAAATAATTTCTAGACTTCACAGCTTCTTCTACACCCACGAGCACCAGCATGCGATTAGAAATGTTCGCTTTAGCCTTTTCTATCAGCTCCATGTACTGCTTCAGTCCGAGCACAACATCAATTTCGCCATTTTTCAAAAATTTCTTGACTTCTTGCTTCCACTGGGCTAGCAAATGCGACGGCGCAACGAGCAAATTGGCACCCGCTGCGTAATCCCTCGGCTCACTCGCGATAAGCGCCAGCATGGTCGCTGTTTTACCCATTCCAATAGCATCTGCCAGAACACCACCTTTCGAAAAGTAGTCGAGCATCCCAAAATTGAATTTGGCGACGCTTTCGTCGCGCGCCTCAATCTGCAGCATACGGTGCAACGAGCGACGCTGATGCTCGTATAGCGGCACATTTGCGCGAAAAGCCTCGGGCGTGAGCTCTTCCGGTGCAGTAAGTGGAAGAAACGGTACCTTAAACTGCACGTCCTCAGCAATATGCGTAGCCGCGTCTGTACCTACGAATGCTTCGATAGACGCTTGCTTAATAGACTTGCGCTTGGAGGCCCAACCCATGGTCTTTTTTCCTCTAGATTATTGGTGGCAACATTTGTACACTATGTCAAGTTGTCACCGAACGAGCACGTGGCAAAGTCTGGACCGCATCCAAAAAACGAGAAAGTCAACTTATGGAGAGAAATTTACCGCCGCCGCCGCCGCGAGGTTATGGCGCCCCCCCTGTGCAAAATGCTGCTCATCCACAGCCATTTGCACGTCGAAATAAACGCCCAGCTGCCTTTGAAGCTCCACCCAGGAACGAAATCAATGAGCAGAGCGCGCCCCCTCCCCCGCCGCAGCAGCTACACGCACCACAATCTTTCGGGTTTCCGATGGCTCGAGGACCCGTCTACTCAAACGCAGGTGCTCCTAGGCGTGGATGGAAACCAGGTCGTGTTGGAGGACGCCATGATGTACGCTTAAGTGTTGATTTAGACGTGAGTAGGGACTAAGTCGTGATATCTTTTGCAGTCGCCGCTGTACGGCAAGCATCGAAAGCGCCCGGCGTCGTCGTCCATTGATAGCAATGTGAGCTGGAGTGGCAGCGAAATTGAGTCAGTGGGTGGTTCAGGTACCGCGCACGGGGATCAGGAGCAAGTCTCGAGACTAAGTTGGGCCTCGTCAATCGCGACTAGTGAAACATTTTCGTCTGCTGCACCGCAGGATCTCTCTTCAGCAGCTTCATTATTCGGAACAACTGTGGTCGAGCAACATGCAACTAAAGAGCAGAAAACGCAACAGGCGCTTGAGAGTAAAGGAGGAATGGATGTCCATCCACCAAAGACGCCTCTAGGCAAGCCGACAATAGAAAATGACGGAGGAATGAGTGCGACGCAGCGTGTGCGCCTGGAGCTGTCTACCCATGCTGGAAGCCTTGCGGGGTCCCGTACAAATAGCTCGGAAAATGTGTTTGCTAGTACTGCTTATGATGAAGAAAAGAACGGTCCGCAATCGTGTCCTTTAGCATTTGATATCACGAGGCAGCCACAATTTTCCATTGACAAACTTCGTCAGCTGCGGAGTAATGAATTAGTTGCGTCAAAGCTGTTGCCGACACGTACGAGTGTTAACAGCCTCATGGGGTACGTGCGGGAGCTGCAATTGTCAGAGGCCACACTGCGGAAGCAACTGGTAAAGACGAAGCAGCATACGGAGAAGGAATTGTCTCAGTCGTTGTCGAAGGTAAACGAGCTGGAACGAACGATGATGGAAGTCGAGAGAGACCGGATGTTAGCACGGCAGAAACTAGAGGAACAAGAAAAAGTTATTCGTGACCTCGCAGCCAAGTTGAAGCAAGCGGAGAATGCTAGAGCAAGTGATAGCACACTTTGTAGTTTTGATGAGCTGCCTTTCACATCCAAGGAAGCAACTTTGAAAGGTATGGTTGAGGAAAAGGCTTTTGCAGAGGAGACGAAAAGATTGGAATCGACGGCTTTGCCTCTTTCGACGTCTGGTCCCTCTGTTCAATCTACGTCACCGCTCCTGCAGCAAAATCAGGATTCGGCGCCTCCTGTTTACCTCCAGCAATTAAAAAGTCGTAGTGATGCCTTTCGATTTGGACTTGCATCACCCCGATCGCCGAATCAGCCGCTTTGGGATCCATGGGCGTCGGGGGGTGCGACACCTATGAAGAACCTTCCACCTGTGTTCACTATTGGATCGACAGCTCTGGATCAAGTGGCTGCCTTGTCTTCTTCTACTACCTCAACGTCCGCCATTGACGGAACGTTGACAGCAACTGGAGAGTATGAGCTGAAGTCAGTACTTTTGTCTCCACGACGAGTTCACGATCGGGTTGAGAATGCCAAAGATGAGTGCCTATTCAGGCAGACAGGTCATGATGAATCGACAACGAGTGCCAAGAATCCCGCTGCAGCATTAAATGTTGGTCTATCACCACCATTGTACCTTGATCAAGCGAATTCGTCGTCTTTGATGATGCCGCATGAAAAGCACGGCACAAATGATCAAGAACAGGAATTAACTACGAAGACAACCACGAAGGATGTTATGACGCATCCTACTAAATCGACAGCTCCTGCCGATGAGTTTATTGATGAACAGCAAGAAATGAGTGGAATTTCTGAAAGCCGTGATGTGTTAGATGTAACTGCAGAGGGAAATGAATCTCAAGCAAAGCAGAAAGGGCCATCTTTGGTGAGGAATACCCTTGGAATAAACAAAGACGTGGCTTCTCATTTATCTCCCAGACCGCAAGCCATTACAGAAATAATTGCTTCAAAGAGTCCCGCAATTAGGAGCGAGAGTTCTCAAAGTACGCGATCCGAGCATGCTTTGGATTCTGGGGCAGCAAGTGGCATTGCTAGCATGTCCAGCGCCCTGTCTGTTGGTAATTATGTATCCACAACTTCTTCAGCTTCGCCAATTCAGGAAGATGACAAGGATGTCGTACAACTTAATCCGGTGTCGCTGGAAGCATTGTTGGTTGATTTCTTTAACGAAGTAGACCAAACACGTCTAAAGATGGCCACAGTGTACGGAAAGCGATATGCTGGTCGCGAGAAGTGGCTGTTTACTGAACTTACTAAGCGATACGGTGCAGCGAAAGTGGCTACGTTGAAAGCCCGATTTGAAAGTGGTACTGCTGCTATTTCAATGAGCAATAGCGATAACAGCAACAAAAAAGACGGTAATACTGCCAAATTATCAAATGTGTCGGATCATTCGAAAACAAGCCGTCAGGGTCACCCACGGCATCCCCAATTTTTCAACCCATCTGTTCCTGCCAGTGATGCAAATGTTAGCGCTGTTAGTTCGCCTTCTTTCTCCCATTCTCCTCGGGAGTGTAATGCACTTAAGTTTCAACCACAGCGCGAGACGGAAAGAACTGAGACAAGATCGAGCTCAAGTGCTGAAGATCATGGATCTCATGCGCCGCAGCGTCGCTCTGGGGGTAACGTTCCACTATCACCAGGCCCACCTCCACCTCTCTTGTCCTCGCAAGAAAAGTGTGAAGATGACGCTGTGATTGGAGCGGCATCAGACGGCAAACTGATGGTAAATGAACCATCTCCGGCTCAATTTAGCAAAATCATAACAGGACAAAATCAAGTTGAAACACAAGAAAACTATGCTGCGTCATTGGGTCTTCGCCAGCGCCATCAAAAAGCGTCCGGAATGAGTATTCAAGATCAGAAAAATGAGTACCCTGCTGTTACCTTGGAAGGCCTACTCAGGGAATTATATAAACACCATCAGCCTGACAAGCTAAAAAACGCTTCTATTGTCGCAAAGCAGTATACCGGGAAAGAACGTGAACTTGTTGGTTTGTTAAAGGGAAAATATGGAGCGTTGAGCGTGAAGCGGCTGGAAGAAAATTTGGAAGTGCTAGAGCAAGCTCATCGTGCTTGCACTGGTAGCAAGATTGCACACAAGAAGCGGGGCTTTTTTGTTTGTACGATCTCGCTTTTATTTTGGCTCTCAGTGCTGCTGTATCTTTCGATTGGGGCTGTGATTGTCAGTTTTGCTGTTATAGATGCGTGGGAGTGTCGTGCTTTTAGCAACGACGAACAAGATAGTGAATTTGCTGAAGACTGTGCATCTTTAAAACAGGAATTAAAAAGTTTCACTTTCGAGCGTGTCGCTGACTACGTCAGTCAGTCTCACCCGAATGCGTGCTTTTGTTCCGAGTGGAGTGCTCGCCAGAGCTCTTTGTTCACCAACTTTTCGGGCGACGATCTCGTTGGTATAGCAAGACTAGTGCCATTTTCACCTGATTCGTTTGGGACGCCGTGGATCGCGAGTGTGAAAGAACAGATTCCGTCTCAGGAATTTTACGACAGCTATGCGAAACCTGTGGTGGATCTATCGCTAAGTGTTGGCTCTTTCTTGTGGTTTTCTGCACTCGAACTTTCAGGGTACGGCGACGATTCCGAGATAAATATTAATCATGCGGAAAACGTTAAGAATGATGTCACTGGTATTTCATCAGTGGAATTCGTAGAGCGGGTTGCCGAACAAGTGAATAACGAGAATGAAGTAGAGGCCAGAGCTCAAAGGCCTGAAGCGTTAGCAGCCACCAAAAATAAAAGTGAAGTTATGGCTGGAAACCGGCTGTTCGATGAGCATGAGGTGGTAGCTAAGGGAGACATGGAGGCTGCACACCAGTTGCCAGCGAGGGTTGAGGTAGCAGCTACGGGTGATGTGGAGGGTGAGGGTGAAGATGTGAATGAGTTGGCAACTACAGAAGATTTGAAGAATGAGAGTGAATTTGAGGCAGGGCTACAATCGCATGACAAGGGTGAGGTGGCAAATTCGGGAGATGTGGGGCATGAGCGCGAAGTTGAGGCGGGGCACGAGTTGCTTGGTGAGGATGATATGGCAGTGACCGAAAATGCGGTGAAAGAGAGAGAAGATGAGGTTAGATATCAGTTCAGTGACGAAAAAAGAGCGGTAAATGGGTTTGAAACATATGAAATAGGCTCAATGGAGACGTTTATCAAAGAATCACAAACTGATGAGATCGGCACTGCTGCGAATGTTGAAAATTTAGATGAGACTGCTGTGCCGACTGGAAAAAAATTATTTACAATCGATAACGCGAGCTTTCCAATCATATCAGAACCAGAAGAAAGCTTTGGTTTGATTGAAGCGGTTGATGTTTTGGAATTGCACGAGACACTAACATATAAAGAGCTTGAGTTGGTAAACACCGAGGAAGCGAGGTTGGCTGATGCCGTCAATAGAGAGGCCGATATTTTGATTAAGAACGATGCTGTTTTCACTCCGGTAAACGAGCCTGAGTTCGTTGATCGCGATGATGTAAAGTTGTCCCAATTCTCCGATGATCAACAACTTGAATTTACTAATGATGCTTTCGAGCAGGGGCCAAAAACGGCATCGATAGAAGTTAACGTATCGTCAGCTGAGGACAGAATTCAGTCAAACAATGTGGTGGAGGTCGAAGTACTTCAAAAAGATTCCGACTTATTATATTCCGAGAATGAGGCGTATGTACCGGTCAATAACCAGACCGCTGATTTCACAGATAATTTTCTTTCTGTTAATTTGGAGTCCTCATCATCTGATCAGTCTTTGGATATCGAAGGAGACGTTTACAGTGAGACAAACTCCGAGGTGATTTCTGAAGTAGCCCATAATTCTGTTGATTCAGGTATGCAGAAGTTTGAGTCTGTAAATGAAGAGATCTCAAGAATGTCTAGTCCTTATGGCGCTGACGTTGAAGCCAAAGCTACAGAAATAGAAGCAGATGACGAATTTTTGAGTAAAGCAGTTCAGGTTGAGACGTCGGATGTAGAAAATGCGAATACTATTTCTGAAAAAGATGAGGCTGAAGCAGAGGAGAGAAAGCTGGATGACCTCATTAATGTCGAGGAAGCGGCCAATCTTGAATATGAAGTAATAGCTTTCAAGGATGGCCACACAGATGAAGTGGTAGAAAAAAACATTGTAGTGCAGCAAGATTTGGAGTTGTTCGAGGGTTCGAAAAACGTCGATGTGGCAGTAGCTTTGTTCGACGATAGCAATGTTGGCAATTCAAATAAGGCTATTGAGGTTAATTACGACGGCAAGGAGATTACGGATTTTGCAGCCTCTTCTTCAGCAGATGCTAGAATTTATTCGAAGATTGCAAATATGGACATGTTAAAATCAGAAGCGGTCTTAAGTGAAATCGATACCAAGCCATTAAATCCTGCTGAAAGCGCACTATCGCTTCCCTCTGAGCTTACAGTTGACGTCCTTGAGCCAATTGTGGTAGGGAATATGGAAGAAACAGAGGGCGATGATGACAAAGCGACATTATCTGCTAGGATTGCGTCAAATGGAGTCAGTGATACGCCTAATCCAGACCCTCGAATCGATGTTGAAGTTGAAGGTTTTGATGATGTTAGAGGAGAAGAGGGTGAAGGGGACAGCGGCGATGTCGAATCGATTATCCCTAATCTAGTAGAAGTAGACCACTCCGTGTCAGAGGTGGAAGTTTACAGCGATACGTCTGTGGCGATTGAAGCCAAAGAAGTATTAGTCAGACCAGAATCCGGTTTTGCCGAAATTGGTGATGATACCACCAAGCAGATTAATGATGTCGAAAATGCTGGCGCGAGTGTTGCGAACGAAGCCAAGATTATTGCAGCGGAAGATAGCAAGACCTCAAATGCTTTGGAAGAAAAGGCTCATTTTGATGATAATGACGCTATGCTTGATTTAACCGGTGTAGCTGACGAGAATGCATTGTCAAATTCAGTGGCTGACGAATCATCCCCATTGTCAAATGAAGAGGGGGTTAGTGGCGGTATTGTGGTTGCTGTTAATGAGGTGCTAGCGCGGCTTGTAGAGCCTTTCGAAGCGGCTAAAGCGGATGCAGCAACTAAAGTAGATGAAAAAGTGTAGTTTTGCTTCTCTTCATCAAACAAGCTAGACTGTTTAGCGACTGCCTGGCTGAACAACACGCCAATTTTCAGAACTCCCATGGTCAATATAAATTCGCTAGATGCAATTCCTATTGAGTGGTGTAGTAAGTAACATGTGTTCAATCGGGATATTTTCTAGGTATATTTAAACTTTTAGAGTACCTTCACAACTCGACGCTCGAACCTGAATCACTTCACGTCTGCAGGCTGAGATTTAGTTGCTCTCTTGGTAGGTCGTAAACATATCATTTGTGATGTCTCGACCCTGACATGATGCTAAGCCAGGCGCCGGAAGCGAGCGCGGCAATGGAGGTACTCCTACCGAACCCCAACGCGCGGGATAAATGACTGCGACTTACATATGAAGTGTCCATTACTTCGGATTCAGATCACAACTCTCGTTTCGAAGCCGTTCTAGTGGCTACGAAATTTTTGCTGCAAGGTATATCCAAGCCACAGCACTAGAAGCATTTGGCACCCGTAACTGCATCTCTGCTTCACAGCGCTTTTAATGTAAGAGCGCGAGAAGAGGCCACCCCATCTCGGCTGCCTCAGTAGGCATAGCTGCCGACCTCAAAGCAGTTTGGTCAGCTGCTGCAAAGTTTGCAACAGCAATTGCAGCAGCGGCGGCAAAAATTGACAGCTTCATAATCCTATCGAAGAGTAGACAGCTACGCAAAGTTGATCTTGAAGACTTTGCACCTTCTACATGAGAGTCAGTAGCTTCCAACTTGACCGTGTATAGTGCTCAAGTTTGTTCTCAGAGGAAGTCGGGGTCTTTCAAGTCGTTGTATTCCTTCAGCCACGTGGCCCTTGGAGTTCATAGTCCGATCGACTACTGCGCGTCTTAACATGAGATCTCTGAAGTGCTTCTCAAAGCACAGCCTGCCGCTCTTTATTTGAACACGGTCCCTCAGACCTACCACCAATTTGGTGGTGGCTATAGGCACTATCAACAGCCGTATGGCTACCCGCACTCACCATTTAACAACAGAGTTGAGAGCAAAAACAACTTTTCATAGAAATGCTGGGTGAATTCGAAATGAATACTAATGTCACATTAGAGGCTTTAAAAATGTTTTCCGAGCCCCTTCAAGCCTCGAAATGAAATCAATAAAATGTGTGAACAGTATTGCTGAGCGCAAACTTAACCATAGAAAGCTTATTGGCTCATAAATATGGCGCCTTAACTCACATTCTACGCAATTTACTCTTTAACACAGTTTCGACGCTTCCCGTCTGACTAAATCCCTGCGAATGATTTGCTGTGAATTTGGCAAATGGACTTCATAAGTGGGCACAACAATTTGTAAATTGCGGCGGTACAAGCGTATCTCTAAAAAGCGTTATTTAGTCCACAAAGCCATGGACGGCATCAAGAGCCTTACTGTTAATTTTCCGAATAAAGTGGCTGGAACAGGTACTAAAGCACCATCTTCCATAGACAGCACGCAAACATCACAACACTAGTGTCACTTTCAGCCTCCAGCAAACCAAAGACAAGGTCGAGGCTCATGGGCTTTCAACGCTTCGCCGATCTCAGCAGTTTTTGAGTCGTCATTTGACTTTCCAGCACATTGAACAGTTTCTTACATACTTGGCGACCCACTTGTGGGTGTAATGCCACTAAAATGTTGTGGAGACCGCCTAGGGGCCTAAATGACCACCATTTGAAGCATCATCTGTTTCCAGAAGTATATTGTACTTCATATCTTTACCGCTTGGAGCAATAAACCAAACAGGATCTTCCATAATCACTTTTAAATAAAACAGACCGTCCACTCTGAGTTCGCTGTTTAGGGTACAATACTAGACTTTGGCGACTTCTCGAGCGATAATTAGTCATATTAAAGTCTGTATTGAGCTCCACCTTGTTTGTCCGACGAAAGCATTTATGAAGAAACCATCCTATGTGGAACAAGTCATAATTTCGACTACCCGAAACGCTTAAGTAAGAACATCAACTTTTCCAGGCTTACATTGAATACAGGCGTTAGATTCTGCAAAGAGGGACAGCATTCTTGCCATTCTTTGCGACAAGTGAGCTGTATATACCGCCGTGCTCAGATATATTTGATCTCACCACAAAGCGCTTAAAGCCCAAAATATGCATCTAAAGAGCTCGAAGCTAAAATATGAGTTGAAAGCACACTTAAAGCGTATTTCATGGCAACAACCCGCTTTGTGAATGACGCAATTTTGTTTGGCAGCCCTAATCGGCCTTATTTGAAGTGACCCATAATTTCATCATCGAATTGCGGCAATGCGCAAGCGATGTCATAGCTAGAAGCGTCGTAGAGGACGCCGAGCCGTTGTGTCTCATCCACCGAAGCCAGGACTGAACAATTCTCCTGGTACTATCAAGTGCATCGTGGTGCTGGCTTTTCCAGAGAGATTCCTTATTCTTTCTTACTAGATCCGACAAAGGCTTTGCGAGACTCTCATTGCCGCAACTATATAACTGACTAGACCTAAGTATACTGTTAAATCAGTTTGAGAAAAAGGGTGTTGGCCAAGCCATGACGGCTTCTAATTTCCTGAAGTTTGCTAGAATCCCATAGCCGCTTGCATTGTGGCCGGAAACAAAAACGCATTCGTCGATGCTGGCGTAAATTTGATCAATATTCATAACCTCGAACAACTACCTCAGGTGGCCTAAAAAACCGTACGAATTTGTCACCTTTAAAGCGGCTGTAAAAGATTATATAGCTGGAAGATGCTGAGAGCAAAATTCGTTAGGATCTGTGACTCGATAGGTCTACGTCGTAGGGGCGTTTGATAAATACTTGTCACTCCCGAAAGTGACTCTGCTTCGATCGTTCTCGCATAAGATTTTTTTCACTACAATCGTTTTTCGGCATGCGTAATGTTGTGACGGATCAGAGTCTACCGAAACGCATAACATGTGTTCAAACCCTCATACCCTTGCGCGTGCAGCTAGCAGACAATCACTGCTGGTTCTCCTTCGAAACTTGTCAAACTACACACCCATCACGGGGACTCAGCTTTCCTCAGAAAAGTAGTACTCCCCTTTCGGTGCCTAGCGTATCCTTGGCTCTGAAGATGTCTCTGCCAGTGACTTTTCAAACCCCCTGGGCAACGTGTATTCGTACTGTGATGCATAACGATAGCCACATAAGCTTTTACCGCGCATTGGAAACGAGCTCAGTAGTCAGCTTCTTCGAACTTATTTGGAGCAAATACGGATCAGATGCTTAATTTGCCGCACGAATGTTGCTTGGATCAAAAGGAATTGGGAAGCAACCAGAGTCAGCGGGTGCACAGACATAATCTGCAGGTCTAAAATCTGCCCCTTGTGGCCTTGTGAAAGCGCGAGACTGTTTGTGAAAGTTTTCTTTATTTTTTTAAAAATTAAAGAAACATTCAGATCGCTATTTCCGTTATAACTCCCTGTGCTCTAAAGAACGAGAGCGAAACATCCGTAATCAAAGGCAGTCCATGGAAACGGCCACCTTGACTCATTAGAGGATCAACGTTCAAAATTCGAACATTATCGACTGCCTAAATCGGTAATTATATTTACCACACTCACAAAATACTTGCTTTCAGGCAAGAAAACGGGTGGAACTCGAAATTTGCCGAACCAGACGACTTCTTTAGTGCTTCTTCACAGAGCGCTCTGATACAATTTTACCAGGGGAATGCCCGGATTA
Source organism: Plasmopara viticola (assembly GCA_001695595.3). NCBI lineage: Eukaryota > Oomycota > Peronosporomycetes > Peronosporales > Peronosporaceae > Plasmopara > Plasmopara viticola. The sequence goes on from MBPM02000033.1 coordinate 252,222, forward strand.
GGAGGTCAGAGTATGTAAACGTCACGCGCATCCGTTTATTCTTGATCTAGGCAGCCTTGGTAGCTCTTTAGGATAAAAAAGAAGGTGCTGTTTCTCAAATCGGTAAAGCTCAAGCCTAAGCTTCACCGGCGTGCACCTCTTCCGCCGGGGCCACATGGTGGATGTGGTGCCCATTACCTCGCGCATAGGTTTTGTGCATAAAGCTCAAACATCACGGCGCATTTGGCTGCTTCCACAGCCGCCACCTCAGGTCAAAGAGCCAGCGAGTGGTCAAAGCAGTGCAAACTATTCGTCAGACAGCTGCAGAGCAACAGATCTTAACAGCCAGAAGCCTTTAAGAGGATTCGAATAGTCAATCTCCCTGCGTTGACGTAGAATTGGCCAAAAAGTGCTACTTGGTGTAGGGTAATCACGCAGCACATCGTACAGAAACGACGTGCGCGGGGTTCCGGTGACAATTTTTGTTTCAAGAGGCAATACATCGCAGGTTTAAGGCTAATACATTAGACACATTGTTAATCTTAATTTTGTTAAGTCTATAATTGTGTGTATAAACTGGAGCATTTCTCAAATGTAGATAGGAACTCAGCAACATTGGAATGCGTCCATTTGCGAGCCGGTAGCCACATTTTTGAAGACATTTCCAAATAACAAATTGGCCAAAAAGCTCATTTTTATGTAAAAGCCCCGTACAGTTTGTATCCTCAAGGATTTAGCTATCGCTTGTCTGGTGGGGTCACACAGTACCTTACAAAGAGTTCAGGTGCAAACCAGGCGACTGTTCAAGTCTATTTATTCGATATTTGCTGTCTCCCGCAAAGGCAATCGTTTCACGACATTAACGCTCATATCTACCGATTGAACGCTTGTTCTTATTTGCATCGTCCTTTAATTGCTTGCCTCGCAACGTTTTGTCTTCTATCTACTTGCCTTGTCCCGCTTCGCCGAGCAATTCTCGCCTGATTTGTTGTGCCACTCTGCTTCAATCGACTGCTTCACTAAAATGCTTCTGGACCGCTCACTCGGCCATTTACAAAACGTTAGAATGAATTGCTTTGCTCGACTTTACTCTGGACGTTTGCTTGAAGTTATGGTAGACCACTCGACCTCTGCTTGCTCAGCTGCTTTCTTGTTTTTGTTTTGGTAGGTTACTTCCATGGATAATTGCTAGATCTGTTCTAAAAAGATCTTGAGAAGATTGCTAATGTAGATGAAGGAACCGATACAAATGAAAATATTTTTGGCGTGTGTTGGAAAAAACATGAGCTGTAATCTACGTCCTATGCTTGCTGGCCACTTATCGTTAAACCGTTTAAAAAGGAGCATATATCCTGTGGTATGATGAAACAGAATGTATAAAAATGAGCGATAGAGGCGACGGTTTACCTTAGTATTGATCTTCAAAAAAGACATACGCTTCATTTTCCCACATTGTAGTAATTTTATCTTCACTTATGTATTTCTGTGTGCAAGTATGCTGAAGAAAATTCTCTAGACCATGAAAGAAAGCAGTTAAATTTTAATATAGATTGTTCTATCACATGCCGATGTTGTCAGTAGAGTCCTAATACTCTAAGCTTCCAAGAATATTTAATCAAAGTTACAAAAGTTCTCTTTTCGACAAAACGCGCTATACCTTCAGATGCTTGCCCTCAAGCTCGTGCACTTAAAATATATCTGCTTTGGTCAATTTACTTCATATGTCACGCTATCATTTTGCAGTACACGCGTTGATGTCATCATATCCAGTTTAGGTAGCTTTTTCTTCACGAATTTCACTTAAAGTGTTGTTGTCGATGAATCGCACTGAAGTTCAACGTGCAAGCCTTTTGAGTCTTGCATCAAGATAAACTCAAATTGATATGCGCGCTATACTTGCCAATTTCAAACACTGTTTTGGTTCAAACGAAAGCTTGAAATAGTTTTCCAAATAATGTGGCATCGAATTTGTCATTATTTAATTATATAATGATAGCATCATATGATGGGCAACGATGCGGCAATGATGGCTGTAATGGAAGCATCAGAGGTCAGGCCAACCTCAAAGTAAGAAATCTTGATTAGCTGTCGTTGAATCTAAATTTCAAAATCCGTCAGAGTACGAGATCAGGCGAGCTGTGCTGCACAGCTACTTGCGTCAGGCAAGCCACGTTACAAAGCTCCTTGGACGCTTAGATTTCGCTAAAAATCTCGAAAGCCATTAAGACCTGTATGGGAATGTGTAAGCCAGATGCTCACATATCTAGGCTAAACGCTGCACGTACGAAGTCGAAGTCAATTAATATTTACGCAAGAGACCGCGCTCATCTGCCCAGAAATTGCTTTTGCTGCAAGCATGCTTGATTTTATTTTAATGAGCCTACCAAAGGTACTAATTTGGTATCAAACATGCTGCTTGCTGTCCGGCTAAAAAATCACTACGATTCGCATTATCGCAAAGGAAATTCTATCGTTGATGCCGGTACCTAGATAGCTAACTTTTATTGTAAACGTAGATTATATCTGTTCTAAATTCACACGGAAACATTTTTTCAGTCAGGAATCGTATTTATGTTCTCTGCAGCCACGCTATCATAGATATCAATACAGAATACTATTGCCACAGTTAAACATGTTAAACCAAAAATGTACTGCTTTCTTAAGCTTGATGCGAGTCGTCGAAAATTCGCCAAGTTGATTCGCATAGACATTAGCGTGAAGAACGTCAGTCGATTCTAGTGCTGATGACGTAAACGATTGCACGTGTAGAAAAGGTCAAAATAATTTATGCTTCGGGTAGGTTTGCTAACTTGATGAAGCGTCGGAGGCAGACACATTTGCGTTAGCGCTTAACAAGCGTTTCGTTGAACCTGCGGCGATACTTTACGTCTTAATCTAAATGATACTGCGATCGTTTAAGACAAAAACATGTAGCTCTCGCTCTCATGTGAAACCTAAAAAATCTTCTCGCGTCTGCATATCCACAAATGCCACAAGAATACTTAGAAGCAGCTAGCTTTACTACACTAGGGTACCAATGACCTCGTTGTACAAACTTTTTTGATCAGGCCATTTACCACCTCATTTAGACCTAAATATGTCAGCTTCTGGCTTCTGGTTCTCCGCTTAAATGGGAGCTTAGTGGATTTAAAGACTAAATTTATACCAAAGCTACCCCACAGCTGATGCAGCGTAGTCCACGACGGGCTAATAGTGAACCAAAATCCTCCATTTGGTGATGATCTCAACTAGTGCTACCGGGTCACTTACCCAACACAGAGGCAGCATCAACATAGGTGGGACGTGGCAACTTTGACACCACTTATATAATCAATAAATCCAGGAGCAATCGAGCATCGTGGAACACATTATCAAATACACTGCGAAAAAGCATGCACCAGACTCAAGTCATGTTTTTTTAGGACATAGCGAGACGTGTTCCCTTTTACACACAAGAGTTACAATGTTCTCTTTATCTTGGCATAAAATTTTGCAAAGCTTTATAGAAAAGCCCTCTTTTAAATTTAATGGGATTATACAAGTTAGAAGTCTCAACGTATTCTCGTATGACTATTTGGCCTCTCCCGACAGCGAGTGCTAGTGTTAAGAGCTTAGTTATCATGGGCGCGACCAGCCTGACAGAATCATCGACTTTGGACCGCTGTGTGAAGCCTTGTACAATCTACAGCCCCTTGTAGCGCACAAGTTATAAGCTCTGGTCTTTTGGGACTCAAAATTCACTAACTTATAGCTGGCTTTTGACTTGCTCAGCATTCTTTCATTTTCTAAATACTACATGTTATGTAAAAAACTTGTCTTAGCTACAGCAATTTACTCAGATCCGTTAAGGGTTTTGAAAGACTAACGGATCGACTCTTTGGGCTAATTGTAATGAGCACTCACGCTTACCTCTACAAGGTAACTCACTAGGCCCTTTATTGACAACTATTTTGTTATCTGTAGCAGCTTTGGTAAATAGCGTCTATAAAATATGTTCGTATGATACAAATTTGCCGTTAAAAGAACATTTTTTATCGCTATCAATAACTAAATCGCGTTATGATTACAAGTACATCCGTACTACGTCAAGTTGCTTTGTGTTTTAAGTGCGGTGAATACCGCGTAACAGAAGTTAAGGTTGCGAACGTCGGTGCACCCGACGGATGGTCACGAAGTCCATCAAGAGGCGACTGACTTTGAATTACAAATATTGTACCAGGTACGCGATGCACAGTTCTACACGCGCAGAAAGTGGTATTTCCTACTGGTCGCTACAAAACTACCAGCTATAGCAATGTAATACACCAATTGTAGCCTGCTTCCTGCCACTGTTTAAGCGGTTCTTTGCCAACAAGTCAGATATACGAATAAACCTTTTTAAGCGCCCATAAGGATTGGTAGCACACTGAATAGCCGGACCACATTTTTCCTTCAATTTTAGCATGGGTTTTAGTCAGAAAGTGCGATCTGTGTATTAGAGTCGCAAAGTAAAGCTCATCAAAGTTAATTTCTCTTTAGCTTAAAGCATTTGAGAGGATCTGCTGGGGTGAAGTCGTACACAAAAGCTCGAGTTGCAGCGAGTCTTATGCGCGGCGGACGAATGAATAGACCGGGAAATGGTACACAGGTGAATTTATATTCAAGACGTAGCTACAGCGACGACTAGACAAAAACTTACAATAATGGCTCTATCACGTCTCTGATCAAGGTTTACATTCCTTCTGCACTTGGTCATAGTACACTATATATGTGTACTAAAGGTGCCCGCTGCTGCGTCGCCTGGCCTATCGCCTGTCTTTCCTCTTTTTTGCCTAAGTATCAAATTTATCTTCGAAAGAAGATACATTAAATTTCAACTACACAAATTATTAATAAAACACAAATTTTTACGATTTGAAACTTCAAGGGACCTGCGGTTTGGATATCTGCTTTGTATTAAAGTACAGCTTATGGTATTGGGATTGTCAGAGCTGCTTTCTTTCAAGTTCAAGAGGGGCTGACACCTCTTAATACAAGAAGCAGATAATACATATTCTACTTGGTAGTTTTTAAACTTCATCGGTTTAATTGACATTGTAGTGCGATCGAATAAGGCAAAAATCGATGCTCACCACGCGCATAGTCGTGCAGAGCGATGCATACAAGCATAAGTGTAAGTGCATCTTCTTTGTCTATGATTGTATAACGTCATGTCTGCAGAGCTACTTTCGTGAGTGCAATAGACTGCTTTAATTTTCTGCAGCCATCTATCAACGCTGCCTAAATTGTCATCCAAGCCGGGATGATTGTAGTAACATGTATCACGACGCCATACCACTATATCGATTAATACAAATCAAGTACTTTTTGAAAAGACTATTCTTTGTATTGACCAGCAAAAATGAGAGTGGTATGCAATCTGGGAACTTTTCATAAATACATGCAGATAGAAATTTCTATGCTTGATAGTAAATTCGGAATATTTACCCTACAATATGTCTTCTGGAAAATCAAAGTATAGGTCAATTAGTATCAAAGCTATATTGGTGATAATTGAAAGGATAACTAGGACAAAATTTAACTCACGCGGTAAGGCAAATTGCGATTTTGATATCCAAGTAATTTTCAGGTTTTCAGCAAAGGTATAAACACTGAATTTACAGCATCCCTTGTAGCTCTTACAAGGGATGCTGAAAATTCAGTTTTTTTTGTTTAGAGCTACGGCAGCTCGGCTGCATGTGGCAATACTTTTAGCCAATCTTTACCCAATCTTAGGGACTGACATCTTGTAAGCTGACATTTTGCTTGCCCCACGAAGCGTAGGCTTTTGAAGGCAAAGAATAGGAGAGCTTCCTGCTCAACCCACAAAAGTCTAATGTCCGCAGCATCAGATAATCGCTTAGGCCATCTCATTATTGGGTAGAAGTGATCACGAATATGCCCTATCATGCAATACATCTGCAAAGAAGCTATTGTTGCCAAGGGTAGGTAGAACGGTCAGCCGACAATAGGCTTTAAGCAGCCAATCGTGCGTACCGTGAGCAGTCATGCTTCTTTGCAACATTTAGAAGTCAAAAGGAGCTTGTAGAGTTTTTCCGAGCGTTTGGATCTTTTGTGGCTAGAGTGACTGTAGCTTCTCTTAGAGGAGGCTGCATTGACCGTCATCATGAGGAAATTGTGCCCGTACGTGGCTTGGACAGAGCTTTTCTGTGCATACATAGCAATTTATTATAAAGGCAGAAAATTGGCATACATTTTGATCTTAAGCTTCAGGCGGCAGAGGTAGGAATACTCACCGCGGAACAGCCTGTTGCGGCTTAAGACCGACGGTTCTCAGCTATGCCACGCGTTATAGGTAGTGACATCCGCCATCCGCGGCTGAGTGCGCTTTGAGCCATTAGCGTATTATTCAAGGAGCCTCAATCTAACGATGAGTCAGGCGCTGTTATGCTGCAAGGAAGCGGTAGAACTCGGGCATGGAGTGGCCTGCCAAAAGAAAACAAGCTCCACCAGCTCTCAAGGGAGCATAAAAGATCAATTCATCATTACTGTGGATTATAGCACAGATCATTTTTATAATTTCGAATTGGTGGTTGTTAAGCGTCTTCAAGGTTTTCAGTAAGCCATGGACGGGTGGTTGGCGTCGGGAAGTTACGCTCGACGCTTCGCTATTGAAGGTAACCAGCTATATGCTCAGGCTCTACGGGCACATCAAGGTGAAATATCACTGCTCTTGTGAAATATCTCTCGGTCCCGAGTCGAGCGATTGGCTATTTAAGCCGTAGAGTCGGTGCTCTCGGTCCAAATTAAGATAGCGTTCGGTGCTACCAAAGTCAAACAATTACACAACCGGGTCAGCAAAAATATTGAAAACAGCGACACTTGTTTCCGCTGCTAAGGAGTTGGATATAGACAGCCAAAGGTAGGTTGCTTAAGTGGACGAGTAATCACATCCAAAAGTTTCCGATCCATACTTAAATGGGTGGGTGAGTGTTAGTAAGGCTATACGCATCACTAACTGAAAAAAACATAGGGTGTTGTTCCAAAATGAACCTGATAGCTTCCAGCGTCCGCACGAGATACGACACTGAATTGATTTGATCAATGTGTACAGAATATGGGCACCACTGACGTCATGGACAGAGTCAATAACGTGGCTTAGATCGTAATAGACATTACTTGCTGAATTGCATGAGCGATATGACCAGCATTTATCCAAAGTATTATGAGCGAAGCTCTGCAACTATTGCTTGATACACATAAACATTTTGTGCTCATGGGATACATCATCTGCTGTCGGTGGTGGCATGGTCGGCTTCAAATCATGTAAGCATGAGCGACTTTAAGTAGAATTTTGTATGTGACACCCGTAGCAAGCAATATTTGCTACCAGCCGATAATGGATAGCCGGCGCTAAATCAAGACAGAAAAGACAAGGCTCCACCAATGGTCATGGAATGGCCTGTAGACCACTGGGTGATGGACCAGACTTAGCGGCCTAGTGTGTTGCTTAGAAGCTTGTTATAAGTTACAGCATCGATTACTCTGTGGCTTTCTCTTAAAAGCTCTAGATTCTATTGATGTCGCGTCGTAGTTTTATTTGTTATACATAGATTGTTTTTGATAATCGATCGATTCGCTATAAATCGGATGACTATTCCACAGATTTCATTGCTAACGATTTGCTTGCGTTTTGTTTCCAGCCTGAAAGAAGGCGATAGATTATAACACCTAAGACATCAAAATTTAATGTGAAGTTAGAGTCGCGATAGATGATGGCAAGGAGACCGTACGTTTTTGCGCAATGTACCACGAGCAGGTCGGCACTGTCTACTGCATATGCGGTAATGAACAATTTGAAGAACTTTATATGTTTAGTCTTGAAAGCCACGATAGCCATTATTAAGAAATTTCTTGTGCTCATGGCCGGATGACAGCTACCCAACCGTATTCCTGGTAAGCACCCTAGCTATTTTATTTGCGTCCGGTAGTTGACCAGTCACGTGTCATGGGGTCTGTCAGCTTTTCTTTGAGATACAGTGGACTCTGTGTCGCAAGATGTATCGCTGACAACATTTAAGACAAACTAACTGTAACACTTGCAAGGGAGTTTTGAAAAGTGAGGTCAAGATGAAAGCAACACAAGAGAAGAATCAGAGACGACTTCCATCGAACCGGATGACGGATCAATTGTAGCTACGGTTTAGTAATTTGCTGCGGTGATGAGAGGATCTTGAAGACTGACTAAAGATTAACGCTTCTTTTGGGAGAGCGCATCGCCATATCGTTATTTGTCCGAGAATTCCTCGGAGTTGTTGAATCATCGCACTACGCGTCAATTCGTCGTCTTATGACCTATATGCTTTCGACATTTATGTCTATAAATCTTCGTTCACAGTAGATCATGGGCTTATTAATGACTCTGGACTCAAGGCGGAGTGTTTTGACAGATTTCATTTCCCGTAGTAAATTCTCAGATTGAAGATGTTTGAAATTCCGAAGGATTTAAGAGGAGATCACTGGGTTAGAACAAATTTCACAGACCATAGATCAGCCCACACACGGCTATTGTCCTTAGCCCCAGACTGGCAGTTGATGCGACGGCATCGAGCGCGAGGGAGACGTGGCTAATTCTAGGGAGCGTATAGCAAGCGCAAGGCATGGTGGAGATATGGTGGCGTGAAATTTTGTTTGCGTCGTTTAAGTGTATAAAAGCAATCAGCAGCGACACATGATGGAGCTTGAGGACCTGTTGACGAAAGCGACGAACGCGGTTGCGGGCGAAGCGAGGAGGAAATCTGTGCTGTGATGCTCAAAAGTATATTAACAAGGTCTAAGAGCCTTGTACAAGCACAGGTCGGTCACGAGCTTTAGCCATGAAGAGGCTTATTTTCAAAGGGGTGCACCAGAAGGAGTCGGCACGGTCTAAACGGCAACCGCACTCCTAACAAGCATAGAAATCACATGTTACAGTCGAAGGAGCAACTTGTTGGCGACCATTCGTAGTGTGCTTCGAGCCACTACTAGAAGACTGCTGCGCGAGCGAAAGTGGGATCATGGTGAGCGGGGCGTCGACACACATGTGCAGGGACCGCGACGCAGTCGACGAGTGACACCTTGGAGCATGTCACGCACGAAGAGTTAAAATTATTGCATACGAGACGAAACATTGGACATGACACTCGTAGATTCCACGTTTGGAACCTAGTCATGAATCTGCTCTCGCAAACGGCTGCGGCAGCACGACCAGCAGATAGTGCGTGATGAAGCGCGTTAAGGGATCGATAGCATGGCATATTTTATCAACATATACGACGATGCGGAGTGTTACTCAGTCGAGAGTGAGAACGACTTTAGGCATCATTACTTGGGACACGTAGCTTATAAAAATTAGCGCGGTGGTTAAGCTCGAGAAATTTGGCGAAAATGGATTGACGGCAAAACGGGTAAGCGCGCGCCGTCAGTTATGTACCCTCCTTTATTCTAAACTAAATGCGAAATTGCATTGCTTTCGCGATTGTCTTTGTCAGACAAAATCTCCATCCGTAGCAAAATTGCGGAAGCCAATTAACAGTTTTTAAATCAACACTTATATACAACTACTCAGTAAGGGTGGTCAAGTCTTTGCGCATAATTCGACTACTAATAAGACTTAGCGCTATTGCAATTCGCTCAATGACACTAAGACTTCCATTTTTATAGCTACCTTTGATGATTTTCGGAAAAAGGTCTCGTCGGCCCACGCAATTTCTGCGTGATTAAACTCTCCTGATTATGACACGCTTGACTGCTATTCGCTTTAAGCTGTCGATGCCTCACTGGCTCCGATTACGTTTTGAGCAGTTATTGCCGGTCTTATACACAAATATTGATGACGTTTTTTAATGGAGAAACAAGGCTTCAATGTCATCGTCCAGTGGGACACGAAAAGTGTGGGCTCTCAAATTCGACAAAAAAGACGATTTAAGTCTTATGTCTAAGTGTCCAATACAAATTATACCTTCATTGGGACAATGAGGACCAGTAATCAGGGCTATAAGGAATATAGAATAACGAGTTTTTTTAAATTAGCCTGCAAATAAGTCTATATAATACAGGTGAGATTAGAAGTGCGAACTATAGCACCTGTCGATTGCCTTAAGACGGAGTAAAGTGTACAGTGGCTCACGAAAAGGTTGCACACCTTCCTCCACGTCTCTCGCAAAAGACTGTATGACAGCGTCGAGGTCACAACCATAGCTATTAAGCACCAGAGTTTTGAGCTGAAGAAGAAGCTGTCCTTAGAAATTTCGTTCGTTGGCGCCGATTTAAATGACACAAACGGCAAGATTAAGAGTCAGAAAAGGCTGAAATCTCTCGAAGTAGATAGCCGGAATACCAGGATAGATCACGTCTGCATCAAGATGTCCTTCGAAAAAGTGGCTTAAGCTTACAGTACGGCTTGATCCCCGCCTCAGACGTGTCAGTATTGGTATCAGAGGTCACGGCTTGAAATTGTGCGAAACTGGTTATTCAATCATTGTCGTAATCATGATCCTCTAGCCGATAGTTAAACCAACTTTTGTCGTGACAAGAAAATAAGTGGATAAACATGTGTGTTGTTATAAACTGCAGACATTGTTATCCTCGAGTCGTGCAGTGACCAACCTCCTGGCTCAAATGGTTAGTTTGATCCGGGCCCTAATTAAGGCTGCCAAAGGTAGGTCACTAAAATGGAAGAGCAATCACACCCAGTGTGACTGCCCCACTAACCGAAAAACCATAAGGTACAATGAGAGGGGTGGGAAACCGGTGACAAAATGAGTCGGGTAGCAACCAGCATCCACTCTAGAGACAGCTAATTCACTGCGCGAAGGTTTTTGTCCTGTTGTAGCAGTCAGTCTCTAGGCTTATAATTTGGATCTCTGATTCTCTCGCAAGGCCGCATCAGCTCTGTGTTTGCCGAAACTAGCAAAAGTTTTTTGTTGCGCTTCAAAAAGATATGCAAAGCACGATACCGTGATAGCGAATGATACGTTTATACAGCCGTGATTTTAAGGTTCCTCGATCTACTCATTGCATCACCATGTAAATTAGGAAAACAAATTCCACATTTTTGAGTTTGTCGCTACTATTTATTTAATTAAGAAATGTGTATGCTCTATTCGACCCGTTTGTGAGATACGGATCCGACTCATCCTGCTGAACTGAACATCGATCTGGCTTTGAAGGTGTTGTTATGACAGGGCGGGGGCACAAGCATTTTTTGCCTTCCACCTCCAAACGTTGAGCAAATTAAGGCACAAAATATCAATACAATAGAAAGCGCTAGTAACTCACCAGGTGTTTTCTATCCACTACTCACAAAAAATTAGAGGGGGAGCTCTGTCACTGTGGACTGCTACCATTACCTTAAAAAGTAAATATTTTGCTGGTTGTTTTCTATTGAGCGGTCTTCGACTAAAGGGAATTGTGTTCTTCGCACAAAATTTTCAAAATAAGCATTTTAGCAGAACAGAGATAGCCACTCATGTGAACACATTCGAATTCTTAGGTAGCAAGAGAATGAAATAGATACATCCAAAGTCGATACCTCTCAAATAAATTTCACTTTTGATAATAAGCGACCATCGAGCCTTTATTCATCATAACATTTCACCTGGCGGTAGGTAGTGCAGCTTATGCTATTAGCTGCAACCCATTATGTGTAAATTGTTTTGTGATTTCTTTGACAAGATGAAACTACGATCTTGTTTTCTTCACTAATGAAAATAAAATTGATGGATTTGTGGAAGGCGTTAGTCTTCTATGCTAGCAACAAAGAATGGACTAAAGCAAAATTGGGACTGCATTTACCGTTTTTGAATCTTGTCAGCCTTTTTCGATGAACATTCTTCAGCTTTTTCAGTCTACCGTACTCACACGTATTTGTCAAACAATTCAATTTCTACATCCAGGTAAGGCAGAACGTATCGTCTCAAAGCTCTGAGATTCCCAAACGTTCTGCAAATAATGGAAGTGCAAGCTTAGCGCAAGCGCGTTCTGTGCTATAAGGAAATTATTGTCTGTACGCCTAATATCGGGTGAAATTGCCCGTGGTGTTGTGTGGCATCCTGATCCTCGTGGTGACAATCAATAGTACTTGCTTATGTTTCGTCGTTTCGTCTAAATGCTGGAACACTTTTAGCTTTAACAGTACACTAATGATGTAGACGTGATCGACTTGCTTGTGCGAAAGGTACTTGACGAGCTCATGGACCTTCACATTTCGTTGTCGGATGTTGACGAGGTTTGTGATATCGCGTATATAGTACTGAGCGTCTAGGAGATTCGTCATAGTGACGGCAGTCGGAGAGAAATCGCTTCTCGTAATATATATGAATGGTCGCGTCATCTCCTTCACGCCACTATGCGTGAATGCAATCCTACTATTCGCTCCAACATATGTAGCGAAACGTTGAGGCCCATCAGCTTGTCAGCACAAATAAGTTGATCACGTTTGAATCGTATTTTAGCCTCCGCTCTAAAATTGTCACAGAACGCCGTACAACAGCACGGACAAATCCACCCAAAATTACGCGTTTAGAACAGACTTCGTCACAACACCAAATGCGCATGGGCTAAATGTGCACTATTATCAATTTTCTTATGTACGTATCGGTGTCTTAGAAATTTGACCCGAGCTGACGTCATATCCGGAGTCTCCGAATGTCTTCTGAGGTGTAACACCCCGCGTCAAGGGCCTCAATCGAAGCCAAAGCTTGTTTATCAAATCAATCAATGCCAGCATTTAAAGTCTAGTATGTGTGGCGGACATTTGCAAGAAGAAAAGAAGCGCGGCGAGCCCAACCACGTTGTATGACTTGTTGTATTTGAACAATCGTGTTCCTTGCGCAGCCAAACCAGTCTTTTAACGCACATCATTGTTTGTTGCGGCTGGTACCCAATCGTTTAGCGACATCGTAACGCCTGTCAACTGTGTTGTCTTTACTATGACGTGCAATTTTACATGCGCGTCTACTTCTGTAAATTTTCGATCAAGAATTTGCATTAATTTTAAAATACTTACTTTCTTCTTACAGATCACAATACCGTCACTTTCTTCTAAGTGCCATGCACACTGGATGTGTCACTGCTTTCTCATAAGGCATCCCTAATCGCTTTTACAGCAAGACAAATATTTGGTTTTCCTCTAAAAAATACTATTTGGTGCTGATCATCCTTTGAAGACAAAAAGGCGATAAGTGGATTCGCTCGCGTGAGTTAGTCGTTAGTATTAAGTGTACTATGCGCTTGAGCACCTCAGTATGGTGTTCGTAATGTCACATGGTCATTTATCTAATTTTCGCTCCAAAAGTATTCCTTTAAATACTGGATTCATCAATTTAATTAAGCTTTTGATATAAACAGTAGCCGAAAGAATTGTTGGCAATTCAAGTATTATCGAAATGCTTGCCAAAAGTGCTTATACATTAGCCATTGCACGCGACATTATTATGGTGCAGTGGCACAGAGCCATCTTGGCATATGAAGAAACTGAACTAGGCAAAAGTTCAACCATGATAAGCGTCATGACAATTATAATTATGCAAGAGTATCGATTTGCTTGCTACCTGTACACGAAATAATGTGCTATTTTGCTTAGAAAACTAAAAAAATGGTTCGAATGACATGTCAGACAGTAACAACTTTTAAGCTTTACATATCTATCATCACCTTTGTCATGCCGACCGTAAATGGTCAGGCCGTGCCCATTGACCTGACTTCTTTGCCATGTATGTAATACTCTAGGCAGGAGAGGCGTGGCGGTTGCTTAATGGCGATGTGATGCGGACTGAATTAAGCTAGAAAAATGAGCAAAATGCTAGTGCTGGACAGCATGCGTCACCTGCATTATCGACGCAACCAATAACGCAATCATCTTCATTACCTCAAATGCGCGGCGCCAGATGTTGAAAAGAATGCGATGGAGCCGGATGTTCTCTAGTTTAATATAATTTCCGACGACCTGTCTGGAACATGTAATGAAATTAATACAGTCGAGAGGCCAGATGTCATTGCGCTAGCTACTTGCTCCAGCTAGAATACCCTGCAGAGAGTGATGAACTCCACTCATTGCTTCAAGGACTGTGCTGCTGCCTTTTAGCATTTATCTAGTATGTCCTAATTTGTACATTCGCTAAGCTTATTTGAATCAGACTTGCTCTTGTAAATCCGACTAAATACATGAAGCTGGTGCATAGCAAGCAGAGGTCACTCGCCTCATCTTATAGTCATGCCGCACGGTAAACTTGTCCTTTAAACGGTTTTTCGGGCACATCCCATACAGTGAAAGTAATGTGTAATCCACGAATAATGACGAAAACTAAGCAAAGTTCGTGCGACAGAATGTAGACCCCGCCGTTAAGGCCTCATAACATTTTATTGTTCTAAATAAGAGGACGCATGCGGTCACCGTTGATGCAAATCAGGATGATATAACAAGCATTTTATTTTTTCCCCGGCTATCAAATAAATTGAATCTTTCTAGCATCTGGTACCATCTTCAGCTTTCTATCTTCCACTGTACATCCTTCAGTACTGTGGATTCTATGGCGACTGAGTATCTTCGTCGAGGTCACTATCTCGCTCAGATTAAACAATTCCAATGCTAAACACTAATTGTGTCAAAAGGACATGATCACTTCGAACTATTCGTCTGTAGATCTCATGCTTAATCTCGATTCCGCTTGACAAGCCGCTTACCGATAATTCAAAAGAGCTTTGCGTAGTAAACATGTGATTGTTCTGCTGAGAACGTCAAACTAATTTTAGTCTTAGAAAATGTCATCGCTTGAAGGAATATTTCTTGAGATTTAGGGACGTGCCGTCTTGCCCCCACACAGTACGTTGCTAATTGAAACACTTCTGGTCGGAATTGTAACTTTCAAATCAGTTTCGCATTCTCTTAAGTAATATCAATGCTGTCTCATTTATTTGCGGTCGGCATTGTTTTGAGCAGTAAATGACAAGCCTCGAATAGAAAAACAAGTATACAAGCTAGCGATATGATAAACGTGCAAGCTTAAGCGCAAGCAAGCGATTCAGACAGGTGGTTAAGGTCTGCGGAAGAAAGAGTATAACAATTATTAAGGCGAAATGAGCACAATGTATCGAGTATTGATCCACGCGACATTTTTTTAAAGTTGATTGTATACAATCGCGAATCATTCATTAAATCGCAGAGCTTATATATCACACACGGGGCTGGGCGACGTAGGTGAACATAGTCGTGGCATTAGAGATAAAGCCTGAAGGCTTTGCTGGCTGGGGTGCTTCGCATCGTACCCCTTTCCGCAAGTAAGGCACGGCTCTGCTTAGCATGCTCCCATCGCCGCTTCATGGTGTTATTATGCGACACTTACCTTAGTCCGATCACATAGTTGTTGCAGCTGTACATGTTTTGTTCGGTCTAGATACCTGTACCGATATGCTTTATTCTAATTGACCTTGCTAAACATTTTTTTGAGAGCAGCAAAAGGATTAAGGAAACGTACTGATTACCTTTCCATTATCAAAAGCTCACGATGATATCTACACCATCGTGATTTGGCCAACGGTTCTGGCAATTTGAGCTCAAGAGGCGACTTTGCTTTTCCTTTTGCTGATAAAGTTACATAATTGCGAAGGTGGGGGGGCCTGTTTTTGTATGGAATTTTCGTAGCGCATATGCTTTGCGAACTTCGCATTTAGTGCGACCTCCCCCACATCCAGTGTAAAAAGTTACCGACCGACGCGCGTCAGCCCTCTCGTCTCTTTCGCTGCGGAACCTTTGACTCTTGCTTGAGTTACTGGTGACGGGCGACGTGCACTATCATCGTAGCCAGTGTACCCCAGAACCAGACGCAACGAATGGTGACGCATTCACAAGACGCGACACCATCCAAGAGTAAGATGGCTACGGTCTCGACATCCGATGGCAACACGCCTGTGCGTAACCTGACACAAGACAATAAGAACAAAGAGCAGCCACCAGAGCCCTCTTTTACAATCGAGCAACGCTGCGTCCTCTGCGGGTTGGGAACTAGCACGTCTGTCCGCTTGGTGCGCTGCAAGAATTGCAGCAGTCATTATCACGCGCATTGCGCTAATCTATCACTTCCTCCTGAAGATGGCAATCTCTTTTGTCGTCATTCGTGCTATGTAACCCATGCCAAGAAACAACCAACGATAGGTCCTGTCTTTAAAAATGGCGACTACCCTCTCCTTGCGACCCAGATTCAAAGCGTTTTGCAAGAAAAGTCCGATCGATTACAAGTACGACGACAGTATCTAATGCAAGAAGTCACGGGCTCCAGTGGACGGGGCCGCGGACGTGGAAGAATACGAGGACGAACACGTGGGCGAGGAAGAGGACGGGGCCGAGGACGGGCGATAGGAATGAAACGAACGATGCAAGAGGATTCTGCGGATGAAAGCAGTCTTCCTTATCTCCGCTTGTCGTCGAGTCATGAAGGACGAGGAGACAGTATTTCAGTATCCAGTGAGGCTAATTCGTACCATTCTCGAGCTGCAACGTATTCTGCTGACGATGATTCGATGACAGCGCACGGGAGTATGAGTGCCAACACTTCGCGTCTGGAACCAGATGAACGGATTCTTCAGTCATCGGCACAAGTTGCATCTCCCACTTTTCGCCGGTCACTGCAAGGATTCAATACAAATCAGGATAGCCACTTTCGCATGGCACCTCAATTGAATCTACCGCCGTCGTCGACATTACAACTGACGCGTCAAACTCGTGTCGAGTACTCGGGACTGCCAGTGTCTGATCATTACAGTGCAGATAAATCTCGTTCTCGTCACGAGTTTTTGTCCCCTCAGTACTCAGTAGCAGGCTCACGACAAGCACAGGAAAACCCGCGCTTGCATCAATTTTACGATAGTCGTTCGATGGGCCATGTACCGCCGACACAGTCAAGCCAGAACGAGCAACCACCCCTGCAACATAATTTTGAGTCTTCGTATCGTAGCGTTTCAGCTAGTTCGGTATCATCCGCGGCTTCATATAATCCAGCGTCAAATCCAAGAAATGGCTTGGCGCAAAACTCAAAGAGTGCGACTGCGAACGGTTACGATTCTCAAGGCCAATTTACAACCCATCCTTCGTCTCAACTTTCTCTTCGCCGCCACACACCAAACATTCCTTGGCGTAATCCATCAGCATTTCCTGCGGAGATCTACGAACGATTTAACTGTCATTCAGATGATGCAAATCACGTGTTTCGCATCGATCTGTCGCCAGTGTTTACAGAAAAAGCAATTAAACTGTATCAGGGTGAAATCGACTTTTTTTTTCGATGCTTCGAGTCGCCAGATGTGAGCTTGGTCGTGAAAGGTATGGGGAGTGAGTTGAATCAATACATTTGGGCGTGGCCATTCATTCTCGAGAGCTGCGGAAACGATACACACTTCGCTTTCGACCACTTTCAACTCAAACGAAATACCGAGACGGACATGACGGAGCTAGATTTTGTTGGAAAGCTGCAGTTGTCCATGGCTTCATTTAATTCGTATTTGGATAAGTATTTATCGAGCGTACCCGGAAAGGACATTGTTGTACTGGAGGACCACGTCACGAAAAAGACGATCACAATTGTAGCCTCCGAACACATAATTGCGCTCAATAGCTTGGTTCTTGCCAAGTACTGCGCGCAGGTATGCTACCCTATGTCTGAGGAAGCTGTTTAAAGCATTTAATTGACATCAGCGAGCTTTCTTGTGTAAAAAACAGCTTTACAACGACCTTATCAAGGGGTTTCAATGGGACGTTTTTGCTGGTGGCATCCACTGCTTGTTGCAATATTTGCCTCAAAATAGCTGGCACGATAAATTTTCGAGCCCACGACTGCATTTCAACTTTCCTGGGGCACGGGGCTCATTGGCTGATCCCGGGAACGGCACCACTGATACCGCATACCAGGTTGGACTGAAAAAGGAAGAGTGATATTTGTTTAGGCTCTGGCCTAACGTGATTTTGGTGATGGCTAGGTGCTGGTGGGATCTCTGGAATTAGTCATTTTTGAGCGTTTTGAACCACAGCTCAAGGCCGATTTCGATCACATTTTACATCGATCAGGATATGATGCAGCAAGGAAGACTATGCTTTTAGATGCTCATTTACGCGCCCTTAGGTACATTTGTAATGTATCCGTGACTTGGGATGCTTGCGGATCGATAAGAAATTTTGCTATTGCAGATCAGCGGGCTTTGCGTTTTCAACAGTACTTTTACAGAATGGAGAGTTTGTTCATGTCAATAAGGTGCGTATCTAGCACAATTTTGCATGAAAATGCGCATACAAACCCGCGTTACAATGCTCCTCACGTGCTTGGGTTGTTCATATTGGTAATGCTATAGGGTCGTCAACATTTCTGGCGTGTCGTTGAAAAAGAGAGCACCAATACATCGGTCAATGCTCCGTGTGTCTTCCTTTCGTGGGAGTGGGTTTACCAGGGTGTGTCGCAACGCGGTATCTCCACAGAATGCTGGGTACGTTTCGATATTCGTACCGGCTAAGTGTTGCCACCGAATCTCATTTTTGGTACCGCTATTATCTACGTTAAGTTTGCCATGAAGAATGCGAGTATGTGTTCCGAAGGATGGGTATTTGATCCGCGTCGTGCAATTGTCGAAGCTGCCAAGGTGTGCATCTATTTTCGTGTCGTTCTTTGATTATTCGGCTAAAGCATCTTACATTCGAAATGTCGTAGTGTGGTGTAGCAATCGTGCGTACTGGCCAGTTCTTACGCTCTGCGCTAACATCGGGACGTCCACGCACTCCCCAGTTGTTATCGTTTACAGCATCGCCAGCACGTATCGATCGCGGTGTCGTCGCGCAGCGCCAAGCTCAGATGATTCTTTTCTTGGAATCGATATTACCTTGTCTCGACGTGATTGTCGAAGAAGCCTACGAATTGGGCCTGTCAAATAAGGACGATAGCGAAGAATTTCGCAAAATCTTTGACGATGAAGGCATGTGGCGCACAGTGGACGCTGATTTGCATTACCCTCCGGCAGACAAGACTGATAACTATTCATGCGGTATCTGCGAACGGGAGATTACCAATTTATACAAGCAATGCCTCGGCTGCACTATTTACTCTCGCCGTTGCCAACCTAACATGGCGTACCCTATTTTTCGCATCTGCCTCCGCTGTCACTCACAACCGGAGAAACACCACTTCAAGTCGCGTGCCATCGCCTCATATTACGACAAGATTCTGAGCTCAGAGGGTCACACAGGTATACTGCCATCCACGCGCCGCTACCAGTCCGTGCGCAGCTATTTTAAATGCCGATGTGTGCCATCGCTTCGCTGTGCCCATTGTGGTGGATGCGAATCCTGCAGCTGCTTATGCCATACGCTATTTCAGACTCGGTTCCGCTTTACTGCTCCCGGTACGCCTTTATATCCCTCCACCTGTAATTGTGCCTCTACTGTTTAGTACTTTTGCTCATGTGTTGCTTTTCGTGCCCAGCAAATTTAGAGAGGCTGCGAGCTGACGTAGATGCAGTCGTCAAGTACCATCAGCAGCAGCTGCTGCAGCAACAACAACAGCAGCAGCAACGCTAGTGAAAAAGAAAGTCATTTTTTGTTGTTCACTACACTTTTACTAAAATGTCGGTGTTAGTGCAGTGGAGTGGCTGAAGTAAATAAAAGTTTAAGAACCTATTGTGAAACCTGAGTTTTTGATTTGTAGTTAGATAAATCAATCAAAAAAATTTTGGGATCCTAATTTTAATAACCAGACTGGTTTAAGTGCCACGTTCGTTACACAAGGCAGCCAGCATCTGCGCTTCGACAATAAATTGTATGCAAACCTTGCTTCTCGCGTTTGGCGGTGTGACATACAATCAACAATAATCGCATGAGCTTCAATTAGTAACCCAAGTGGATTGACCGACGAGTCCAATGTTCGTTGTCATTAAAGCAATGTTTCCAATATGCATGCTGAGAGCTTGTGCAGCTCTTTACAGAGTATACGTTCATTGCAACTACAGTGCTTCAGTTAGATCAATCATTAAAAAAATACACGGGTCATTGAAGCCGATTTTGCTTATAGACTGCGACAAGACAACGACGACGCGACAAACTTGGTCCACTTAAATGCAACTGTTACTGTTCTCGTTCAAGATCTCTCTAAAGCAGCTGTATTTTTAGAAAGCTTGCCATACATCAGTGTCGCAGTACGTCATCTGTGTATTGGCGTCGCTCTACATCATGTTGCGAAGATTGGTGCTCTTTTGCTCACTGTGGCGAGAAGCTTACCAACTTGTGACACAGTCATTGTATATGCATTGCCAGCAATCATGTTACAACCGGAAAAGCCCGGTTTAGGCTGGCGACGCAACATACATGCTGCTGTGAGCCGCGCGAAGCACGAATGTTACATTGTGAATTCGAGACACACTAGTGAAGATTTTTTACTACTACTGTGTCGCACTGTAATTGTTTTCAGGATCCATCAGATTGAATAATTAAAAGAATACGAGGCCTCGCTAGATTAGTCCGTACGTACATCATCACGTTGCTCAAAGAAAGAGCAAAAAACGGTGTTTTATTTAAGTGGTTGCTTTGAAAAATGCAGCCGTGAGCTCGTGTATGCCGCTTGCCGTCGTCGCTTCTTTCCTCAATTCTACGTTTTCGGTGCTCAGTCGTAAGCGTTCAAAGCAGCGCTCTGCTAACCTAATACGAGCACCAGAGTTAATAAATTTCCATATTTCACACGCCACCGCGTCTGGCTTCGCTCGTTACTGAGGACTCGTGCCGTGCCAGTCGTAAATTGCCTTGAAGAATAAATTTCTTTAAAACTCATTCTCTACGGTGGCAAGTGTTGTGTGTGGTCCCAAAAACATGACACTTTAATGTCAATTCAGGGCCGCCTCATACATTATTCATGAAACACCGAGTTGTACGGACAAACTGACATTTGATCTACTGCTGAGCGTGGCTATCTGATAATCGGATTATATTGCAAAAAGGTTGCTGTGAAGCCGTGCAATATTTCAAGCACAAGCTTTCTAGAGTTTTGACTATGACCCTGTTTTGACGTCTCATACGCATTTCCTGTCCTGAGTATTCGAATTGCGGCGTAGGGAAAGATAGATCGCATCCACGTCACCATAACTTTTGCCTCATGACAGCGTCTCTTGGCTTAGTCTGCGTCCACAGGTCACAGATACACTTTTATACCAAACAACAAAAGTTTTCGCGCGTGAACGCTTAGCTCACGCTTTCGCAGCCGCACAAGCAAGAATAGTGCCGTTTTCTTTGACGACGTTGCACAAAATACGCAGCTCTAATGGCGTTGCGGGACCTACGATAACCTATCATTTTTTTTGCTCCCAGATTTGTTTAGTCGTCTTGCCTTTGTGACGACGCTGGATTATGAAAGTAAAAGCATCCTTTTAATATGTAACTGAGTCCGAACTCTTAGTAGGGATTCACCACCCCATAAGCGATAGTATTTTCTTCGTGTCATCTGCTGAGCTAGTGCAAAACTTTTAGAAGTAGTTGCAGCCAGCTCATCCATTACTTGGTTTACGTGCCTCGTCTTCCCTGTCTCCATGTCTGTCTGCTTTTTTGTGATATAATTCGACAAAAAACGAACGCCAAAAAGCTTAGGTTCTCGAGAAGATTAACTTTGGCGGAATCTTTCGAGAACTTGATGTGTTAAAAGTAAGTCGAATCTGTATCAAACTTTGCGAAAAGGACGGCTACTTGTTCAGGCATTTCTTCTTCACGAGTATACAAACGCTATTGTCGTTAATAGACATGTCTACTTCAGACTTTCCCGTTCAAGACGAGAAATTTGCACTGATCGAGAAGCGTCATGTGTCAAGTCATTAAAATTTACATTTTGCTCGAAGTCGGCTAAATTGAACCCAGAAACTGACATATACGAGCTAGTCGTGGTAGCTAAAAGTATTTGGCGATAAGTATTTGTTACAATGAGGCCGATGGTTTTCCGATGTATCCAGGCAGCTGCTCGCGCTCACCCATCGCTTTTGCCGCTAATTGCTTAGATTTCATTTGATATGCCAAAACAAAGCATTAATCCACTGCTAACACCTTGCAAGCTACTCAAACAAATAATTAGGATCTATCGTATCGCAAAGAAATCCTGAAAGGATAGGCTAGTGATGACATTTGTGAAATTAATTGCTGATTCTTTAAAAATACTAACATCAGTCAGGCATCGTTTTCATGTCTTCCACGGCCATGGAACAACCAAGCAAACTATTGCTACGGTAGTGACAAGCCAAAACAAAGTCGTCGCACTGAATCTAGATTGTCGCGAGTGCATTTGGCTTTGAAGCCAAAAAATGGGTGTTTAGAGCGTTGATCGGACCTACTGCTGTTAGTATGAAATGGTTGCTATCTACAAGAAGACAAAAGACCTAACTAATAAATGTATTATACGATCTCTCCGGTTTGATGCTGAGCTGCTTTTCGCGCATATCGACGGGCCGGTCGGTGAAGATATATAAAATGCTGCATAGTTAGAGTTTATATGCCATATATTGCGGCAAACGTATATGAATCGTCAAGGGGTACATATATTTGTTTACTTCTTTGCAGCAAAGGTATTGAATTTTCACCTGTTATATGTATGGGATAAATAAATATTCCGCGACGAGAGCGTCGCCAAATTCAACTTTGGGATGCTCGACTACTTCTCGAAAGGTGCTGTACTGGCAGATGCTATTGGAATGGGTAAAACAGCGACCATGTCGGCGCTTATCGCGGGCGAGCCGAAGAATTACGCAGCGGGTGCCAATTTGCTCGTTGCGCCGTCGCATTTGCTAGCCTAACGGAAGCAAGAAGTCAAGAAATTTCTGAAAAATGGCAAAATTGATGTTGTGCTCGGACTGAAGCAGTACATGGAGCTGGTAGAAAAGGCTAAAGCAAACATTTCTAATCGCATGCTGGTGCTCGTGGGTGTAGAAGAAGCTGTGAAGTCTAGAAATTACATGCATAAACATAGAAAAGTCTACCCTACAGAGCTGCGAGGGTAGGGAAAGCCATTGCATATAAAACCGGTTGCGCTACAGGAGTACGTGGAAGCCGCTAAGTTTGTTCACAAGGCCTATTGCGGACCGTTGTGGGTTACACCGTTGCATTTGCCACATAAACTTTGGAGACGCGTGATCTTTGAAGGAGTTCAAGATCTGGTGTTGCCAGGAAAGAGCGCACGGGATTGTTTTATTCAGCTTACGCACCGATGTTTGAACGTGTGGCTGATAACCGCGACACCGTTCCCAGGAAAAGCCGAGTCGATATACGCAAACAATCAACTGCTGGGATTTAAAAGGCTGCGTCTGCTACCGCATGATCCTGCCTTTGATGATATTAAGCGCAAGTTGTATCTGCGCAATTGTGCCCAGGTGAAGCGACGAGCTATTACGGATAAAATCAGGGTCGACGAAACGTACATTCCTGTTAAATTGCATCCCAAGGAGCTTATTTTATATAAGGTTGAGCGAGTGTTAGCAGTTAAGCAGTCTGAATTCGATATATTTGCCGTAGGAGATGTTGATGTACTGGCTGCTAATGGAAAAGAGGGTGCTGCCAACACAATTGGTCCCGAAGGCGCAACGGTAATTGGCGAAAAGGCTCTGTCAGGTACACTGTGGTCGCAGGAGTACAAGTCTGCACGGCAAAGTTGTGTGCACGCTGGTATTTCGGAGCGTTTGTTTGAGCGTGAACAAGGTCATAAGCGTAACAGCTCGAACGACAAACTGGCACCGACGCTGATTAAGATCAAGTGTCCTAGTGAAGTATTTCGTGATGAGATTTACAATTTGCATCGGCATCTAGCTGTGGCTGCCAGACACCAAAAAGAAGTTGATGTGATGGAGAAAGCGACGCGCAACACTGTAATGATCTGCCGCGCAATATATTTAAATACGTATACTAGCGTGCGCGACTGTGTTGATGACATGAAAACCTCCGGCTAAAGCGAATTCTTCAATGATAGTGGAGAAAGTGAAGCTGGCTTTCGTATGCTTCATAAGCATTATTCATTCGGCGATGATATACCAGAGCCTACTGATTTACTCTTGTACTATTACAGTGAAATTAGAGACTACTTCTTAAAGTATTTTGACACGATGGGAAAGGTCAAAAAATATACCAGGGTCATGGAATCTACGCTTATTTAACGGTATCCACGTGCTCGCACCGTCGTTGAAGAGCAGCTAAAGCTGGTAAATGAATGTATGACGCTCATCAAATCAGCTGAGTCGTGCGAGGATGAAGCTGTGGAGAGGATTCCACTTCTTGGCAGCAAGATATCTGCTTTGGTGCAGTACTTAGACCGCCTCCCGACGATCAAGGTTGTGGTTTTTACGATGTGGGATCGAGCATTGCGAATTGTAGACAAGGCGCTTCGTCTGACTAATATCTCAAGTGTCGTATTTCTCCAGAATTAGTATAGCGAAACTAAGTCTGCTCATATCGCATCTTTCGTAAGTGGAGAATTTCAAGTTCTCATCTTGAACTCGCTTACAAGCGCGTCTTGGATCAACTTACAGGTGGCGTCGCGTATATATATATCTACACCCGGTTGGATATAGTCCAATGCAAGCCAGTGCATTAGAGCCGCAAGTTATCGGACGGATGCTGCGCATGGGTCAGATTAATGACGTTGTGACTGTTGTCCGATGCATTGCCGAGGACACGATGGAGGCCACGCTCTACGGTGATTTATATGAAGCGACAGCAAAGGCCGACGGTCATGTCAAAAAAACACCCTGTGACATTGTTAAGATAAAACCTCTCGCTCAGCTACAGAAATTATTTGGCTTGTGAAGATACCGGAATCTCTAAGACGCAATGATTGTATTTAAAGGGGAATATATTATTACAAGGCTTACCAGACGACTTCAACTTGGTCGCCAACGCTCAGCCACGGAGTCTCTTTACCAACCGCGGCTGTAAGAAATTGGCCAAAGAATATGCTACTTTGTTGGCGTCGGTAGCTGGAGAGTACCTGTAGTGGCTGGCGGTGATATACACCCGTGTGTGGATTAACATTGATGATGCTGCAACGGCTACATGGGCCCGAAACGTCGAACGTGGTGCTCCCTATTCGCACGCGCCGCCACGTATCTTCCTCAAACGACTCAATGCTCCCATCTACAATGAAGTTAGCACGAAATGCATCCTCGCTAATGCTCATAGAGTGGTCTACAGAGCTCAGCACTGCGTCAAAATGCGCAATACTCTGGCGAGAGATGAGTAAATACTGCGCCTGGTTGGCAAACCCAATGGTTGGAGTACGAATGGCATTACTGTTGAGTTTAGGGATTTGGGCCTCAGTATATTGTTGACTTAAGGTGCTGTGTATCATTGGTGGACTTGCTTGATGCGCACGGAGATGGTCGCTGGACACTCGTACAAGCGCGCATTGCCGGCCAAGCCACGAGCTGAGCCATCGTGAGGCTTCAGCGCCAACATTGCGTCCATTGTATTTGCCACTACAAATGCGTATATTACAAGACTTATCCCTGCCTTGCTGCTTAGCCGTCAAGATGTCTGCGCGTAGAGATATCGTGAATGATGACGAAAGCGGACAATTGCTTGCTAACTGTGATGCTGTAAAATCTAATGACTTTTCATCGTCGAGCTTACGATACGTAATCATCAGCGTTTCGCGTCCGAGGTCGATAATAGGATGCAAGAAGCAAAGGTTTGGCAATGTTTTGAGCGTAAAGGCATTACCTGTTGAAACCTCTACAATTGCATATTCTCGGTCGAACAGTAAACCTCTCGACCCGACCGGCCAAGTTTTAACTGTCATTCCTGCGCATGACTTGATTGGAAATAGTGTGAGCTTACAGAGATGGAGATCTTTGGACACAAGTTGTCGAGAGGGAGGCACCTTGATGCCGGTAACCTGTGCTGGCGCCTTCCTGCATACGAAATTAGTGAGCGCAAAGACCACAAATGATTCGATGTCTTCAAATGTTGTCATGTAGCCCAGAGACACGCGAACGGCACCAGTAGGTAAGCCATTTACCACGTCGATATCGTCCCCACAAATGTGGCCAGCAGCAAAGTTTGCCATTAAATCAGACTCTTTCAAATTAAGATAGTGTTGGCACGCACCCGGGTTACAAAAGCAACCCGTACGCAAGTGAATGCTATGCATCTCTGCGAGCTTTCTTACTTCATTATATCCGACATAACTACCATCCGATCGACGAAAATTGCACGCAACGATCGGTCCCTGTTTGGCAGAATGTCTGGTGGTATTATTGCTGCCATATATCTCGCACACTGACCGTCCATTCCAGTGCTTCAAATTAGTAAGCTTGTTCACAAGCCACATCCTTAGTACTGCAGTATGAGCCGAAATGTGCGCCATGCCAAGCTTTTCTACTTGCTTAATTCCGTGGCGCAAAGCTAAAATCGAAAGAAACGACGGTGTGCCATCAGAAAAGCGAAAGCTTGCATTAGAATCGTTGCCCAGTCCGCGTGGAACAGCATAATGTCGTCTAGCCAAAATGTTTTGGATCGTGCCACCGCCTTGGTAGTTCCTCGTCAGCAGTGACAGCGCTGCTCTCCGAACAATCAATGCGCCCAGTCCGGTCGGATAACCAAATATTTTGTAAAAAGAGATTACTACAAAATCCGGATTGTGCCTCGAGAGATCCAATTGATGGGTTCCTACGTACTTGGCCGCATCGACTAGTACTAGCCATCTCGTGGTGGGCAAGCCTTTACTTGAGTTGTTCTTCCAACGACCACCACGTATTGGATGTACAAGCTCAAGTGGGTGCTGCACGCCGCTGAAGTTACACTCGGCAGGAAAGGCAAACAAACTCGTGGAACTGGTCTTTGAGTGCTCAGTCGACGAACTGCAAGTTGCGCTTGATAATGATTGCTCGTTTGCGACTGCGCTCTCCAAAATCTCAAGCTCGTTCAGTTCAACGCACTTTACCGATGACCCAGATACCGACGCATATCCTCGAATCCCCAAAACACTAGTATGCGAGTCCATCGAATACGCGAATGTGCTGTCTGGTGTCCATGGAAAACTCTCTCCGACGAGCTTTAGCGCCGCGGTCGCCCCCGAAGTAAAGATCAGCGCGTACTCGTCCTCACTCGCCGAAAAAAAATTAAGCACCTGGATCTGCACTTGCTTAATTCTATCTGTTGTTGACCCAATTTGATCACCACTAACAGCGCTGTGCGGATTAGGAATTAATGTATCTTGAAGCTCCTGAAACACTGAAGCCAGCTGCGTCTTTGAGTACATTGTCGCACCTGCGTGGTCCAAGTACACGCTTCCATTCATTTGTGGAAACTCGTTTGTGCGCATTTCGTCGATTTGCAGCTTTGCACGGCTTTTGTATCCGTAAGCGCCGCCGCTCTTCGACACGAACGTCGCCTTGGATGCACTCATGTTCTGAAAAGACTAACTTCAAAAACAATTTTGCAGAAATTAAAGACGAATATCTTCTTTTTCGGATGCGGGATATGTACAAAAAATTTAAGACGAATTTGGTGATCGGGAATAACAGAAACCAACACCTTCCATCCTACAAACATTCGTTTAAAATTGTCCCCGTAACTAAAATATCTCGTATTTTTTTTTAACTTTTGCCACCTCACCGTACGCCTGAATCCTTTCTTCCTCATCTGCCGTCTTGAGGAAAGGTGATGAAGCTCTTTTGTGCGATCGTTGGTGTGGCGGCAGCGCGTTCGGGGTGAAGATCAACGATGCTGAGTCGGTCTCGGCGTTGAAGAAGGCGATTAAGGCTGAGGAGCCGAACAAATTGAAGGACGGTGATGCCGGCGAGCTGCAGCTCTCTCTCTGGCGAAGAAGGGCGCAGGTTGGCTTTCAAGTGCGGAACCTTGTGCGATACGAAAAGGAGAGGATGTATAGAATTTCGAAAGGGTTTTAGTGGTGGTTACAGAGGATGAGCCGTACTCGACCGGATGTGTTTGAGACGAATGGAATGCCACCGCCTCAAACGCGGCAAATTCACGTGCTGGTGGTGGTTCCGAGGGGTGCTCCGGCATCTGAGAACAAAAGAAAGTGGAAAAGAATGGAAGACGAGAAAGCTCCGGACGCCTGGATAAAGGCTATCAAGGATGAGCGAGTTACAGCACTACCGTCGACCTGTAAAGTGGTGAAAGACCACCTGCAACGCGCACTTCACGTCAAGATCATCGTCAACGAGAAAATCAACTGAAGAGTTATCCAGCGTGTTGGACAAGCTATTCGAGCCCGAACCACGTGAAACAATTTTAGATATTACTGCGGCAGTTTTGAGGGGAATTATCGATCCTGTTGGGTTCGGGTCCGAGTCGGCTTCTGGAAATACAAATCATCACTCATGGGATTTTTGTCATTGCGGTTCTGTTGAGGCGTGTGACCGACGGAAACTTCTGTCGCAACACGAATGTGTCCGCTTCTACCGGCGCCTATCGACCAGATTTGTGCTTCTATAGCATGATAGTAATGTGTGGTGAAGAAAAAGCAAGTGGCGGGTTGGATGTGCCGGTGAAAGAATTGCATGAAAAATAACATGGAGATATGACAACGCGCCCTACGTTTTCGATTGTGGTGCTGTGGGTCTACTGAGGTGCTTGGTCACTATTTGAAAAGACGAAAAAACAGGGAGTGGTGCGAAAGCTAAAAAGATTGAAACGTACAATTTGGGAAGTCTTAAAGACAGGCAGTCGTTCTTTCTCGCCATGCTCAACCTTTTGACTCTTTCCAAGCCTGTTGTGGATCTTATATGTCCGCTGGGTACACCCGAGTACATCACTCCCAAAAGTAGTGACGAGGTGCTAGTTGATTTTGCAGAAGATTGTGCGGTGAACATGTATCCCGAGAGCATGTCAAGTGATGGAATGATCCTCAATTTGAAGGGATTACATTGTCTGATGAAGAAACGTTCAGTACCGACCATTGTGGAGCTAAAGAACGCATTCACGAAGAAGAAGCATGTGATGTTGGCACTCATTGGTCTACTTGTCCCGCCTGAAAACGGCCAGCAGCTCCTGATGGCTCTGCGCGATATACTTAAGGCGCTAGTGGCACTGCACGCAATCAATCTGATGCATCGAGACTTGAGATGGGAGAATGTGCTCAATTACTCAACCGAAGGCGACAAGTAGTTTCTGATTGATTTTGACGAGGAAACGTCATCGCAGGCGGAATCGCATGCGAGATACTATCATCTTCGTCCCACACGGTCATGATTGACCTTTGGAGCGTTTGCTACCTTTTGATGACATCTCCTTATTAAGATCTTTTGCCGAAATTGGAAAGGATAAAAATCAGTGTTTTTCTGAAGGATCCGTCAAGCAGAGATACGGCTTAATTACTCCTGACGGCCATCGAATCGCTAATAGAAAGTTGATATGGTTTTAAGTGTACTAATAACTTACACAATCAAAAGTGAAGAGTGAAATTGATCGCGTCCGGCCAGTCTAATCATCTCGTATATAATATAATCATACCGCCACTTGAAAAATCAATCACACAAAACTCGATGTCCGCCACGTGTTTATCGGATCACACTCGTGCAAGGCGATGCACACGAGAATAGCCATGACGGCATCTACTCCCTCAGCAATGTCAATCGAGTAACCCGACGGCGTGCCTGAAGGTGCGAGATACATGTGTGCAATGGGTTGCTTAACCGTCTCGATCGATAAGCCACGCTGCAACCAGATTT
Organism: Plasmopara viticola; assembly: GCA_001695595.3. NCBI lineage: Eukaryota > Oomycota > Peronosporomycetes > Peronosporales > Peronosporaceae > Plasmopara > Plasmopara viticola. The sequence continues at coordinate 281,901 of MBPM02000033.1, forward strand.
CAACGTTGCCTTGATCGCCGCTTGAGCCGAGACGACAAGTTTTGCCCGTCATGATGTCTGTAAATGTCATGTCCAACTGGTTGCGCGATATTGCAAACTTAAACAGCCTTTTGGATAATTCAGCGCGCGAGTATACCGAGTAGGTTGCTTTGCGGTGGCGAAATGTGCTCATACGGATTGTGGCCACCGTCACTTTAGTTGTGTCCACAAGCATACGCTGGCGATGTATTGAGAGAGGTTTGTCTAGTACCTCAAATAGTAGAAGGCCGGTCGAGTTCTCGCGTGCGCCATCGACAACATGTTGGCCCATCCGGCACACCACACCAAGATGCAGCTGTGTGAGCTCGTGGCAGCAGTATCCGGCATCCACCGCTGCTAGCCCGAGATGCTGTGCCTGCAGTCGTCTTCGTTTGGCGGCAGTTGGCGTCGCAGGTATCGAAAGTGCCGTCGAGCAGGGAACAACGCACTCAGACAGCGGCGCGACTTTGGAAGGGCCGGATTTGTTGTTTTTTGAGCAGCTACGGATCATCGAGTGTGAATTGATAACTGGCGAACATCACATTAATTAGCCAAAGAATTCGTAAGAAGCGTCGACACAATCTAAAAATTACTTGTTAGGCTGTGATTTTTTAAGAATTTTCTAAAAGTGAATTACCTCATGTTTGTTTTCATAATTCCTTAATGTAAGCAAATTGCGACCTCACTGATTAGACCTTTAAATGACATATTCGAGGATGCTTAAAAAGTCACTGTCATAGCAGGGAGGACCTCAATTTAGTAGGCGAGATGCTTAGTCGAAAGAGCGCGATTTTGCTATCTAATCTTGGTGGATGGGTGTTCTTTTTTTGCAAGAGATTCTCGAATGTATGGGTGCCAATAGCATGGTGAATCGGTATAAGTAAGGACGTTTGCTATATTATACTTTTAATAGGCCTAAAGAATACGACAAGATTGTGGGTTCTATCAGTAACTGCTGTCGTGCGCAACTTCCCCATCGAAAGGGATTGAAATACACGGGTATTTCCTTAAAAACAAGGACAACTAAGACCACTTTGACTTAGCACGGAGTGATTAGCAAACTTTTCGGTTTTGTCCATGTATTGCAAGATCAAAAGCCTGTGACAATCTGCGACAACAAAAGACATTGACGACAATGCGAACACGTTGAGTGTGACGGGGCCGCAACACCAAGGAGACGTACAGGAGGATCTGCAATCTTCGAATAAATAGCTGTTCACTTATCCCTTGACCTTAAATATCGAAGTGTGCATTGACTAAGATACAAGACTGTTATAATCTATGTGCATTCTTTCCATTACTCTTCGACTCAAATACAACATTGTAATGATGACCAAACAGGTAGCAAATAAGGCTGCCTACCAGCCGGCGTGACCACGGAATGCCAAAGCGGAAGTTTGCATATCGAATGACTTTGAGCCAGGTACGCCAAACAAGGAGATGGATAGAAGCGTGCTTAGGGGTGATTCATTTTACTGACACAAAGCTCGCGGCCGCTTCGGTACTACGACTTCGAGTTAGATCGGCTACATCTCTGTTAGTGACCAGACAATGATGACCGCGCTTATGCAAGGTAATGACAATGCATTAGCATTTGTTAGTCGTACGCTGCACCGAACGGGCTGAGTTGCAGTGTGGTGGAATCTTTGGTCTTTACTTTTCCGCGAGTCTTGAATGCATGATTCATGTAGCTAATTACACGTGACTCAAGCATGGCTGATCAATCGCCTGACCTGTTATGCGGACTCGGTAGCTGGGTACCATACTTCGTGAAGTGTGCTTAAGGGATGATCGTATCAAGTACTACTCTACTAAGTAGTATAGTTTATCTTAGCCTAGAAATTATGAAAAAAAAAATTTGCGGTAATTAGCCGCGCTCTTACTTAAGAACGTGGATCAGTCATTCATAAAACGTCAACACAAATTTGGCATAGCTCTTAATAGATCTACTTCAGCAGTTCAGGCTGTCAAGAAGGATTTAATTGGTCACAGCGCTCGATTAAACTGTAAGCCGATCAAGTATTCATATTCTTCGGATCAGCTCTTTCTTCATCCGCTGACATGCGATGCCCAATGTAATTTATCAAGCCGCAATTCCGGGAGCTTCTTACAGCCCTGGTCGACAGAACTACTGGCCACATAGTCCGAGCAGTCAATCTGCAGAAAATCTTTTACATCGGTTGTCATCAGGATGTCATCTATGTAAACTCGACATTCGGTTTTTGGTAACATTGAGAGATTTCAACCTTTTGAGACATCTCAAATCTAGGCCAACTCGCTTTCTCAACACTTATAAACGGCTTTGTTCGACATTGATTGGTAGATGAATGCAGCTTTATTTTTGACAATCAACCATTAGGCAATTACATTAACGAAAAGGTCTATGAGTGTGGCTCTCGATCACCTAAACCCGCTTACCATATGCAGTGAGCAGCACTGCGCGACTTTTTAATTTCTTCAAAAGATCGCTGACTAGGGGCATCTAACCGATCTTTGGACGAGTCGGTGTGTTATCTAGGTGATATTCTATGTACAGTCGGACGTCGAGTATCATTCTTCTTGCTGAAGGGCCCTCGAAGGGATCATTCATTTCCTTAGCATGAGACCCTTGTTCGCGTAAAGCTGCAAAAATATATTACGGGCTCAATGTGCCTCGAGGGGATCCTAATAGCCCCCTTGAGAAACGATGATAGGGCATAAAATCCTCAAATAGCGGATGGTACTGAAATTCAATACTTCGCGGCTACCCATCGAAATTTTTGACGTGCCTTCTCGTGATTCTTCATTTTGTATGTCTTATTGCATTGTGTTCATTTCAGTCTTCGTATTCATCTCTGTCGTACCGATACTATACTTGATTACACTGTCTGAAATGTGATTTTTCTCAGCCTAAACGTGCACTAGGCTCAATCTGGTTTATTGCCCCTTCGTATCTCCACAGCAAAAAATTCTGTGAGGTATGACCATGTTGATTTAAGAAATGGGTTAATGTTGAGATTAAGAACGGGCTTTAGTGGGTTGTCAGGTAATACACATGAGTATAACTCTGTTCAGTTTATCGAGGTGCTTTGACAACAGAAATGACAAAATTTGATTTGGGTCGATCTGCATAAAGGGAAGAAGTGGGTAAAGCAAGTGCATTGGTAACCGTTCGAACAAGCGACAACCTTCATTAAAAATATCTGTTCCACCAATCAAGAGGCAGTATCTCAATCTGACATTGATTTTATGTCGCTTTTTTGGGCGCTTGATAGCATTTGGGAGCAGATTGCATACCATACCGACCTGAAACCAATGAAACAGCTGAACGATCGGTGCAAACTTAATAGAGCAAAATTTTACGCTACAAACGCAAACTATCGCGACAGGTATGGCTTGCGAAGCGCTTGACGCTCACCCTCAAAATGGAGTACTTATTTTTTAACGGAATGTCCTTTTTTATTCAATGGTGGCGTAACAGGTAGGAAGCGAAGTTTTGTCTTGCACCGGTGGCAAAACTGTATTTCTCGTACGCCTGTGGACAAGTGAGCCTGACAATACAGCAAGCGACTGAAAATCGAGCAAATTAACACATCAGAAACTCACAACCTCGTACGATCAAGGTGGTAATCGGTTTGGGCTGTATTTGGATCGCCTGAAGGGCTATGTCAAAAATCTTGCAAATATGTGGCGTGGACTTTTTAAATTAAGCGAAACGGTTGTCTTGCATGCAGTCTTTTTCAACTTCGTGGAGTGCAACATTGGTATCATCAGATTAAACATAAGTCCAAGATCAAATTGGTAAAAGGATACCCAAATCGTCCAGCTGTAACAGTCATAATCGGCGAAAGTGGTCTTGTGGAATATAATGTGCCTGATCTATTGTGAGGATCTGGGTGTTGGTAGGCGGTGTTGGACTGTAGGATGTAGGTTGACTTGTAGGTTAACTTGTATATTTGTGGCGAACTAAGAAGTGAGATTATATGTTAGACTGATTTTCTACTTATATGTAACCTATCCTATTTCTTCCTACTGTATTCCTCATGTAAGTCATTTCTTCTAGTACGACGCCTTTCCTGTTGACTTATATGGATACATGTATTATCTCTCCTTGAATGTGGGTTAAGTTTGTTTACGAAAACATATAGAATGTTTGTAACCTACACTCACTGACATTCTAGAATACTTCTACAACATGTGAGTGTGGTTTCTTACATCCTCCCCGATTTGATCTCTCGTTGTCGCTGTTTAAAGTCGGCAACGAGATCATTCCAATGAGCTACGTGTCGAATATTCTTTTCTTTTTCCAGCCAGCTTCTTCTTCTGTTTCACCATGCCACTGGACAAGCCATTCGGGTTGGCGATTAACTTGTCTCTTCTTCAAAACACGCTGAATGATTTAAAGCTGATCAGGTGAGTCAATGTCCACAAACATCGACGCTTTGGGGATAGAACGACTAAGGAACTTGTCTGGTGTCGGCTCGTACTTCGACAATACATCGACATCGAAGGTCGGATTAATTCTCTTCATGCTTGGTGGCAACTTGAGTTTTGCCACCTTGGGATTTATCATCTTGATGATTTCATATGGCCCAACTTTTCTTGCTGCAAATTTCGCTCGTTTATTTTCCATATATTTGGCAGCATGTCTTAGAGAATTTCTTCGAGTATCTAGCATGACTAGATCTCCAACTTGACATTCAACTTGATGTACAATACGTTTCTGATCATAATACTGCTTTTGAGTGGCTTGAGCTTTGAGTAGATTCTTTCGTGCTTGTTTAATTATCTTTTGTCTTTTTTCCACGAACTCTTTAGCCTGAACATCAATTTTCACTTTCGAATCATTACCACATATTCCTTTTTGCCAAGGAGAACGTTTTTCTCTCCCGGTGTCAATCTCAAATGGAGAATATCCAGTAGATGCACTGACAAGCGTTGAATGAGCATATTCGATGGTGCCTAAGTAATCGGTACAATCTGTTCCGTGATAGGACACCATACATCTAAGTGCATCTTCAACGACTAAGTTTTGTCGTTCCGTTTGTCCATCGGCTTGAGCACAATTTGCTGTTGTCATACTAAGTCGAACACCCATGATTGCCATCAAAGACTTCCAAAATGATGTAGTGAACTTGCTATCTCTGTCACTGATGATAAATTCAGGTAATTCATGGTGTCGAACTACAGCTTCAAAGAATGCTTTGGCTGTTGCAGATGCATCATCCTTCGCATGCACTGCAGCGTACTTGGTACGTTTTGACAATTTGTCGACAACAGTTAGAATGGCATCAAAGCCATTTGAAACAGGTTTTCCAGTTATAAAATCCATTGACACAACACGCCAGCATTGCTCAGGTATTGGGATTGGCATAAGTAATCCAATTTTTTGTTGATTGTCATGTTTCCAGCGTGTAAAAGTTTCACACGTCTTGACATATTCCCTGATATCATTTTGTAATGTCTTCCAATAATACCACTGTGTAACTCGCAAAAAAGTTCTGCGATTGCCAGGATGAGCAGTTATAGCAGAGTCATGATATTGCGAAATGACTTGAGCTCGCAAACGATCGTTGTTCGGCACACAAAGTCTTGCAACTTTGTTGGAAGTACGTAGAAACAATAATTTGTCATGTTTGATGAACAATGTGTCAGTATCAGACTTCGTCCATAAGTCTTGAAACTCAGGATCATTGGCATAACCTTGATGGAACATTTTGCGGACATCTGGCAACATCTCGATATATATAAGATGCAATCATTACTGCAGCAACTTGAAGTGACTCAGGCCCCTCCCGACGCAGAGTTGGACCAGATGGTGAAAACGGGAACCTCGAGCTTGACACTTAGCATCACATTCATGAAATTCGATTGTTGAAGGAGCGCATTCGTCTGGTCGACGCGACAAAGCATCAGCGACGACATTAAAAGCACCATTGATGTCATGAATTGTGAAAGTATACTGGGAAAATGCTGTCAAATATCTTGCCAATTTAGGGGACACTTTAGGATGATGAAGCAGCCATGAGCATGCACTACTATCCGTGGATATTTCGAATTGAAGACAGTAAAGATAATAACGCCATTGGTCGAGACCAGCTTTTATTGCAAAAAATTTCTTTTCATTTGCCGGCCGATTAACTTCTTGAACACCAAGCTTCTTAGAATAGAAAGCAACAGGATGATCATGACCATTTACAAATTGCGAAAGTACACCACCAATGCACAATCCTGACGCATCTGTAGTGAGTACGAAAGGGCGTGAGAAATTAGGTAAGGTGAGTACTGGTGCAGACTGCAAAGCAGACTTTAGACTAGCAATAGCACGATCTTGGTCTTTCTCCCAAGTCCACTGTATGTCCTTCTTCACAAGCTTGCTTAATGGCAAAATAATTTGAGCAGATTGATGAATAAAGCGACGATAGTAACCAGCTAAGCCAAGAAAACTTTGAAGATCTTTAGTCAAAGATGGCACTGGCCATTTAGCAATTGCTTCTGTTTTGGAATTATCAACAGACAATTATTTCCGTGAAACAGTATGACCCAAAAAGCTGACTTCTTCGAGTGCAAATTTACACTTACCGATATGAGCATAAAGCTCTTCTTTTCGCAAGATACGAAACACAGTTGAAAATGAACTAAGTGTCAGCGTAAGTGTGTGAAAACACACAAATATCATCCAAGTATACGACAACAAATGGAAAATTTCCAAATAGAACTCGCATGAGTCGTGACCAAACTCCTGGCATTCCTGCAAGACCCATTGGTGCAACACACCATTGATAGATTTCATTACTTGTACGAAATGCGGTATACTTCTTGCTGTTTGGATGATTGCGCATTTGATGATAACCTTGCGCCAAATCATTCACAGTAAAATAACAGTTTCCATGCATCTTATCCAACAGTTCGTCAATGCGTAGCAAGGGAATCTTTGGAACAATGGTTTGAGAGTTGACGTACCGAAAATCAATAGCCCATCGCAACAATATGTTTGCGTTACCGGATCAAATCCATTCGGAGCGTGAAACACTTGTTCCTGTCTTCGGATCCTTCTTTGGTATACCAAATATATTGGATACCCAATGCGAGTCAGATAATTCAATCCAACCGAGTGATAGGTTTTCATCAGCAAATTTCTGATGCATCTTGTTCCACTTGTGATAGACGAAAAGGTGGTCGGTTACTTGGCTGAGCTCCTGGTTTCATGGTCATTTCGAACTCTACCGAACGATGTGGTGGTAAAGCATCTGGAAATTTCTTTGGAAAATCGTCTTGGAATAAATCCATCAAAGATTGAAGTTTTGGCTCTTTTTGCTCTTCATCCACAAAGGCTTGACAAATTTTAGTACGGTGAACTTCTTCATATTTTGCTTTTTTTAATTTTTCTGAAACTCTGACGCGGAAATAATTTCATGTTCAATTGGAGGGTCAGGTTGATTATCGCTTGTATTGAATGAGACTTGATGCGTTCGCCAGTGTATGATTGGTTCATGAGCTCTAAACCACAGTTTCCCCAAAAGAACATCGTGAGAACTACTATTCATTGGCCATTCCATGACCGAAACGTCTTACAAATGATTTCCATCAAAAGATATATCTACAAACCGTTGTTTAAATTTCTTCGTAATAGTGTTGCTGCCGTCGAAACGAGTAACGTGAATTACTTCCTCGGAATGGACATTTTGTAAAAGTCCTGGCTTGACCACATTACACGTGGCGCCTGAATCTAGCATAATATTGACAGCATGTTCATCAAGAATTCCTTGCTTGATGATTAAATCGTTTCCCCGATAGGTTGCAATAGCTTCACTGAGTGTTGTGATATCTTTATAAGACGTTGTAGCAATCGTTTCTTCTTGAACAGATTCATTTCGAAGGAGTTGATATTTGTGCGATTATGATTTCGATTATCATGATTGTAGTTGCCTTGTTGTCTGTTCTTGCGCTTATAACATTGTTGAATAGTATGACCATGTTTCTTGCGGAATAAACACTTGGGCTTATTTGGACGACGATTATTTTGATAGCGATTCTGATATCGGGATGACCTTTGAAAAGGACAAGCATGGTCAATTTCCATAGGTTTAGGTCCATTAGACGGCTGTGTCACTGGTAGTGGACCAGGACGCGAAATACGTGGTGCTTGACTTGCATAGCCACTTGAAATATTTGAATGAGCGCGTTCGAAATCGAGAGCGACTGTGACCGCCGCTGATAAAGTTTCGCAACGTTGATACTGAACTTCTTCTCTTGTTCTTTGCCGTAATCCTCTTTGAAATATATATTATTTGGTCAATCTCCGTCATGTTAGATATTTGCGAAACAAGTTGTCGAAAAAAAATCGCAACGTAATCAGGTAAATCTTTACAACTCTCTTGTCTCAATTGATGCAATTCGTCACGTAAACGATATTGCAAATCCGTCGGTACAAATTCTTTATCCAAAGCAACGAAAAATTCATCTACCGTATTAAATTCATGCTGATGAAGCACAAACCTTTGCGCTGCTGCTCCTCGCAAAGTTGTTCCAAGTACTGCGATAATATGTTTCGCTCAATTCGTTCCTTGCGCCAAGAAATAATTCTCCAAGTTGTCCAATAGAGGCGAGCAGACTCATCACTTCTCCCACTATAGTTTGGCAACTTCAATCCATCAACTTTAACTTTACTCTCCAATTGTTTCTGACTTGATTTCTCGATAATTTTTTGTTGTTTATTCCTAACTTGCATAAGATGTTGCATAATCTGGTTCATAGATGGTTCGGCCATGATGAATGAAGTAAAAAAAAGCAAAACTTAATTTTTAACTTTAACCAGATCTCTTAAATTGTAGTGTAAATCTTTGACGAAAATCCGTTCGACTTCTTGGTGTACAGTGTCGACTTCTTGGAGAGGATCGGAGAGAGACTTGCCTTGATTGGGGAAAATTTCTTATTCTTTAGTGAGACGCTTGGAAAGGAGCGAAGCGATTCGACGAGACTTTTTAACAGAATGGATGAGATCTTGCGCCGTTGTTGAAGCTTTGTCACCAGAGTCGAAGACGAAAGCTTGTTCACAATCAAAGAGAATTTCCGATTCAGCACGGCGCTTCTTGCCCATAGAACGTGCACGACTGATTTGGGCCTACTTTCTTTCAACGAAGCTACTGACTCAAGTTAAGGAGTGACAAAATGTGGGTCGGCTTGTGCGCACACGAATTAAACCTTTCGAAATGGATAAACTGCTTCGACTAGCCAAGTCGGGTCCAACCTCAATACCCAACTGAGTGACTCTATCTGCAAAAGCAGGCTCTCAGAATAATGGGCAGATATTGAAAACCAAACACTCGACCATTTTCCACAGCGCTTCCAAAAGGATGGGGCGGAAAAAGGACAGCAAATACCCAAGGGACAGTGATACCCAAACGAGGAACTTGACGACGAGAAAGCACGACCGACAAGTGCTACCACTTGAGAGGATCTGGGTGTTGGTAGGCGGTGTTGAACTGTAGGTTGTAGGTTGACTTGTAGGTTGACTTGTATATTTGTGGCGAACTAAGAAGTGAGATTATTTCTTAGACTGATTTCCAACTTATATGTAACCTATCCTATTTCTTTTCTACATGAAGTCATTCCTCCTAGTACGTCGCCTTTCCTATTAACTAATATGGATATATGTATCATCTCTCCTTGAATGTGGGTTAACTTTGTTTACGAAAATATATAGAATGTTTGTAACCTACATTCACTGACATTCTAAAATGGTTCTAGAACATGTGAGTTTGGTTCTTTACAGGTATGCTAGAACAAAAATTGGATAAAATTTATCGAAGATTGGATCGACGATGTTATAATGATTTGGTCGTCATACGAGGTATAGTCGCACCCAAACTTGATAATCTGATTAATTGAAGGAACTATAATGAGTCAACATTGACCGATACGATAAAGCTTGACGGTAGCTCTCCAATTGAATAATTTCACAAATAAGGGATCGGACATAGCTGATTTGAGGCTATGTAGCGTTGTGAAAGTGAAGAAATAAAGCGTCTGTGCCAATTTGGCCAAAAGGACAAATAAGCAGGAGCAGGCTGGCTGTAGGATTCAGGAACGAAGCGCTGTCATATATCAACCTATCGATTTGGTTAAGTAGCTTGGTGCGTCGCCTGTAAACTTCTACACGGCGCAAACCTTCCCTTTAAAAACTGACAGAAGGTATTGTTTCAGCCAGCATCATAGATTTCAAGAGCCAACAGGGAAGCATCTCCGCTGACAGGTACACAATATGAGCGACCCACACGGGAATTGGAATTTAAACCCGTTGGTTAACGGTCTGATGCGGAGTGTGCGATCGTGGCTACGCAAAGTTTGCAAAACTCTACCCACATTAATATTGCTTGTGCGCTAATGTTCCATGTGACAGCCTCTTGTGCCATGTGACAAGTTGTATCCTTACATTCATGTTTGTGTCAGACCCCGAGAATGCACCATAATTGAAGGCTAGGCAGGTAACGCTTAAGATTGTCAAGTTAGAATGAGCTCTGCGGATCATTCAGTTTGCTGCATAGACACTTGTTAAACAGCATGAGTCAAGAATGTCATGTTTGCGGGAGATCGAGCTGCGAAAAAGTTGTAGGTTTTGGGCTATTAAGTCGAAAGGGAGGAATGTAGTGGGGTTACACGTACCCAATGCAGAGCACACGAGCCGGTGTAGTCGTATTGTTATAGTCAAACTTAGTCGTGCCTCAACCATCATTAAGAAGGCAGATAATGGAGAGGCTTAGAACACGTATTGTATGCTTGTAAGCTCAAATTACCATGTAATACAATTTTCCCAGCTGGGAAAAACTGCTATAAATTGAAACGTGATTCAATTTTACATTCTCTTGTTGTCAGACACATATACCAATATGCGACTCTGAGTATAGCTTTCTCCAAGCACAGAGCTTTGTCTAATAATACATTGCTTCACTAAAGCCTTTACAGATCTTGATTGGCTATTTTGCGTCTTACAAAGACAATGTCGAGACCCTCTATATCAACCATAATACTTCCACCCTTGACCGGGTTCAAACGTGCGTCCAGCAATTCTTTAAAACGTCCCCAGCGCTCGAACTTGACAAGGCGAGCAGTCTGGGCGATATCAGATTGACTGAGAATGGCCCACATAGCCACCGCCATATTAGACACAAAGCTTAAGAGCAAAGTACCCGTAAGTTTATGCACTTTTTGCATCCGATTGGTCTTGCAGATCTATGCGAAGAAATAAACTTTTTGTTGTAGCTTGGACACTGTGCGATATAAAATCCTGAAACTGCCTTGAAGAAGCCACAAATTGACTGTCGAGGTCAAAGCCAAGCGCAAGCCTAAGCGTGAATGCAGCTCTTCAAACAAAAAGTGTCAAGTCGAGGCGGAAGTGACCTCCGCCCTTCGGCTCTTCTTGATTGCCAGTGTTGACAGTACTTCGATGAACGGCGCGTTGTGTAGCAAAGTCAATCCACGGGCGCCATCAGAGTTTCGTAGTGATTGCCTCGCAAGTCTCTTGGAAGACGCTTGGTTGGATCTAGGATGACAGCCAAAAGACCATTGTGATCTAGATAGAAAAGCATTAATTCACTGATAAAATTCACGAATTCTTTTTTGTTTTATTATTAGCATTCGAGCAAGTAGTGATCGTGAGCTTGAGCAACATTTAATTAAGCCACGATCGGAAGAGAAAGATCAATATTTCTATGTAAGCACAATCCTTTTTTTTTCGAGGCACTGCGAGCCCTACTCCACTGCTTTTTTTTCCTGACTTGCTTTTAGAGGTAAAGCTAGCGTGTATCTACATTGCTCATCTTCACGGTAGTTCAATAATTAAACAAGTTATTTAACTGTGGATTTCTGAGTCAACTGTACCAAAAAGTGGTATTTTGGGTAGGTGATCGGTGGGGAACGAAATCGGAAAAAGCGAATCGAGTATGGAACCAGCGTCCGCTACGTTGGTGGGGATCTCATGGATCTCCTCGTACAAGTTGTGTAGAAATCGGAGCAGATTTGGTGGAGATGTGCGACCTCAAAGAGGCCATACGAACCTATGATTGACATGCCTGCCGGATAAAAGATATCATTTTTTCGAGAGTCACCATTAATTTATGCAACAATTGTGTATGACACGTATAAACACTACCTACGAGCATCAAGAGTCTGCTTCCGTCGATTCTTAAGACTGCTGAACTTTGCCTTGAGCTGACTGTCAGATAGCCCACCCTCACTGTACGTGGAGCGATACACAGCGAGCATATGCTTTGGAAATGTGTCGCGCCGCACGCGATCCGGGTCAATTTGAATGGCAAATCTTCGGCGCGAAGCCGCAAACCGAACGTTTATATTAAGTATGCCGGGTTTTTTAGACTTTTCATGTTGATGAGGCATGTCATCGAGCATCCAGATGTCGCCCAAATTTGGAGCGATAGCTTCACGTCACCGATGATAACTCGGAAACAAAAGCAGATTGCGGCGATGTAGAGCATGCGTCAGACTCATGAGACGCAGCCGCATCCAGTGGTGCATTAATTTGGCGAATCTAAGCTTTTGCCGTATTCACGAATCGGTGACTACCCCCCGTTTTCGGTACAGTTGACTCAGAAATCCATGGTTAGAAATAGCTCTATTGGTCGTACCTGACCAAAGATATAGATGCTCCTAGCATTCCGCGCATGAATTCACAATCGCAGATGCGATTCAAGAAGTGGCTCAAGATACATCGCCAGCAAGCGCCGTAAATTTAGATGGCGATTGCAGCATCAACGGAGGTGTTGGGCGGTCGAAATGGGTGTTCCGCTGTTGTGTCGACGCACCACTAGCCAAATTTTGATCGTTAGCGACGGCAAATTGTCTTGTGTTCCAGTATGCGACAGAGGCTATCGACATTAGAGTTCTCTGTGCCATCGCGTACACGTTATGGCCAAGCCGTACGTGTGCCCTAGCAAACGCTTATGTGGTCTACCGATCCTTCCTGAAATCTGTATATGCACGCACCAGTATGAGGTAAAAAGCAAAGCGAAATTATCTGTTTTCTCAGGTGTCTCGTCACACCACCATCTCAGTTCTGCACAAAAAGCTGGTTTTATGCTAAAAGACCTTCTATATCTTAATGTACTCTAACTTTTGGTTGCATGTAAAAGTATTGAGACAATCGCAAAGAAAATTTCAGCCATATGTTTATTGTGATGTGAGACTATAATAATCTAGTGGTATGCAGTACATCTACTAACCTCTCTTTTATTAAAGCAGCTAACAATATAATAAGTGAAGCACATGACGGCAGTTGATGCGCCAGAACTCGCCGCTGCTGAAGTATCATCGCCTAAGCCTGAACTGATGCGCCGCAAGATTGGCTTGGCGAACGCAGGCGATGAAGAATGCGAGCTGCCTACGGTTTACGAGCTGATGCAAGAGGTTAAAAGACTGCAGCATCGCATCGGTGACGACCAAAGCTCGTTTGCGGACGACGGCGCCATTGATGACACATTCGAGCTAAAAAAGATCTGTACGACAAGCGGATTAGCCCATAGCTTGTCAAGACCTGGTATTAACTCAGGACGCAAAGTTGCTACCAATGTCGGTAACATGTCACCGTACAAGAACGTCGGAGGAATTCCACGCGGTGAGTTTGGACTGAAGACCCCACCCAAAAAAAGACGAGAAAATTGCACATCAATTGCCCCTCACACAATGCCACAACCCACGCGTGTGGCAGCGCTAACGCGCGAAAATATTTCGCTGTTGCCGAAATCAAGGGAACAAGTTTATCCTGGTTCCGTATGCGGCTCGCAAAAGTCGCGTACAAGCATTCGGACGGATGGTGGTGCTGTTTTCTCACGTTTATACCAACCCGATTTCTATAAGACCCGCGCAGAGAAGTATAAAACTATGCGCGACCGCCGTGAGAGTCTCGACTGCTCCTTTACGCCACGTACTAATAGACGTGGTTCCACGTCGCCTCAAGGATCAATTGGCTCAAGCTCTCAAGCGTCAATGACGTCGACTAAGACGGATGTCGTGAATGTGTCTAGCCGTTTGTATGACCCTGACTACGTGCGTAAGCGCAACGCACGGTTACAGCGCATGCGACAAGAACGCGAGATGCGTGAGTGCACTTCTTCGCCCGCAATAAACGCGAATGCGAAGGCAAGTCGCAAGAAAGTATAGTCAATTAAACGATGTCAAGAGAGTTAGCCATCTTAGATTCGACGAGATGAGACCGAACATAGTGTGCGTCACAATAATATCAGAAATGAAGTACCTTATTAATATAATTTGCCACACTTGTCATTATCGGTTAAGATGGCAACGAAGAAGAAACCATTTAGTGGTAAGGCCAAGAAGCAGCAGGTACAATTTTGGTTTAAGTAGACATTGTTTCCGGGAAATGATAATCTCAAGTGATTGGCTCTGCGAACTATTGGTTCTGTAGCTTCGTGACAAGCGAGCCAAGAAACGAGACGCGCTTGACTCGGGTGATGACGATATTTGCAATTTAGAGGTACAAATGGCGCTACCTGTGACGCAACCGGTAAACGTTGTTTCGGCTGTATTAAATTGTCAATATACATGTGACGCGATATATGTTTGTGTGACATAGGTTTCTTCTGGACGTGGAGACCTCCGTACAGTATTCCTGAAGGAATCGAAAGCCGCTGTTGATGCTAGAAAGAAGGATGCGACGCGCGAGCTTGTATATGCGACAGACCGTGGCAATTCGCAATCAATTTACGCTCTGGGTATCCACGATCCAGCTAACCAGCCGCGTATTTTACAAAAGCCAAAATGGTCTCGGGATATGACGCCAGAAGAGTTGAACGAAGTGGACGATCGAGCTTTTCACGAGTGGGTAAAGTATCTTGAGCAGGAGACGAATAATCGAGAGGATAATGCGCAGCTGAACTTATACGAGAGAAATCTAGAAGTATGGCGCCAGCTATGGCGCGTCGTCGAGCGCTCATCTGTGCTCGTGCATCTCGCCGACGCTCGCTGTCCTTTGCTGCATATTAGCGACCAGCTTGTCACGCACATTCAAACACAATTTCCATGGAAACGCGTGTACTGGCACTTACGAAGACCGATTTGGTGGCGATTGACCGCGTTGAGAAATGGTCGAGCTACTTGCAGAGAAGGTATGGTGATGAAATTACAGTTCTTGCGTACAGCCGCGATAACGTCAACGAGAGCAATGCAATCTTGATGCGAACTATCGGTCATCTAAGTGCTACCCTTGATCACAACAGCCGAGACGAAGATCATATCGAATCACAAAACGACACGCTTACGATTGGATTTGTCGGAGAGCCGAACGTTGGTAAGAGCTCTTTGCTGAATAGCCTCTTTGGTCGCAAGCTTGTGAGCGTGTCAGCCACTCCTGGCCACACCAAGCACATGCAGACGCACTATTTTGAGCACGTGGAGATGCTAGAGCAAAGCGACAGCACCTTCTCGCGTGTGCTCGTGTGTGACTGTCCTGGCGTCGTGTTTCCCCGATTTAACGTACCGGTGCTGCTACAGATTCTGTTTGGTAGCTTTCCAATTGCTCAGACTCGTGAACCTTTTAGCGCTGTGCGATTTATAGCGGAAAATTGTGTGCCACATCTTCACGAAGTGTACAAGCTTAAGCCCGTGGAGGAAGATGACGACAAGTGGTGTCCCTATACGTTGTGCGAGTCTTACGCGCACCTTCGCGGTTTTCGAGTCAAAGGTGGCAAGTTTGACGTACACCGTGCCGCCAACACAATACTTCGAGACACGCTCAACGGAAAAAAAGTGGTGCTGTCTTTCCCTCCTCCGCAAGGGCGACGAAGCAAGTCTTAGATTTCTTTATCGCGAATAATTACTAAATTGTCACAGTAAATATTTAGTGCTATCTAGCGAATAGTTGAGGTAACAAACATATATTGTCTATCAATCGAATTCCATCTTTCATGGTGTTCGTGAAGGTGCTACGGCGCAACCTGCAGCACGTGCTGAGGGCGCCGCAGCAGACACAAAACTTTGTATCTGCTGCAGAGAAGGTAAAAACTGACGCGTTATCGGTGTCGTGCAACAAAGAAGCTAGAGGACGTACGTTTATTGACAATGATAAAGTTTGCGCGTGCTGAAAGTGAAGATGTTTACTGCCACAGCGGACTGTTGGAAGTGCCACCAATCGACGGATTGCTGCTCTTTTTTTTGCAAAGCATGCAATGCTATCCAACCAATCGATAAAGGTTGCCACTGCGACTACTTTGAGATGTTTCAAGTGTATGCCTACAGTTGTTTGTGCCCAACTCTGAGTAATTGTCTGAACGGTCTTCTTTGTTTATTTGTTGAATGACAGACCGAAAACTTTTAATTTAAAGCAGGAAGTTATTGAACGGACCTACTGGAATCTACAAAAACGCATGCATCCGGACTTGTATGGATCTAAGTCAGAGGTGCTTTTTTGATACTGGTCTTTGTTTGCTATTGAAATGCGAAGCCGTTGTGAATTGTTGTCTGGTGCACGTTGTCAGTTTGAAAAAGAAGTTTCTGCAGTCAATTCTGCTGTAATCAACGATGCGTACAAGATGCTGAAGAAGCCTAACACGCGCGTCAAGTACTTGGTGAGTGAAATATCAACTTGGGAGTCGGCGATATTTGTCGCGTTCTAACGCGACTTTTGCTTTTAAAAGCTGGCCCTGCATGGGGTTGACGCACTTGGTGAGAGTGCAAGTACAGCTGTAGATTCTAACCTTCTGATGCAAACTATGGAAATTAGGTACCCAGTCGACAATCATTAAATTGTTTTGAATTGAGTTGTGAAATTGACTAGTATGACTTTGTTGTTACGATATGCCAAAAGAGAGCGCATTGCCGAAGCCTCCGATATGGTTGCGCTGCATGAAATACGAAAAGAGATTTCAAGAGACATCGATGCTATCATTTACAAGTTGGGAGAAGTGTATGATACAGAGCTAAACCTCGATTCTACGAAAAAGTATGCTATTGAATTGCAGTACATGATCAAATGTGCAGAAGAGATCGACAGACGAGAAGAAAAAATCGACGGGTACTAGATGGTCGCTCAGCTTACATATACAGCTTGTCTTTGCCTGCACCAATTTTTGTTGTGCAAACATCACAATAAATGTCCCGTCGTACGTGCATCTATGTAATGTTGTCGTCGTTTGGACAAGTCACCAATACTTCTGTCTCAGCAAACGAATTCAATGCATATTATTTGTAAAGTTTGTCAAGTCTATCCGTGCGGCAAGTCGGTGTCGACAACTAGCAAAGTTCCTCGCTGCAGACAAAGTGCGCGTGCTCCTATCTAGGCCCTTCTCTATTGTATTGTAAAAGTTGGGCCGTGTACATCTATTGCAAATAATTAGTATTTGCTAGAACCATAACGATAGGATAGCAGTGTTTATAGTCGGTGTGAGTGCATTGAAGTTTAGCTTATGCGCCTTACAAAAGAGTCTTTTGATAAATTACCATTCATGTCGACGACATTTTGGAACTGTAGCGCTTGCAGAAAATGATGCTTTTCAGACACGGTCCATGGTCTCATCCTGCACCTCGAAACCTTTTTCGCGCTCACGAAGCTCCACGTTCACCTGGGCGGTCATACAGCCTTGAGTGGTAGCGTACGTACACTGCGCAATGCAATACATAAGATCCGCCAATTCGCCTAGCTCCGAGATGCAGATAGACAGTAGACTACACACGCAGCTGACCAGCTGGATGCAGTTATTGCATCGCTAAAACAAAGAGCAGCAGCAGCACATCGTCAAAAAAGCGACACCTCTCCGATTAAGACTCCGATAGGACATACAATAATGCGGTTGTCCCACTTGTCTGGCTGCAAGCGGTAACGATCCATCACCAGCATGCGCGTGGCCGATACAGCGCAACCGTTGCAGCAAAACGACTGCACCATTAAGTAAAAACGTAAGAGTATTAAGCGTTAGTCCACAGCTTCAACCATAAGCGCACACCAAGCTAGCTAACCTCAAGACACAGGCAGCAGTTGGGACAGCTGGACTCGCCGCAGCGACCGGAGCGCACGCAGGGCACAATTCCGTCCATGTAGCCCTGGCAACATGTATAATTGGACATGTCATAGTTCAAGGCTTTGCGTCGAATGATCACTTGCGCGCAGCAAGGACACAGACACGAGCTCAGGCAGCCTGTCAGCACCCACGCAGTGTGTTAGCTAGAGCTCTTTTAGCGAGAAAGAAGTGCAATCAATTTCTGTACTTACATAAAGGATCAGCGCCGGGGGCGTGCATCATGCCTACATGAAAAGAACCCGGGTTGTCCTTGCGCACATCGTCCTCGACAGGATCACCCGAGCACAAGATACACATGCCTGTAGTTACGAAGAAGACTTGTGAACTGAACTTCAGAAGAAAGCCCAGCGGCGGTTAATATACCGGTTAGCCCTGCTGGCTACAAAGACAATTTTTCTATAACTGGAAAAAATTAGATGGAAAAATTAAATGGATTTGCAAAGGCGTTCGAGAATCGAGACGATAAATATGTCATTCTCCATTCGCAGCACATTCAGGGCATTGCTCAAGAACGCGTCGACTGGATAATTATTGCAACTTAATAAGAAGTGCTGGAATGATATAGTATGCGAGCCCAAACATGTCCGGAAATTTGATCAAAACCAAGTGCACGTTTGTCCACATACAATTCTCATGTCCCTTGAGCAGTATGTCACTGTGAGAAGGTCACGCAGCACTTTGTACAGAGAATACGCTGAATGAGATATTCGATAGGACCGTTTATTGTAGGATGATCGACGTATGCAGTTTAAAGACTGCTAGCTTTCAAACAATATTTATATTCTACCTAATATATACTCGTATATATTTCGACTAGGATCCGGCATAAATTACGGCAGGGAACTCAAGGTGTAACATTCTTATAGCGACTCTTTTAACAAAAGCCAATTTTATCACAAAATTTGGACTTCGTTCGTTGAATCCCCCCGATTACATGTGGTAGGAGAGGGGTAAGTATTTCTCTCATTTTTACAAGAGCATACTTTCTTGCAAGAAACTCTTTGTCGTGAATAGGTAAGCGATTCCCGGCAGCTTTGACCTGCTGTAATTGAATTACGATCACCCGAACTAGCCCCTTGACGCCTGTTTAAAGTAGTGTGCTACCGATGGCAAAAGCTGACGCATATTAAACGATCGTCCTGGACCTGGCAAGACCAGGATCAGCGCCTGTAACCGACTTTCGTTGACTTTGTCAAGCACTCATAAGCTTTCTAATTCTGGAAAGAAATTGTGTAATTTTCGAATAGGTCGGTCAAAACTTTCAGCACTTCTGCGTAATTTGCACTATACTTGTGTAAGCAATCGGTCAGGGCAAGTCACTTCTTTTACTAGTTCTGGCTCAATGGAAATGACCGAATCAATTGACTTTGATCTTAGCGGAATCAGCCGTAAATTCTTTTTTATACAACACTATCAAATAGATTATTTGGCGCCAAAGCTGCGTTTATCTGTATCAGCTCGATATTCGTTCGTGTGTATAAACTTGAGCATTACCCACAACGGTCCTCCACGCATGCGTACTCTATATGACTATAAGCAAGTTTGGCATTAAGTTTGTCCACACATACACCCTGCGCGGCTTAAATAAATGCATCACCAGACTTTTGAGCGTAGCGGGTATGTTTGAGAGTCCTTGCGGCATGGTAAATTTGTCCTAAGCTTACCGCTCAAAGTGCTGACCTTGGTCATGAATGTATTTTTCTCTTGCACGAGAAGTTAGTGATGCTGGTCAGCAAGTCAAGTGAACCGTATTTTGCATGCTGTTTTACAACACATTGCATTTCAGGATCGACGACTTTGCCGTGGTGCGTGTAAGTTGCGTCACTTACCAATTGACTTCTCTGACGCAAAATGTTGTAGCAGAGTGAAAAGACTAACTCTCTTTTATCATTTCCCCCCTCATACTTTGCAAGCCAATGATTTCTACACTGTTTTTGAGTCTAGAGTGTTGCCGTGTCACGCGGTATCGAGTTCCAAATATTTAGTATTTATATCGTAATCAGGTGGCAGCGGCGGAAACGCGTCTCGTGAGATCATACTCTGCTTTTTTTCACTGGCACATTTAGCGGATTCGATACATCTCTAGCACCAAGTGCGCGGAATTCGCGCACTTAGTGCCTGATAAGAGTACTTTTCAAGATTTCTTCCTTTGATTGAGATGGAAAGTTTATCTGAATTGACCACTACCTCGGCTGTGGATCAAATTAATAAGCCCATCCAAACTGTGTGACGGCATCCCGTCCAGTCCGAGTAAAGCATTCAGGATCTAGGGTATAATTGGGTCGGTGTCCCCTTTTTAAAGGTATATGACCGACTCTAATCGCATAACAAGATGTCTCCTTTAAAGCTTACCTTCCAAGACGAGGAACATTACACTACTTGATCAGCGCCAAGTATCACCGGCTTTGCATAGACGGGATCGCCGACATTGATGTGTCGCCATGGTTGTGCATCAACGCACTTTTGAAGTTCAGCAGGAAAATTCACTCACCGATCTCCTATCTAGCAAAACATGCATCGCTTTACGCGTCACGAAAGGGCAGCGCACAGATACTTCGATCTTCTGGTCGACAATGACACGCCATTTACAGCATGCAGTTAACACTTCCTTCTACTGGCACTGCTTAGTGTATAACGTGTCACTTTACGCGTATTGATTAGGTATTGCGTATGCTTTTATGTCTCATGTTACTAGCGAGTACTGTATACTAGGAGCCCGACGCAGGGGTATACTTGCCTCTCTCAAGAAGTGATAGGGCCTCGCCTGCACTGTCTTGGCCGAACGCCAGCTATGTTTTCACTGATACGCGGTAAATGCTAGTATTTCTCATTGATTACGTGCCATCATGCGTCCGGATACTTGTCATTTGCATATTCACTCGCTACCGCGCTGATCGATGTCCGTTCTAAAAGCGCTTCTGCTTTTTAGCAGAAATGGGAGAGGAGTCGTCAAAGCTCTACTAGGAGCAAAGCGGTTTGCGCCTAAGCTTTTTGGCTTTCGGCTCAGTAATATTTGCGACCTCCCAACCATGGATCGTACGCTGCATCCAAAAACAAGGCTTGACACTATTAAGGTCGAGAAACGTCACACCTTAATCCACCAGAGTTCTCGTTAAAGTGGCCATAGTAATCGTCGCAAGGCAAGCAGTGGTAAAGTCATGTCAGCGTGCCTCAGCATATGATGACCCCTTTTGAAAAGAAGAACATCGAGCCAAATTTCTTGATGATCTCAAAATCCCAAGTCCTAAAGGACAGACTTTCGCCTTCTTGAACGTTTGATAATCTTCTCACCCAATACCAAGTCAGAGTTGCTAGCACGAACTTTGGTACCGAGTACGGTGCAATTACAAGCAAATCCCTGAAATATTTTCATTATTCTCTATATCTCGACAGATTTCACTTTTTCCCAAACAGACTATCTCGCGTCTACTAGTAGACATCCATTACCAGTTTACTCCAGATGATAAATTCGCCGCGAGAGTTTGGCTCCCTGAAACTTGGATCACTTTGTTGTAGGCGATATTCCGACCGCGGATGCGACTATCACCACAGATGAAGAATCGTCAGATGATCATACGCTATCTTGCAGCTCATGGTCTACCTCCTCCTTATCGACAAAGCCAGCATTATGGCACCCGACATTCCTGGTGAAACCCGGCTATTCGAAAATTTCTTTACTCATGATGCCTACAAGTTAACTAATCACTTATTGACTCGTTCTCGGTCACTTAATAAAGAGGTCGAATGTATAAAGAACACTCACGTTCGTGTGCAATATGTTCGTTGAGACTGCAAATGATATCTAACTCGAAACATGGTAGGTGGCTATCTCAGCCAGCAGAGTTCGTGACTCCTGGACAAAGTTTACTAGCTTCTATTACTTTTGGAAGGAAGCGAGATCGTACACAGTACGCATAGTTAGGTGGCAAAACGATATGATGCTTTCAGCATGCATGGTAAAGAAAGCCACCTCAATTGAAATATTTCATGTAAGTGCCCAATAACGTGTTCATCGAATTTTAACGTGGCCATTGCAATCCTGCTGACGCAAAGCAGGCAATTCTAGTAAACTTCTCTTCCCTTACTCCAACTGTAAGCGGCTTTGTCCTAGACGAAGCCTCTGTCTTAGGTGATGACGTCATCGACGCAGACGACACCTTCATCTCTCCCAAAGAGTACTCTTATAAATTGTTAGTGCATCTGATTGCGCTCTGATCGCATTAATTTTTTGTTGAACACATGTTTGATCCTCCGGATCAAGCAAGACATCTAGCTTGTCTAGCCTGTACTACATTCTCATTAGGGATCAGTCTCAGACTGATGATGGTTACGATATTTATATAATATGGCTAGTGAACACCAGGGTATCCAGCTTGGACCCACGGTTTATCAACGCTTTCTTGCCTTCCGACTTTTGGAAACTTGACCATCCACAGACAGGTTGTAGGTCAAGCGTTTGCTAAAAAGGTTCTGTGTAGTATTTGTGCTGAGACTCCGCATTCGTGAGCCATTTAACTCTCTATCATACTTTGCGCTCATCAAAGCAATTCACGCACCTACTGGATTTTCATCTTTCTAATAAACAAGATGAGCCACCCTCAAGATTTACTCGTTGTTAAAAACACGAAGGCTTTAAAGACAACAAAAAATGATGTTTTTGCAGATCTCTGATGTGAGACCAGTTTTATTATGAACGAACCTATTTGACTTAATAAAATTCGGCTATACGTTATCACTAGGGCAAGAGATGAAATTACATCGGCCTACATGTATAAGAGTTCTTCGCTGATTCAGTAGTACTAAACGCTATTAACTACCGCTTAATAAATTAATTTTGGCATTTTTGAGCAAGACGATTTGCAATTTCATCGGACCTTTTACGGTCATATAAAAAATGTAGGCCAAAACGTTTCTCAATACGACGTTGGCGCAACCATAATTTAATGTGTCCCTTTTAAAAATCAAATTTTATCCTCCGGACCCTAAACATCGTGTGAGGTGTAAGGCATCTCAGCAGTGCCATCTCCGCGTCCGGCCTTGTCGGTAGGACGATTTGTGGTGGTCTAATGGTTTCGTGTATCGGCTGTAGCTCAATGCTGTGTGCTTTGAGCGGCCGGCTGCCTCTGGCGTAAAAATACAATAACAAGCAACTTTATCATCATTTGGAGACCTAACGCTGAGACTCGTTGCGGCCACATGGTTAAAGGAGCTCATATTCTTTATAAGTTTGAAACAGCCCCGAAAATGCTGAAGCCCGCCCTTCAAGCTCGGCTCGAAGAATATAATTTTAAGCGCATACACACAATTTGTTATGCAAGTTGAAGAAGTCATACAATTTATTATGTTGGAAAAGTCACAAAGCCGAGATGAAGGCGGCCTCCTCCGACGCTCCTCTATCGAAAAAAATAATCACGTTCATGTAAGTGCGTCGCATAGGATTTCGGTGCCAAAAGCTTCTTGTAAAGTGACGCAGAGGTACTGAAAGGTGTCACGAGCCTTTTGTGTAGAAATTTAAGCCATTGAAGCGTCTCATTCGAATTGCGGTATCGCAAGTGAGTTGACCTTTCACGGATCGATATTTCGCGTTAAATTCAGAAGGTGAACGAGTCACGTAGTCCCTATGAGAGACTTCGGCCACCCGGGATTACTCGATACTTGTATCGAGAATTGTCATCTTTGACCTTACAGTCTTCTTTCTGGCTCCCAACTTAGTAACGCGATCAACAACGGCTTCGCTCCTGAGAGCCATGGACACCTCTTTCCTTCTCAGCGGGCCTTTTACACGACTGTCGAGCCTAGCGTCAACATCTTTTGAGAAAACCTCTAGCAATGAGATTGTTTTGACCATGTTGTCATAAGCCCAAGCTTTTTAGCAGCTCTGATTGGCAACAAGGCAGACAAATATTTGCTGGATGCCCACGACGCTTTTGTAATTTTAACTTCCTAAAGGCAGAGATGCCTGTGCACCACCAGACGAGGAAAGTAGGTTTGCAGGCATCCTCTACAGCGAAAGTGTTAAAGTATCTTCTACAGCCTCCCTTGCCTGAACAGCTCCCTGGCAAGAATTTTTTTTCCGCATGTGTATGCCCCGTCTTTGTGATAGTCACACCGCCAACCATCTTTGCGGCTGTCTGTACATCGTTGTGACTAATTTGACTATTCATGTAAAAGCACGAGCGATAGGGGACACTATTATATGTAATGCGAGTCATAGTAGAGAAATGTCCCGAGCTTTTGTGGTAACTCTAGCGTTTTGTCAAATGTAGCTGTAAAAGAATGGCTGACGACAGGCACCCTGTCTGTACTTACACTTGTTTGTGTACCAAACAACACCAGAAAATCTACAGTCTCTTATTAATTTACAGAGTGCATACACTAAATTTTAGGTAGAACCAGAGTAGGATAATTGTTATATCAATTAGGCTCGCATTGGCAGCTTAGCCGTCTGACTATTTAATGGCAGCGGCTCGCGTCCAATCTGCGCACAAGGTTACTCAACCCATGGGTGAATGCCGACAAGCTAATCCAATTTGCTCGTCAATCGCTGCTAACGCTAAATCACACTACCCTGGAGCAGATGCGTGATGATGATTGCAACTTCCAAGATGTCGCCCACTATTTCTTCTCAATCATATTATCGCAGCTTCGCAGCCAGGTGAAGACAAGACTTTCCACACGAAGTGGATAAAGTTTATCGGGTCCAAGCCGCCTTCGAAGTGCAGCAATCTACCGGCTAGTGTTGCTTCGCTATGGAATACGACGCCTGAAGTGACCAACCTTGTGCGAGCCACGAAGGCCTTGGCATTCTTTATATTGATGCTCATGTGTTCCCCCCAAGCTTTTCTATTAAGATTATTGGCTCGGACGCTGTTCTGGACCCATGGCTGCGTGGATCCCTGCGCATCATGCCCATCTGCTACACCCCAACATGCTGTTAACACTGTTGCGCTCGCGTGTTGGTGAGATATGTATGCAACAATGACATCATCCGCAGTGGCAAGCCTCGTTCTGGCAAGATCTCGAAGAACTTTAAGGTAGATGCTATCTCAACATGGATACTGCTGTTCTTAAGCTCAGCTAATTGGAGGACGGACAAGCCTGGAGGCTGGTACTCTGCTCGACTAAAGATGCCCCAACACCGGAGATCTCGTGCAACGGTGTAACTGCGTCATCGGTCAACACCGACGAAATCAATAAGAATGGCCCCCTATACTTATCGAAAACCTTTTGTCCGAAATTTTCATCTCCTGCATTCAAGAATCAAAGTTTCGTGACCGGGCGCTAATCATCAAGTTCAGCTTCATCTTGACGCCTATTTCTGGTACAAGGTGTTTGTAAGTGACGACAAAATCGCCAGCCATCACACGACATCTGCACGTAGTGCAAGAGTCGTGACAGTGGTACGCGCCGATTTTCTAGGTTACGCAAGTGCCACGTTGGTAGATAAGTTCTCTATTCCCAGCCAATGCTTAGTTGTGCGCTTCGATGTGGATGTTGCATCGTTGTATCGCACAAGTGGAGTATCAAGAGAGATTGCGGTTCTTTGCTCACCTCAGTACCACCGCGACGTTTGAAGACGAGGCCAGTCATTTTGTGATGGGTGATTTTAAGATTCTCATGGAT
Source organism: Plasmopara viticola (assembly GCA_001695595.3). Taxonomy (NCBI): domain Eukaryota; phylum Oomycota; class Peronosporomycetes; order Peronosporales; family Peronosporaceae; genus Plasmopara; species Plasmopara viticola. The sequence goes on from MBPM02000033.1 coordinate 307,568, forward strand.
CCGACATTGGATGCAAACACCGTTACCTCGCACTAAGACAACGCACGTTCTTATTGTGTGGAATAGCTCTCGACACTGGGTGTAGTTGATGCATACCGGGTTTAACATGATAATGCTCGCGTTTACATGGATCACAGCCACACATGAAGTGCTTGGACTACATTTTGTTATCGGAAGGATTCCAGGTATTTTGTGCCCAGCATGCTGGAGATCAGCTTGCTCAGTCAGTGATGTTTCGTTAAGTGGTCCAGGCGCATGGTTGCGGTTATTGCAAAATTTTCGGCGTATCTTTGATGTACCCGATGGTGGTTCAAGCGATCGAACAAGAATCAACCGATGTGTTAAGCCAACTTTGTGTGTCTTCCAAACCTGGCCGTGTTTGGAAAAAGTAGAAACAACGCATGAAGTGCCTACTTCAGCAGCTCCGAGCAAATCTTCGCGCAAGCAACACAGCACTTGCAGTGACACGATACAACAGCAGTGTTATGTTGCCTTGAAGCAAGTATTTGAGTAAGCTTTGCGCGAGCACCATGATTGCCTCACGTGCACAAGCCAGTACAACCAAAACAATGTTTTTGATTTACAAGCACAGCAGATGGAGAAGTCGAATCGATTTCATTCAGGCCATTGAATCCCAATCCGTACGTCTGTCGATTAAAGAGCTTCAGCTACCCGATAGTTCTCTGTCCTCAACACCACATGACATCACACTCCAATTTTTGGACCATGGGTTCTGTCATGGGCGATCCGCTAAGTTGTAGTGGGCGTACGCTGGCACCAGATACGCATGCACAAGCGAAAGGCTAGACTCAATTGTTCGCCGACTCTCTAGGGAAGACCAAGACATACTCTCGTGTCCTTTAACAGTGATAAGTTTGCCGCCTTCATCAAGCATACGAACCCCAACTTATCGCCTGCTATGGAGGGTCTTGCGACCAAGACGCATCGGAGATCTTCGGTGATTGTGTTCACCCACCACCTGCAGTCGGATCGCCTTTTCCAGTCGCTACGTCAGTCTGAAATCGCGTTTTTATACAAGAAAGGCGAGCGTACGTGTCCGGGAAATTACCGATCTACGCCTTGATCTGTGCCGACTTGAAGGTTCTCTCCAAGACGCTCACGTTAAGACTGCAGTTGGTCTCAGCAAGCTTATTCACTCAAACCATAAGGCCTTCGTCAAGGGGCAGTCAATGCGTCACAATGTTCGTTTCCTTTCTGACCTACAAGGTCTGGTGACTGACCGAGATGCAGAGGCATATGCCGTGTTCCTGGACTTTGAGAAGGTATATCACTGTGTGAACTGGGACTATAAGTTCCGTGTACTTGCCCGTATGGAATGTGGTAGTGCATCAATTGCATGGGTACGTCTCCTTGATACGGACCCGAAAGCACGGCTCATGATTGATGGCAACATCCGCGCTGTTGATTTTAATGGTAAATAAGCCACTGGGGAGCCTGCTGCGTGCGCATGATGAGTACGGAGTCTGTTTGGCCGATTCTGACACGACCACGGGTGTATTCTTCGCAGATGATACGACAGGACTCAACAGCTCCATCGCCAACCTTCTGTCCCAGCTTATATTGTTCCAATCTTATTGTGCAGGGTTCGGAGCGAAGCGCAATCTTGGGAACTCGACCGTAAAATCGTTGAATCGTTCATTCAAGTGCCCACGTGTCCCTAGTCTGCGTTCACTTCGACGTGATGAATCTGTAAAGTATTTGGGGCTTCTCTTCAGTCAGGAGTCAGTCAAAGTAGCGACGGTGCATTTTCTGGATGAAAAATGGTTTGATGAATTTCTTCAGTGGTTCCGACGTGCCCGGACACTGCGTGGGGGATTACTAGTAGCTCTTACGATGGTGCTGTCTCGGTTGTGGCAATACACGGTGCCGGTGAATATCCCAGCCCCAACGGTGCGCAGGTGGCAGGCGTTAATGAACAAGTTTGTGTTGACACGCCGCTATGACCCAGCCAGTAGTATTTCTACTTAATCTCCAAGGAATTTGCAGACCAGCGTCGAGAGGATGGTGGTCTGCAAGCTCCGAACATTGAAGCCCAATTGAAGAAGCAGCGCTTCCAGATCATGCAACAATTAATTATGGCAACCCGAAGGGCAGAGCGGAACTGATACACCTGGAGTGAAACTGATATTCCCAGATTATAGCCCATGGCATTCGTTAAATCTGCCGACAGTATACCCGTATCAAAAACGAAGAATGGTGCGATGGCTCGCCATGTCTTTGCGGTAGAAACAAACGAGCGTGTAGTGGCACCAAGACAAGTGGACGGTGACGCATAGCGATCTACCCGATATCGACGAGTGCGCACACCTGTTGCTAAAACAAGTTTGGTAGCACGCCGACCGCTAGCTTGAGTATTTGGAACCAACCCGTTCGTCTGAGACAGAGCCCAACCGAAGCTTTTGAATGCATGTTGCGCGCCGATTCCTTCTCCGCTGCTTGTCCGACTTTTTTTGTGCAGGTAGTACGTGGCCTAGCTCCAGTGTGTTTGATGCGGCGTTCGTTGATAACACTCTAAAGCCTACGTCAGTCTACACGCAGTCTGTGATGGTGAAGAGATTCTACCGGGAGCTAACACAATTGGTAGAGTGGGTGTGTCCGTTGCGCAACCGACCTGAAAGCGATGGTAGTACGACGCTACTGTATTGTGGCGTTGCGATATCCACGTGATTGTTCTACCTCCCCACCATTCCGAAGGAGCTACTTCTTCGTCTGCTGTGGTCGGCCCCGCTACCGCCCAAGCCCCACCCAGTTACCGAGCACTATCCTAAACGGACAATTGGTACTGCATTGGTTGCGTGGGTTGCACGTCGGCACAAACGCCTGCGCCGTCTCCTGTTACCGATATTTGAGAATCTACAATCCGTGTGGCTTACCAGTTACTCCCGGTACACTCTCGCTTCTGGTTCTTGCAGAGCACCAATCTCGGGATCGTCTGTTGTGTGCGCGATGGTTGTACGGCAGTGGAAATGCTTCGCCACTTATTTTTTGAATGTACGCTTGCCCGTCGGCTATGGTCGGTGATGCAACCCGCGTGGATGTGCTTCATCGAATCGCATCATGCATGGAGTGGTATCGCGTTCTCCAAGCTCCTCCCAGTGCGCCCCTACTGGGTAGAACCCAAGACTGTGGTATATGACGTGTGGAGTGTACTGTGTGCAGTGACGCTGCGCTTCATTTGGACCCATCGCAATCGTTGTCTCTTCGATGGCCGTCTTTCAGCACCAGCACTCCCAGATTTTGCGGTGATTTTCACGACTTCAATGCACACGTGCGCTACTGCCGCCGGAGGGTCCAAACACGCGAAGATGATACCGTCTCACTCAACGCAGTACTGAATCAAATGAAGAGTGCACGCAACATGGTTTATTATCACGCATGATACGCTGTGGTCCGACACAAGCGTGTGGTATGACAATGACGCCTGGTACCCCATATTTGAAACCCTTACAAACCAAGACCGTCACGACAACTTAAAAAATCAATTTGCTGTATGCATGTTTAGGTTATTAGCTAGTGACTTCTAACGCATTTAGAAGCCACTTGTCTAATTGTCTAATAAAGTCTCTTTCAATTTAAGCCGTCTACTAATCTTATCGATACGATCCTTAAAGGCAGGCATTTGTTTTATTTCGATATGTTGGTAATTTGTCACATTACTTGGATCGAGTGTTGAAAAACCATCTAGTGTTCCTTTCAATTCATGTACATTTATTATTATTTGACTGTCAGCAAACACCCTTAACACTAATAGATAACGAAACCTAACTGCACGCATTCACTGTAAAAAGTGTTGATGTGAATGTACATTAGACGGATAGCTGGAAAAATCCGAAGGAGTTGGTGCGTCGTACGAGTTTTCGGTTGCAAACAACGGCGTGGACGCAAATCGATCCGACGTAAATTCGCAAAAATCTTTCTTTCCTGTGCCTTGTGTCGGCGTCATAAAGCCTTCCGACGCATCGAATATATTAACGTCACTGTCATGGCCCGTATCAACCGTCATAAAGTGAAGATTTTGCCTTTGGTTGCCAGCATTTTCCTGCAGGCGTTCCGAATCTTTCTGGTAGATGCTCTCGCGCTGAGCAAAGCTCGACCATTGCTTTAGCACTAGCACAAACATTGTGACGTACCGCACAAAGAAGAGAAAGAAGATGAGCGAGTTGAAGATGACAAAGCCTTGCGCTACGATACCACGCCAGAACGAGCTCAACTCACTGGACGTGAGGAAAGCAAAGCAGCTCACTACGTTTACAATTGCTACGACACGAAGCCCCACTATAAAGACAAGCACCCAGCTAGCCGCAAAGGGGCGAATGATGAGCGCTACAACGACAAAGAGAAAGTGCGTAACCATCAGCGCGACCAGTTGAGTCGGTTCACCATGAATAGTACCAGTAACGATACCAAGAAAAGCCTGAATTGCGACCAACACGACAAAAAAGTACCGAAACGTCATTTTGCAGCCGCCATACAACGTTCCCCACACTGCAAAGTATTTGAACTGAAGTGCAACATTGCTTGGAATGGCTCGTACACTCAAAAAAGCAATGCTTAAGCCACCTCCTGCTACCGCCCACAGCGAAAAGAGAGCCACTGCCAAGCCAAACCCCACGCGATATCGCAATTCCATCACCACTTCATAAGAGGACATTGATACTAGAGGAAAAATGCTGAGTATCCACAAAGCCACGCCAAGACCCACGACGCACATGGCAGAGCTGTTGCGCAATCGCGTACGGTACAACACTGACGAGGCTTTCGACATGGTGTGGTTATAATAGACAATACCGGCAATGGCAGCAAAGAGCATAAGTAGAGCGGCTACAACCGCTAAAAAGAACCAAAAGGCGTTCATCAGTGCCTTGTCTTCGTGTATGCCAATGCGGTCAGCAAATGCCACAATACCAGTCAAGATGATGAGCTGCAATCTTCGCGTGGCTGCCGACACGGTTGTCGTCGTCACCGACGAAAGATGTAGATTTACAAATGAAAACGAGTCGGTATAGTCCAACACGATCTGAGGCGCTTTAGTAAGTTCCAGCATTGCAATCGAACCGACATGCTGCATGTAGCCTACGGCGACCGCCAATTCCCAAACATTTGGTGTAAAATATCCGACACTGGCACGACGATTGCTGTAAATAGTTTTACTCAGCCACGGTGGACGCCGAAGCGCCAAAACATGGAAAATCATCAATAAGATGATCGAGACAATACCGAGGGCATGACTTGTGTACAACAGTGCGTTCTGAATTCCTTGAGACATCGCCGACAGTGAAATGGACGCGCCCGGTGGCACATTTGCTCGGTTGCCACCACCAACAATAAGGTGACTATTCGATCCACTGCCGTCTTTTAACGATTGTAAATTACCGGACTCACGGGTGTATTTTTCAAAAGTTTTTGTAAGACTCCCGTCCGTGTAAACGATCGCTGAGCCCGTGTCACCTAATAAGATCATATTGATGTCTTTGGTCGTTTGGTTTTTGCTGCCCAAGTAAGAACGCTTCGCCACCTCATCAGATGTCACGTCGTCAATATCCGGCGTTTGAGCAGGCATGACGGTTCCAACTTGTTCAGGAGAAGCGTCAGAAAAATACTTTCTCGAGCTCACTACATTGGGCGTTCTTGGAGCGCGACCTGGTGACGCCGGTTTGATCGATTCAAACGTAATTTTAGACTGATATGTTTTGTTGCCTTTTTTGTCAGACCCATCTGATTCTGACGTAGATTCAAGCTGCTTGGTTTTGTTATCATCGTCAATAGCTTTGGTCGATACTTTTGCCATGGTAGGGGGTCGAGTCACAGGAGCAGGACTTACGGCGTTTTTATCAGAAGGCGTTGCTCTGGCGTGTTTCGATGAGACCGACGAGTCAAGAGACGTCGCGGCCTTTGAGTCTGACGACGAGTCAGAAGAAGCTTTTACTCCCGACTCCGACGACGAAGAAGAGCCTGAAGACGCTGAAGTCTTACTAAACAAAGCAAGACTTTGCTTAGGTCGACTAGATACCGGAGGAGGACTCCATTCCACCGAGGGAGACGTCCGCGACTTATCCGTCGATCGCGATGATTCCGACGATTTCGACGTCGCATCGGATTTTGACAATAATGACACGTCAGAGCTATCATTTGACGTTGATGAAGTTGATCCGTGATCTTTCTTCGTAGCTTGCGTGTGTGGCCTGTTCGCTACTGGTGGGGGGCTAAACGGAGCATCCTTCGAAGAGTTAAAAGAGTCAGTACTCCCAGAGAATGGCGATGGGCTTGTAGTAGATAATTTTGCAGCTAACGAGGAATTGTCGGACTCCGAAGATGTAGATGCAGACGACGCTGAATCCGTCTTTTTAGGGTCACTGGGCACTGGAGGCGGACTCCATTGCACTTGGGCGGATGTAGAATCGGTAGTTGGTATATTCGTCGGAGACACGGAAGCGTTTTCAGAAGCTTCATCAGTGCTTGAACTTGAACTCGTACTCGCAAAAGCATCACTGACATGACCGGTCCACGTTGAAGTATTCGCATTCGAACCAGAAAGGAGAGGATACAAAGAGTCGAATGACACATTTGTAGCGACGTCGCTTGACCCAGAGGATGGCTCTGGAACAAACGACTCATTTAGTTGTATGGAGTCAGCCGGCGGCTGAGACGGATTATTCATCTCCAAATTTACATTTGATGCGGCCTCGTCCGATTTTTTGCTGGATCTTGAACCAGAACTCACTGAAGGGGCCTCCGGTGTTTCGCTTGGCCACTGTGTGTTCAGTGGATTGTTAGGATCTAGAGTCGGCGAATTTGACGAATTTTCAGTCTCCATATTCATCCATTGCGCATCGGTTCCGTTGTTTTCGTTAATCAACTCTGGAGACGGTGTCGTCAACGCGTCCTCGTCAGCATCCTTGCTTGATCCTGGACCAGACGTCGCTGTAGGGGTCTGCGGCGTTTCACTTGGCCACTGTGTGTCTGATTGATTGTTAGGATCTAATGTCGGCGAGTTTGAAAAATTTTCAGTCTCCATATTCACCCATTGCGAATCGGTCCCGTCGCTATCGATGTTTGATTCCGGAGACGGTGTCGTCAACGCGTCCTCGTCAGCATCTTTGCTTGATCCTGAATCGGTCGTCGCTGTGGGGGTGTCTGGTGTTTCACTTGGCCACTGTGTGTTCGGCGGATTGGTAGGGGGATTTGATGAATTTTCAGTCTCCATATTCATCCATGGCGCATCGGTTCCGTTGATTTCGTTGTTCAACTCTGGAGACGGTGTCGTCAACGCGTCCTCGTCAGCATCCTTGCTTGATCCTGAACCAGACGTCGCTGTAGGGGTGTCTGGTGTTTCACTTGGCCACTGTGTGTTCGGCGGATTGGTAGGGGGATTTGATGAATTTTCAGTCTCCATATTCATCCATGGCGCATCGGTTCCGTTGTTTTCGTTATTCGACTCTGGAGACGGTGTCGTCAACGCGTCCTCGTCAGCATCCTTGCTTGATCCTGAACCAGACGTCGCTGTAGGAGTGTGCGGTGTTTCACTTGGCCACTGTGTGTCTGATTGATTATTAGGATCTAGAGTCGGCGAGTTTGGAATATTTTCAGTCTCCATATTCACCATTGCGAATCGGTCCGTCGCTATCGATGTTTGATTCCGGAGACGGTGTCGTCAACGCGTCCTCGTCAGCATCCTTGCTTGATCCTGAACCAGACGTCGCTGTAGGGGTGTCTGGTGTTTCACTTGGCCACTGTGTGTTCGGTTGATTGTTAGGATCTAGAGTCGGCGGGTTTGACGAATTTTCAGTCTCCATATTCATCCATTGCGCATCGGTTCCGTTGTTTTCGTTGTTTAACTCTGGAACCGGTGTCGTCAACGCGTCCTCGTCAGCATCTTTGCTTGATCCTGAATCGGTCGTCGCTGTGGGGGTGTCTGGTGTTTCACTTGGCCACTGTGTGATCGGCGGATCGGTAGGGGGATTTGATGAATTTTCAGTCTCCAAATTTATCCATGGCGCATCGGTTTCGTTGTTTTCGTTGTTCAACTCTGGAGCCGGTGTCGTCAACGCGTCCTCGTCAGCATCCTTGCTTGGTTCTGAACCAGACGTTGCTGTAGGGGTCTGCGGTGTTTCACTTGGCCACTGTGTGATCGGCGGATCGGTAGGGGGATTTGATGAATTTTCAGTCTCCAAATTTATCCATGGCGCATCGGTTTCGATGTTTTCGTTGTTCAACTCTGGGACCGGTGTCGTCAACGCGTCCTCGTCAGCATCCTTGCTTGATTCTGAACCAGACGTCGCTGTAGGGGTCTGCGGTGTTTCACTTGGCCACTGTGTGTCTGATTGATTATTAGGATCTAGAGTCGGCGAGTTTGGAATATTTTCAGTCTCCATATTCACCCATTGCGAATCGGTCCCGTCGCTATCGATGTTTGATTCCGGAGACGGTGTCGTCAACGCGTCCTCGTCAGCATCCTTGCTTGATCCTGAATCAGAGGTCGCTGCAGGGGTCTGCGGTGTTTCACTTGGCCACTGTGTGTTCGGTTGATTGTTAGGATCAAGAGTCGGCGGATTTGACGAATTTTCAGTCTCCATATTCATCCATTGCACATCGGTTCCGTTGTTTTCGTTGTTCAACTCTGGAATCGGTGTCGTCAACGCGTCCTCGTCAGCATCTTTACCTGATCCTGGATCGGTCGTCGCTGTGGGGGTGTGTGGTGTTTCACTTGGCCACTGTGTGATCGGCGGATCGGTAGGGGGATTTGATGAATTTTCAGTCTCCAAATTTATCCATGGCGCATCGGTTTCGTTGTTTTCGTTGTTCAACTCTGGGACCGGTGTCGTCAACGCGTCCTCGTCAGCATCCTTGCTTGGTTCTGAACCAGACGTTGCTGTAGGGGTCTGCGGTGTTTCACTTGGCCACTGTGTGATCGGCGGATCGGTAGGGGGATTTGATGAATTTTCAGTCTCCAAATTTATCCATGGCGCATCGGTTTCGATGTTTTCGTTGTTCAATTCTGGGACCGGTGTCGTCAACGCGTCCTCGTCAGCATCCTTGCTTGATTCTGAACCAGACGTCGCTGTAGGGGTCTGCGGTGTTTCACTTGGCCTTTGTGTGTCTGATTGATTATTAGGATCTAGAGTCGGCGAGTTTGAAAAATTTTCAGTCTCCATATTCAGCCATTGCGAATCGGTCCCGTCGCTATCGATGTTTGATTCCGGAGACGGTGTCGTCAACGCGTCCTCGTCAGCATCCTTGCTTGATCCTGAATCGGTCGTTGCTGTGGGGGTGTCTGGTGTTTCACTTGGCCACTGTGTGATCGGCGGATCGGTAGGGGAATTTGATGAATTTTCAGTCTCCAAATTTATCCATGGCGCCTCGGTTTCGTTGTTTTCGTTGTTCAACTCTGGGATCGGTGTCGTCAACGCGTCCTCGTCAGCATCCTTGCTTGATCCTGAACCAGACGTCGCTGTAGGGGTGTCTGGTGTTTCACTTGGCCACTGTGTGTTCGGTGGATTGGAAGGATCTAAAGCTGGCGACTGAGACGGAACGTTGGTCTCCAAATTCACCGATTGCGAATTAAATACGTTGGTTTCATTGTTTGGTTCCGGAGACGGTGTCGTCAACGCCTCCTCGTCAGCATCCTTGCTTGATCCTGAACCAGACGTCGCTGTAGGGATGTCTGGTGTTTCACTTGGCCACTGTGTGTTCGGTGAATTGGAAGAATCTAAAGCTGGCGACTGAGACGGAACGTTGGTCTCCAAATTCACCGATTGCGTATTGAATACGTTGGTTTCATTGTTTGGTTCTGGGGACGGTGTCGTCAACGCGTCCTCGTCAGCATCCTTGCTTGATCCTGAACCAGGCGTCGCTGTAGGGGTGTTTGGTGTTTCACTTGGCCACTGTGTGTTCGGTGGATTGGTAGGAACTAAAGTTGGCGGATTTGATGAGTTTTCAGTCTCCATATTCATCCATGGTGCATCGGTTCCGTTGTTTTCGTTGTTCAACTCTGGGACCGGTGTCGTCAACGCGTCCTCTTCGGCATCCTTGCTTGATCCTGAACCAGACATCGCTGTAGGGGTGTCTGGCGTTTCACTTGGCCACTGTGTGATCGGTGGATTGGTAGGATCTAAAGCTGGCGACTGAGACGGAACGTTGGTCTCCAAATTCACGGATTGCGAATCGAATACGTTGGTTTCAATGTTTGGTTCCGGAGATGGTGTCTGCAACGCGTCCTCGTCAGCATCCTTGCTTGATCCTGAACCAGACGTCGCTTTAGGGGTGTCTGGTGTTTCACTTGGCCACTGTGTGTTCGGTGGATTGGTAGGAACTAAAGTTGGCGGATTTGATGAGTTTTCAGTCTCCATATTCATCCATGGCGCATCGGTTCCGTTGTTTTCGTTGTTCAACTCTGGGACCGGTGTCGTCAACGCGTCCTCGTCAGCATCCTTGCTTGATCCTGAACCAGACATCGCTGTAGGGGTGTCTGGCGTTTCACTTGGCCACTGTGTGTTCGGTGGATTGGTAGGATCTAAAGCTGGCGACTGAGACGGAACGTTGGTCTCCAAATTCACCGATTGCGTATTGAATACGTTGGTTTCATTGTTTGGTTCTGGGGACGGTGTCGTCAACGCGTCCTCGTCAGCATCCTTGCTTGATCCTGAACCAGGCGTCGCTGTAGGGGTGTTTGGTGTTTCACTTGGCCATTGTGTGTTCGATGGATTGGTAGGATCTGAAGCTGGCAACTGAGACGGAACATTGGTCTCCAAATTCACCGATTGCGTATTGATTACGTTGGTTTCATTGTTTGGTTCCGGGGACGGTGTCGTCAACGCGTCCTCGTCAGCATCCTTGCTTGATCCTGAACCAGGCGTCGCTGTAGAGGTTTCCGGTGTTTCACTTGGCCACTGTGTGTTCGGTGGATTGGTAGGATCTAAAGCTGGCGACTGAGACGGAACGTTGGTCTCCAAATTCACCGATTGCGAATTAAATACGTTGGTTTCATTGTTTGGTTCCGGAGATGGTGTCGTCAACGCGTCCTCGTCAGCATCCTTGCTTGATCCTGCACCAGGCGTCGCTGTAGGGGTGTCTGGTGTCTCACTTGGCCACTGTGTGTTCGATGGATTGGTAGGATCTAAAGCTGGCGACTGAGACGGAACGTTGGTCTCCAAATTCACCGATTGCGAATTAAATACGTTGGTTTCATTGTTTGGTTCCGGAGATGGTGTCGTCAACGCGTCCTCGTCAGCATCCTTGCTTGATCCTGCACCAGGCGTCGCTGTAGGGGTGTCTGGTGTTTCACTTGGCCACTGTGTGTTCGATGGATTGGTAGGATCTAAAGCTGGCGACTGAGACGGAACGTTGGTCTCCAAATTCACCGATTGCGAATTGAATACGTTTGTTTCATTGTTTGGTTCCGGAGACGGTGTCGTCAACGCGTCCTCGTCAGCATCCTTGCTTGATCCTGCACCAGGCGTCGCTGTAGGGGTCTCTGGTGTATCATTTGGCCACTGTGTGTTCGGTGAATTGTTAGGATCTAGAGTCGGCGGGTTTGACAAATTTTCAGTCTCCATATTCATCCATTGCAAACCGGTTCCGTCGATAACGTTGTTTAATTCCGGAGACGGTGTCGTCAACGCGTCCTCTTCAGCATCCGTGCTTGATCCTAAACCAGGCGTCGCTGTAAGGGTCTCCGGTGTTTCGCTTGACCACTGTGTGTTTGATTGATTGTTGGGATCTGAAGCTAGGGACTGAAACGGAACGCCAGTCTCCATATTCACCAATTGCGTGTAACTTTCGTTGTTGAGCTCTGAAGTTGGTGTGGCCGACGCGTCTTCGTCTGCTAACTTTCTCGATTCTGAATTAGGGGTTGCTGTAGAAATTTTGAGCGACCTCTCTGTCCACAGTGCCTTCGCTTCAGGGTCAGATTCTAAAGAGGATTCCAAAGACGACGTTTTTATCGGCGCGTTCATGTCAGACGCAGTGCCCGGCATCGGAACGGGCGCGTTCGTGTCCTTCTTCGATAACTTCCGTAATAATCTTTGCGCGCCTGGGTTTACGGTGTCTGAACCGTTCGCGACCTGCGTAGGTTCGGGCTCGGGTGTGTCACTTCCATCAAGATTGACACTTTTACTGGCATCACCGAGACTAACGCTTGCCTTGAGTTGTCGGTAGTCAAAAGCCCGTTCGGCTGTCGCAAGACCCGTCGAGCAGAATGCGATGGCGGTTGCGATGACTACCGCGAGGTCCGACGCTCGTCTCCTGCAATTCCACCGCCGTCTGCGCTCCATTCTACCAATTAACCTAGCGTAAATTACCTACGTAGTCCTCCGCCTCGATGCTTCCTTTATGTTAATGTGTCTCTTCCCTTTTCGTCTTGTTGTCCGTCTTTTGCCTGTACTTCGTTCACTATTTTTCTGTACAAAGTGCTAGCTTCGAGGAGCGCTGACCAAATGCTGGCACTGCGGCAGCGAGAACGCAGTGCGCACTGATGATAATTCTAAGACCAGTACCGTACGCCTGGTTTGGTGTCGGAGTGCCCTGGGGCGACCGGCAGGCCTTTGTCATCTTGCTCCGCTTCTACAGGCACAGCTGTTGCAATTAATATATACAATTGTTGCAAATTACCAAGAATTTGTCAGCAAGCTGGTACTATTAGCAGCTTGAAAGTAAAATTTAGACAATCTTCTGTATTATTGTCCAGCGTGTTAAAACATGTACTTCAACTGTACTTATTAAATTACTACCCATAGGCCTTTTTTCTTAAAAATACGTTTGCGCAAGCAAAATGTAGAATAATCTGCTGCAATTCTAATTTTTCTAAATTTAATTACTGTGTCATTGTGGCTTGCGGTCGTACCGCTTTTGTTGACTCAGTGTAAATAGCAACATTCAGACCACCCTGTCCCCGAAGCACTGCTCTGTGCACGTCTTCTTTATCGACCGCACGATATTCTCGGCTCTGACGCATTTTTGTCCCATTCCCTTTATTTACTTGAGGACACTCACTCACAATCAACGCGAAGTCGTTGTTGATACATGAACCCACTAGGCCTCCCTTTCGAACCAAGTATCTCTTCTGAATGTGTGACAAATTTTTGCAATGCACGTTGAGTCGGATCAAAGAAGAGAAGCAAACAAACAAAAGTCATCCACATTTCGTCCTTTCGAGCTGCTGACTGAATTGTTCTTTTCTTAATGAACGATTTCCAGGGCAGGCTTCACAAAGATGCCTCAAAGCTGAGACGGTGCAGCCTGTAGCCCGCTCAAAACCCAGCACATTGCTTGGAACCGACAAATTTGCTGATCAGTTGGCTGTCATTTGTGCTAACGATACATTATGTCTCGACTCTGCTGCGCTTATACACAAGTCAAGGTTAAAACCACGAAGCTGACACCAGAATTCAAGGCTTCATTATCGCGAGTTTGTATGTTTTGGACATTCAGACGTGAATTGCACGGAAAGGTTTCGGCGACAGCCATATCGCACCTCCCACCACTTGACCACTGCAGCAACTAGCACTGCAGCAGACAAGGTTTGGGATGTATTGGATTCTTAAATGACACTCACCAATTGTATGATATTAGAGCATAATTGGTATGTTGCCATGGTATTGATAGCCCCACGGCAGTTCGGCTCGGTCCATTCTTGCATGAGCTGCGTCTCTGCGAGGTTCACGCTTCGCCTGCCCCACAGCACAGCATTGTGGCGTGACATCCGCGCGATTTCTTTATGAGCATAAAAGCCACCACCGCTAGTGCTAGACAGAGCCAGAACGGCCACACACTCACACGGCGCAACACGCTCGTACTGTTAACCCGTGCAATGGGTATGCAGTCATAGTAATGTACCTAATAGTACAAACATGGTTCCAGCACTACGACTTAAACTTAGGAATGTTTGCGAATCGTCGTCTAGAATTTGCATCTATACAAGAAACTTGGCAGAAAGATAGGATGTTTCGCATCAACTCTCCACGCTGCTCTTATTTTTTTGAAGACTCACAAATTTGTCTTTTACCGCGAGCTCAGGAATACGTTTGTAGCCATCTCGCGTCATACATTATTCAAGTGACCATTTCAACCAACGTGCCAAGTAGCGCAAGCGTAATTTGGTCGCATTCCACAAGCTCTATGATAACGCTAAATGCAAGACGTCCTAGCAACTTGCAAGCGAATACGATACGCCGTGCACTTTTACCTGACGGTGCAGTTGAGCGCTTCGCTCCACTGTTCTGAGCATTCTTAGTATATGGGCCTTACTATGCTATGTACTTGGCCCATACAAAGACATACGAGTATACCGACAAAGAGTAGCGTAATCACTTTGGCTCAAAAAAAATAGTATTTACCACTGCATTGAAATACCACCAGCGATGATAGTGATTCATACCCGCATAGCTTCCCAACGGTTCGCTGTTGTTTAAAGCTGCAACGAGGCAGTAAGTGATTGGTAGTAGCGTTGACACATTGACACGAAACACGCATTCTTGATAGTGAGTAGGCAAGAGCAAATTTGACCGATATTGACACAATGCCAGGTTCTGGAGAAATTTGCTCCTGTGCCATTCAATGCCAACAACGGACTAGTGAAGCACACGCGTTTGACTCACCGGCGGGCTGGATCGTAGCCGTCACTAAATATACTCTATTGATAATCTGACTCATTTATAATAATCTGTCAATCGAGCGCAATTGTGTGTTGACGCGCAAAGGTTCCAAAGTCTAATGAAACTCAAAAAGGGTATCTTGTACGCTCGCGTGTACGACCAGCAGTACACTGCTGCTGGTCCTACCATCGAGAGCTGCGAAATAAGTTTTAAGGCGTACATAAACGACGAACCCATTATGAAGACCTATTCCTTTCTCAGTAAGGCCCGGCGCATCCCGCAAGTATTCTGGTTCTAAGGGCTTGGCCTTTGTCAGTGACTATTCAGAGCCTTTAAGAAAGTGTCTTGGGGCAGGCAATGAGCTCTTGCTTACTGCTGCTAAATTAGTGGACGTGGTTTTGCTCCCCAATATTTGAGCCCATTGAAAAGGGACCCGAGTCAGCGGGCTCACGTACAAAGGTCTGTGGGTTGAGGAACGGCCTAGATGCCGCAATCCAAAGGCACAAGTCTACTTGTGGCTGTACACTTCTTAATGACGCTATAAATTGCTTTTTAAGTGTCGCGTTCATGTTGAGTCTACCGAAAGCCGTCTATGGAGATTGTCACCATGATTTGTTTAGGGAATGGCGCCAGATTGTCATCATTCTTTGTACGTGAATGTTTTGTACAATTAAAGCTTGCCTTGATTACAGGCATAGAACCGTGAACGCTAGTAAGATCCAATGCTTGTCGAGAAAAATTTCGCATTCAAGCGGCTCTTCGTGTGCTTTTAAGACAAGATGTCAAGATGTCAAACCACCACAAAAAAACCATGTCAAGAAACTGAGTTCGAGAACGAACGTTCCCACTCTTGAAATTTTTGATTACGCAATCGAATTACATTAATAGATGAAGCAGTTAGTCTCGACATAGTGCAACACCTTAAATGCTTTTAGCCTAACGATCAGAGGAAAAAGCCAAAAGCACAAATGGTGGAATTGCGAAAGGCATAATTGATAATCTCTCAGGAAGAATAGCAAAATTGGGTATTCGGCGGTGAGCTATTAAAATGCGGCGAATCCGTATACGCCTTAGTACGGGATTTTTCCACGATTGTGAAATAAATAAGGGTTTAGACTGCGTGACGCCTTGAACATCGAAAACAATGCCTTCGACCGAGTAGGGCGACAAGACGAAAATCAGGCAGGTATGTGGTACCTTTGGAAAAAAAGCGTTTTGCGTGGGAGTGGGCCGGTCGGATGCTGACAGCCTCAAAAGACTTAATGGGCACAGTGATTCGAGCATTTTGAGACTAAAAAAATCGGCACAAAGTACATCAAGATAAAGTTTGAATAACCAGATTATAAAAACGATGATCATAGACAGAACGGGAGCCTACTTCAAGAGCTACATCAAGAAAGCTATCAGTGCCTTCTTGAATGGCTGCCGGTAGACTTATTGAAGGGCTACCGATATTCTTTGAAGGCATTAATTTTGTAAACGGCTACCATTTTCAATGGATCGGTATTAAAGATTTCATACCTATTTTTTGCTTCATTAGCTGACAGCTACTGGTACTTTATAAGTGCGCCTTGCCAATATGGTCTGTTAATGTGTGCTAGGTTTATGCTGCAAACAGACTATTTAACCATAGTAATGGATGCTTGATGACAAAAAACAGCACTATTGCCAATGGAGTGGCAATTGGGTACTATCCAAAGTTTGCTAGGCCACGATGACACTCATGGCATGAGATATGCTGCGCGATTTCTACGACTGCTCAACAAAATGTATGCACAAATGATTGTTGATGACTACGACTTAAGATGAAAAATGATGTGGCAATAATTAAGCATCTAATGATTTTCGTGAGCCAATCGTGGAGCTGCAGATCTTGGGTAAGCCGCTTGATAAGGCTTGCCAGTTTGCGGTTTTGCTGAGCAGTCTCCCCGTATATAACAATATCACCTCGTCAATTGAAGATGATATAAGGACGTGACGCTGATTAATGGGAAGTTAAAGCTTCGGAAGGAGTATGTGGAACTCGAGAAGGGACAATATACGGATCGGATGTTTGGGAGAAATGCAGGACAGATTAAGATAGGCAGGGGCAATAATCGCAAACAAAAAAAATGTTAAAAAAAGCGGCAGTAACCTCTAGGTGAAGTACTCTGGCCGTGGCCAAGTCGGAAAGGGGGACTGTCAGATATAGCGCTATCGAAAATTCTGACGCTGTATTTGCTGCTCAAGATCAAGTGGCATATCGATAGCACACATAGCACCTTATCAAAGCGAGCATTTAATTTACAAAGGGCTAGACGCCGGTTTGGAGGCCACCAGCTGGGATGCAAGAAGTTGGGAGTGACTTAGACGGGTACGGTCCTTTCTTTAGACTTGCCTGGCTTGTGCATCAAGAAAACCAATCTCATCCAAATGTCAGGTTTCGTTCGACATCTATTGTGGTCTGGCAAGCTACCAGAAGGCAAGCTCCATCTGCATCGTCTGCAGTCGATTACTAGCGGCATAAAAGCTGGCACAGCGTATGTCCTGGTGTAGCACAGTCGCGAAGAAAACTTATTGGATGTCTGTCGGCGGGCGGGGGGGGCTTGAAACGAGCTAAAACCGTGATATTTAGTGGAGAGCTCTTCCGACCTATCTTCTTGCCACAGCCTCCTGGTGGCTCTCATCCATCAACTGCTACCCTCCAAAAGGCTATCATTCTTCTTTACTCCATCTGGCTTATTTGACAGCGTTGATTATTTTTAGCCAATATGGTCCCTTGTTTCTTAATATCTAAAGGACATCTGGATCTTTCTTCTGGATTGCAATTTGTTTATAATCGCCTTTTGTGGATTGTACTAACTCATTTTTATTTTGAAATATTTCTACTATAATGCGTTAAAGCCGTCACATTACCTCCTTTCTAAAAGATGCCGATTCTAATATATTTGGCACATCTTTTCGGATTCCAAATAGAAGGGATGAGCACATAAATTTGCTTAAGATTCTCCACGGGCTCCGAGGTGGCTTTCTTTTGGTTTTATAACGCCATTAACTTTGTATCATATGTTTCCCTTGTATTTACGGTGCTCAATTATGGCTGAACGAGTTGAATCTCGAAGCCATCAGCCAATATGACCTTATTCTTCTTTCATCGACACTTGGGATCCTTACTTCAACATTGAAATGTAAAATCGTGGATGCAGCTACGTTCCTTCGATGATCTCAACTCACAGAATCTCGCGAAACTTTTTTCACGATCGGAAATAAGTCAATATCTCTTGGCGCGAGGAAGCAAAAGCTTGCCGCATAAAAGCACCATGTCATCAACTCGGAAGTCTTGAACAACGGTTATAATAGTATGTCATGCGCTCTTACGCTTCGCTCATCCGATCCTGTGCGACCTTGAGTAATGTTCTTGACGTGGTACAAACTCTTTTGCTGATTTTGCCAACTTGTGGCATTCTGGATCTGATGCCAAAGCATTCGGCATATAAGAAACATATCCTCGATCCGCTTCGGACGGTGACAATCCAACTGTAGAGTGTACGCGTCGATTATACGCTATCTCAGCCAAATGCAAAAAATCATCCCAATCATCTTTGGCTGAGTTGACGACACTTCGAAGTTATTTTACAATAAATCGTCTAGTTCTTACCATTAGCGCATCCGTTTGTGTCCTGAAAGCCGAAGCCGAATTGTGTTGCATCTCCACAATTGCTTTCCATAACTTTGATACGAAGTTAGTGTCGCAATCGGTCACAACAATCTTTGGTAGCCATGGTCCTTCGTGTATTTCTTCATAAAGATCTCTGCAGCATCGTCCGTTTGCTCGTAGCAAAGAACATGGCCCTTTTGTTAAGCGATCGACAACCACTATGACGGCATTCAAATCGCATTTGGTCTCTGTACAAACACGATAAAGATATAAGAATGTCGACCCATCTGTTTCTTGAAACATCCAGAAACCGAAGTAAATTAGTCTGCCTATCCTTGGTTTACTGACACATTTCGCCAGTGTTGACATAGCGTCAAATTTACATCGTCAATTTTGGCCAGTAGTATTTTTCACGTACGGCCAAACAGGTCTTGCAAAATCCTGGGTGCCTACCGGTACTGCATCGTGATTTTCAGAGATGACGCGAGTTTTTGATCTTCGTCGTCGAGAACATAAAGTTGTATGATCATCTTTGCGTGTTCGGTAAACTTAAATGCTATTCCGCAGCGAGTACTTTGGCACCTCATCTCCATTTTTCGACTTCTTGATGGTATGCTGTTCCACGCATGCATTGTCTTTGCGGATTGCGCGACTGTAATCAGTAGCTGTTGCAAGCTAACTTGACTTCTTTACTACCGAATTTTGAATTGCGTGACAGTGCATCAGTCAAGGTGCTAGATTCACCAGAAATCCACTTGCTCAAAGGCTAAGATTTAGCAGGCTCATTTGATCATTGAGCTACTCTGCGATTTGTAGTCTTCTGCGTCAGGATCATCTCGATACTTCTGTGATCCGTTTTCTATCCGAATGGTCGAACCCACGCCATACTTTTAGCGCATGCAAAACTGCAAATAGCTTCTGCTCACGAACAGGGTAATTTGAATTGGCTGGTCCCATATTCCGAGCAGTGAAGGCAATCGGATGCTCTTACTCTTCCTCCCTCTGAATAATTTTTCTCGATCGCAAACTTCGAGGCGTTTTATTCGTAATGCAAACAGTTCTAAGAAGTATGTAAACCTTAGAACAGGTGGAAGCGTCAAGCGAAACCTACAATAAGCGACGCAGTGCACTAAACCATCCGATCGCTTCACGAGGGCGTTATTTGAGTACTGTCTTCAAGTAGTCCTGCAAATTGCGCAAAGTCTTTAAAGAACCTTAAGACATCAACTTTAGTGCCTAAAAAGCCCTTCATTTGCTTTTTTGTTATAAAAAAAGGCTTTTCTAAGATAATTTAATCTTGTTGGAGGCCCTTTGGACGCCTTTTCGTCCAATACAAAACTTCTGAGCATGGGATATCATCCACGCAATTTGGCACGGTGACAACTTGATGTAAAGTTGCAGTTCTGCACACCGTTTGAGTATACGGTCTTAAGCCGAATTGTGGTCTGCGACACCTTCACTTTCTGTGAACTCGTAAATTTTCTCAACTTGAATTCATATCACATTTCTTGAATCTCGGATGATTTTTTTGCAAACGCCGATTAAACGTACCCGGTCTTCCGCTTAGTCCCATGACACATAAATAGAACCATATAGTGTCGAAAATGCGGTATATGAGATATCCAATCCACGCAATCTAACCTGATAAAAACCTTAAAGTAGATTCATGCACGAAAAGCAATGACTTCCGAAATTGTCGTCAAAAGTGTCTTTCTTCGCTGCATCGGTATAGCCAACAAGATCGTCGCTATATTTGGCTGACGATAATCGTGCACAGTGCGCCAACCTGCAGGCTTCTTGACACAAAATGTTGGTGCCGAAAAGGCAGACGCACCTGATCGAATAATGCCTGGTTGAATCGTCTCTTTGATTCCTTTGTTTATGTCCTGCGCTGTTCACGACTCTTGCGCCATCGTTTAACGGATGTGGTCTTGGTATCAAATTTAGCGAGAGAATTTGTGTTTAATTCCTTCCCGTACTGGAGGTGTATCGCTAGGAAGCTCAGTCCGAAATACTCATTTCGCACATAAATTGACCTTGCTGATAGTGCTTACAAAAGTCGCGGCTTTAATCCACCCGAGCCTTGCGTTGTCCAGCAGCTTATTTAAACGGATATTAAGTCTGTGGCATTTGCTGTAATGCCGCGCGGCGCTCCGTGTTAATGCGAGGAGATGTGCGCCATGTAGTCCAGTTGATATCTGGATTTGCTTTTATACCCACATTAGGCATGACTTTGAACGTTTCCGATGCTAAAAGAGAACCAGGTATTTGTAAGTTTATGTGCACGATTCGATGCTATCACTCCCTTTCAACCGGGCTCTTATTTACCGTAGGGATTCCTATTGATCCATTTCAATCCTAATGATCTGGTATGTCGATAGGGTAGGTATGATCGAAGGTCGACATCCGCACTAAGATTTGATTTGTACATGCGGAGCGTATCGAGTAAGAACTTGGTTCCATCGGATACGTTCGGCCGAGACAATGAATTTTATGCCAAAAATCGAGCTTTACCAGGCCATTTGTCGTGATAGACATCGGAAAAATATAGTTAACTTAAATTTGGAACGTTCACTCGTCAAGTACATTTTTAGTTTTCACTTTTGTCCGCATAGCCCCAACCTGAAAAGCAGAGACGGCTATCACTATCAAGTGCTTATCAAGTTCTTGATACTAAGCTGCTTAGCAAGTATATCGGCTTATATTGAAATTGTCTTGACGTGTTCCTTGGATTGTGATGATTTTAGTACCCACGAATACTATTGGTAGTAAAGAGCAGTGCTGACTTCGTAAGCTTGCGATAACAGCGGTATAGCTTGAAAATCACATGTGTAGTCCACAATTCTCTTTCTTATCCAGTCTACCAGCTAATCAAGGTATGCAACTCTGTAGGTTTCGAAAAGCTAGCTTTTTTCTGACTTCCAACCGGAAGAGCGTCTTTTTAAACAACTGGTCAACATTTTTGGCCATAAAATCTAGATGCCTAGTGAATCTAGCAAAAACGTTTGTCAAACTCCTCCGCCTGACACCTGCTGAATTCATTGATACCTCTGCAGCTACAACAGGCACAAGACATCACATAGCCGGAAGTCACTAACTCGGACGGTGCTGACATCATAGCTGCTTTATTAATTTAGACCGTCATGGCGATGTGAATGCGCTGCTGTAATATTATACGGTCTGTGAGGCTGGTGAGAATGTCCGAAAATTTTGCTGAGCGGTCCGTTCTGATTAATCGAACTCGGCATTTAATTTTGCACTGCCCCGCTTCGACACCGCAGTGCAAATAGATCGTACGAATTTAGTTGAGCTTGTCAATTTTTTAATCCACATTATAAGTGAATTGCAGCGTCTGTGGCCTGGATCTTGCGCTCGGGGTTGGCCTGATCGCATCAGGCTCGATCAACTCTTGATGATACTTCTTTATCCGACAAAAGCTTGCCCTTGACAGGTTGCATTGGCCTTAGCTATTTCTCTAGCGCATTACCATATGATCGGTAATATGACGAGCCATTCTTCAGTAGAAGTACAATCGCCCGGATCAAAGCTTAATTACGTCTGCAACTGTACTGGAACCGCTCGAATGATGGATACGCTAATAAGCCAGTGGACGTGTGACGTTGCCAGGTTTAATTGTAGAAAAAAAAGGTATATAGCATTGAAACATTGCATGCTTGAGGCTTCATTAAAAGACGGTTTATAAAATTTATACAGATAATGCCATACTTTCAGTATACAAGAGGGTCATGTCAAGAAAATGCTTTGTTTTCCTATTTTATATAGCTAAGTATCGACCAAATGTACAGATTAAACGATTTTAAAGTGATGCAGCATCAAGGTCATGAACAAATACCATTTAGCGCGCCAGATCTGTCCTCTCGTCATCATGACTAATCCGTCATTCATTTAGGGCGTAGCTTTAAGCGCTAAAAAGCAATTTTTTTTTTTGGCATCAACACGAGTAAGAAGGCAAGATAACTGTGGTTGCCACTTTGTCATCCTCTCGGAAACACTGCCTTTATACTTGATACTAGAGAAGCTGACCTCTATTTGATTGATTCGCAAAGCCAAGTTACAGCTACATTCTGCCATTCGTTCATGCCGTTAGTGCAGCTTCGGACTGCTTGAAAAGCTTAATAGGTAGGTTTTTGCCAGAAATGGATGTGTTGCAGGTTACTTTCGCGCTAAGTGCACCGACCATTTCTGCATCTGCCAAAAAAAATACATGATAAAGCTATTTCGAGCCTTTTTCGTCAATAATGTACTCCTTTCATTGTAACTTGCCCTTAATTTTTTGTAAAAAAAATGATGCTTTTGTTATAACTTGGCCTCAATTCACTTACATTTAAGCACTTTACTTTTGTGATAAGTCTAGCTTTCACTTTATTGCGAGGGTCGAATTACATGACTGTTATCGTCCTAAGTAGAAAGTAAGAGTTTTCATTGCCCTATAGGCTCGCTACACGGTTCTGTACACAACTAAGAAGTCACTACAATTTCTTATAAAGGATGTTGAGCGAATTCTGTTGCAACCACTACTTAGTGAGATATGCAAAAAAATTATCATTATCTCGAAGGCCACGACGCTTTGAAATAAGCTGCGTATTTCTTGTATCATTTTGAAACTACCGAACCAGCCGCTATGTTATCACCTGCATCGTAATACTCAATTTCTTACTGGTTTAAAAAAATAGTTTTTTCTGGCCCAAAGTGCTTAAAATGTGCAAAATGTCAAGCATCTTTCAGCGCATTATAGTTTCAATATATATGACCTTTGGTTTCGCGTCACTGACAACGATGGCGTGAGCGAGGTGATTTAACTTTTATAATTACTCGCCGAGGAAAGGTAAGGAGAAGAGATAAAAAGTGTTGCCAAAACGCGCAAAAGTCCTATCATTCATAGACAGCCGTTATAGTATGCGCTTATAGTGCTCAATTTCTTTTCTTTAGAAGCGCAGCAAAGAATCGATGCTCCAAATGATTCGTATCAGCTGTATTTTGGCAATCGCTGCTGAAGTTTGCCGCAATAAATACATTTTTTAAGACGTAATTGATGATCCTCGAGATTATGTATTGTCGTCGGCACATAGATCACAAATGTGATTGAAGTATTAATCTGAACATGATTCATCTAATTGAAGTTTGCTAGTGTATGAATGTACTGCCATTTCACAGTAAACAAAATTTTGTTGGGCGTTTGCAGTGATCATGAGACATAGCGCGACCTACTCCTACATCACCTGCTATTCTGTCTTAAGATAGTCTTAAATCAGGGATACATATATTGTCAATAATGCACAACACCACAGTCACTGTTTTAGATACCACATGCGAATTGTTTTCTTTCGTGTCTCAAGCGTCAGGCAAGTTATCAATATTTCTAAATTTAATATGCCGACAAATTTTGAAGGTATGGTGGATGGCGGAACTGATGTAGTTCAAGAGTCGTATGACAAGTTTTTAAACTTTGGCTTTGGATGGGTAGGCAGAAAGTATTAGATCGAAAGCTGCATGACTAACATAGCTTTACAATATAGGCAACAAAGATTTCTAAGATGAGAGTGGGATGCGATTGCGATTTCTATGTACTCCGAAGGCCCTAGATGAGAAGGAGGAATTGTATCCACGACAGCCTATTTTGCTGTCCTGCTTCAGCAGGCGCGATTTATATAGATCGCTTCCAGAGGTATCCAACCTTTGGAACATATAGAAGCTTATAGTTACTAAGATGCATTATAAATTGAAAGCAGATAATATCCGAGGTCGTGCTGCTAAAACAAACTAAAAAAACTTCGGAGCTAATAAACTTCTTTTGTTGTGGATAAACGTCATCTTCGTTAGAAGCGGACGTTGCGTCAGGGCTCAGAGATCCTGGATATTGAAAGAGTTTTGCAATATCTTTTGTACAAATACACTCATGTCGTTCCATACAAGCCATTAAGAAAAGCTCGATATCGACCTACAAAGTACTAATTCACCACGCAGTGGCCATGGACACAAAAGTGGTACACGCGCATTTAATTTTACTATACCAGAAGAATTCGGGTCCTTGCATTCTCGCCAACTTTGAGTTCTCGTAAACTAATCAAACAGCTAATCATTCATGCTTGTCTGTGTCCCGCACATCCATTGACTTCGAGAATAGAGAAAAAGCTCAACAGAATGTCCGAAGTGATTTTGTATTGTGCACTGGATTGGCAGACAAATGATCCTTGAGTCGGGACGGGTGATTTGAATAACTTCCGCAGGAGGTAGCCTGAGCCAGGGCTATCTACACAAGCAGAGTCTCACTGTATTGTGCCCCTCACGACAACATTGCAGTATTTTCAGCTTCAAGAACATTTGTTGTCATTTATTGATCCTTTTTGAATGCTAATTCTTTGTACGAATAAAAACGAACACCTGCATAGACATCAGTCTTAAAAGAAAGTGCTTGCTAGCATAGTCAGGCTCACCTTGTATTGTGCACTTGATTAGCATTTAGATCTCACAAAATTTGAACGGTGAATGTAGATTTGATCCTCACGACAATCTGTATGCCTGGACGGTTGCTACGAAGGTGGCTTTTGCCACTACTAATCGCTCAGAAGACGTCAAACCTTCTGGCCACACAGCACTGCTGCCTATTACGGGCTTTCCGCCGCGCGTACGTTGACGCTATATTTACTCATACTTAAGCAGTCAAGAGGAGAGAACTACATAGGCCACCTGAGTCAATATTTGGAGTAGCAAAACAAATCTTTCTTGACAAACCAGTAGATGAGGATGTTGCCTTGTAAGCAGCAATGGGATCATGCAAAACTCGAACAATAGGAACTGTTTTGACTCATGGTTTTAACAGGATCTGGTCAAGCCAAGTTTTTGCACAAGGACGGTGCTGGCTATGCGGATCTTGCAAAGCGTTTGGCCGATCTTTTCAATTGGTTTAAGCTTAAAAAACGTTACATAAAGCCTTCAATGGGCATCAGTCCCTACTTTGCTGGATAAAAAAAAGTTGTTTAGCATCATTCGCAACGCATTGGTTTATGCTATCGGCGTATCATCTTCATCAGCCTTGCAGCCACGATAAGATGTCTCGCTCACGAAAACTACTTCCTGTAAGTGTGCATGTGGTAAAGTGTGCTAACCACATCATTCCATCGGCGCACGCTGCACTAGCTAGGCGCATTAGTGTGCATGTGGTAAATTAATGTAAATTTATAAGCATTGAGAGAGCTCTTTTAGAAATATTTGAGCTGACAGACTTGAGTGCAGTGTCCTCAGATTCAAAGCGATCTCTGTACATATCAATTTTATACTTTTGAGACCGAAGCCAAAAGCATTCTTGTTAACGCGACTCTCCATTGGCGAACTGAGTTCCTTCTATTTCTTTCCCATCGTTGCTGCAGATTCACCAAAATAATAGTTTCTTCTTATTAACTTTCGGTCCTTCAAGAAGAGCCTCCTAATCTGTAAACTAAAACATTTGCGTGATTGAATAAGTATATCTTTCGATAGATTATTGCCATCTGGAATAGCCGTGTCATTTGGTTCAGCTAATTAAATGTGAGTTTTACTGTTTACATATAGTTACATCGCGATTATTGATCATCGATGACTCCTTAAATGAATTTTTACTTTGCTTTGAAAAATCTGGTGTAGAAATCCAGTGTTGTATCCCATGAGACTTGTCTGTTGGATTTTTCTCGATCACCGACAAAGCCTTTTATTGAAATGATCGTAGATCTCAAAGGTTTCTCATGGACACCCTTACCAATGATAGTTCTACTCGAATCCCCATTTACTGGATTTTAACAACCCTGTTGGGATCTTTCCTTCTTATATTGTATTGGTGATTTCGTTCCCCAAAAAAGTATTGTTCATCGTTCATCAAAACATCACAAAGCACTTCTCTGGACTTATTAATAAAACCGAACAGACTCGACAGCCCGACGGAGATATTTTCTGTCTCAATATCAAAAAGTATCAATATACAATAAACGTATCGACCCGGTAATAAATACTTAGTGATTTGTATGCTTACTTACCGTTATTTACATTAAACTGTTTTTATATCTATTCCAATATACACGTGCTATCTAGAGTATCAGAAATAATTCGTTATTGAACTTTCTTTTAATGATACTTGTATTGATGATGTATCGATCGAAAATTTGTCTCGACCATGTTATCGGCATTCGCTTAATCTTAAGTTCCAAAGTTAATGCCCATTGTAAGTCATCAATATCACTCAAGGAGACTGTTTCATCGTCAATGTCCTTTAAATCGATTGGCTGTTTACTGAGGTGACGCTTGCATTCCTGCTGTTGTCACAGAAGAAGCGTGTAATGTTATCAAGTCAGAGGAGGTGATACTTGCATCCCCATTGTTGTTATTTTTGAAGTAAATTTCTAATGTCGGTAGTTGCCATGGAAGGCGCTTCTTTCTTTGGCCATTGTAAAATTGCCGAAGCATCTATACTTCTATTTGGAATAGTTGCCTGTTGCGCAAATTTGTACCGATCAATATTAATGCTTGCTTGTTTGAGCTTCTCACTGTTCTCTCCAGCGAGTTGCTCTAATCTGTTGATTCGCTCACGGACAGAATCAAAACTTGAAAAAATATTAATTTTACAGAACGAAGTTCGAAAAATCGCTGAGCTTTTTGACCAAGTTTTTTTGGCTCAGCTCTATGTTGTAACAAATTAATAGCATTATCAATGGATTGGTTTCTTCAAAGTATCGATCAATGTTACTTAAAGTTGTATTGCTGTATATTTTATCATTCATCGAGATCCATTGTTTTTTAGGTGAATAAATCGAGATCAGGTGTTGCACTGATCCGATCGTCAATGATGCAACTCTCCCGCCGTCAGACTATTAACTTAAGCTCTATCTTACGTCTATTCATTCGATTAAATACTTTTCCTATTATACCGAAGTTGATCGCTCTAAATTTACTATAACCATGTTCATCTGATATTCTTCAACATTATCCTTTTTTACTTATTCAAGTTTTCATTCGGTATCATTAACAGTGAGTTTATGTATATAACTGCATACAATTCTTAAGTGGTGACACCATTATATCAGTTTCATCTGATCCATTGTATCGATATTCTTAGCTATTTAGATTGAAGAATTAATCGCAATGAAAAATGTCGTATTAGTCGATAAAGTTTTTGCAACGACGATTGAATGTACAATAAATTGAACTGTAATGAGTTGATCCACCAAACGTAGCTGCAACACTTGGTTTACTGGTATTTATCGGGGTGACTCCAAATACGAAGCCTATAAACAAAATTTGGCCCCTTTCAGATGTTGCTTTTTGTCATACTTGTGTATACCATCTCCACTTACTCCAGGCGAAAAGGAGTTTCAATTTCTTTGCACCTGATATAGTCTTTGTTGAGTTTTTGACTCCGAATCGCAAATCGTTGTTAGTCCATTTTTTTAATCCAAGTTGCAATAGAGTCATTTTAAATACGTAAATCAGTATGTCATACATTATTTAATCGAAGGTCTAATACTTTCTGGTAGGATCCAACAACATTTTCAGCTACGTTTAGCGCATCAGGAAGTGTGACTAATACTTTGATGTAGGTGGACAACTGCATGCACCGCTTCAAGGCCTAATCTTTCGAGCTTTGCTCTATTAAGAGTCATTTACGTTTCGGTGTGACGATCAATAAACAAAAAAACGAGCGTGTACAATACAATTAAAACAATTTATTCCTTGACTGATAGTATCGAAGCTGGAGACGAGAATAGGTTCATTTGGATTCGTTTATCGAGATCACCAGCAATAAGGATACGCTGATCAACATTTCATTCGCAGGAATCAATGTTTTTTTTTGCTTATCTTGTGCGATGAAATTGCCCTCCATTACTTGAAAATCTCGAGTGCTTGATCCTGTCTGACAAGCCAAAAAAGCACCATCAAATGGGGATCGTATTCGTTTGAAATTTATTGCGCTAAAGTAATGACCACCGCTGGTTTCAACGAACTAAAATTTGAGAAAGTATTTTAATATTTTTGAGCCTGACGATAACTGGAAGCAAAACATAGCGTTTTGCCAAAAATTGTGTTGAGAAGTGCCTGCTTCGATTGAAGAAAACTGTGCGTAGCATTAACTGAAGTCTTGACAAAACCGTCTTCTTCTGATGAAGCAGTAAAATTGCTTTTACTTTGTTAAAAATTCAATCAATTACATCACCTAAAACAATATAACAGTCTGCATCGCCTTTTATAGATCATCGTCACATCATTCGGTTTGATCTCGCAAAAAATTCCAGAAAACTTTATAGTCATTGTTCGTGATCATAATTTTACTGTTAATTTCATCCGATTATACATCGAAAATGTTTCAAACAGCACTTAATTCTACCGCAAAAATAATTTTTAATGGCATTAAACGCAAGAGCAGACGTGATTTCAGCCATTACTGCATATAAAACGACTGGATATGCATCTCGACGGCTGCCAAAGCTAGTCGAGCAATTCACTTATAAAGTTGCGTTCACGGTGACGGTGTCCGATTGATACGTGCCATTGTTATCATCAACGACATTAACAACACGAATGCCTTTATTAACACTGACCAAGTAAGCGCCGAATAGAATAGAATCGCATCTGCTAATCGAGTACCATCGCTCATAATTCAGATTGAATGTTATGTCTTTCATATAAGGATTAACTGTATATAGGCATCAAAATTAGATAAATTTAATGAATTGACCGCTAGTGAACTACAAACCAGCTGATCATTTAGATAGATGGAAAATTAGATTCCTGAAAAAATAGAGGTCCTCTAGGAGGTGGAAGCTAATTTATCATACTTCGAAGCGACTCAAGTGTAGGCCATTGGTTTTGTGTGTGCAAGAACTAATCTTTATAACAAACAACACATTCAGCCTGGCACTTTTACGACCTGTTATCAAAAGTTTGTCATCAGTTATGTAATCATAAATCGAATCAAACGTAAGGGAGTCACCGGAGTAAATCAAGTTTTTTCCAGATAGTCGTCATAGAATAGATGCAATAAGGAATAAGTTGGACTTTCTTTGCGTTAGATTAGCTGGAAAAGAGTTTAGACATCCAGTCCCAAATACTTTTTGAAGAATTGACCTTTAGAAGGGAAAGAGAAGCTTTACGCATATCGGAAATTCAGTGAAGGATATCATCTCAACATCCCTGAATAAAAATGAATGCCGGTTACAAACAATGGTGCATCGATACTGGACAGATCATATGTTGCGTACAGCGACGTACGCAAATCATCATAAACATTCGACATGCTTGAGTTTTATGAAACATTAGACAAAATACGTGTTAGTTTCGTGATATTCTATTTCATCATGAAACTTGCATAATAAAATCAATCACTTAAATCGGTTGTATCAATGCAGATGCTGTTTGTCTGTTATATTTCGGGTACTCATATAAATCAATCGTCAATTTGGCATCTACCGGTTCACGGACTCGATATCGTCAATTTGACCAGTATCATCAGTACATGCTTTTTATGCAAATCATATCGTATTTGCAGTTGTTCAATTACCCAAATATGTAATGAAAAAAAGCCAGCGCTGGATTGCATTGTCTGATTAACTATGAAAACGAATGGAGAGAACACTCCATACTCGCAGCAAATCAAGTTATGAAGCTCGTTGGTCGAGGAGATGAGAGACCCGTTTCCCGTGACCATCGATGCGAGCGAGTCTGTGGAAGGCTTAGAGTAGGCCATCAGGGAGAAGTAGGAAAGCGGTCTCAAAGCGGTCGATGCGGACAAATTGTTTTTGTTCTTTAAAAAAAAAACATAAACGACCCGTGGCTCGAAACACGCACAGCTGAAGGAGCTTAAGAAAGGAGAAATTTTGCTTTATTAGAAGCAGTGATACACGAAGACAATGAAGTGCAGGCAGAGACGGTCTCGAGGGAAATTCCCGAGGTGCCTGGATGGTCTCAGGCACAAGGACACTACCGAAAACTTTGCAACGTTAGCGATGTTTCGATTGTTTGCCACGTCTGTTCAGTAAATAAGAAAAGAAAACCACGGTCCAGTATTGAGGCGATGTCTAGTGCCATTTTTGTCCAAGAAAGATTTGGAATGTATTGGGGATCATTTTGCATGCTTAAGCATCATATCGATGACAGGTACTAATACTCGGGTGGTAACTGTCGCAACTTCTTGTCGGAGAAGAGCGTTGTCTTAAATTTGATTGACCAGGCTCGTGGTCTCGTTGCTGCGCAAGCGGCCGAAAGTTTGGAACCTGGTATGCTCTTGGCTTGGAGGGACAGATTGCTTGCTTGAGGATGACGCCAATTCCAAACCTGCTCGGCTATGTGTGACAAAATCAGACAGTCCATTGAATGAAGGAGCTAGCCGACCGTTTATTATTATATTCGAAACCGTCTTGTGCAATGGAAGCAAGGTAAGAAAAAGTTGAATGCACAGTAATTAATGGTTTGCTCTTGTTTGATAATATTATTGTTATGAAGGAAAGATATCTCGATAATTGGCCAGAAGCACCATTTTACGAGTTTTTGCTCGAGACGCAACACGCATTACGTGACAATATGGGAATTGTATTGGAAATACAGCAAGGAGAGTCTCCGCCAAGTTTGCGATATCTAGGATGGAACAAGTCACGAGCTTTTCTATTACTAGCGTTAAACAAAGGACTTCTTCAACGCGCGTTCAAGGTAAGATTGATACTATGTGCCATTATTGAGTGTATGAGATTCATCATGGTATAAAAATCTAAGCAAACGGAGACTAATAATTGATAATTACTACGAGACAAAAGCTCTTTTCAGGTTCAACATAGTGGTTACGAGGTAAAGCAATGACAAATAATCTGAGGAATCGGTTTGGCTGGAACATCTGCCGGTGGTTATAGATTTGAGAAAAAGCGGTGGCTGAAGATATGAAGCTGTCATTTATTTGGTCAGCATTAAGAAGGGGGTGTAGCTCTAAGTAGGGGGGGGGGTGTAGCTATAGGCGCTCCATGATGGATTACAGGGAGAAACCGCAGTGAAGATCAAGGAAGAGAGTTCAAGTACTATTGAAAAGGCCATTGAAGTTGGCTCCAACTTCGACTTCGACCCTTTCTCGGGTAGACCAAGTCGTATATCGAACAAGTCGTTTAATAAGTTGTCTACAGAATCAGGTTATCATTCGATTAGGTCACGACCTCAAAACCAAATGCACGCTAAGAAAGAAAGAACAAGAACGACGACTGGACTGCATTAGCAACACGCAATAACTGTGACGTTGCTGGCCATGTGTCACCGCGATGCACCGCTTCTAAGCGTAAAGAGGCGAGTCTTTCCATGAGAGGTTCATTATAAGCTGCTCTTGAAGCAGAAGCTTAAGCTCTTAGAATGTTGTTCAAGAGAGACCTGTCACCGTCTTCATTGAGTGTGAATGTTGCCTATAAGTTGGATCCAAAGCCTTGGTGATGCGACTTGAGCTCAACGAAACTAAGAGTCAGATAATGCAAGTCAACCCTAGCAACGACCAGGTTGTTCGCCGTCTCTAACGAACTGTGCGCATATACTTAAAGATACTTGGTTTTCCCTAACATCGGAAATGTTAAAAGGCATGACTTTGAACAGTCATGCCTGATGGGGCTTCAACAGCAAAAGTTAGATATTAACTAAACCACAAGGCGCACGTCTCCTCGCATTAACACGGAGCATCACGCGGTAAGAGCCGCAGAAACAATGTTCGTCCAGATGAGCTGCTGAACAAAACAAGGCTCGCGTAAACCAGAGCCACGACATTTTTTGATCGTTGTCAGCATGTCTGTCAAGGAATGATGCAGGTTATTTTCTATCACCCATTCCTAAGAATGTTGCATCACGATAAGAATATCAAAGCTTTTTTCGCCGTCGACCCGCATGTTTCTGAACAGGCTGAGTGCTTTGTCAATCAGAAAAAGGTTCGCTTAAGAACAGCTTGACGTATTGAACGCTACGCAACTCGGCGGAATCAGTATTTCGCACATAGCTTTCCTAGAGAGACCTTTCCAGTACGGGAAGAAATTTAGCACGAAATCTTTTGCCAAACCTGATACCAAGACGATGTCTGTCAAACAATGGCGCCAGAGTCTTGAACAGCCCAGAAGAGTCCAAAAGGAAGCAAAGAGATGGTTCAAGTAAGCATGATTCAACCAAGCACGCCTGACTTTTAGGCACCAACGTTTTGTGTGAAGAAGCCTATAGGTTGGCGTATTGTGCACAGTTATCGTCAGCCAAATCTAGCGACGATCATGTTAGCGACACTGATGCCGCGTCAAGAAGACATCTTCGACGCTATATCCAGAAGTCATTGGTACTCGTGTATGGACCTCCTTCCGAATTACTGTCAGGTTAGATTGCGTGGATCAGTTATCTTGTTATTTGCTTTTTGACCCCGGATGATCTATTTGAATAACTACTCACTCCCATGTGACTGAGCGGAACTCGATTGCATTTTATCGGCTTTTGCAGAAAGTCTTTCGAGATATAGGGGATTGATGATGATCTACTTCGACGACATTTACGTTCCCACAATGTGAAGATGTCGCAGACCACGTTACGGCGTTAGACACGTTACGGCGTTAGACAGTGTACTTTAACGGTGTGAAGAACTGCAATTTTTATCGAGTTGTTAACGTGCCAGTTCTGAGTGGATGTGGACCCGTGCCTAGGAGGCTTTGTCGGGCAAAAAGGCGTGCGAATGGACCCTGATAAGATTTAGATCATTTCAGAAATGCGTTGAGCCCCAAAAAACAGCAAAACGAGTGCGTCTTAGGCACCACCGTCTATGCCTCAAGGTTTTAAAATGACTTTGTGCAATTTGCAGGACTATTCCACGACATCGTTAAGAAAATATATCCTTAAGAAGCAATTGAGCTCTCAGACGATCAACTACGGGGCTCCATTTAGCTCAAATTGCGCTTGATGCTTCCGTTTGTTCAGAGTCTTCCAAGCTTTTGAAACCATCTGGCATACAAACAAACGCCCCAAATTTTACCATCGGGGGCACTTTTATTTTAAAAGGAGGGAGAGCAAGAGTATTCAATTACTTTTGCTGGTGGAAAGATAAATCCAACCGTGCTAAAATACCCTGTTCTTGAGCAAGAGCTATTTGCAATTATGCATGCGCTGAAAGTAAGGCGTGTGCATCTAATTGATCGACTAATTGAGGTCGACGCGGATCGCAAATGTACCGAAATGGTTTTGACGTAGAAGGCCGCAAACCACAGAGAAGGTTGACCAATCAATAAGGTTGCTGTATCTCAGCCTTCGTTCGAGTAGATGTATGGAGAATTAACACCGTGGCCGCTGAACTATCACGCAATCCAGGATGCAGGAGTAAAGCTGCCAGAATTAGTTTTCGTAGCTACTGGAACGGCCAAGAACCACGAGATCGTGGCGACAACCATGTCAAGCAAGATTACAGCTGCTCAATCCGCAACGACAAGGTATGCGTGGAATAGAGACCTACAGTACATCGTCAAGGCGCTGAAAAAAAGGAGATGGTGAGCCAAAGTACTCATTGCAGGATGGCCTTTAGCATTACCAAACAGACGGAGATGAGACTCCACGACTGTAAATTTCAGACGACAAAAATCTAAAAAAATCGCGTCATCTGTAAGAACCAAGATTCTGTATCGGCAGGACATCCAGGATTTTCCAAAACCTACTTGGCCGTACGTCAATAATACTACTGGCCAAAAAACACGAAGTGCATCCAGTGCTATGTCAACACATGCAAAAAGTGTCAGCGCAACAAGACTCGGCAGGCCAAACCGCCAGGATTGCATTAGTCTCTGGTCAGAGACAGATAAATTCACATTTCAATGAACTTTATCGTGTATTTCCCGGAGACTTAAAGTGGTTTTAATGCCGTCATAGTTATTGTTGATCGCTTACAGAAAAGGCCATGTTTATCGCTACGAAGACAACCGGCTTTACCGCAGAAACAAATTGCAAAGGTCTTTACGATATATGATCATGGCATACGAAAGACCATTGTGCCAAAGTTCCCATCGAAGTCACGACAAGCAATCGTGTCTGCTGTGGGAACGCAACACAAGTCGACTTCGGCTTTCAGGACTCAAACAATAAGCGGTAAGAACTAATCATTTACTGGAGACCACCTCCGTTGTGTTCTCAACCTAGCACAGGATGATTGAAATGACTTTTTGCATTTGGCTGAGATAGCCTATATTCGACGCGTACACTGTATTATCGGAATGTCACCGTTTGAAGCGGACCTAGGATATGTTCCTTATATGCCGGATGATGTAGCAACAGATTCAGAATTTTACAAGTTGGAAAACTTTAGAGATTTTATTTCTCCAAGAAGCGTAATTTGGGGTCGCACAGGATCGGATTAGAGATGCACGAGAACGCATAAAGTACCAGTTCAACAAGAATAGACCTGTAAAAGACTTCGAGGTTGGCGATATTGTGGTTTTGAACGGCAAGTACTCGGATGTCAGTCACGAAGGTTTGCTCTGTCAAAGAAACTCGCACCAAGATATACGTAACCTAATCCCCATCGTAAAGAAAGTTATAAGTTAGGATGATTGAAGAAAACAGAAGTACACCGAGCGATCAGCATTTTATTGTAAAAGCCATATTGCAAGCGTCGACAAAATTGTAGAAATTTCATGTTGGCTGATGGCTCTGAGGGACAGCTCGTTAAAGCTGTCGTTCACCACTGTAAGTACAACGGGAATTTGCGGGACGAAATTTGGTGGCTTGGCAAGTCCAATAATGACACTTGGGAGCCCACGGAAACTCTGAAAGACTCATTAATCTATTTAGAATCCAATAATATGGATCATATCATTTAAAATAGGCATCTTCCAGCCGCAGGGTTGCCGGTAACGTTCATTACGTCATGGGATGACTTCAAAACAACATATGCATTTTTAGTATCCCTAAGAATCTATAGTTCTGTAGTATTCGACTAAAGAGCACGATTTAGATGTCCCGAAATAATAGGGAGTCAAGAGACCGCATTGGGATGCGTGGTAGCTGAAAGCCACCACTTTGGCTGTAGCAAGACAAATATGCGTTGATGCTCTCCGTTTAATATTACGTTTCAATTTGCTTTGATCGACTGACACTCTCTCTCCGCCTACTTTGCATCGATTGCCGCTAAAGCCTTAGTCACAAACGGACCTTTAAAGAAGCCAGCTTTGTGACTTTGTCATAGGTACTGACTTGCTTGAAGCAAGAGACGAAGAAGTTGCAACTTTTTGGAGAAAGCAATGCGGTCGGAGGAATGCATTGATGGGCAAGAGAAGTAATGCAGGACGACCATTTTAGATCAATACCGAATCTTAAGGATTTATGCAACTCTCTCATGGCGACACAGCTCAAGCACTGCAGATGGCACAACACAAGGCTGTTTCAAAATTTGAACGCAATAATTTACAGAATGAGAAGGAGGCCATGCTATTTAAACGTGATGTGCTTCGTACGTGCGAGCTTGTGACAAAAGAGTTGATAGAGGAGGATACTGTACTAATCGAGCAGGTTAATAAATTATATAGTTATGATCATCAATCACAGTAATAACTTTGTAGAAAGGAGATAGTCGGTATACTCATGATCAAATTGCGAAAAACTCAGAGGTGATATTTGAATGTTTACTTTATATTCAACGAGCATCAAAGTGAAGATAATTTTTTCAATACAATGGTGAAACTTAAAGATTTCAGAAGAAACATCCACAGTCATTAAAAGCAGCTCGACGGCGTCGCTCGTCAAAGTAAGCATAATCTTCATTGCGCAGTACGTTTTTAACGCACTCGAAATTGAGTGAATATTTTCATCAGCTCGGTTTTCAAAAAGAACAATGTACGTTTTGCACGACAAAAAAATGGTTGTATTGATTACCTTTACGTAAAAAGTCGCAGACTTTTCTGCAAAGCTTAAATTTATTGATAACTATGCTAAGCCCACACAAGAAACTATGCCAGTGATTGCGAAGGAAAGCATAAATATTTGGTGCTTTTTCGGTATCGGCTGATAAAGGAATTAAGTAAGTAAGAAGGTGAAGATGTGGAGAAATTCAATTAAGCAGCACTTACTCGACGCTCATATCCCGGAGATTATTACGAAGCTCAAATAGCGCATGCCGTCAAATGAGGTCGTTTACTCTGCTCGCGAGATGGTAAGAATCGCTGGAGTAAACTATCAACTCTTTTTTTAAGGCATAGCAGCACATTTACCAGTCAGCAATATTTGCGACTCTAAGACCGTCTATAACTTTACGTCACACTAGACCACGTGCTTACGATCTTCAATCTTGTGCCAAATTTTATTGCATTTGGCACAAGATTAGAGATCGTAAGCACGTGGTCTGTGGTCTCTTGCGTCTTGGTTAAAGTCCACTTTTGATATAGCTTTCGTTCAGAAAACACATGACAAATCTTTTTTGGTGCGTGTGTTGATGGCAATTGATTGCTAAGCGTGACGTTGCGATTATTGACAAAGTCCGTAATATTCAGACCATTTCTTAATGAACGCTTGGCGCGAGTGCTATGGCGGCATGGCTCATGCTCTTTTTAGTTATTTTGGTTTAAATCTTTAAACAAGTTTTTTGTGTTAAGAAGTGTTGGACCAATTTCATAAATTCAAAAGTCGGATGACTTGATTTTACAATGACCACACAAGTTTACAGATAGGGGAGAGACATTGCTGGTTCGATCACGTATCATACACGTACATTAGACTAGATGGCGCGATAAAAATTCATGCGATATCTGCTCACAAATGGTAAGCAATATGCACATGAAAGATTTAGTATCCTGTCATCCAACTCTTCTCATTTTGTTCTATTCTATCTATGCCAAGTACGTACTAGTATATCGCCCAAGCAAGCGTTTTAAAAAATGATAGATGCCTGACTGGCTCATTTGGCTCAATCGCTGCTTCACAAAAGCTTGTCCAACCTAGTAGCTAGATCTCGTATGGTCTTCTTGTCGCTGTTCTTTGCGCTAGAAATCATCTGCTGGAGTTGCTTGGCGTCCTTGGAAAATTGTTGTAACACGTCCAAAATCATTGGATCCGGATTGCCCTCGTGTATAAATTTTACGTACGACAGCCACAAGCTCATCAAGGGGTTTTCAAAGAAATTGCCAGCATTTTCGTTAGAAATCAAGAGCTCAAACACTTTTGTTTCAGTAAATGCCTCGCTGTGCCAATATATGAGCATACTCTCACGCACGTTACGAAAGTATCCACCAAAAATAGAATCATTCAACGACGAGATCAGCACAGTCGCTAGCTCTTTGATACTCAGCTTTTCGTTCAGCTTCATGTACATGTTTGTGCCCACCGAAAAATTAATCGCAACGTACGAAATCCAAATCTTAAGCGCTGTCGTCTTCAATATCGTCTTATCGTTTTCAAGCGCATCAAGCTTTAACAATTTAAACACGTCATCCGTCGACATCTCATGGTCCCTCCAGTGGATGAGCTGCATGCTCATCGCAATCTCACCGGCAGTGCCTCCTTCTGCCATTCCAGCTGCTATGACTGCGTCAAGATCGATCTGGTGTTTCGCCACCTCGGTCAACAGGTAACGAAATGGTTTATTTACGTCTTCATCCTTGTCGCCAGCGTAAACTATCCAGGTCGGCAGATTTGCATTTTTTAAAAAGTTGCCGTCATCCACTTTCAGATTCAGTTCGCTATACAACTTTAGCGGCGTTTGCTCGGGGTCATTCATCCAGTGATCGATTAGCCTAATTTCATACCTCTTGGCAATGTTTTCTGTCTTGGAATTTTGCATCCCTTCGATCAGCAGGCGAAGCACTTTCGCGCTACCAAAATAAGCTACAAGACTCGAGACCATCTCTTTTTCAGCCTCAGCTCTCGTCTCGTAGCCCGTTTCGATAATAGCCGACCATTTTTTGAAAGCGTTACTCTCAAAGAGGTTCGATGTCACCATATCAACCCCATAACGCTTAAAAAAGCGCTTGACAACTATCGATTTGTCAGTCGCGAGTTGTAAATGGAGTTTTGGCACAAACTTTTGTCCAAGCCACGTGCTCGCAAACCACTTTACAAAACCTTTAAATATTTTTGGCACACTCGGGGAAAGATCCGCTGTTCTTTCCTCAAAGGCTTGATGAGTTGAGGGCAACGCAAGCAGCCTCTTGTGATCATGAGCCTGGGATTCCACAGCGCTAGCCCTTACAAAGGAATGATCGATTTGCATTAATATGAGACACGAGAGCATCAGGAAGCATCGAAAGCACGCTGAGCGATTGTACTTTAAAGTCATCGAGGCGCTTTTTAATTTCTGCTGTGGATCTGATGGCAACGAAGAGAGCCATTATATACCAATCTAATCATGAAAGGCTGATAGAGAGAGCCAGCAAATATATAGTAACTATCCCATAGGAGGCACCTGATCCACAGATCGTGGAAGATTTTCAATGATTCGACCGTATACTGCAATATACTGAAAAAAAAATAAACGCTAAAAATTAAATGAATTATTTACGATGGAGATTTAAGCTATGCTGCTTACAGTCCTCAGCTATCAATGAGCAGTTGGAAAGCTACCAAACAGAATTCGTAGCCGCACCGGTACGTGATAGCGGGAAAGTCGACGCCAGGATACTTGCAAACGAGTACACGCGAGAGGGTGCTGTCACTTTGCATTAGCATCGCCGTGCTCAAGATAGGGCGTCTGCATGTGCTTTTTGGACCAATAGTGGCTGACACACTCAAAGCTTGCCACCAAAGTGGCTATTCAGCATAGAGCTCTTACTAACGTTCGGCTTTCCGACAAACTTAATCGAGATTTCGTGATTCTTCAGCAATATATTGTTCGTCTAGGCCGTTGTGATTAAGAGTATTGCAAAGACTTCAGGATGGATTGACGCAGTTTGCACAGCTCGGACGGTTTGGTGGCTTCTATGAGCCGGACAAGGTGATTAGAATTGGAGCCTTAAGTGCCGCCAAACAGCTAGAACGCGTCCTTGCCTTTAAGCTTTACATACAAAATCTAAGCTCTGGAGCTCAGGCAGCACAGGCTTGTATAGTGGCCACGATTGCAGACGATCAGGTGCGCGTGGCGTTCGCCCTTTGGGGCTTAGAGCTGCGCACCCACCCCACTACATTATTTGCGTTAAGCCACTTAAAGCAATGGCTACTTGATACATGCTAAGTCTGCTACAGCCATAAAATATTTGCGGATTGACAACAGCAATTTCGTCGTAATAAAACATTAGGCTGACTCAGAAAGGAACACGATAACCGTCTGATACGTCGGCAGACCAACATGAGCGTAAACAGCACGGAAAATAGTGCGTCGATCTTGTA
The DNA here is from genome assembly GCA_001695595.3 of Plasmopara viticola. Lineage (NCBI taxonomy): Eukaryota > Oomycota > Peronosporomycetes > Peronosporales > Peronosporaceae > Plasmopara > Plasmopara viticola. Next base: position 347,141 of record MBPM02000033.1, read on the forward strand.
CACTGCCACACACCACATTGTACGCAGTTTGCCCTTTGTCATGCGCATCAAGACGTTGACGTTATCACGGCTGTATGCGAAAAATGTAACTATGTCCAAACCTTCTCTGCAAGTAGCTTAAACGTTTATCAACGTGGTCATTCGCCACCAGATCGGTCTTCGTAAGTACTAACACCTCGCATTTTTCCATGATAATTCTGCTTATATATGCGTCACAAGTTGGTCGCTCATATGCAGCAAAGGACAGCGAGCGTCGGCAAGATGCACGAGCACAGATGAGCGCTCGAAGACGCGCCGTAGCTGGTGCCATACTTTTAGACTTCTCTCATCTGCGCACCATCTTCTCGGTTATATGTCTCCTGCCCAAGATACTTCACCCACTTGTAAATGACCGATCGTACACTTCAATAAACTCTTCCGGCGCCATGTCTCGAAAATATTCTGGTTTCCTTGATAATCGCGGCTAATTAGCTACGTCCTTGACACCCATAATGTAAATTGATTGCGAATTGCCGCGGTCTGTCGCATATACAAGCTCGCGCGACGCATCCTTCTTTTTGGCATCAACAGCGGCTTTCGATTCCTTCAGGAATCCTGTACGGAGGTAGAAGAAACCTGTGCTACCCGAACATCATCGCGTTACGTAAATATTAACACTTCAATGTAGCTGATTCAATGTTTACCAATTGCACAGGTAGCGCCGTTTGTACCATTAAACCGCAAATATCGTCATCAACCGAGTCAAGCGCATCTCGTTTTTTGGCTTGCTTTTCACAAAACTACGAATCCATTAGTTCGCAGAGCTAGTTACTTATTTTATCGTTCTTCAGAGCCAATGTTCACCCATTATAAAACTGTACCTGCTGCTTCTTGGTCTAACCACTCAATGACTTATTCTTTGTTGCCATTTTTCAAAGCTTCAGTCATAAGCGCACGGCTTGAGTCATTGGTCGCGCTGTCGTCCGCTAAAATGAAGTGGTCGTCACCGACGCGGTGCTGCAGCCGTTCAACCTCTTGCATCAGCTCGTTCTCCGTAGGCAGCTCGCATCCTTCGTCATCCGCTTCCTTCGCGTCCATCGTGTCACGCATCAGGTCTGGCTTTGGCAATGTTGTTTCAGAAATTTGAGCTACCGGTACCCACGCGCTGGGACTAAGCTGTCTCTATTGTGGGATGTCCGACTCATATTGGCATACCTCCCGGTCCTGCCGAGCCACAGGGTTGGTTGCAATGTTGTTTCGAATTTTGACAACTGGCGTGTTTGTGCAACCATATGATTGTTCATTCCATTAAGAAGCGACGAGCCCTAGTGCATCAATTGCCGTCATATGCTATAACAAAAGAGACAAACCAGCAAATAATAAAAGTCTCACAACAAACATATGGCTGAATTTTTATGCGATTGAAGCAAAAATCACGGGTAGTGATAGATCCGTATGGTGGTGGCTATGTGTGTTAAAGATTGATGTGCTGATCGAAGAAAGGCGGACGTTACTATGACCAGTGATTGGTCAATGCGATTGAATGGCTATCGTGAGCGAAAGGAATGAATGGCCAGCAAGAGAGACAGTAAAGAGTAGGACAAGGATGAACGCACGAATACAACTTACTGAGTTTATTTTTATTAACAGGTTATGAGCCCAAGTAACGACTCCGGTGTCAAGATCGAGCCATTCGACGGATCCAACTACGCGTTATGGAGCTACAAGATGAAGATGTCTTTGATGTCCAAGGGATTGTGGGGAGCCGTCTCTGGCGAAGGCGCACCCAATGCGGTCAAGGAGCAGCAAGCACACGCTGCGATCGCGCTCAACTTGAGTGACTCTCAGCTGATGTACGTGATCGACGCAACGTCAGCGACCGAAGCGTGGGGAAGACTGGCAAGGTTTTATCACACTCAAGACATGGCGAATCGGCTTTGGCTGAAGGAGAAGTTCGCTTCGTTCAAGTACACGGCGTCGAACATGAGTGGACATGTGATGGAGCTTGAAGACCTGGTGATGAAGATGAGAAGTGCAAACTGTGCTCCAAGTGAAGAAGACATATGCGCAGTCATGCTAAGGAGTCTTCCTGCAAGCTACGAGAGCTTAGTGCAGGCGTTCCGGATGTCGATCACCAGCTTCGAATTCAGCAGTCTCGTGAGTAAGCTGATTGCTGAAGAAGTGCGCCAGAAGGAGGCGGCACGAGTAGAGGAAGCAACGGCTCTCTACACAAACAAGCGAAGCGTCAAGCAGCACCCAAAGAAGCAACAAGGACGACGTCCCAAAGGACCGTCGGGGGTGTGCTACAATTGTGGCAAGGTCGGCCACTATGCTAGAGATTGCCGTTCAAGTCGGATTCCAAGAGAAGCAAACCATGACCAGTCCAACATCGCGTTCAATGCCAGTGAGGGCTACGCGAGCAACTGCTGGGTCATGGACAGCGGAGCATCGGCGCGTATGTGCAAGGATCGAGGATCCTTCGTGGACTACAAGATAGTTGAACAGCCGCGCAGTGTTTCAAGCGCGAAGAACGATGTGAAGCTCAAGGTCATCGGCTACGGAACGGTCAAGCTTCGGGTTTGGACCGGGCATGCGTGGATCGATGCCACGCTGGAAAATACTCTGCACGTTCAAGAACTGACGAAGAATTTGTTCTCGCTTACGGCTGCAGCAGCACGAGGAATGACGATCGAGATTACCCGCGACGAGTGCGTGGTGAAGCGTGGCGGCACACCGGTTGCCACGGGAAGGAAACAGGGTTTCCTGATGTACCTCAACATCGAGGCTGATGCGGAGTGCCATGTTGCAGAGACAGAAGCAGAGCTATGGCATCGAAGACTGGGTCACGCATCGTATGGCACGGTAAACGCTCTGGTCAAGGATGGAAGAATCAAGGGAGAAGAGATGAAGATGGACTTTGTATGCGATGTGTGCGCAACATCCAAGCAAGTGCGAAAGTCTTTCAATACAAGTGAGGAAGACGCAGAGCTCAGGGAGGCTGCGCGTTCCGATGAAGTGGTGTGTTCTGACGTACTCGGGCCAATCACGCCACTCTCAAAGTCCGGCTACAAGTACATTGTCTGCTTCATCATGATGAAAAACTGGTACACGACGGTCTTCCCGTTGCGGAAGAAGAGCGAAGTAACAAGCGCGTTCACAAGGTTTTACCGAGAGATCAAGACGCTGTCTGGGACAAAGGTCAAGGTTCTTCGAAGTGACAACGGTGGGGAGTACCGGAACGCGGCGATGGACAACTTTTGCAAGGCAAAGTTTATCAAACAAGAGTTCACAGTACCGTTCAACCCTGAACAGAACGGTATGGCAGAGCGCATGAACCGGACACTGATCGAGATGACACGCTGCATGATCAAGGACAGTGGACTCGACAAGTCATACTGGTGTGAAGCTCTCATGACAGCGACAGACATCCGGAACGTGCTTCCAAACGCGTCGAACAAGAGATCAAGTCCATACGAGATGGTGTTTAAGCGGAAACCGCGTATCGACCACATGCGCGTATTTGGTGCGCAGTGTTACGCGCATGTGGCGAAGGCGGGACGCAAGAAACTGGATGATTCAGGCGTGAAGTGTTTCTTCCTTGGATATGCGAAGAAACACAAGGCGTATCGACTTCTTGACGCGGACGACGGATCAATCAAAATTTCAAGAAGTGTGACGTTCGCTGAGCATCCCGTCTCGAAGGTACTGGAGAAGAGAAGAAATGTGATCGTCGACGTGATTGAAGACGAAGAAGAGACGGAGGCACCGTTTGAAGAGGAAGTTTTGAGGACACCACCGATGCGAACACGCCAGGAGCCGGGGAACGACGGGCAAGATAACGTGGTCGTTCAAGTTCCAACTCGTGCATCGAGCACACCTGGCCGAGATGGCGAAGAAGAGTGGATGGTGCGACCTGTTCGGAAGAAGCGTGGTCTGGTGCGCTACGACAAAGAATTCACGAACATACGCCGCGGTGAATTCAATCTGGACGACTTCGAGGGAGAGTACGACTCTCACCACTGTTTGGTCGCGGAGAGCAGTGGGGAACAAGCTTCCACCTACGAAGAAGTAATGAAGAGCGAATACAAGGATCAGTGGCCGGAAGCGATGAAGAGCGAGATGAAGTCACTTGAAGATCACAACACATGGAAGCTATTGGACATGCCACAGCATAAGAAGGCTGTTGGGTGCAAGTGGGTCTTCCGTATCAAGCGTGATCCGAGTGGCAATATTGTGAAGTTCAAGGCACGCTTAGTCGCAAAGGGGTTTACGCAGCGCCCTGGAATTGACTACAATGAGACGTTTGCGCCAGTCGCACGCAAAGAGTCGATTAATGCGGTGTTGGCGATCGCAGCGTCTGAAGACTTAGAAGCTGAAAATGTCGACGTTGATACAGCGTTCCTGTATGGCGAAGTTGAAGAGGAGATTTACATGGACCAGCCAGATGGCTTCGAAGATGAAGAAAATCCGGCAAAGAAGTGCTTACTTCAAAAAGCACTTTACGGGACGAAGCAAGCTGCGCGACAGTGGAACAGCAAGCTCACCAAGCATCTGGAGAATCAAGGTTTCAAGGGTACCTCGGCAGACCCATGTGTGTTCGTTCGTGTTTCGAGAAACGAGTACAGCATCATCATCATTTACGTGGATGACTTGATGCTGTTCTGCAAAACCATGGATCATATTGAGGACATCAAGAGTGCGCTGAAGGAAGAGTTCAGCATCAAAGAACTCGGAGAGCTCAAGTATTGCCTGGGGATCGAGATACACCGCAAGCGTGACGACCATGTGATCAAGATAAACCAACAAGCGTATATCAAGCGACTCGCGGAGAAATTTGGTGTTGATCAATGCAAGGACGTGCACACACCAGCGGACAGTAACTCCAAGTTGTTGAAGTTGCCCGAAGAGGAAGCTTTTGCGCCGAAGTACCCATATCGCGAACTGGTGGGGGCTTTGATGTACATAGCAACATGTACGCGCCCGGACATAGCATATGCTGTTGGTGAAGTTGCCAAGTTTTGCGAGCGTTACGGCAAGGCACACTGGGCGGCGGCCAAGCGAATTCTGAAGTACTTGAAGACGACACTAGATATCAGCATTGTGTTTGACGGCTCGAGCAAGGGAGAGCTGATTGCGTATGCTGATGCAAACTGGGCAGGAGACCTCGACACGCGACGTTCAACAACAGGGTATGTATTCTTCTTGAATGGAAGTGCCGTTTCGTGGAATTTCAAGCGTCAGCCGACGGTCGCAACATCAAGCACGGAAGCAGAGTACATGAGTTTGTACAGTGTGACGCAAGAGGCTCTTTGGTTCCGAAGTCTGCTCAAGGACATGAAGTACGGTGTCGATTCGGCAACAACAATTTATCAAGATAATCAAGGTTGCGTCGCACTGGCCAAGAATCCTGTTTATCACTCGCGGACGAAGCACATCGACATCAAGTTTCATTTCCTGCGCGAGAAAGTGGAACGCGAGGAAATCACACTTGAATACAAGCCGACGGAAGACATGGTCGCGGACGGATTTACGAAGGCACTTGCAAGGGACAAGCACAGCAAGTTTCTTACGGGTCTACGGATGGCAGCGTAGGATGCTCACTTCGCGCGCACATCAAGGGAGAGTGTTAAAGATTGATGTGCTGATCGAAGAAAGGCGGACGTTACTATGACCAGTGATTGGTCAATGCGATTGAATGGCTATTGTGCGCGAAAGGAATGAATGGCCAGCAAGAGAGACAGCAAAGAGTAGGACAAGGATGAACGCACGAATACAACTTACTGAGTTTATTTTTATTAACAATGTGCGCCATTATCCGTCAATCTAATATCGCCCAGCCGAGCACTGGGGACATTTTGAAGATTTGGTGGATGCACCGTAGAACTCAATAAATGGTGAAAAATCTTAGGATTGATATTCCTTTTAAATTACCTGAGTAGAGGGTGTCGACATTGTCTTTGCGAGACGCCCCTTCTTCATCTGTAAGACACTCAATGAAGCAATGTATAATCGGACATAGCCCTGGGCATCAAGCGCTCCTTTAAATTTGAATATAATCTATCGATAAATAGAGGTGAAAACCGGTATTGGAAAATGCTCTAAATTTCATTCCAAGAATATTAATATTAGCGGAAAAGCATATTTCACGTGTTCTTAGCATCTTCTGTTAGCCACTTGCTGCAAGTCTCGTGAGCATACTTATAGCATAAAGCGTTTTCATAGAATAATCAATTTGATACCCCCATATATATCGTGCCAGAATCAGCGTTGGCTCACGCGCGGCGCACGTCCGCGAGCTCACCATGCGTTCCCCATCAAAAGCAAGGCCTCTGAAGGTAAAGACCGATGTGACTACCGTGTTTACCACGAAACTCTCAAAACGTTGGCTTCTAGATGTAACGACTGCATTAATCTCCGTTGCCTCCAGCTTTAAGACCAAATATTGTGTGCGATCACTCACCGAAAGATTTTACATCTTCCTGCAAGCTTCCTCTGTGCAGAAGTGAGTTGCTACATAAAAGCAAGATGGAGATGTTAATTTTCTTGCTGTGCTAGTTGGATTTGGCCGTAATAAGAACAGAACTTGTTGCCACCACAAATGTCGGATTCGCGGACATCCTGCTGAGCTCCAATCAATCATAGTAGACTTTGGGCTGCTTGGATTATTGCAATAGATATACTTCTGTTGCACCGTGTCTTGTTTCCGAGTCGGTGCAAGACCACACGGTTAAGCTAGATCGTCAAAATCACTAGCGTACTAGCGTTCGTTTGCACTCAAGCTGGGCGTTTCTCTCGGTCATTATCAGGCTGTGACTAGAAAAGGTTAAGTTTAAGGCGCTTAGCTTTCGCGTGACGGATCTTTGTAAAGCAGGTTCTTGCTAAAATGTCTTGGAAAATGTGCAATGTCGGGTTTCGGCGTCGAATATAGGTACCGCGGTGCGCTGACGACCTCTCGGTTTGGGGTTGCTTGATGGCTTAACTCGCATCAATTCAGGTGTTGTAACAATGCTGCAGTCTCATATATATAATCCAGTAGGCGATTTTCTAAATACCTTTGCAGGTGGAAAATGGCTTGCCACCGCTGTCAATCGACCAAACCCTATCCTTTGAGCAGGCACATATACCTGGAGCTGTTAGCTCGCGCAACTTTGGCACATATATCGTACGTGGAGGTGCGAATAGTTATCAGTTTTTTTCTACGCGTTTATCTGGCCTAATTATTGTTAAAGGCGCTCGGTTTTGGTCATGACTTGGACTTTGTGAAATGTCTTAGTTGTAGATAAGCGACGTTTGTCTTGAACTGAAGAGCTTTTCTTCAAATTCATCCTTGAATTTAGGAGGGGTTATGTACTCTTTCTTCTCCAGGCTTCCGTACATGATTGCAGCCTGGATGTCTAATGGTTCATTTCGCAAACAGCACAACAAGTCGATTTGCCTCAATTCGAATTACGGAAGCGTAAGTTGTCATGATTCACATACATGCTTTTTTAAACACACGACTGATTTATCTAGTTTAGGAATTTTGATGTGACCTTGTGTCACGTCTCAGAGTATTAAGTAAAATGATTTTCTTGACCTTGCGCACTTTAACGATTATGGTTTATGTTGCTTGATGTCGCCACTACAAAAAGATCTATATTCGCGTGAAAGCTTCTTCATTTTCCTAGAATTCTTTGTGTCTTTCAAAATCAGTACGTCATCGTTTGAGCTCGTAAACTTTGTTACAACGCCGTACCTGAATGCTGTCGGTATTTTTTGCTATTCGGCTATGCTGCTCTGAGTAAATTTTTACCACGGTATTGATGGCTTTTTAATCTTGGATTGTCGACAACGGGACGGCTGGAGGGGCGTATCTGCTTCTCGGAAACATTGCTTGTCTATCTTTTATGTACTCGCATTAGAAACAGCAGTATGTCAAGCTGTGCGAAGGCTGAATGCATCGGATCGATTTCTTAAGTACTCTTCCATCATTATCTTGGTCGGAACAATCGCTAAAGATGCGTAATCACCGTACGCAAATGCATATACAAGCAGAAATTGACGTGTAAATTGTCCACGATACATTGCCCGTACATCTTTAAATTTTTGGTTTGACATGCTGTCACGGGGCCAGAGCGCATTCACTAGAGGCTGTAGTCTTCATTCATTTACAATAGTCGAGTTGCTGCATTCGCAATGAGCGCTTTTAACACAGTCACAGATGAAGCTAATTGATTGTCGGTCGTCCCTGAGGCTCGGGTGGCGACCGGGGCTAGGTCGGTGATGGAGAAGGAGTGTTGGATGCTAAAAGCATGATATATAACGGGCAGCTCTTACAACTCAATTTCTTGCTACAGCCTAACTGGTGCTTCCTAGCCATCTACTGCTACTATTTAAACGAAGATCACTCTCATATACCCCATCCGGCTTTTTACACATTCTAGAAAAATATTCAGCCAATAAGGTCTCTTGATTTTGTGTAATTATGGGACAGCTGGAACTTTCATCTTGTGGTAAACTCTAATTTCGACTCTTTCTATGGATAGTACTAAGGCGTATGTATTTTGGAAATATTTAACTATATTGCGCGATAGCCATTACCAGCAAATCTGCCGGTGACGACAATCACGTCACATCACCTCCCTTCAAGAAAATTTCTAACTTTAAAAAGAGGGTCATCTTTTATAGATTTTCAATTAAGGTCGATGGGTCCGGAAATTTGCTTTTGACTTTTCATAGGCTTCCAAGTGGCTTCCTTCTTGGTATCAGCAAGCCACCAAACGTAAATGTATGTTATCCTTGTACTTGCGATGTCCAATTACGGCTTGTCCCTCGAAGCCATTGGCTAACATGACCGTATTCAACTTTTCCGACGCTTGGTGTCCTTGCGATACGGCTTCAAAGGAGAAGTGTGAAATACTGGGTGTAGTTTCGATGATCTCACATCATATTTATCTCGCGAAACTTTCGTCACAAACTGGAATGGGCCAGTATATCTTGGCGCGAGTTTAATCGACTGAGCAAAACCTTTCTGACGGACGTATAAATTTATACAGTCAAAAAGCACCATTTCTCCAACTTGGAAGTCTTGGACAAGTCTATTATTGTCATTATAATACTCCACGCGCTCTTGTAGTATGCTCATCCGGTCCTGTACGACCTTAAGTAATGTTTCTTGATGTAGTAGAGTCTCTTGTGCTAATTTTTCCGACTTGTAGAACTCTGGATCTAATGCCACATCATCCGGCATATAAAGATCATATCCTAGGTCCGCTTCGAATGATGACATCCTGATTGAAGAGTGTACGCGTCCATTATATGATATCTCAGCCAAATGCAAATATCCATCATAATTATTCTGCGCTGGTTTGACAAAACCTCGGAGGTAATCTCCAATAAAACGATTTGTCCTTACCATCTATCCATCCATTTGTGGCCGAAAAGTGAAGCCATTTTGTGTTGCTTTCCCACACTAGACACGATTGCTTGCCATAACTTAGATGTGGTCTTGGTGTGTCGGTCGGCTACAATGGTCTTGGTCCTTTGCACATTTCTTTTTAGGAACCTTTGCATTATTTGCAGAATAGTCCGTTGTCTCCGTAGCTTGAAATATGGTCCATTTTGTTAAGCGATCGACAATCACCATGACGGCATTAAAACCACTTATGGACTCTGGTAAAGACACAATGAAGTCCATTAAAACATCGATCTATCTGTCTTTGGAATTTCTAGAGACTAAAGTAATTCTGGCGGTTTGTCCTGCCTAGCCTTGTTGCGCTGACATATTTCGCATGGGTTGACATAGCGCAGGATCTACTGCTTCATCTTTGGCCAGTAGCACTTTTGACGCACGGCCAGACACGTAGGGTGCCTGCCGATATAGAAGGATGGCTCTCACAGATGACGCGGTTTTTTAAATCTTCGTTGTCTGAAATATACAGTCGTGGGGTCTTTTTTATCTTCTCCAGATTGGTAATACAAAACAGCATCCTGCATTGAGTATTTTGGCACGTCATATCTCTTTTCAGCGTCTTGATGATGAACTATAGGTCCCTATTCCTTGCATATATTGTCTTCGCGGATTAAGCAACTGTGATTTGTTCGTCTTGATTGTCGCTATGATCTTGCGATTCTTAGCCGCTTCCAGTAGCTCTTGCAAGCATACTTGGCAGCTTCACTATCCAATTCCGGATTGCGTGACAGTGCATCAGCCACGGTGTTAGATTCACCGGGATTCACTTGAACAAAGATTGAAATATAGTATGCTAATTCAATTGTCGGGCTACTTTGCGATTTGTAGGCTTCTGCATCAGATTTATCTCAATACTTTTAGGATTTTATTCGACCGTATATGGTCGGTTGGGAAGATACACACGCCATAATTTTAACGCATGCATAATTGTATGTAGCTCATGCTCACGAACTGGGTAGTTCAACTCGGCTGGATATCTCTTTCGAAAATTCAAAGCAATCGGATACTCTTGCTCTTCATCGTTTTAAATTCAAGACTCCCCCGATTGTGAAATTTGAGGCGTCCATTCGTATGCCAGATGGCTTCGGAAGTTTGGAAGACTTAGAGCAGGTGGAAGCGTCAAGCGACACTTAACTTCGGTGAAGCAGCTTGATTGATCGTCTGAAAGGTCGATTGCTTCTCAAGGACGTCTATTTTCGATGGTGTGTGGAGCGGTCCTGCATATTGCGCAAAATTTTTTCTCAACCTTAAGACATAGGCAATAGTGCCTAAAAACAATCTATTTGCTTCTTTTTCTTGGGTACAGGTCATTCTGCGATGACCATTATCTTAATGGGGTCCATTCGGAAGCCTTTGCGTTAGACAAAGTCTTCTAGGCATGGCATGGATCCAATCCACGTAGAACTGGCACTTTGCCAAGTAGATGTAAAGATGCTGTTCTTCACACCGTTTGAGTACGCGGTCTAAAGCCGTTACGTGGTCTGCGACATCTTCACTTTGTGTGAACGTAGATATCGTCAAAATATATTATGATTGCATCCCTTAGATCTCGAAAGACTTTGTACTAAACGTACCCGGGCATTTGCTTAGTTCCATGGGAGGGACTCTAATAGACTATCTGGGGTCGAAAAGTGGATAATGGAATATTCGGTTTGAGTAATCTAACCCGATAGTAATTCGAAAGTAGGTTCATGCACGGAAACCAATAACGAACAGACATAGCGTCGAAGTCGTCTTCCTTATTATGCATCTGTATCGCCGGCAAGATCGACGCTAGATTTAGCTGACGAAAATCGTGCACAATGCGCAAACCTACAGGCTTCTTGACACCGAAAAGGCGTACTTGGTCGAATAATGCCTGCTTGAGCCATCTCTTTGGTACATTCTTAGATTGTGCTGCGCTGATCAGGAGTCTAGCGCCATTGTTTGACTGACATAGGCCTGGTTCCAGGCTTAAGCAAAATTTCGTGCTCAGTTCCTTCCCGTACTGAGGGGTCTCGTTTGGAAGCTCTGTGCGAAATACTTTTTCCGCATACTTGGTTAGCGTTTCATACGCCGAATTATCTTAGAGCGATTCCCATCCTTGGTTCTTGAAGAGATATGCCTTTTTAAAATCATGCAATTTGACGACGAATAGAGACTTATAGGCTTTGTCGTGAAGCAACAAGTTAAAAACTGATGAAAAATTAGCTGCGTCATTCCTTGACAACCATACTGGCCTTGTTACCGATATTGATCGTAAATCTCGCGGCTCCAATTTATTCGGGTCTTGCCTTGTCGAGCCATCCGTCTGGACGGGCATTAATTATGCGGTTTTGGTCAAATTGCCGCGTGGTGCTCCGTGCTTAGGGGGGAGATATGCGCCCTGCAGTCCAATTGATATTGGTATTTTGGTCAAGAAGCCACATCATGCCGATGTCTTGGAACGATTCCGATGTTGATTGAAAACTAGGTATCTTTTAGTTCATGAGTACCATTAACTTGCATCATCTCAGCCTTGGTTACTTTGAGCTCAAGTCACTTCACCAAGTATTTGGATTCATCGTTAAGACTTCGTCGAATGTCGATGAAGGTGCCGGGTCTCTCTTGACTAAAGTCTTAGAATGTTTGAGCTTCTGCTTCGAGGGTAGCATATAGTGCACCTCTAATATAGCGATTCGCTTTCTTACATTTAGGAGCGGTACATTGCGGCGATATGTTGCCGGCAACGCCACAACTGTTACACGTTTTCGATTTATTCTAGTTGCAGTTCTTGTCCTCCCTCTTTTCAAAAACGCTTTCATTTCTGAGGTCGTGACTTGTTCGCACGATAGCCTTATTCTTTAGGCCCCGTCTTGCATGACTTGGTCGATATACGATTTGATCTACCCGAGTGATGGGCAAACTCGAAGTTGGGGGTAACAAATGGCCTCTTGAGAGTACTCGGACTCTCCTCCTTGACCTTCTTTGCTTTTTTTTCTTTGTGAGATACATTTTGGGATGGGAACCACTTTTCCAATTCAATGATGTCCAATTCAGTTAATGATTTCAAGTCCTGAACTTAAGAGATGTACTCATGAATATTCCCCCTTTGGTTCATGTTAAACTTCCGCTCCAGAAGACTTACCTCAAAAATTTCAGGCCTGAAGCGTGTACGCAATTGAATTTTCAACATTACCTGTGTCTTATGCACGTTCATGCGCTCGCAGTCGTCAATAAAGGCACGGTGCCAAACAAGCACGAATTTGCCTAAAACGTTTTAGATAAGCGTCACAACGTTTGACGACTCTGTTGTCATCAAGTGGCGCTTTTTGGCATAGTATTTTTCCTGTTGCGAAGATTCACAATGCAAAATCTTAGCCAAACTTCCCTTTATGAACAGAAGGATCTTACTGCTCGCCTCTATAATTAACTCATGTATCACTTTGATCGGCGGACAGCCGAACCATTCAGTTGAATAGAATATAGGACTAAAAAAATGTGTTGGTTGTTCATTGGCCTGGCACCTGGGCTTTATAGTGCTGTTGTTGCTGAGTGATATAAAACAGTACTTGCTGTATTAACAGTGTGTCTTGTCCTGTTGCTGCAGAAGGGTTACATTAGTCAAAACGCTTAAATCCGCTTGGCCATTGGCACTTGTCGCATCTTGCGGAGTCGGTGCTCATGATCTTAAGCGCGATGAAGACGTATAGGTTCACTGTCGTCGAGAGCACTTATTCGGCTATCTTGAGTTCAGAGACGAGCGCTCGGCCGTACGGCCTCATTGTTGGGCCATACTTGCTGAATTTTTTCAGCGCTCTTTCTATAATCTACCAGACCTTAACAAGACCCCAAGTGTAAAAGCGGGACGGATCAAATATTGTTTTACAGCCTACGCTTTTTTATATAAATAGGTAGCATGGTCTATCGAGCCTTTCAAAGGCTGTTGGGTTTGCTAAACACGGCGCTTAGGCTATATGTGATGCCGAATACTGAACTCCTGGCACCCGAGTTCATACAATCCGAAATTTCGCTTCGGATGAATCGGACAAGCTTCAGCTGTCTAAGCGTTGATGTCCACAAGTCGCTTCACAGCTTGTCAAGCTCCTTGTTATGGCTTATTAAGAGCTTAGTGGCATTTATGAACGGGCTTGTGGGTTCATGATTCTCTTGGGGTTTTCATACAACGAAGCCGAGCGAAACTACTCGGTTGAACTGAATGCAGATCAAGCAAAGCCAAGTCGGTAGCTTACCTGGAAATTGATTTCAGAAGCGGGGCAGGGATTCACCAATAAGCAAAAGCACGAAACTGCAGACCAGCCGGAGGAGTTCCAGATTTGTTACCGCATTAGCGTTTTATTACACTAATTATTTTCTGAACGCTAAGTTCGTGCTGAAAGATGGCCCTATGTAATCTAGTACTCCCACTATGTGGATTGTACTTATAATTGCAGGATGACTCGCTTCTCGTTATGTGACCACGAGCACCCTTGCCTTGTACTCTTGAACAAGTGCTACTGTGTAACACAGTCGCGGAGGAAGTTATAAGATGTCGGTCGTCGGACGAGGCTTGAGTGGAGAGCGGGACGAAGGTGGTAAAGGAGAAGAAAAAGAAGTGTAAATTGAGAAGTGATATTTAATGGAGGGCTTTTACAGCTTCTTTTCTTGCTACAGCCCAAGTGGTCGCTCTTAACCATCAATTGCTCCCTACTGAAGGATATCGTCCTTCTTTACTCTATCTGGCTTTTTACACATCCTCAATTAGTTTTCGACCAATACAATTTCTTGATTGCCAATGATTATGGGGCATCTGGAACTTGCTTATGGTCGGGAACTGTACAATCGACTATTCTTTTGGATATAATTTATGCATATGTATTTCGATAATGTTCACTTATATTGCGGTAAAGACGGTTACGTCACAGCGCTTCTTCTAACACTGGCGCGATTTGCACACGCACCAAGCACCTTTCTGTTGACGTTTTGACGCTTCTTCTATCAATCTTAATACGGTGTCCCTCTCTTTTTCACCGCTAATGGTCAATGTATTTACTAAGTGTAAAATCCCTATACCTAGTAGTGACGCGAAATTTCGACCGAACTTGACGTAGCAATGTCTGATTCGCACGCTCAACGTTTAAATTCTATTGTGGTAGAAGAGTTCGGCTTTTCGACCTTAGCACAAACTTGTCAATTTAGCGCTTACATATTTTTCACCTTCGTGGGAAAACAAAAGTGTAATCTTTAGCTTTGGAAAGTTTGCATTGTGCTCGAAAATTACAACATTGATCTCAGCAGCATCTTAATCTTCTGTCGCAAGTTGAATATATTTGAAGTTCTATTTGCAATGAGTAAATTCTGACTTGCCCTCGAGACAGATCTCACATTGACGCTGTCTGGATCGACACGTGACTCCTCAACTTTCTCAGGTGGTTTATAGGCCTAAGTAATCAGTACATTTGTAGATGAACACACTTGGTGCTTTAGTTTAAATTCCAAAGTTAAATTGGGAAATTTTAACATCCTATCATAATATGTAGCAAAAAAGTAAATGTGTAATTTTGAGCTCGAGAGTCTTTATTCTGCGTTCCAGAATCGAATCCCGTCGTTTAAATTGTGCTTTGAATTTATGTACTCTTCCACGAAGAGCACATAAATTGATGTAATTTTCGTTTTTGATTTTTTTTTTTGTAAATAAAATACTTTCAGTACAGAGCAGAGTGAGATGAGAGACTACAGATGTCTTAATATTTGTAGTCTACTAGAAAGGTCGAATGTTACCGGTGCCGCGCAACGCGTTCTTCAGCGCTTTGGGGTCCGCCCAGGATGACATCATGTAATCCTCTGCATCGTCTTCTGCTGCCCGTTTCATCTCCTCTTGCTTTTTAAAGTAAAACGCCATCATTGCTTTGCGTTCTTCTTCACTTACCCCAGGTTCCCGACCAGGAGCACCGCCGCCTTTTTTCTGCAGCTTGACAATCACCGTCGACTTTTCGTTCTTCCCAACGAGGTCACGCACGTGTTGATCTCTAAAGAACTGCTTGCCGGCCCACCACAGCTCCGCCGTGTCCTCAGGTAAAACTTCGAGCGCAGCTGATGAGTCGGCTAGCGCGTCTTCTGAGCGCTTGGCGTCCAGCATAAGCTTCACCGGATCATGTGCCGGCAATCCCATGGGAAAAGCCATCGCCACCGCTCCACGAATATTCTGTAGCTTTTCTGTTAGCTCGCTCTCTTCAATGCAAATGCGGCGAGCGACCTGCGTCTTGCTGTCCAGCATTGCCTTGGCGTCGGCAGCCACACGGGCTAGCACATCCTTAAGCTGCGGACTCACGCCTTCGCCCGTGCGGTGGCCAAGTGGATCGGCCTCATAGTATTCTCCTCGCTGCTTGTTTGCCGCCCCTTCCTGGTAAGCGTCCAGTCCCTGCTCTTGCGGCAGCTTAGCCATACCATAACGCCCGAGTCCTTCCAATGCATCAGCCAGCGCTGCTAGGCGTAGACGCAAGTTTTGCACGCAACACAGCGAGCGGATCAACGTATCATTACTAGTCGATACCGATGTCTCAAACAGAAACTCGCTGCGATCGCCACGTTTCACATGACAAACGACCATTATCGTAGCGTAGTGGCTAGATCTATAGAAGCGTCGCTTTGGTGACAATCACTTTTGGCAAGCCCTCTGACCTCTATAATTTTATACTTGGAGTTTTTTCGACTTGAAGAAGGAAAAGTCTAATTTTTGGAAAAGACCGCACAGCAATATTAACGCACCGAAAATGGTGATGCGCTGGGAGCCGCTACGATATGCGGGCCCAGCCGTCAAGAATCACACTGCCACAGCCATTTCTGCACATGAGATACTGGTGTTCGGTGGCTACGATGGTCGTCGCAATCACAACACGCTTCATCTGTTGAACGTAAGTCGCTGCACGTGGCGCGAGCTGTCGCACGAGACTCGCGGTCGGGCTCCAGCAGGTCGCAACGGCCACACGGCTACGCTGGCCAAGCGCAAACTCTTCATTTTAGGTGGTTGGCTGGGTAGTGGTCCGCTTGCAGCCGCTGATTTACATGTACTGCACCTTGATACACTTACGTGGGAAGAGCCCGAGCTGACGGCCACGCTCGGCCCGTGCAACATGCACACAGCTGACTACGTCGACCACCTGCAGAGCATTCTTGTCTTTCGCGGAGGCGACGGTCGTGAGTACCTGAACGATCTACATGCGCTCCGAATCGACTCTATGACGTGGACCAGCGTACGCACACGTGGCCGCGCGCCGGCTCCTCGGGCAAACCACAGCTCAGCATTAGTCGAAACTAATTTACTTATATTTGGAGGATGGGATGGACGACAAAGGCTTAATGATATTCACGTATTGGATACTCGGAGTATGACGTGGTCAGGCGTGACCGACGAGTTGAGAGTCGATACGAGAGATTACGTTTCCCCACCACTCCCTCGCGCGGGTATGACCATGGTCCGTCATAAAGACCGGTTATTTATTTTTGGAGGTTCTGGTCCTTCGGCCAAATGCTATGACGACCTTCATGTATATGAACCAAGTAAACATCAGTGGGTGGAGACTGTAGCCGTAGTCACAGTCGAAAATAACCACAAACAGAAGCAGAAAAAGAGAATAAATTCTCGATCGAGGCACAGTCGCACACAGTCTCAGCCACGGTGGGACATTTACGAAGATGAGGACCAACAAGATGGAAATTGGCGAGGAATTGACGCTGAAGAGGTTGATAGCGATGAAGAGTTTGAAGATGCACATAGTGAGAGTGAAGCCATGATGGTGGCGCAAGAATTAGCCTCAGATTTGTGCGACTCAGGAAATCCAAACGAGATGTGTGAGCTTTTGGACGTGGAGACAGCAGATCGAATGGAACCTGTGCTAGTTGTAGGAAAAGGCCCTGGTAGACGAGCTGGTCACACGTGCACAGTAGTGGACCGTATGCTCGTGATTTTTGGAGGTTCTTGCGGTACCGACTACTTAAGTGATTGCTTTACATTAGACACCGATCCTCCTCCGCGGGCTTCTGTAACGTTACCACCACTAACAAGAATGTTACGATGCGCACTGGCTCATTATGTCGACTGCGAGGAATTTGCTGACATTTCCTTTGTAAGTTCTGTCAATCTTTGTGTATTTTGGTTTCATTTTGTACATCGAGTGGTAATATGTCGGTGTGTTGTCTTACGTGTATGTAAACAGCTTGTTGAAGGACGTGTTGTGTACGCACACAAGTTGATCTTGGCAGCGCTGAGTGCAAGATTTCGAGGCATGTTTTCGTCTGGTTTTCGAGAGGCTCGTGAAGCCCAGATCGTGGTTCCTGACATACGCTACGAGATTTTCTTGCTGCTATTGGAATATTTGTATACAGGACACATTGAAGTACACGACGATGCATTCGCCATGTGCTTGAATACACAAGAAGAGCTAGAGCTCGATTTTGTGAGCAATAGCATAGCAGCGTGTCCACAGTCAGCAGATGGACTAAACGAATTTGAAGCAGCTCGTCGCCGACTGTCCATTCCGTCTCAGTCGCTTAGTTCGAAGCTGGAGAGGGAGCTGGATCCGTTACTGGAACTTCTCGTGGCCGCTGATCAATTTATGCTTGACCATTTGAAGCAGCGCTGTGAGCGGACACTACAGTACGCAGTTCGCGTCGATAGCGTCGAAGCCATTGCAGAAGCAGCTGAGCAGGCCAATGCTGTTCAACTGCAAGCAGTATGTCGACACTTTTTACGCAATTATCCAGTGCCCCTACCGGCTTCCAGCGAATGTTGTTTGATTGAAGGGGAAGGTAATAATGACAATACTACCGACTGCCTTGCCAATAATTTTTCTCGATAATATAAAACAAGCTTAGGGTTATTGGTAGAGATTTTTTAATTCTTGAAACTTAAGCTAATTTTGTTCGTAGGTACAGTGCAAAGTCGATAGTTAACTAACTTCGAGCGACAAGATGGCTCACATAAGCATAAAGAGAGAAGTATTCGCCAAGCCGAGACGGTAAAGGCTGATGTTTGCTGAATACTGACCTACAGCCTTCTCGTCAACTAACGCAAACATGTGCATGTCCGCACGCCGTTTGGCAAGCTGTCGAGAGTCGCTTTCGTAATCGTAAGCTGTTTGACTGTACAAATCCATACATTTCAGAAAGAAGTCGCAGCCATTCTCGACGCCCAAGCTCTACAAATACTCCAAAGCACAAATAGTGCAAGCACCGGTAGGTGACGCCTACTGCGAGCCAAAAGCC
Source organism: Plasmopara viticola (assembly GCA_001695595.3). Lineage (NCBI taxonomy): Eukaryota > Oomycota > Peronosporomycetes > Peronosporales > Peronosporaceae > Plasmopara > Plasmopara viticola. The sequence goes on from MBPM02000033.1 coordinate 365,793, forward strand.
GGTAAAGCTTGATAATCAGAATGAGAAAATATTAGAAATTCTCTGGGTTCATGGCCACAAAGCGGGCATTATTACAGACGATCAGGTGTGTATTTTCTTACTCGAGAGGCCAGACTGAAAGGTGGGCGCTCAATCGTATCACCACTTTACCTCAGTGTTCTGCGTCTTAGAGACACATAAAATAATGGTTGAAAGCAGTGATCTAGTATTAAGTTCCGTCAGCACTCACGCTTTCTTCAGGTCCGCAAAATTTTTTGAATGAGAAATTAGGGTCATCACTCGTACATCATCTTCCAAACGTCAAAGTGACTGTGATTTTGCACAGTCTAAGAGTACGCCTGAATCGTACTCAACTAATTTGATTGCGGCAGCGACGATGTAAGGGAACATTTTAATCGCTCTCATGAAATAGTACAACCACAATTAGGCTCGTTTCTCCGATATGCACTGGAAGAGCACTTTCTTGCCTTACACGTCCCAAGAAGTGGCTTCAATGTTTTTGCCTTTTCAAGTACACCTCCAATCGACTAGAGCAAAGCAAAATTTGCTGCTTTAGCCGCGGCAAGCAAGGGAACAGGCTCATAGGGATCGACGAAGTAAACCTTTGTCGTATCCAAAAGCTTAGCAGGTTTGCAAACAGAACCGCGCCCTCAAGGTCAGGACTTAGCGGGCAATTAACTTTCACGACGGGTGTGAGACTGAACCAAACCATTGAAGCCTAAATCCTAGGAACTTAATAGATTTGGCGGGAATAATTACCAATGATGGACTGCTAACTGTCAATCACGCAGGAATCAAAATCTATTTTGAGTCTCACTTTACGTTTGCGAGCTGCCGATTGTTGCGCAGGGGTAAACGATTGCGATCTTTAAGCTGCCTGGATTGGAGCGAGAAGACTTGATCATGTCCTTCCTCGTGGAGTCGCAGCAATGAGCAAAATTTTAAGCGCTACGCGCAATGCTAAGTGCTTTTGTCTCATTCGTCAAAGCCAGAAGATGCTCCGACCGATGGCATTCCTTTATACAAGCTGGAGCAATCAAAAACTGACTCTCGCAGCATCCTTATCCGATAGACCAAGCAGCAGCTCTGCCTGGATTGGAGCGAGAGAACTTGCTCATATCCGTCCTCGTGGAGTCGCAGCAATGAGCAAGTTTTGAAGCGCTACGTGCAATGCTAAGTGTTTCTGTCTTGTTCGTCAAAGCTAAAAGATGCTTCGACCGATGGCATTCCTTTATACAAGCTGAAGCAATCAAAAACTGACTCTCGCAGCATCCTTATCCGATAGAACAAGCAGCAGATCTGCCTGGATTGGAGCGAGAGAACTTGCTCATATCCGTCCTCGTGGAGTCGCAGCAATGAGCAAGTTTTGAAGCGCTACGCGCAATACTAAGTGTTTCTGTCTTATTCGTCAAAGCCAAAAGATGCTTCGACCGATGGCTTTCCTTTATCCAAGCTGAAGCAATTAAAAACTTACTCTCGCAGCATCCTTATCCGATAGACCAAGCAGCAGCTCATCGAGACTCGCATAGTTTCCACATATATGTGTAAAAAGCTAGCTAGACTTCACTACTATTTTGATCCGTTCAGTATCGCGACATAAGCCAAGCTAAGATGGCCTTCACATATCCGGCACTGCTAGAACCACAATGAATACTGAACTTAATCTTTCTTTTGCAGCAAAAACACCCTTTTTACGCTACATTTATCGGTTTCCCTAAGCTATAAATATTGTCTAAAAGAGTCGAACTATTTTTCTCAGAGTGGTTACGGACGAATACATCGTCAACGTATACGTGGGCGAAAGATCGTAATTAACGGACAACTGTTTGACGAATTGGATAAGCACCGTCGGGACATCCGGTAGTCTTTATGACATCCCTAATTATCTCCGTAGCATGCTGCCAAGCGGATTTATCACCGTAAAGGTTTACATTTTTGGACTTGAAAGTAGCCACTCGTACACTGCGCAACGTGCATCTAGAGACATTGCTTAACAACAAATTCTTTTTGTAAATAATTGTTTGTAAAAGCGTTCAGCTTATTGTAATCACGATTCAGTCGCCCCTTTTTGGTTGGCTTTTGAACGTAAAAGGCTAGTCAGATTTCAGCACCCGCACCATGCCATTCTTTGCCTTTTCGGCGAAGAAGGCATTAATGAGCTGACATGGCTCTCGTGGCAGTGGTCGTTGCTTAGTGACACAGCAAATCATGCCTGGAAAAAAGTTAATGTCGTATCTACTCTTCAATCAAGAGAGGGGCTTTAAGGTGGGTCGTTTCTTAAGCAAAAATACGGTGCGCCAGTGCACTAGTGCATGAGCTGTGTAATGCGAATTGTTCTCGGGGCAGCTCAGTAAGCTGACACTCTGGATACGATTTATGTCTTAGGATCCTGAACATGTCAACTTTTGCTTTCATTTCCGCACACTAATGGTGAGACATTTCTTCGAACCAACTAGAAGAATTGTAGTCAAATCTTACGACCAGACTAATCTATATATATCATACTGCAGTCGAGCCTTAAATCTATATCGGGCAGCGTAAATGTCTTTCAAGCTAGCTCAAAGAAAACTGAAGTAGTTTTCGAGCGGTCAATGGTCCACCGTGTGTTTGGGGACTTTCTCGATCGCATTTCTCTAAGCAACGCATAAATTGAATCTTTGATCTAATGAAAAAGTAGTAATTGAAAACTTTTATACCCTATCCCTGTTTTAAGAAGAGTGGCAACGAATAAAAGCCCCATGCGCGCCACCACTGACGACTGGGCATTGCGCACCAACCTACAGCTGTGTGGCTCCGTGTCTCCTCCCACTTATGCGAATATACATACCGCTGCTCATCTCCAAACATTCGACGTGTGTGATGGTCATGCAGTGTTGTGGGGCGACAGCGGTAAGCTGTTTATGGTGAAGGTACTTCACGAGAGCCAAGCCAAAGAACAGCTGCTGAGACACGTAACTTTTGACCCACCGCTTCAGCCTTACGAAGCCACCGAGGTGGAGCAGATTAAACTCAATGCTAGCGGTTCTCAAGCTTTGCTGCTGGCCAAGAGCTGGCTCAAAGTTGTACGGCTTCCTGTTCAAAACACGCTCGAGCCATCGAGTCTACAGCGCCAAACACAAAGTAAGGGTCAACGATTTCTCGTAAGGTTCGAAGACGGCAGCGAGCAGGAGATCACACTCGACAAAAACGAGCTCAAGAATTTGGAGAACGTAGCTGAGCAGGTTAAACAGCAGGTATCGTCAAGTAAGCGCGTGGCCTTTGTGTCGCGTGAACAGTCCGTTGTAGGAGTGAGAAGTGTGGGCTACTTTGACACTGTCCGACATGCAGCGTGGCACCCACTTAGCGATACCCACATCGTGGTCTTGTCGGACGCAGAGGAGATTGTGGTCTTTAACACGCAACAGGACGTGTCCAAGGCTGAACAGCGCCACCACCTGGATTTTTCCGCTAAAGCTCGTGCGGCAGGGGCTTTCTCATCCTGTTTCTGCTTTGGTGCTACAGCTCCGTTGCAGTCGCAACAGGGAACGCAATCGCAGGTGGCACAGCTCTGGGATGCATTTACGTGTTATGTAATGCGGTCGAACGGCGCTGTGTACGCACTTTGCCCTCTAGTGCCGTATGAATGTTGCGTGAGTAAGATGTTCCTGCAAGTTTTAAGTACCGAAATCGATGCGCAGATCGCTCTGTGCAAACAGAAAGCAGAAACAGCTGGAAGTGGACTGCAGTCCCGTCTTGTCGAGCTCAAGTCGCAAAAGTACTGGCTACAAGAAGGGTGGGCAGCGGCATCGACTCAGATGCGACATAGCAGTGTTCGTTTTGGTGGATGCATACAGTCTGATACAAACGGTGTGGATGTATTTTGCTACTTGAGTCCTCATTTGAGCGGTATATCGCCCGACACGTGGCCGATCGCTTTACAAGGGCCTGTTGAAATGACTCCTCAATCGAGCGTGGAAGGCAGCAAGTTAGTGTCGGGAGGACCTATAGCGACGTCGCTGCTTGTGGTTCCGCATGTCTTGCGCAGCTCAACCGAAAGCGCGTCTCCGTTTTTGATGCGTACGTTCACGTCAGGACACGTGGAGCTGTTTCTACTGGATGCTTCGATTCGGCCACAGTGGCGTAGCGGCCGTCAGTTGGCAGCTACCAAAGCTGTGCGCAAAATCACGGCACTACTGCTTGAGTGCCTTAACCTTGGAATTTACGATACTGGAGGCAAAATTGTGCTTGAACGTGACACTGCTGACCCACGACTTGTCTATTGTCTGCATTCGACGGGCGTGCATGTGATTAACGTGAGTTGGGTGCTAGCCCTAGCTTCAGGCAAGCAGTTTTCATCGTTACCAAAGAGCTCCGTTCGTCACATTTTCAGCGTATCTCCTGGCGCATCTCCTGGTTTATCCTCAACCGAAGCTGCAGTTTCAAACATTGTTGGCGCTCGTGTTGTAAAGAATGTGGACTTTGGACACTTGCTACTTCTACGTCTCGCATCTGGCAGCTTTGAAGTCGTAAATATAAGTGCTGCGTCAAGTGAATTGCTCAAGGGGGTCGTCGCGACCAGCACTTTTGATGGCTTAAATCTACAAAAGACATTACCCGATACGCTAGCGTCGATGGCATCGTCAAAGTCGCGAAGTTCGGTGACGACAGGCAGTAACAACTCGACCGATAGTGGATTTAGGGCATTTGGAGATATTGTTGAGGAAAAGTTGGAGGCTCTTAGTGCTCGTGGCACGAGGGTGAGTGGTAATACTTTGATGCAAGAGGTGGATGACGCTGTGGTTGCGTTTGTTATTGAGCGAGTAAAAATTTTGTACGAAGACGTGGAGTTTGTCGACGAGATGGATCAGCTGATACGAGATCGTCTGCAGCTGCTTACGACGATAAGTCAGACGCAATGTGCAAAGGTGGATACAGTACAGAAGAGCGTCGACGAGGCTCGATCGACGATGAGTAAACTTGAGGAAAAGATAGAGCGCGCTTTGGCTGTGCAACAGAATTTAAGTAAGCGCGCGGCAGCAGCTCTACAGGCAGTGAAAGAGAATCAACCGCATTTATCGCGTGCTGAACGTGAGTTCAAGAGTGCATTGGATCTCATGGCGATAGAAGTACGTCGCAGGAAGCCTCAAGTTGCGGCATTGACTGTAGAGGGCCAACGCGCGGTGCGATCGCTGGAGACCTTAGCATCGTCGGCATCGTCGTGTCGAAATTGGAATTATCTTGGCGCAAACAATGGTTGCTCCTCAGGGTTGTCGAATGAAAAGAAGAAAATGTGCTTTGACGTTCTTTGTGCGGAGACGCAGCTGATTGACAATACCAAAGTTCTGTTGGAAGATTTGAGCGCTAATGTGCAGCAACTGAAGGAGTAAGCATAGCTAATAGCGGCATGGTTGACCAGAATAACTTTTAGTTACACAAAAAGTATCGGGCTAAGCTACCTATTCTAAACCTACACCGATTGGTGTTCGCAGCCTGAAACATATTAATACTCTCCCCTCTTAAAAATGATGAGGAGCCTGTTCAATTACCGCATCGATCGGTCGTATACTCAATTGCCGTAATAATTACACTGGTTACGGAGTTTTCATTCTGTTAAATAGAAGGCTGCACTCGTAGTGCGGCGCCTTTTTCTTTCGTACAATTTTGCTTAATACTTGCAAGGTAGATTTAGTAACAAGTATGAGGTATCTAGACGCTCTGTAACGAAGGATGGCGAATCGGTAGAAGTGCCGTCTTAGTGTGCTCGTTTACGCCAGGATATGAGTAACTGGGCTTCGTTCGCGATACAGGAATATTAGCACTGTTGGTTGGGTTGGAGGTCGAGAGGTTGGACAGCATCAACTTGAGGCTTAGACACCTCAGTGCGTTCAGCTCCACGTTGTGTTGGTCGCGCAGGTGTTTCGGAAGCTCAGACACTGATGGGTGTACCACATGAATCATGTGTGCGTCGGCACTGTCACTGGGTGGGTGGATGGACGAGTGGTCACAAGCGGTAAGCGTTGACTCGAGTATCGTATCGCTTATATCCATGTCTTCAATACGAAGTACCGAATGCATATCGATTCGCGGCTGGTCCAGATGCTCCAGAGATAAACCCACATTCTCATCGCCATTGAATTCGGAGAAGCTAGCGTCCATACTTTGATTCTCTTCGCCAGGGCCCATTCCTGGAAATCGGTGAGCCGGACTGCACTCAACGTTGTTGGCACCCAGCGCGGCAAGATTTAGCGATCCAAAGTTACGCTTCATGACTGGGGGAGATGATGAGTGCTCGAAAAACTCAGACACGTAGTGGTCAGACAAGTAGTGAAACTGACAACGAAAAAGTAGCAATTTCCGAAGAAGCAGGTCGATAGGAGGCAGCAAGACGTGGACGTCTGCTCCAGTTGCTTTCAATACGATGTGGGAACTTCGTGACTGAGCATTGACCTGCCACTGACATGGCGACGGCTGGCTTGATCGCGAAACAGTCGGGTAGTTGAAGGAGCGACGGGGCGCATACAGTACTCCATGTAAAACTCACAAAGAAAAAGAAAACTTACTTTATGGCTGCTGTGTCTGATACAGTATTGCAGTGCCAATAATACGATATAAGATTAAGTTGATACAAATTTCCTGCTCTATGGAAAAGACTTAGGCTGCCCTGGCTATCACTATAGAGCGATTTGATCGATGCCATTGTCGCATGAAATGTAAAAGTGCGCTGCGAATTTTATTCGCTGCAAATGCGCCGAGGTTGCCGTCTGGCGAGCGTGATAGCAAGGCTTGTAGAAGGCACGGTTTCTGCCGAAGCTTACAGGCTAATTGGCTGGTCAGAGCCTGTACTGCAACTCCAACGCACGACGCAGGGTTGTGGAAATGCCTCAACTACGCATGCGCTGAGGCAGCTTGTGATTGGCACGCGTACGCCCACCTAGCCAATCACTACGAGACGATGCTAGAGGGCGGCAAACTTAGGACTTCAGCACGGAAACAATAGACACGCCGAAAATCATGATTTTTATACGCGCAGTTTTTTAAACGACATTGGTGGCGTATAAAACGCAATCAAATCTGGTTGGATCCAAGGAATCTTCATGCGTCTTTAGAGTTCTCTATTTTTCTCAGAATCGCTGCGTCAACAATACAACCTTAAAAAAACAGTTTTCCTGTGGCGTCAGATGTATTGAGTTATGTCAACAACTCGTGTCTCGCTACTTTTGGTCGAGGCGGATCAAGCTTGTCAGTTACACGTCAGCCGCTGGTAAAATTGCATTATTGCTGTTGCTTTCGTTCCCGCTGAACGCTTTTGACGAAACGATAGGCATGCTAGCCCTTGGAAAAGCAAAATTCAGTCAGAAAACACTGTTTATCAGAGACCTGTCATTTTGCAGTACGGAATGAGATTCCTGATACATGTGCCGCGTTACTTTCAGTTTAAGCGGAAAGGCAAGGCAGTAAGTCGCCATCATCAGAACAAAGAGTGTATTCAGCGCATATTACTAAGTAGGAGCTAAAAGGGCTTCTCGATTTGCGCTTTATGTGTCTCAACTTAGATAACGACTCGTTGTCAAAACTTTAGCATAGGGAGAACGTTTGTACAAATGTATTAGTTTAAACAAAGACCTTCAATGCTTTGCAAGCTATGTCTCAATTATCTTGACAGACCAGCCATTACATGAAGCTGATTAATAAAGCTAGCCCTAATCGGTACTGATACCGGTTCTAAATCTGAGGTATTTCGAGATATATCGAACCGAAGTCTCTCCCTTAATTGCGGAATTGAGTTAACTCGCTGCGAAGAATAAAAGTTGATACAAAATCCATGAACATTGTACCGAGAATACTAGTCTCACTTACGACCGAAGATAAAGAACAGGGGTTCAGCGGAAGAATGCAGACTTTTCTGCACGCCTCGTATGTGCAAAGTGCGGTTTGGCTCCGTCACGTCTTATAGCAATTGTTGTCAATCCTACGCCCACGCAGGTTGATTGACTACTCGAACCCCCGCAAAGGATTTGAGCAGATTAAAACCACTTATCCGCGTCTGTTGGACGGGCAATCGGCGCGACACGAACGGGATAGCTGCAGAAGCACTCGCCAATAGAAGCCAGTTTCTATTGGCGAGTGCTTCTGCAGCTATCCCGTTGCTAAGCATTCAAAAGTGCTCGAGCTCTACGAGCAAGGTTACTATCAAGATATCCAGCAACTCAGTCTTTGGTATAGTGACTACTGAGAGGCCCAAGTCAGTAACATTTTAAATTCCAACTGAAAGAATATTAGTCAGAGATTTCTCTTCTGATGCAAGGAGGTTGAGATGGTCATTATAGTGACCATAATCACAGACAATCAAGTGCGCGTGGTATCCGCACTCTCTTCCTGGAAGGTCAAGCTAATAGGCACGCACTTGTGAATTTATTTTACTCGAGTATTTTGAGACCTGGAGATACTCAAAACCATTTCCGAAAGCAACGTTTCTTCCGGCGATGATTGAGCACCTACACTTCCGTGCCAGCAAGCAAGGTTGAACAAGTTAAGGATTTATGGACGGCGTAGTAGTAAGGTCGTCATACAGTCGACTCTTTCTAACGCAGGCTGCAATAATAAAAAAAGTGGTATAAATTGCTCTTGGAGAAGAGGGCCACCACAAACAGGCGTGCAATCCTGAAATTCATTGACGGCCGAATCTTTGATCAGAGGTGTCCATCAAATTTCTGACTCGAGACGTTCTCGGAAGCGAAATAGAACTACCTGATAATTACTTAGAAAAGTATGAGCATGCTGGTGCTAAAAGCACGAACCCAGTAGTAGGTGTCAGCCACCGGATCTAGCTTAGCAGACACTTGGTCGGTCACCTTCCCATTTCTGTTGTGAATGCGACTTTCTAGAAAGGAAGCCTGACAGTCTCCACGGGAAGTTGACGGAGTCGTTCCACCTGTGAGGCCGAATGTTTAAATTAGCGACCTGTCCAAGTCGAAGCCGCTCACAGTAAGCCTAAAATTAAAGAAAAGAAAATCCAAAATCTACTGCTCCACTTCAATGGTGCCCCATAACATCGATCTTGTCGTTTTGCTGTATTTGAGAAAAGAGAGAGTGACTTTCGCCGTATCGATCTCGTTGAAAGAGCACGCAAATCGGCATACTTCAGCGAGGTCTACATTTCCCAACAGTTGTAAGCCGATACTACAGAAAACGCAAGTCATCTCACCGTTTAATCATGCGTTTTACCGCAGCCCGACATGCATATAGAATGAAATCGTACGCTGCAAGGAGAAATAGGGTTAGTCAGCACAATGTTATTAAAGTCGCTGGCAACACGCGGTAGGCGTAACGCGACTAACGTAAATATAATTGAGATCTGTTTGATCGGGATCAGAACTTTATTGCAGACAGGGCTACGCACCAAAGTGATCTGTGCTCTATAACGCGTGCTTTAAAGTCTGGATCACCGGCTGTAAAAGTAACTGTAAAATTCTTTAAATAGGACGGTTGTCATCGACTTCGGATTGACAGGAAAGTTTTTTCGAGGCTTAGCTGACAAAAAAAGACCGCCTCATATTAATGCTCTTTGAGCAGATCAGCGCGACATTGTCACATACAGGAAAAGGAGTCGCTGTATCAAAAGTATCAGTGGAGCTAGTTGAGGTTTCGTTCCTCGTAGGGTATCAGCGTTGTGGGATTCTGTCTCCTTGTACATTGGGGTGCTTGATGTGCTTGCTTCTACCCGCTCCATCTAGAAGCTACGTTTTGGTTATTAACATCATGTATGGTCTATAAAGTTAAAACGAGATCGTGTGATAACCCGAAGATTTACGTTCAGGCCGTGCTCATGCACATTGCGCTCATATAAATTGGAATTTTGCTCAAGAGAGACTGTTGTCCATTCGAGCCAAACAGGATCTCCACTCGTAACAAGCTTCACAAACTTACTCTTACTCGTGTGCCTGAAGAGTCAAAAGTGGCGGGTTAATTGGAACTCATTATGTCGTAGTGGAGATTAAGTGAGTCGATTTTCACATCTGCTGAAAAGCAGAAGCGCTATTGACGCGGACGCTTGACCAATTTGGTGAAAGCGTTGGACCATGTTTGAGCTACGTACAAACGCCGTCCAAGACTGAGCATTAATTGACTTGTCGATAATTTAGCGGTGCCTGGTGGTCGCGTCATTAAATAAATGTACATTTAGTAATTTTGCAAAAACAGTTCAGACAATGCCTAACCACCGCGCATGGAGGGCCACGTAAATCACTAAGCAGTGCTTTCAAATACTGAAGCCAGCACACGCTGTAATGATGAACGGCATGCCCAGCTTGCACACAAGCCATAAGCCATCTAAAGCAAGACATCATCGCTACTTATAGAATAAAGCACTATCTACTGAGCAACAGTCGTTGTGAACAGCGTTGGTGTTGGCCAAGGCATTGCGGACTAGACCATTAACATGGCATATATTCTTCGAGCAGCGTTCGTCATAAATAAAACTCGGTCTATACATATCGATCCAAGGCCGTGGTTTCTGATGCGGCTGATATTTAGTGCATGAAGGGTAGCACAAATTCCAATGCTAGGAGAGTTCAATGAGCACAGATCTTTTCTGACAAGCGAGCCTTATCCTAAGTCAATTCATTATCTTGGTACAGATGCCGATTCCTCAAGAGAATGGGCTGCAAAAAATCATAGAGGGTTGTACAATGTACAGGCCATCGACCAAGTTACGGTCAATATCTCAAGCGTCAAAGTGGATGGTTATACGTCAGAGGTCCTCGATTGCGCTTGTAGCGATTATTCGTTTAGTGACGCAGCTGCTCAGGCATTTGCGCTGATATGCTTTGATGAAATTTGTTCACTGCCTAACAGAGTGCAGCAGAACGGAAGGGAAAAATTACATTGTCCCCTTGTAAGCATTGCACGCGCACAAATAGATTTCACGCTGATAGACGGTGATCCATTGAGCTGCATAATCAATGCGCAAAACTCACCAAGGTCAAGACATTGTAATTTGGCTAATTATGTTTACCAAAAGAGACTTTGAAAAGTGATTTGATCTTGCTAATTGCTTGCACCTGTGCAATCGACATTTCGCAAAACGGTTAGACCACTGTTCAATTTCTTAAAAAGAGTACAGACCGAATTCGGAGACCTACTACCAAGACGTGTACGACAAAGAAAGTCAAATCATGCTACGATGTCAATCCTTGCATTGCCGAATTTAAAATGACCGCTTAATGACGTCTGGAATGCGCTAGATGTTGTCACTGACACTAATTGCTGCAAGAAGAGGCTAGAAGCGAGATTACCTGAAATTAAAAGCGAAGTTTGGCGGCTCAAGGCTGCTCAGATAATATCCCGTCAATGATAAAACACAATTTCGATAGGGATGCTTTCGTCAGATTTAGGGCTTACCTGTTAGGCCTTAAGTTATTTTTTTCTGTACAATGTGTTATAACGCATGGCGCCACAGTCGCCTCATCTCCTTTTTTTGCCGAGTGTGACATCGAGAAAAAGCAAGAGACCTGAAAGCAATATGTTTAGGCTGATGTATTACCGGGTCATTCAGTTTATGAGCTAGCTCACTCATGTCACAACTGCAACCTCGTTAGTTTCGAATCTTGTTCGTGGAGCTTACATGAATCGCTTTGCTTAAGGTTCTCAGGAGCAATGACGTCAAGACCCGTACAAAAAGTTGCTGGCGCGTTTTACAGGAAAGTTACACCAACTCTTGAAGAAAGCCGGCTGTTTTGTAAAAAAATATAAAAACTCCTTTTGCGGGTGGTTATACCGCATCATGCTAATTAAGATTATCGTGTTCCCAAAGAGGCTCAAGACGCACCTATTGGCGTTCCACTCAGTCAAATTGGGACGTATGGCTTAGTAAGCATTGCTTGTTGGTGGACGAATAAGCCTGCACAGACTTCTCGTGAAGCGTGTCAGAAAGTAAATTTCTCGCTGACTTCATTGGCAATATTGTGTGGGTCCTTATGCTACTAAATTTGTATTTATTGTGTTCCTGGTAATTGTGCCGGACACGGTCGATGGTGTCGGAATAGCAAGGCTATTTTCCGACTGTGTCTTTGGAAAACCAGGACTCCACAAGCCAGTCGTCCCGTTACAAATATTTTGGCACAGTGCGTTTCTGGTTAGAATAGGTGTCTACATCCGACTGTTCGTAGTCCGATGATTGAACAGAGCGAGTCAATTGCGACGCTGTAGAAGCGCTGCGCAGTGTGTACGTGGATACGCCAAGCTGCTAGAGATATAAACATGCTTCCACTTGTTAGGCTCGCATTTAGCAAAGCCACTAACAATTCGGCAAGTTACACGCAATTTAAAGTGAATGCATTAGCTATGACGCCATCACATCATGTCTCTTGGCTATATGGAGGTAAAATATTCGAGAGGCAAGCTGAAATTCGTCCATGTATTGTATTGTATAAACAAGTCAAAGACTTGCGAAAACTGTCCGAGAGGAGTAAGATGAAAATTATAATAGAAAGATTTAACATTATTATGGCAGAAGGATTAACCAAAGAGAAACAACGAACATAGAAATTCACTGGCCCAATCTATCACAAAAGTGAGATCCCGAGGCCCCAATCCAAAGCAAAACATGTACGCCACCCTTGCTCCAGCTTTGTCTAGTCCTTAAAAAAGATCCGCGCACCGTTAAGAGACCAGTCGAGCAGGTCAAACTCGCGGCGATTCAACTCAATGCGTTTCGCAGTCAATTGGAGCGTATGCACTTCCTCTTCGTCATCAATCAGCTCAGCCGTCGTCTCTTTCTGCTTCTTGGCTGCCTGCTCGCGCTTTCGCGTCTCTCGTTCAGCTTGTTTTTCGTGATAAGCCTCTTCCTCGACCTTGTACTTGCGGACCACTTCTTCAAACCAATGCAGTGCATCAAATTGCTACAATCAAAAAAAAGTCATCATCACACAACGTCAAGTCAACGTGATACGACACATAAAGGTGCAACTACCTCCCCCCACTCACCTCTCCTTGATCGAGGATGGCAAGAATGTAGGCAATTCCAATCGCAAACCCGTCATCGGAAAAGTACGATTCACGACGTCGAGTGTTCTTGTACATGAGATCTTTGGCCTGGACGGTCGTCTCGACATAATTGATGGTCAAAGCTGGAATGATCGTGTAAAAGTTGACTAAATGTTTCTGTTCGTCACTAGCCGTCACGTCTTGAAACACTTTGACCAAAACTTTGAAATAATCGTTATTTTCGGAAAAATTCTTGGCCAAGGTCGAAATGACGGAATCCAAATTCCGAGCGGCGACAATCGTTTCCCGCGACAAGTTTGCGCCGCGAATGGTATTCCGCACCTCTTGCCCCGTCTCGTCCTGCTTCTCGTCGGCCACGCCGTCGCCAGCATAGGCTTCAAACTTAAAGTGCGTGTGATTTAAATCCGGTACAAACTTAATGGCATTGCTGCAATGATTCATCCCAGCCGAGCGCACCATGCGCACGTACCCCAGTGCATTGCCAATTTCGGTTATCAACAATCGAAATTGGTCCAAAAACGTTTTGCCCGAATCAGACACGCCTAATTTGCGGATATCCTTGTTAAATTGAAACGCGCGATCAAACGGATACTTGTTATCCACTGTCTTGTCATCCCGGTGTTTCTTGAACCACCGCTTTTCACGCTGGAGATAACTTTTAATGTACTCGTCAAAAAGAAATTGCGAGAAAATATCAAACTTTTTAGTCAGGAATTGATACGTAAAATTGACTGTCGTGTTCATGATTCCCATGCCGTGGGTGCGAATCGAGCTCGCAATCGAGTGAATGTTGATGGAATTCAAGTGCCGCGAGCCTTTGTCACTGCGCCGTTCCAAGAAAAATTGCTGGTTTAGATTATAATTGTACCGAGCCACGAAAATCTGAATGTTGCGCATTATCTGTAGAATATCCAATCCCTGGTCAAGTGAGCCCATGGGAAGATGATTATCCGCGAGACTCAAGCCATACTTGTCATTCGCCAAATTCCGCATCTCGCCATACGTTTTCCAGTCGTGCAACGCCACCGTGGTCAAGTTATAAAACGTACTCTCCAGATAATGCGTCACGTGTTGCCGTAAATCCAGCATCTTGCCATGCAGCCGAATGGGACGCAAGTCAAGGTAGTAGTGCAGCACTTTGAAATCCGCACTTTTTGGATTCGGGGCTTCCAAATGGTCTAAATGCACTGAATGGACGTGTAACCGCAAATCGTTTTCCACATCTTTGCATAGAGGATCCACAATTTCTTCCTCGAGCACGGATTCGATAAAATCCGCGTACGCCTTGATATAAGGGGCATTGTCCACCTCATGTTGGGCGCCACGAAGCAATTTCATGCCGTCCAAAAAGCCGCCCACAATGTATTGAATGCGATTCGCTTGTTCCGGTTGGTGGTACAGATCCGATAGAAACGGGTGCAAGAGCTCCCGACTCCAATAGAAAAACGAGCAGTCACACGCACTTCGGATTTTTCGTTGGAAGTCGCTCAATAAGCGCAGTTTCCAAATGAGTTTGATAGGTTCGTTCGCATCTTTTAATCCCATGACAGGCGGCGTGTCCCTTTCGTTTCCCTTCTCGCGAGCCTCGGTCGAGTTTGTATCCGGTGCGATCATGGCGATTTGAGCCGCAAGATCGAGCACAGTAAGCCGCGTGTATGAAAACGATTCACCCGAGTTGAGAATCTCTTCCAAGACCGTGACTGCGGCCAACACGTCTAGTTTCGTGTCGTCAACCTTTTTACTGGCTTCCAACTGCGCTTTCAAGGGCCGAAAAAACGCAAAGAGCGAGTGCGCTACTTGACGCAACAAGTGCGACGACGATTCGGCTAGAATCGGATTTTTTCGCGCAAACATAAATTCGACCGCTTTGAGGATTTCGATACACGTGTACAACGGTCTCACGACGCGCTTTGGCATTGGAATCTGAAGCGAGAGGTGAAGATTCACCAACGTGTGCATCATTGTCTGCACTCGTTTGGCTAGGATTAATCCCTTGAGAATTAAATTGCCACGAACACTCAAGGTTTGCGACACGTCACCCATGCCACGCGTTGTGGGCTGGAAAAACGATTCCATGCGAACAAGCCACGCACTTAACTCCAACTTGGCCGTTGAGACATCGGCGGGGAACGCGTCATCAAGCGAGTGCAAGTACTCCCGACGAAAATCCACCATATCCAGTGGCTGCAAGTTCTTGGCTGTCATCGGGGCATATTTGAGTAGAAAATCCGGCACGTACCACATGATTTTGCCACAAATCGTCACGCACGGAGCTTTCGTCTGGATTTCCCAGAATCGTTTGTACAGCACAAAGTCGGCCGGGACATTCGAGGGGTGTAACCTTCGCAGTAGCACGTAGAGTCCGGTCGTCCCCACCAACTCGTTCCGTTCAAACGTTTCGGTTGCCGACGCAATGGCCCCTTCCGCAATCCCCAAACGCGCGCTAATACAGTGCACAAATTCATCTAAAAACACGCGATTCGAGCAAATCTCAATCTTGGAGTCGTCGCCACTGCTGCTCGTGCGTCGCTCCTTTCGACCACTGTCACTGCTGTCCGACTCGTCGTCATCGGCCGCAAGATCGCCACCGGAAAAGACCTCAAAATCAAGTTCCAGACAGCTCTGAAACACTTGCGCACTCATGATGGTCTGGTCCAGACTCACCAAGAGGCGTTCAAACTGCTTCACCTTGTCCACCGTGACGTTGTACCGAGGTGGATCCGAACGGACATACTGCATCATACGCTTGTATTTCTCCCACGACGTGAGAATATTGGGATTTTCAAGCACAATGGCATCAATGGTAATCAGTATGCCAAGAAGACTCGCCAAGGCGTCAAAAACGGGGTACAAATGCACGAGGTTGAACGTCGATTTCCACAATTTTTGAAAACTCTGGTACAAACTCGCGAGTTGATGAATCATGTTGAGGGTAATGGCGTTGCATCGATCGACAAAGTTTGAAATGTCTTGAAAAAAAGCCAACATCCGTCCAAGATACATTTCATCGTCGCCAGCTTTGACCGTGCTTTCTTCACCGTGACGAGCTTGACCAAACATGATCAGAGCGGGATAGAAATTATCTTCAACCGTCACTTTGAGCTCGGAGATTTCGTCACACAAGACGGAAAAGACGGTCAAGACCTTGTTGAACAGTTCATTGTCCGTCTTGATGAGATCTTGCACATCCACGCGCTCTGCTGGGTGGAGATACAACTGGATCGGATCGGCCTCCATTGATCCAATTTTCATACCCACTTTGATTAGATTCAATGGTGAAAACACAAAGAGAGAAGAGGCCTATTTACGTACCCAGTAACCCCACACTTCCGACATGGCAGCTGTAATCGCATCCTCAATCTCCTTTAACTTCGTCTAACGCATACATACACTATCTGTCAACGCTCTTATGTGGATCCTCTTGTCTTTGATAGCTTGTTACCAACCGTGTGATCATTGATTATCGCCAAACCTCGCTGCAATTCCTCTCGAATCGGTTGCTCCTGTGCGTCAAACTTGGCAAAGGGACTTCCGAACTCATCGTCGAGTAGATGCCAATTCTCGGTAATTGTCGACAGTGCATTGCTATCTCTGCGTTTCTTGCCTTTTGTCACACCAAAGTTCGACACGAACGACTGCCGTCCACGTATGGTGCTGCTCATACTGGCGCGACTACTCGAGCGTGACAATCGAGAAGCTCGCGAGTCCGCACGCTGGCGGTGGTGACTCGATGAATTTCGTCCTCCAAGTTCGGTGAGTCTTAATTCTTTTGTCGACATGTCCGACGCTCGAGAGTCAGCGCGTCCCATGTCAAACCGCGTCGAGTCGGCCCATGACGCCTTGGAGTCAAATCGAGGGCGATGCTGAGACTGGCGCGACGGAGACGACAGCACACTTGCCTCAGAATCCGAGAAACTGCTTCTTCCACCACTGTGAGCTTTTTCGTCATCGTCAAGGTCCTTGGTGTCCTTCTTCTTCTTCTCGGTCATGGCACGTGTTCTTGGCACGATTCCAATCCTCCTCGTGTAGAATATTGAATATATAACAATACACACACTCCGGAGGGTTACGATTTACAAATCCTATGTGTGATATCCGTACTTCAAAACGAATTATTCATGATGGCAGTTTATTGTGACCGATCAAATGATTATAAGGTCCTAGGTGAAAACAATCGCAAATTATACTATAACCACGACGACCAAGCGCATTGAGACCCTCCAGGGGGTATCGAAAAATTTATTCACTG
Organism: Plasmopara viticola; assembly: GCA_001695595.3. Classification (NCBI taxonomy): domain Eukaryota; phylum Oomycota; class Peronosporomycetes; order Peronosporales; family Peronosporaceae; genus Plasmopara; species Plasmopara viticola. Next base: position 383,026 of record MBPM02000033.1, read on the forward strand.
GGAGTGCAACATGAATATCACTCTCACGAGTCAAGGGCAGCTGGAGATTGTCATGGTGGCAATGCTCGAGAACGGTATTACGACGCAAAGGATTTCATTTTGACACGGTCTGCCACACGAGCTATGGAAGCGTGAGAAGCGCTTCGAGACTTCTTTGGCTTTTCCAAGGTTTCTTATGCGCGAGAATGACTCGTCGTTTCCCCAAATTCAAGAGAAAGAACAGTATTATGTCAAAGTAGTCTGCCGCTTTCGATGAACTAGTGTAGGGCTCACAGACGCTAAAAGGCTCAGTTGAAGAGTCAAGACAGCTGGTCGTAATACTAAGTAGCAGTATGAGCTGTGTGCATTCACTGTAAAATTTCAAAGGTTATGTCATTTGTGAGACCAAGGAGACCTACCCGATGAATATGAACTGTTGGAGAATGAGACCACGGAACGCTCGCCAAAGGCGAATGCAGCCGACGCTGTGGCTTGAGTAGTTAGTCGCTCGAGATGGAACTGGAAACATCTGGGACGATGCCCATAGGATCCAATTTACACTTCCTTGAGAAGAAAAACGGCATTAGATTGTAGATCACGAAACGACTTATTGTTTACTTAGTGTGACTTGTCTGTGTCGCTCGCTTACACATCTATAAGGGATCGAACCGCACTTTGCACAGAGAAGGCGCACGAAAACCTTATTTTCGGTGAGCGACTCTTCACTATGCCTGGCTTAAGATTGCCATAACTTAACTTAAGGATTAATGTAGTAATAAAATTTTCATGCCTTTATTGTGCCTCTGGCTCTTTACTGAGAAAAAAATCATTGGCGCAATCATGGCGTGAGTTCAGTTCTTCGAAGGTACCTTATTTAAAATCTCATTATGCACAACTAGTGTTAATGCCGGTGAAGTGCTTATCAGCCACCCGCAGCGACCATTGTTATATGATTCAGTTTATCGATGGTCCAGGTCTTCAGTCAAATGCTCGGTATCCTTGCGCTCAAAAGGTATAAATGAGCGCAATAGAGCCACGAAATAGCGTATGTTTATTCTTTTCAATTACCGAGATACTATACAGCCACAGATACGTCCTGTCCATTTTTCGAGACATCCACAGCCGCAAAAGAGCCACAACTAAGTCTATATACTGTTTTAAGGCACTGAGATGCTGCACGACCAAATATATGTCTTTTCTATCTTCCTTTAATGTTGGGTTTCTCTATATTCTACTAGAACATCTACAGCATACACCACTAGTGAATAGCGAGTAAGTGCCACTATCAATTTTTTTGTACAGGCGCCTTGGAACTGTTTGCAATCCCAATCTATAATGTTATCTAAGTGCTATCAATTGGGCCCCGCTACGGTGAACGTCGCTGCTTTGTTCGGTGGTCCGATTTCGTGCTCATCGATTCATTGTACATCGTATCGGGGATGCATGAAGGACATTATCGCTTGAATACAGACTGATTATTGCTATAAATTATTTAATCTAAATGTTTATGAATACAAATACAAAGGGTCAGATGGAACAATTCCAAAAATTAGTTTTATAATTCAAGATTTGTATGCAGCTGGTCACCAAATAAAAATTTGAAGAAAGTGAATGAAAACGACATTAACGAGTATCAGACGAACATTAATTATGATAAAATTACAGCGATAAATTTCTGTATGATGAAAAAATACTCAATCGAGTGAAGCACCTTGAGATGGAGCTGAAGAATAATTGAGCGAAGCTCAATAGATTTGTCAACAAAAAAGCTTGTTTTCGGCTGACGGACAGAAGTCTAACCCTACTTTACCAATTAAATGATCAGTAGACATGGAACCACCGTAAACAACGACAATATTCCTTGACTGAAAGTATTGGTACCGAAGACAAGGATAGATTGAGGCACATCGGGATGAGTTAATCGAGAGCAGTCTGCAATTAAAACACACTGAACAACGTCCCATTTGTAGATATCATATATTATTTGCTAATTCCATGCGACAAAGTTCCATTAATAGCTCCGAGCTTCTTGACTTTGTCTTGGAACAATTCAAGTAAATAAACATAAGTTTTGTTGGAATTATTTTCATAATCAACCATTACTTGGAGATTGCGAATGCTTCCTTTTGGCTGACGAGTCCACGGAGCAATGTCAAACGGGGATTTATATCTGTTGCGCTCACGAAATAACCACTGCTGGCTTCACTAAGTAGCTTGAGAATTTCAAATGCATTGCTGTGGGCTTGAAGATAATTGAAAGCTAAACGAATCGTTTTGCTGAGAGTTTTGTTGACAAGTGCCTGCTTTTGATTCGATAGACTGGGCGTAGCAATCGAGGTAATTGATTCTCTTAGCAAATTAAGCAGCAATTGACTTTGATTCGCGATCACCGTTGAAAGGAATACAAAGACGAGTCGTTGTACATGGAAAGATTTGACCAGAAGTCGAGATCTGTGTAATGTCGTTGGACATAACGCTGAAAGCTACTCGAAGTGAGCCAGCTCTATCAGTTGTAAATTTTCTTGCATCCGGATTACCTGGTACTGCACTCGATACCATTACTAAAACCTTAGTGCAACCGATTTGGGAGAGAGAGAGGATAAGCTCAAAAATCAATAGTTGCGGTTGTTTTTATCAACAAAGCCGGTTTTTAAAGTCATCGTTAGAATGATTTGAGGGCTCGCGACAAGATCCAGTTCTTTAAAAATGGTTCGGAGATCAACTAAACGAAGCTTTAACATAAAAAAATACTAAGAAACCCTTTCTGTGGTAGTAACGCCAACCACATATCCATCAGTCTTTGTGGAACTGACTTTGCGGCTCCTGACACTTAGAAAGAATTGCGCCACTTCGCGTCGTCGGCAACCAAGAGGGTTTGTTACTGTGATCGTTGCTCCAGTGGCATCAGAGGTACCAATTTGTTGTGGATTCCTTCTTCTTTGTGGGAAATTCAGACTGGCTGCATCATCTGGAGTGAGATAGCAATCCGAACCGTTCTTCAGAAAATCATCATCACACCATTTAGTCTAAGCTCATGAATTGTTCCAATAATTTTCAAAGTCCATGCTCATAATGACACTTTTACCGTTGATTTCGACCGCTAGTTTATCTAAAACATTCCATACACTAGCCTTTAATCTTACCGCAAAACCGTTTCAAACCACAATTCGAGCAGAGGCAGACGTGTTTGTTGCTGCATAAGCAACGACTACATATGCACATCGAAGGCTGCCATGGCCAGTCGAGCCATTTAGTTGTGAAGTCGCATTTATGTTGACAGTTCCCGATTGATGCGGAATCAATCAAGAACTGCCATCGTTGTCATCAACCACAATTACAACACGCTTGTCTTTGCTGACACCGACAACTGGATCCAAATCAGTTGTAGAATCGAATAAAAACGAGTCTGCTTATTGGGTGCTATTACTCATTATCGAAATTGAAGGTTGTTGCATGTAGTATAATAATTAATTATGTATATATCAGCATTGCATAATGGTGTTTACTTAAATAAATTAAAGCGAAGCTCGAGGGGGTATGCTTATATACTATAAAAAAAGATTATTCAGGATAAATATATTAATTCACGATTGAATCATACTTTGTGATCTTTTTACGAAAAGATACTGTAATCACTCCATCGCGTAGTGGTAGCTATTTGATGACATTTTCATTGTATTCAAATAAAGACCAACCATCCATCTGATAGAACATATGATGTGTTGAATTTCTGCGTCTGTAATTATGTTGATAATTCAAATTGTTATGGTTTTGTGCTTTAGTGTTTTCTACCCATCGATACCATAGGATGGGGCTTGTCAAAATTAGATTTTTCTCTAATAGTGTAGAGATGGGGGCCAATGAGTGTGTATGAAGAGTAATAAGATTTTAGTGCAAATGTCGCTTTAACATCATGTACTGATGTATTAGGATCGCGGCATTGCAAAGGAGTTGAGTGTATGCCCCTTGGCGATTGTAGTACATACATAGCCGACTCTTCGTACCACATGGTTACATGTAGTTTGGCTGCACGATAAGGTGAATGGTCTCGATTGACCGGAAAACAGATATGCGACCACGGAGCGTTAAAGTAGCTTAGCTTTCAACTGAATTATCGAAATCTCATGAGACATATGTTATTTCGTCTTCTCCTACACAAGCAAACTTCTTACATTATCAGTGCTGGACCGACATCCTTCATACTCCAGGTTTTGGAAATCAGTATTGTGAAGCTTCGAAGCAAAATGTCTCTCGACAAACCGCGTTAAAAGCAATGCTCTAAGTTTGGCGTGTCGATGTTGTTTCCTTTGCCGAGCACTATGGCCGCGAAAGACATAATCACGATGGCTAAATGATGCTGGTTCATGTGTCGATGTAGAATATAATGAGCATTTATTCACACAGATGTCACCAGTACTCGGGAGACAGCTATCACAAACTCTGCCGTATCCGACGAATTTAAAGGAGAGATATACGGCAACTTACAAAGATTGCTTACCTTAATTCTGGCCTTTAATGATCTCATCACAGCCTTCATCGCCGCGTCATTACCCATCATTCCGTTGCCATCGGCATAATCCTGGTATTGGCAATGCCGGTGCCACATAGCAAAACATTCACAAACTCCCTCCAACACCAGAGCACTAAGTCAATAATGCATACGTCGCGCAAGTGGAGTGTGCATATGAATCCAAATTTATATTGATGCAAGGCTTTAAAGGCAAGCACCTTAAAACTTAAGCGCGTTGCATGAAAAAACTTCGCGAATCGTCTTACACATGCCATTGGAGTACGAATCAATTTGATTTCGTTCACGGCAATAAAATGGTCGGGCTGTACTAATGATAAGCTCATTTTAGTTCTCTTCGCTTGCTTGGATGATAAGGAATTTTGACTCACCATAGATTTACTTGTAGATACTTGAAGTCGCCGCGCTGCGGAGTACTGATGTTTATGCTTCCCTCGACAGTCATCATATATATAGCCACCTCTACTGTATGTAACGTGTGGTGCATTGTTCTAACTATACCACATACTATGCTATCTTTACTGATCGGCTCAATATATAAAAATTCGACCAGGGAGCGGAGAAAATAGAAAGCCACTCAGCTCATTACTAAATAAGCAAAGGTTTACAAAATGGATCCATTCGGTCTTTCGTCTTAACTTACATAAACATTTTTTTAACGCTACCCGGCACTAAGCTCGACTGACGCTCTTCATACTGCATTTTTATAGGCACACAAGCAATGCGTCGAAGTCGTTCACTCAAACGTTAGTGAGCAAGATTGTTGACAAGGCTAAATTAACGATGTTCTGTGTTGCTAAATGCTGACTGCAAAAATTTATTGCATGGTCAGACACGCAGAACACTGATAGATTGTCTACTTCAGTGGCATCAGAGGTACCAATTTATTGTGGATTTCAAATTAGACGCTGAATTGGTCAGTTACCAAGAGCTGGAGTTATTTCTGCAATCAAACCAGTAGCTACAGTCGCGGAAGCATAAATTGAATTATTCACAAAACCATCTCCTTGTGTTGAAGCGGTAGGATTGCTATTACTTTGTGGGAAATCCAGACTGACTGCATTATGTGGAGCGAGATAGCAATCTGCACTGTTCTTTAAGAAATCATCGTCACACCATTCAATTAAAGCTCGTAAATTGTTCCAATATTTTTTAAGTCATTGCTCGTAATGACGCTTTTACCGTTAATTACAACCACTAATTTTCTAAATTATTCCATACACAAGTCTTTAATTCTACCGCAAAACGATTTAGTACCCCATTTAGAGCAGGAGCAGACGTATTTGTTACTGCATAAGGAACGTTTACATATGCATCTTGAAGGCTGCCATAGTTAGTCGAGCCATTTAGTTGTGAAGTCGCATTGATGATGACAGTTCCCAATTGATTTAAACCGTTGCTGTCATCTACGACATTTACAGCACGCTTGTCTGTGCTGATACTGACAACTGGATCCGAATTAGTAAAACCTGCAAATTAGGTGCTATCACTTATTATTGAAATTGAAGTTTATTTATTGCCTGTATTGCTATATATAAGCATTACATAATGATTTAAAATTGAATAAATTAGAGTGAAGCTCGAGAGCCCTTGACGCGGAAATAGACGTTCGGAGGGCTCCTGGGGTCCTTCGGTCCTCCACAAGCTCTTTTTTCCTCGGACAATTAGGCGAATCAACCGCTAATGGACTACAACAACTTGCGAATCAACTTTACGTTCAAATAGATGGAATAATAGATTTTAGAAACATTAGAGCAGCTTTAGGCTTGAGAGCAATTACTCTAGCCGCCAGGCTACTAAAGCTCCCCTAAGATATGGAAGCTAAATTATACTACTTCGATTAGACTCAGGTGTAGGCCATTAGGTTAGTGTGTGCGACAGTAAATACTTTGATTGAGGCCTCCACGAATTCTGGGTGATATAAAATGTTATTATAAACAGTTTCAAAGGACATACGATAATTATAGTGGTTTTTCTAGTCTGTCGTATCTTCCTAGCAAACAACACAATTGACTTGGTTTATTCGTGAGACAATTTTTAGATTTGAATACAGAAATTTCACTTCGTTAATATAGAATAGAACCAAACGATACAGAGTAGATGAAGTTGCTCCAAAAGATGATAGAATCGATGTGATGATGGAGGTTTTGCGGATAAATATAGGAGAATCATCCTTTTTAAAATACTTCAAAGAAGAGATCTTCACAAAAGATAGAGAAGCTTTACGTAAAAATAAATTTGTTAGCAAAGGAGATTATCTCGAACTTCCATCAACAATACTGAATGCCAGATACAACAATGGTGCATCGATACTGGACATGCGTAAAGCGATCACTGAGAACATCCGAAATGATAAAGTTGATGAAGTTTTGTTCAAACAAATGACGGATACGACAAAATTCGTATTTTTCCGACTTAGTTGTGCTTTTCGTCGATATTCTGACACTCTTTAAACTTGCACTAATCAAACCAATTTCTTTGCAGAGCTGAATTATATCAGATTTGCTGAATGCTTTTCTAACTTTGTATACCATTTATATAGAAAAACTGTACTGAATCCATCGCGTAGTGGTAGCTATTTTGACAACATTTTCATTGTATCCAGATAAAAACCTCCATTGTCTGGATTAAGTTAGTTGTCATTTTCTTGTGGCGGTTCTGCGGATTATGAGTCCATATAGATGATCACGACCTCCGAGCTCTTCTTCCGGATGAACACATTGTTCATGAAGTAATTCATGATAAGAGGCAAAGTCGTAATGTCTCGACATTATCGGTTTAGACAGGATATCAGATCGAGAATCGCACGACAACGAAAATTTATAAATTTTTCGCATTTGACCACTCGTGATACACTGCTCTCAGTGAGCTTTACCCGTTCATCCGCGATGATTGCTCACTTCATATGTATCTGTTCATGTAACCAGCGAGTATTACTGAATACTGTCGTTCTGTTGCAGATGCCATGTCGAAATACTCTTGTCAGCATTTCTCAGTATGTTTACCCTGCATTCGCAGAACACCTTTGGATTCTCAACGTAGACAGTAATGCGCGCCTCCAAACGATCCTCCGGTGCAACGAAACCTTCTTTTAAGCGCATCGAGAAAAGCTGACAATATGCACCATTCAAGGCGCTGATATTCAGATTAGTCTGCACGCGAACAGTAAGTCATTAGACTTTCAGCCATTAGACACACTTACTTTGAATCTGTTGCTGATCACTGGACGCGGCGAAACTGATTCGACGCGAATGTTCATCACCGGCACGGCAACCGTGAGAGCATCGTACCAACTATGCATCTCCGGTGAGAGAGCAAGACGGTTGCTTTTGTCGTTGTCGTACTTGTGATAACTTAAGTATCTACGACAAAGTTCTCTCGACATCAAATGACAGCTTTGTGCCTTCCCGAGCGGTCCGAACCACGCGTTACTTTCAATACGTTGGTACTTGAACTCGTCGGTCATCACGTCAACAAGCGTAATTTTCGTTACGAGAGAAGAGATGATGTCTTGTGGAGACTCGTACTCCAGAGAATCATAGTGCTCGTATTTGTTGCGCCGCTGCTGCTTGGATACTTGAACAACTCGGGCAACAGTAGCCTCAATCACTTGGCCATTTAGCGGGAAGAGAATTGTCCGTCCTTCATTACGAAGGGTGCACTCAAACTCTTGAGCCTTCTCCTCTACCAAGGAAAGAATCAGCAATTACATGCAATATGGGGCACAGAGAACGCGATACACTTACCGGTTTTAAATAGCACATGCACCCGCAACGTCGTTCCATCATACTACAGTGCCTGGATCTGGTCGCCGATGCGATGGTAAAGGTCGTAGTATCCAAGATACAAATCTGCCAACCGATACAATCTGCATCGAATTGTTTTCATGTTGAGCGCATTCTCAACCGACCTATTGATAAGCCATAGTCTCGGTTGCGATTGCTCTTGCTCCGAAACCACCACCAGCACGTGAACTTGGACTTCACCCGGTAGAAAATTATCGCCAAAGTGCTTGGGGTTTTTGATTCACAATGTGGAATCCATCTGCACGCAGCCTTGCGGGTGTCCACCTTTATCGAGCGCCACAGCAGCCGCACTAGCCCCATCGAGTCACGCGCCGCCCTCCGTCTTCGCCAGGAAGAGCTGCAGCTCGACTGCGGGAAACTGGTACATCTTCTCTGCTTTGACCGCGTCCTTCAAGTCCCCCACCGACTGACTCTCGTCGTTGTCCACTGGGAACACACTGCCCGCCACACCAACGATCGCACAAAAGAGCTTCACCATCTTTCCTCGAGGCGGCAGTTTCGAAGATTGGAGTGAGAAGTTTTATTGGAGGACATGATGGCGTGTGACCTAGGTTTTAAACCAATGACGAGACGCCACGTTGCGCAGGTCCTTGAGGTAAAAATTGCTTTTATCAATATAGTTGTCGGTCGCGCGGTCCAAAGATCCAAAAGACGTGGCTCTTGCTATAAGGTGGGCGTCGTCAAATCAGTGTCTGATCGATTTCAACGATGGACATCTATTTTGCGTAGTGTATACCTGGGGATGAGACTACCATGTCTGGATAAGAATGTCGTTTCCACGGACTCTTGTGATTGCAAATGGAAAATTTGCAACAGAATTTGGCTGCAGCAATGCTGTCACAAGACGGCGCTTCTCAACCCGGACCTTTCTTTAAAGTTATACCACGGATATAGACTGCTACAATACTAATAATCTGCAAAAGTATATCATAACTTGAGGACGAGCTACTTTGCGAACTTATATGGAATATCGCTCTACTGCTTTTTAAACTGGAAGGTCGGAGTGCAATCTGCGTGGACATCATTCGTGATTGAAAACAAGCGAGCCACGGATAATTATGCCAAAATACTGGGTGACTTAAGACATACTATGGCGCACGAGTTAAAAAATTAACTGATAGTTTAGCAAACTATTGCCTTAAACCTGACTGGGTGGCTAGGAAACGAGTTAATTTGGTGAGAATATTCCTCTGACTGAAGATCAACGTGATATGTAATTCAAAGCTCGTGCAGGTGATGCCCTTCACACTTGAAAGATTTTCGGCTTAATTGAGCATGAAAGAAATGATCAACAGATTTGACATTCGCATCGACTGAAGTCTCGACCGCATAAAGCCAACCACAAACTCGGAATGTGTCGAGGAAAATGGAGCAATTACCAAATTCCGTGCAGAGCAAGGCATTATTCGGAAGTCTACGCCCCCATAAAAGCCACAGCTTAACGGAGTTGCAGTGCACAACTTTGCAGCTCAAGATGTTTTACGTGGACTTAGGAGCATCTCGACTGTGCTTCCTCATGAACTAGTACATCCAACTTAAAGTTATTGTAGACTAACATGGTTAGTATATAATAACTTTATATTTATCTGGATAAAAGAAACTTTAACAAAGCATGTCAAAGCAATTATTCATAAAAAAAACTCAACGTCGAGTGTCTAGCCAAAGCTCGCGCCATGTCAAAGCCAGGGCCCGAGCAGTTGGCAATGTCATAATATCGTTCGATGCTCTCACGAATCCAATGAACGGCAGCATCTGGTTTAACTTCCGTCGCTTCACGGGTTGTGCCAAGCATGGAAGCATAATATCAATATCCGCCGTTGATGACTGCGCAAGTATTGCCCTAATCACCTCAAAGCTTCAGCTGGCGTGGTCAAGATGGTAGTCGCTATGGTGGGACGGTTGTCGCTCTTGTCAAATACTTATAAAAATTCCCAATGATTTGTCAAAATCGTGAGCCGTGCCATCACTGATTCGTCAACGATGAAATCCAATGCAATCAATTCCGACAAAGCCTGGAATTCGGATGCTGATTTCACTTCCCTTTTTACTTCGATCAGCATTCTCACTCCAGGCAAATGATGCAAGTAGTGCGAAAACTCGGGCTATAGCGTTCAGCACGATCATATCCGTGCGACCAACAAGATCAACATCGCAACCAGGGACTTCAGCAGAGAAAATTTTTGCGCCTTTTTCCACACCAAGCACGCAAAGTTTGTTGTTTCTCAAAACATCGCCAATGTTGGCTTCCACGTAATCACGATAACGTCCACTTTGCTCCTCCTCGGTACGGCCCTTTATCTACTCAAACTCCTTCAATTGGAGTCGGACTTCCACCGGGGAATGGAACTGCATCCACATGCATCCCATGAATTTTCAACTCTCCCTCAACTTGTATTCTTTTGGTTAAACTCATTTCCGAGTGTACATATCGCGTACGCTTGGACAGCACAGAGTGTTTATACGGTTTGCCGACCTTATCGAATATAAGATCGATTTTGGAAGTCTCGCTCGCTGAATGTTTGACTGCCCTTTTCGGAACCACCACCAGCACGTAAACTTTGCCTTCACCCGGTTAAACATTATCCCCAAAGTGCTTGGGGTTCTTGATCCACAGTGTGGGATCCATCTGCGCGCCGCCTTGCGGGTGTCCTATTCATCGAGCGCCACAGCAGCAGCGCTATCCCCATCGAGCCGCGCGCCGCCTCCGTCTTGGCCAAGAAGAGCTGCAGCTCGTCTCCAGGAAACTGGTACATCTTCTCCGCTTTGACCGCCTTTTTCAAATCTCACACCGTCTCGGTATCGTCGATCTTCACCTCAAAATGGCTGCCTGCCACACCAACGATCGCACAAACGAGCTCCACCATCTTTTCTTAGATTCTGGAATGAGGTAATCTAGTTCTATCTCAACTTCGTTCAAGTTTTCTTTCAATGACGGACAATTATTCTTAGTATATTCATTTTTACACATCCAATCAAAAGATTGCTTATCACTTTCAACATTCCACATTTCGGGCCTGCTCTTGTGTTCGCTCCACCGCATGATATGGCTATCGTCTCTATTCTGTTTATAAAACGTATGATATTCGAGTCTTCGGATTGTTGGTAGTATAATCATCGACAGTATGAGGCATCTTGCTGATAGCCATCCTCGAGAGGTTCACCTTTATATTTTTCGAACTCTAAAACTACAGATTTTTCGGAAAAGGTTGGGGTGACGCCCTCCTTCCAAGCGCGGGGGCTAAAGGCTCGCGCGCTTCGGGCAGGTGCTCTCGGGCACCTGCAGGTCTCTAACGAGTCTCACCCTCGACGCGACGGTCTCCAGCACCAGAGCGCCACCTGGGCTCTTACCAAGTCAGAACTACACAAAATAATGGAAGACCCTCACGGCCTCGGTGCTGGCTGCACTGCCCGCCGAACGAGACCCGACGTATGCGGACACCACTCTATGCCGTGGACTAGCCATAGAGCCTAGGACGTGCATAACTTGGCAACGCGATAACGTAATACAATACAATACAATAAAACTACAGATATCTTTTGTAGTGGACGTGGTGTATGAGATATGCTTATATACTATATAGAAAGATTATTCAGGATAAATATATTAATTCACGATTGAATCATACTTTGTAATCTTGTTACGAAAAGATACTGTAATCACTCCATCGCGTAGTGGTAGCTATTTGATGACATTTTCATTGTATTCAGATAAAGACCAACCACCCATCTGATAGAACATATGATGTGTTAAATTTCTGCGTCTATGATTATGTTAATTGTTCAAATTGTTATGGTTTTGTGCTTTAGTGTTTTCTACCCATCGATACCATAGGATGGGGCTTGTCAAAATTAGATTTTTCTCTAATAGTGTAGAGATGGGGGCCAATGAGTGTGTTTGAAGAGTAATAAGATTTTAGTGCAAATGTCGCTTTATCATCATATACTGATGTATTAGGATCGCGGCATTGCAAAGGAGTTGAGTGTATGCCCCTTGGCGATTGTAGTGCATACATAGCCGACTCTTCGTACCACATGGCTACATGTACTTTGGCTGCACGATAAGGTGAATGGTCTCGATTGACCGGAAAACAGATATGCGACCACGGAGCGTTAAAGTAGCTTAGCTTTCAACTGAATTATCGATATCTCATGAGACATATGTTATTTCGTCTTCTCCTACACAAGCAAACTTCTTACATTATCAGTGCTGGACCGACATCCTTCATACTCCAGATTTTGGAAATCAGTTTTGTGAAGCTTCGAAGCAAAATAACTCTCGACAAACCGCGTTAAATGCAATGCTCTAAGTTTGGCGTGTCGATGTTGTTTGCTTTGCCGATCGCTATGGCCGCGAAAGACATAATCACGATGGCTAAACTGATGCTGGTTCATGTGTTGATGTAAAATATAATGAGCATTTATTCACACAGATCACACCAGTACTCGGGAGACAGCTATCACAAACTCTGCCGTATCCGACGAACTTAAAGGAGAGATATACGGCAACTTACAAAGATTGCTTACCTTAATTCTGGCCTTTAATGATCTCATCACAGCCTTCATCGCCGCGTCATTACCCATCATTCCGTTGCCATCAGCATAATCCTGGTATTGGCAATGCCGGTGCCACATAGCAAAACAATCACAAACTCCCTCCAACACCAGAGCACTAAGTCAATAATGCATACGTCGCGCAAGTGGAGTGTGCATATGAATCCAAATTTATCTTGATGCAAGGCTTTAAGGGCAAGCACCTTAAAATTTAAGCGCGTTGCATGAAAATACTTCGCGAATCGTCTTACACATGCCATTGGAGTACGAATCAATTTGATTTCGTTCACGGCAATAAAATGGTCGGGCTGTACTAATGATAAGCTCATTTTAGTTCTCTTCGCTTGCTTGGACGATAAGGAATTTTGACTCACCATAGACTTACTTGTAGATACTTGAAGTCGCCGCGCTGCGGAGTACTGATGTTTATGCTTCCCTCGACGGTCATCATATATATAGCCACCTCTACTGTACGTAACGTGTGGTGCATTGTTCTAACTATACCACATATTATGCTATCTTTACCGATCGGCTCAATATATAAAAATTCGACCAAGGAGCGGAGAAAGTAGAAAGCCACTCAGCTCATTACTAAATAAGCAAAGTTTTACAAAATGGATTCATTCGGTCTTTCGTCTTAACTTACAAAAACAATTCTTAAACGCTACCCGTCACTAAGCTCGACTGACGCTCTTCATACTGCATTCTTATAGGCACACAAGCAATGCGTCGAAGTCTTTCACTCAAACGTTAGTGAGCAAGATTGTTGACAAGGCTAAATTAACGATGTTCTGTGTTGCTAAATGCTGACTGCAAAAGCTTATTGCATGGTCAGACACGCAGAACACTGATAGATTGTCTACTCCAGTGGCATCAGAGGTACCAATTTTATGTGGATTTCAAATTAGACGCTGAATTGGTCCGTTACCAAGAGCTGGAGTTATTTCTGCAATCAAACCAGTAGCTACAGTCGCGGAAGCATAAATTGAATTATTCACAAAACCATCTCCTTGTGTTGAAGCGGTAGGATTGCTACTACTTTGTGGAAAATTCAGACTGACTGCATTATGTGGAGCGAGATAGCAATCTGCACCGTTCTTTAATAGATCGTCGTTACACCATTCAGTTTGAGCTCGTGAAATGTTCCAATATTTTTTATTTTCATTGCTCGTAATGACATATTTACCGTTAATTTCAATCGCTACTTTATCCAAAAAACTTATATACACCAGCTTTTGTTCTACCGCGAAACGTTTAAACCCTCATTAAGAGCAGAAGTAGACCTTCATAAGGGACGTTTTCATATGCATCTCGAAGGCTGCCGTGGCTAGTCGAGCCATTTAGTGGTGAGGTCGCATTGATGATGACAGTTCCCGATTAATACAAATCGTTGCTGTCATCTACGACATCTACAGCACGCTTGTCTGTGCTGACACTGACAACTGGATCCGGATTAGTTGTTGAATCAAACAACAACGGATCTCCTAATTGGGTGCTGTCCCTCATTATTGAAATTGGAGGTTATTCATTGTCTGTGTTACTATATATATAAGCATTACATCGTGATTGTTAAATCGAATAAATTAGAGTGAAGCTCGAGAGTCCTTGACGTCAAAATGGACGTTCGAAAGGCTCGTGGGGTCCTTCGATACTTCACAAGATCTCTTGTCCTCGGACAATTGGGCGAACCAACCGCTAATGGACTACAACATCTTGCGATTCAACTGAACGTTCATATCGATGAGATAATAGATTCTAGAAACATTAGAGCAGCTTAAGGCTTGAGAGTAATTTCTCTAGCCGTCAGACTATTAGAGCATCTTTAGATTTTGATAGCTAAATTATACTACTTCGATCAGACTTAGGTGAATGCCATTGGATTTGTGTGCGCAGCAATAAATACTTTGATGGGTTTGAGGCCTCCAAGAATTCTGGGTGATATAAATTGTAATCATAAACAGTTTCAAGTGACATACGATGATTATTGTGGTTTATGGAGTTTGTTGTATCTTTATTGCAAACAACACAATCGACCTCATTTACTGGTGAGACATTTTCACACAGAAGTTTTACTACGTTAGTATAGAACTAATATGAATAGTATTTGATGATACAGAGGACCTGAAGTGGATGAAGTTGCTCCAGAATAGATGTGATAATGCTGAATTGGCCTTTTTTCGTTCTGAATTGGGTAAAAAAAGTTCGAGCCATCCATTTCAAATTATTTCAAAGAAGAGATCTTCACAAAAGATAAAAAGCTTTACTCAAAGATGAATTTGTTAGCAAAGGAGATTTTTTCACGAAATTACCTTAACATTGCTGAATGCCAGATTGAACAATGGTGCATTGATACTATACATTATTGTATGTTGCGTAAAGCGATTTTTGAGAATACCCGAAATAATAAAGTTGGAGTTGTGTAAAAATATTTTGACGGGTTCGACAAAATACGTGTTTTTTTCTTGATTTGTTGGGCTTTTCGTTAATCTTGAAACTCGCACTAATCAAATCAATTTCTTCACAAAGCTGGATGCTGAATGCTTTCCTATTTCCGGGTAATAATGTAGTGTAATGTATTACGTTATCGCGTTGCCAAGTTATGCACGTGCTAGGCTCAGTCTGGCTAGTCCACGGCATAGAGTGGTGTCGGGTCTCGTTCGGCGGGCAATGTAGCCAGCACCGAGGTCGTGAGGGTCTGCCATTATTTTGCTTAGCTCTGACTTGGTAAGAGCCCAGGTGGCGCCCGGTGCTGGAGACCGTCGCGTCGAGGGTGAGACTCGTTAGAGACCTGCAGATGCCCGAGAGCACCTGCCCAAAGCGCGCGAGCATTTAGCCCCCGCGCTTGCAAGAAGGGCGTCACCCCAACCTTTTCCAAGCTCTATTTCCGGGTACACACATATATCGCTCGTTTTAGCGGATTCTACCGCTTCAAGTTGCTAGACAGTATCATCGTATCGGATAGATACGTAATATCTATAAATAAATATTTTGTACTTCAGTCATCCATATGGGTAGTCAAAAACCCAGCATTGGGTTGCACCGTTTGATTGGCTGATATACGAACAGAAAGAACGTTCGTCCCTCGCAGAAAGCTTGTGTGCGCGCTCGTCGGTGTGAAGGGAAACATGATTTTTGTGGACATCGAGGCGAGCGAGTTAGTGGATGACGTGAAGAAGGCCATTGCGGAAGATCAGAAGTATGACTCCGCAGCGAGCAAGCTGGAGCTGTTCCTCGCCAGGGAGGGTGACAATACATGGCTCGATAGAAGCGGCGCGGAGGCTTTGATGCTCGATGGACACCCAGCAGGATTTACGCACATGGATCCGTCGTTGTGGGTCAAGAACCCGACGAACTTTGGTTAGATATTCGAGCCAAACGAAGGCGAAATTCACGTGTTGGTGGTGGTTCCGGAGTAAGAGCAATCGCAACCGAGACTATGGCTTGTCAATTGGTCGGTTGAGAATGCGCTCAACACGAAAAGAATTCGATGCAGATTGTATCGGTTGGCAAATTCGTATCTTGGATATTACGACCCTGACCATCGCATTGGCGACCAGATCCAGGCACTGTGGGATGATGGAAGAACGTTGCGGGTGCATGTGCTATTCAAAATTCGCGTCGAATCAGTTTTGCCGCGTCCGGTGGTCAGCAACAGATTTGAGATAAGAGTGTCTAAATATGCGGATTGTGGTTGAAAGTCTAATGACCCACTGTTCGCGTGCAGATTAAGTTGATAATCGCCCGTATCTTGCTTGCGCTTCAGCGACTGCCGCACCACGAAGTACCTGTCGTTGATGTTGAAGCAAGGTCAGCTCATCTTGATGCGCTTAAAAGAAGGTTTCGTTGCATCGGAGGATCGTTTGGAGATGCGAATTACTGTGTACGTTGAGAATCCAAAGGTGTTTTGCGAATGCATCGAGTGGAAGCGTGAACATATTGAGAAATGCTAACAAGAATACTTCGACATGGCATCTGCAACAGAACGACAGTATTTAGTAATACACGCAAGTTACATTAATAGAAACACATGAAGTTAGCAATCATCGCGGATGAAGAGGTAAAGCACAGTGAGAGCAGTGATCGAATGTATAAAGATTATTGGTCTCCTGTCCAAGTACGATTCTAAATCTGATATCCTGTCTACACTGGTGGTGTCGGGATAGTACGAATATGGAGAGTAGTGTGTCACGAGTATTCGAATAACGTTGTCCTGTTGTCCACTTACGTCTCTCGATCTGATATCCTGTTTAAACTGATATTGTCGAGATTGTACGAATTTGCCTCTTATAATGAACTACTTTTAAGTAATGTATTCATCTCGAAGAGCCCGTATTTTCTGCTCACCTATATGGCCTGATAACCCGCAGAACCGCAACAAGAAAACGACAACTATTTCTGTGTCAGACACAGGAGGTTAGGACTAAAAAATGGTAATAATAATAATATCTATTTAATTCTGCGTCTTAAATTCGTTCAAGTTTTCTTTCGATGATGGGCATTTATTCTGAGCAGTGCATGAGACTACCATACTTGGTTAAGAATGACATTCCCATGGATAGGAATGGAATACCTCGGGATGAGAAAACCATACCCAGGGGTGAGAATGAATTTCTTGGGATTAGGAACCCATACCCAGGGATTGTAATCAAGGATGAGAATGTCATACCCACAATTTGACAACCTCAGACTGTACAGTGACCGACCTGCAGTCGCTTAAATCGATCGCAATATCGTGCGCTCTCAGTATCGATTTGCGTTAGCGGGTTCACAGACACCTCTACTCTACTACTAAATCCCACCGCGCATGTGAAACGGCTCATAAAGTAGAAAAATGAAAGAAACACCTTCAAGCGGTCGCTTAGTGCAATGACGTTTCCCGTTTTATGCTACATCAGCCATTCCTTCAAAAATAATAGTACTCGAAGAGATTTGCTTGTTCGTTCTGTTTATTTTTATTTCAGTGTAGGCATGTTCAAGGATAGGCTTAGAAAATATTTAGTGTGTATCCAAGTCTTTACCCTTTTTCTTAGAATTTGGCAAAGTAATGGCATATCTACTGCGATGAGCAAAAAAAATGCGTCAACATATTCTCTACATTATTCCGCAACCAAGCGGTGAAGCAGCATCTCATTCAACAAATGCAGTCTTGCCTACCACTTCGATGAGTCGCTCTAAGGCTTTATATCATTCACTACATGCCAACACATCTACAATCATCGATGCATTGGACTGCGAAGACTAACTTGCGTCATTTGAGTCCATGATCCTGCTGGACAACACTATTGAACAATTTAGATTTCGATTCGCTTCAGCAGCAATTAAAATACATATATACCGCCAAAGCAACTCTAGTTGTTCACCCGTCACGGCATTTTTAATAAGAACCTTTAAATCATCCACGCTACAGATAGGCAGGTTAGTTGACCTTTATTAAAAAAAGCCCCTTCACAGCTGTATACCTTCTAGAGAAAAGGTCGTCCAGACTAATTTTGTGTAGAAGTGACTGTGCTGCGTAGTGATTAAGAATTCTTGTTGACACGAGAAAGCGTTCGAATTGCGACTCTTCATCCAGTAAAAATGGACGCTCGAACCATAAGCGCGGCAGAATACGGTGTTCATTCAGTGCAACGTCCGCACACTCATCTACGATCGCACGCACGAAATTGCCGGTTTCTTCGCAGGAAAAGCTATAAAAAATCAGTAACATGGATTGCGTGTGGACAAGTGTGTCAAACAGCACAGTATACCTAGTAAAAACTTTAATATCGATTCGAAATTGCACGAGAGCAGTACAAAACGATAATATCCTGTTTTCTGTCTTGGCTGATGGAGATGCATCAAAAGCTATTGCGAGTGTAAGTTAATGGCAGCGACGCAACGAGTAATTTTACGGTTCTTACCGATGATAATCCAACATTTCTGCAGTTGAAGTTGCAAGCAAGCTAAGGAGAAAATAAATTCTCGCATCCTGTCTTCGGCTTCGTCACACAAATGTCACTTGAATTGAAATTTTGTTTTTTGCCCAAGCCTCCTTAGGTGCTCACCTTGGAATGTGTCTTCGGTAACCACGCAAATGCAATTACTCTCGTCCACCAGGATATCAATAGGTGATGGAAGGTTTCGCTCAATGAAAAAAATTTGCTGTTCAGTGCAAAGCTCGTCAAGAAGTTTATCCTGTATACCAACAAAGTTAGCTAGTTTCTTCAGACAACGCCTTAAGTGTTCTTTTACCTGCTCGAGAAATTCAATTGAGCAAAGGACACGAACAGACATTCTCTCTGTCATGACTTTTTGCTTTTTTGGAGACGGCTGATTTTCCTCAAATGTTGAAGCATTGGCTGTGAGATCGGAAGTTGAACATAAAGGCCCCGCATTCCCACCGTTCACCCGCGAGAAGGCGAGGAGGTCATTTTTGTTAGATGAGCCCAAAAGAAGCCTGTATTTGGCACTGTCAAGGATTCTTGCTAAGATGGCATTGACCAAATTCCCGCTATAAGCTCCTGTCATTTTCTGGCCGATTGAAATAGCGCTGCTCCAATAATCCGAGCAAATTAGATGGAGCAAAAACACCGAACGATTAGGTCCTACCGCAACGTATGTAGCCAAGAAGCTTGACGAAGGTTGGTGCAGGCCTCGACTATGTCGACGCTAGAATACGCCGAAGGATTCATGCACATCCTTTTGACTATCTGGAAATGCTGCACAATTATTGCTTTGAGTCCCTCTAAGCTAATGCAGTCCAGTGCGTGTTGGAAAGAAGCTTTGTTCACTTGGAGCAACTTTTTACGCATTAGATCCCACAGCGCTGGTCGAGCGATTTGTTGCAGAAACTGGTCGAAATTTAGAGGGCGATCGGAGCCACCTACGACCAAGTTCCTTGTTGACACGACGTCGCATGTGTCGGCTTCTACTGGTGACTTACTCCATCTGCACTGCAAAAATTGATCGCTCAAAAAGTAGTCTGTGCTAAATGGATCGTCATCAGCAACAACAGTAAGCTTTGTTGATGGCTGATTGGCTTGAGATACAATAATTTTGTCATGGCTGCAAATCTGGTTACTTTGCGATGACTGAGTTTTCGAGCGCGGTTCTGAAACATTTACTTTTTCTGGTACTTTTTCGTCAATTTGTATGCTGCGAGACACACTAGAAGGTACAGTAGATGTAGGCTGCACTGGCGATGGCAGCAATTGCTCTGTAACCGATTTTGCCAAGCTTTCAATTGTGACTTCCATATTCCAGATACACGGAACATTCATCGATGCTCGAGTCAGCGAGATATCTGAACGTCGGAGACTACGCAAATAGCTATTTGCGAGCTCTACAATCTTAGCTGGAGCCTGGTCGATTGTGGCATCATCCCATCGTACCAGATCAAAAGGAAGCAAAAGCTGCTGCAATCTCCCTCCAAGATCCGCGGATAAGCGAAAAATGTGAAGGCCGTCAATTGACAAATTTACGTCAAAAATATTTGGCACGACGATATCCTGTACCATTTGCGTATTCCTTCTGACCATTTTTTTAAAGAAATTGCTTGACTCTTCTATCAGTGAGTGTCCAATCGGTCGAATTGTCTCAAACCACCCGCACTGTATCCGGCGTGGCTCACACGAGGGAAGTTGTTTCCCCTGTTTGATGTTTTCGTCCGTTTTTCGCGAGTTTTGTTGCTGGTAAAGTTCCTTAAACGGATCCCAACAGCTCCAGAGATTCGAAACATTCTCGATGAGAGAGTTTTGATGCTCTGCCTGTAACACCTCAATAAGATCTCGAAGACGTTGCTTTCCACTCTGTTTTATATTAAGATAACAAGCTGTTGTGGCTGTGAAGGGACAATTGGGGAGTCTTAGCTCGGTCAGACGGCTGTACTGCTCACCATGCTGTCCAGTATTTATATTCGTCTCGCCTGACGAGAGTGTACCCACAATGCTCTCAATATCGGTCGGTCTACACAACAACGTGTCATCTCTCGTTTCATGTGCTTGAAAGTTGTCGTAGTCCAGCATGCTGCTACCTTTTGGCAACCCTGTGTCTTCGTCATCACTTCTTAATGCGCAATCTGCAACACTGTCGGTATTCTCGCAAGGCTCCCCGTCTGTATCGTCAGAATCATGAAATTTATCGTCCGACTTTTCTAATTCATATAAGGCTAAAGCGTTAAATTTCTTTAAGCTCGTATCTTGAGTCCGTCGTTGTGCTTGTTCATCAATTATTGGTGTCGCCACACTGCAGACTTGGTCACGTGATTCAGCGCAGAGCTCTGTATCAATCACGACATTAAATGCTTCCAGTACGACACTATGAAATGTAGACAAGTCTTTTCAAAGGCCGGTTGCATTGCAGCGCACCTGTCACGTCCCCGGCGTGAATTTTTGGTCGCGGCATTTTGCAGAATGAATGTTGCAAAGGTTGAAGTTTTTGTTCATCTAGAACTTTGTAAGAGTGAATTTATAATAATAATATAATAATATAATACACCACTTTCAGGCAAATGTTTACACAAAAGAAATAAGATTGCATAGCCTTAGTTTTATGGGGGAAACAAACGGCATTATGTTGCTTGGCTCAGAGCTGGGCCTCGGCGTTAATGCGCTTGTGGGTAGCCTTGTGGGTCTTCACATGCTAGCATTGGTATGTCACCTGGCTACGCTCTGTCTTACTTTGATGTACGACTGATATATTCCTTCCGCAGTTTTACTGGCTTTTTAAACTCGTGCAAGAAAGCTCGAATACTACCAAGCGAGCCTCGATCAAGAAGCGCCAATAAGCACTTATGTATCCACATGTGGATGGAACGAGATAAAAAGTATTATTGTAAGGTTTGTATTGCCAGCTGGTGGATCAAGAAAACTCTTTCCTTTCGGTGTCTTAATTTTCGTTTCAAGTCACTGCGATGCTGAGGCAAGACCTTTAATAAAATGATAACTCTATTGACGACCATGCAGCTTCATCTCTTGCATGGCCTGGAAGCGACCAGTGTAATATCCTGACTGATACCACGCCAGTAGTACATTTGCCAAGCCGTCGTCAACTCCAGCTGTACTGGGTGTCGCTCCTGAAAAAGGGGCGGACACACTGGGCATACCAGCGAAGGGTGTCGGCATAGCTGGAATAGGTCGTGGCGATGCATAGTAAGTCGACGGCGCGGTAGGTGCAGGTGCTTGCGCATAAAGTCCATACGGTTGCTGAGTTACAGTAGCAGAGTACGCAGCCTGAAATTGGGCCTGGAAATGCGCGTAAGCCTGAGCGTATGCAGCCTGGTATACATCGCCGGGTGCCTGCTGCTGTTGCGAATGATTAGAGCCGAACGGACTTGATCCCGCTGCAAA
This sequence comes from Plasmopara viticola, assembly GCA_001695595.3. NCBI lineage: Eukaryota > Oomycota > Peronosporomycetes > Peronosporales > Peronosporaceae > Plasmopara > Plasmopara viticola. The sequence goes on from MBPM02000033.1 coordinate 405,216, forward strand.
TCCTGTAGATGACGCTCTGTCCGAGTGTCCAGCGCCCGTGTCCGTGGACGTTGCCAAATTGGCGTATTTATGCTGCTCTTTATCCTCTTTTTCTTCACTTACGGATCTTGTCTCTATCTTGTTGTTTGAGTGCGTCACAACATTGTGTTTTCTTCCAACATACAGGACACCAACATGAGCTAAACTGTAACGCAATCAGAAGCAGGCGTTGCCCTTACCCTCCACTCGACTTGGACAAGGTAGATTTACGTGTACGCTGGTCTGACATTGCCTCCTCAAACGCCTGCCTCAGGATAACGAGATATTAATGCGTGGACCATGGAGGCCACTTAAAACTAAGGGACGCGTTAGCTCTTATATGCGCATACTGTACCCGCACGATGGCCATGTCATCCCATTGCTCCTCAAAACCCTCTTCGCTGCTGTTCTACAGAAAGTGCCAAGCACGTTTACAGTCAGTCGTGCTGTGCCGTACGCGCTTGATCATTGAGGTAAGGCCATTACGATCGACTCCATTCCTTGACGCTAAAGCAGAAGTCGATAACTCATGAGCGTATATAAGCTTCGTTTTGGTCAGCACCAACAAAAACTATACCACGATGTATGTGGTTTACATATATTGCTACGTATCACCCAAGACCTCTAGTTTTTGGTCGGTAATTTCTTTATTGAGACCGAAGTTACGATATTTGAAACACTCGTCACTCTTTTACCGTCAACAAAGTTGTGAGCTGGCTACAGCGCTGCATCTTGCTCAAAAATCCTGTGCAGTAAAAGGATTTGCTCAAGTAGCATCCCGTTCAAAATTTCCGACCTCATCACTCTGGCTGTTATTAGTTGCACCTCGCTCGTAGTTTACTTTATCATAGGGCAGGGGATAGTTCTCTTGATTTTACTATTCAAATTAATTTTTGCGAGTCAGTTGCGGTAACAGCCGCCATTTTTATTATTACACCACACACAGCTCACATAATATGCGCCCCACTGACCGGAGCTTTTTTTGCGCAGTGGGGCTAATGTCCGCCGTGGCAATTCAAGACGCGGCCACTCAAAACACGATCAATGTGGCGTGCCAGACGCAAAATGCAACACTATGGCTGAACGAGATGAACTCGTCGTATCAGTGTTCGAACGATGACAAGTGGATTCCGCAACCAATCAACGCAGGCGACGTCGTGATCAATGTAGTGGCCGAAACATTGTGGCTCGAATTGCAGAGCTCTTCAGCAGCATCACTGTAAGTCGAAGACTGGTACGCTTGTGGGTAATGCGAAAGTGCTAAAGTATGGCTGCAGGAACTTTATCGCTGCCAGCGAAGTCGCTTCATTGGCCTCGGTCTACACCGACCAATTAAATTTCGAGAGCTTTTACAATTTAAGAAACCTGTAAGTATACACGATGAATAAAATGGACATTGCGAGACACATGGACGATACGCTGACGCTGCTAATGATTCTCTACTAGGATGTTTCAAGGCGTGGCGTTTGAGCCGACAAGCGTCAAGTTGGTTTTGCCTGACACCATCACTAACGTGTACGAGCGTTTTTTTGTCAACCAAGAATGTATTGGAATTGCGTTGTCAACTTATTTCTTGTGCTTGGATGCTGCACAGTCATTTTTTGAAATCGACGTTGTCGGATCTTTCACTGTTAAATTATTTTGATGGTCTAACAAGAATGTGAGTTGTGTTATTAAGCATGAAAGGTACTGGATTTACAAGTGTTTCTTTTGCTACCTAGTGAATTAAACGACACGTCGATTTATCGATTTCCAAAGTTTTTGTATGAGCGGAAGTTGAACCCCAATTTGAATATGTACGTCCTTCTATGACGATATCTAAAGCCATGTTTCTGACAAGGCTTGAAACATTCTCTTTTTAGTGTCGTGGATTTATCCACCGTCAATGCGACCACCACCCTCAACGCAACAGAGGCCTTCAATCTAAACAAGAATGCAAAGACTTTTGCGGCACAAGATTGGGCCATTAAATTGAGTTCGTCTTGCCCGACAAAAAGCCTGTACAGCTCAATTCGAGTTGCTCGAGAAGGTGGCAGCATGGTATTTTTATGCACGTCTCAGAATTCATCAGTCACTGAAGACGTCTTGTTGAAAAAAAAATTTTCGAGACCAGCTGGCAAAAATGTTTCTGAAAGCTTGAAACGAGGTGTTAAAAATGCCAGCAATGGTATTTCTACTGGTGCTTTGGTTGCGATTATCGTCTCGGTCTTTTTCATCGCCTTGGTCTTGGTTTTTCTTATCTTGCGCATGTATTTCAAGCGCAACGTTGATGGTGGAACTGCTCTTCGCAATGAGGCAACCGCTACATTAATGAGCAAGGGCGATGCAGCTACTGAGAAGGGCTCTTTTATATCGAATGATGAAATACTACGAAACTTTTGGTTGCCTCAGAGTGATGTCGAACTTGTTAGGTCTCAGGGTGTTGGTCGCTTGTATGTGGGCGAGTATAACGGAAGCAAGGTGATGGTGAAGCGCATCGAGTCTGAGGTGACAGACTCGCACGTAACAAAGGCGCTGATGGCTCAAACACGATCATTTGCGACGATATCGCATTCCAACATTACGACGCTTGTGGGTGTCACATGGCTTGCTGGTACCGATTTTGCAGTAGTCACTGAATTTATGGACAAGGGGACTTTGAAAGCTGTTCTTTCAAACACAAATGTAGAGTTGGATTTGATGACCAAACTTAACATGTGCTGCGACGTCGCTTTGGCTCTTGCGTACTTACACGATTTGGAACAAAATCTTTGCTTGAAGAAACTATCGAGCCGAAAGATACTCGTGAACAAGGACTTAAAGTGCAAGCTCAATTTGTATGACTGTCTACATAGTTCCGCCAAGTTGGGAGGCATAAGCGGGGCAGATACGTATTTTTATGGTATGGGGGAGGTGGTGTGGCTGTCACCAGAAGTTATCACGCGGTCATCGCCAATGGACGCACGGAAGAATAATATTTACGCTTTCGGTGTCTTAGTAAGCGAGATTTTTACGCGAGTGACACCGTACCAATCGCGTATTGAGCAAATAGGCAACACCATCTCAGATGTGGAGCTTGTTCAGCGAATTCGGCGCCAGGAAGCGCTTGTACCGCATGAAAACGGATTAGAATTAATCACAGCACCAGCAAGTGTGCGGCAAATGGTCGAGCAGTGCCTCTCTTATGCACCTATGAGCCGGCCATCAGCCAAAGATCTTGTGGATATTTTGTGCGATGCCATGACGAAGCTAGCGACGAACAGCGTTTAGAAAACGAAGGACGAGTCTTAGGGTATGGCGATTGAAAGTTGACAATCGCAGCCATTCGCGCGACTCGTCTAAAATGTCGCTCATCTTCCGAGTGTGTGGCAATATACTATTGTATTTTTTTCGAGTGCTTACGCTGGCGCATTGTTTATTTTGACGCTTTGATGTATGACGGACAACACTTGTTAGTAACTTGCTTCGCATTAAATTGTGCTAAAGAAAGTATGTGTTCACATATGTCGTATATACGAGCAGCTGTTCTACGGAAAAGGTTGGGGTGACGCCCTCCTTCCAAGCGCGGGGGTTAAATGCTCGCGCGCTTTGGGCAGGTGCTCTCGGACATCTGCAGGTCTCTAACGAGTCTCACCCTCGACGCGACGGTCTCCAGCACCAGGGCGCCACCTGGGCTGTCACCAAGTCAGGGCTAAACAAAATAATGGAAGACCCTCACGACTTCGGTGCTGGCTGCACTGCCCGCCGAAGGAGACCCGACGTATGCGGACACCACTCTATGCCGTGGACTAGCCAGACTGAGCCTAGCACGTGCATAACTTGGCAACGCAATAACGTAATACATTACATTACATTACGAATTTATAGATATTAAAATAAGGGCGTTAATGGCTACAGCACTACATTACGAATTTATAGATATTAAAATAAGGGCGTTAATGGCTACAGCACCTCGTAATGTAATGTAATGTATTACGTTATCGCGTTGCCAAGTTATGCACGTGCTAGGCTCAGTCTGGCTAGTCCACGGCATAAAGTGGTGTCCGCATACGTCGGGTCTCGTTCGGCGGGCAGTGCATCCAGCACCGAGGTCGTGAGGGTCTTACATTTCTTTCGGTCTTGTGCAAGGGTACGTACCACTTCGCGGTCTTGTGCTATCCGGAGTCGAGAGCCGGAGCCACGGGAAACAAGGTTGTGGTCGAGTGTTGAGGGGAGCGTGGTGCGGGGACGTCCGCGCCATTTTGCTGCGGTGGAGAAGAAGTAGGCACGCATCTGGAGGTTAGCTGGAATGTCGGGATTGCGGCGAAGTACATGGCCAAACAGGCGCCAGCGAGCTTGTGTCAGTCGAAGTCTCAGCGGCCGCTTATCACAGAGGTCGTAGAGTCTTGCATTCGAAATGTGTCGGGGGTAGCGATAGCCAAGAGCGTAGCGAAGCTGGCGGCGATGGAAACTCTCGAGGCCGTGGAGCTCTGACTTGGTAAGAGCCCAGGTGGCGCAGTTGTACAGCAGAATCGGTAGAACGTAGGTGTTGTACAGTCGAATGCGGGTCTTGGGTGAGATGAGCGTGGGGCGGAGCCAGACGGACCAAAGGCGGTGGAGCGCGAGGGTGGCCAGGGACTTGCGTCGGGATGAATCTCCAATATCGCCGAAGAGTGTTCCGAGCTTCTTAGTGTGGCGCCAGGTTTTTTCTCGGGATCGGGCGTGTCGAGTGGCGCCCGACGGGTTGCAGTGGCGGCGGATTTCGGTGACTTCGGTCTTGGCTTCGTTTTTTTTTTTTTTCAGAGTTAGAAGGAAGTCATCAATGCGGTGCTCACCTCTATCGTAGATCTTGGTTTCTCGGAGGCCAAGGATATCGACGCGGTAGCGCCGGAGATCTTCGGGGAGTGTTTTGTGCTTCTTGCGCTTCGAACCTAGAGAATTCACATTAAAGGAGCCAATCCGGATGCGGTTGGCGCGGTTAAGGGCGTTGAAGGGGGTTTGGCCTGGTGCTGGAGACCGTCGCGTCGAGAATGAGACTCGTTAGAGACCTGCAGATGCCCGAGAGCACCTGCCCGAAGCGCGCGAGCATCTAGCCCCCGCGCTTGGAAGGAGGGCGTCACCCCAACCTTTTCCGAAAACGTCACCCCAACCTTTTCCGAAAACTATTCAATATGTTTATGCAAGTACGCAAAAAAAAAACGTTTGTTTTCTGCACATGTAAATAAGATGAAAAAGACGACAATGGAGACGATAGCTATATATATTAGTAGGATCACCAGCAAAACGTGAAATATCTATTCGTATAAATCAAAGGTCTTCGTGTTTTTGATCCACAACAACGGATACATGTGCAAAAAAGTTCCCGGGTGTATATGTCCATCAAGCGTCACAACTTTCGCGCCGCTTCTATTTACGTGTTTCAATGAGATCGACCCAGCAAGCAAACAACTATATCACCGTCCACAATAATGTGATCGAACTCGCTATGGCGGACTTCCGAAAATGTTCAAATTGAATGCCAATGGCAATCTCATCTTTTCTAACCCTTCTAACGAGATGTCATCGAAGTTATAATCTTTCGGCACCCATCCTTGGGTAATCGCCTTTGCTCTGGCCAACTGAGCTTGATGGTACAAACAGCGCCTGAAAGGACGTAGTGTTGACCCGCTTGGAAAACGAAGTGCCTTACCACCCAACTCGCCAAATGTTGTGAGCACATTGAATTGCGGCGCATTTGGAGCGTAGATGGGACTTGTGCTTAACCTCCAATGTGCTGGTACGGATCCACCTCCAAGTACATCCCATTGCTGTTGAGTCAAGCTGTCCACGAGCAGCTGCGTCTTGATCATTGGATTGAAAATCTTTAATGTGAACTGATCTTGCTTGTCGACAAGAAATGCAATGTCGAGATCATCGAAGGCGCTTTCGATCGGTTTGAATAACAACAATCCGTTTCTCACATCGTCAATATCCTCAATTTGCACAAAATCGCCTTTGAGGCGATTGTGTTCTTGTCGGAAAATATGAGATGCAATCACAACAGGGCTCGGGAGACCAATATTCATTACCATGCAAAGAAGCATCGAGTCGCCGTTCTGGTTTCTCCCACAATCGCATTTGTAGTCCTTCACCAATTGCTTCTTCAGCTTTTGAGTTCTCAAAATCGGTGTACTGGGAACATTAAAGAACGTGTGTTGGAGCAACGTGGCAGCAACTGCTGCGTATGGAGAGAAAGTATTCAAATCGGTCGGAACCACCACCAGCACGTGGATTTCGCCTTCGTTTGGCTCAAATCTCTCTCCAAAGTTCGCCGGATTTTTGATCCACAACAATGGATCCATGTGCGTAAAGCCTTCTGGATATCCATTCTCATCGAGCGTCACAGCTTCCGCGCCGCTTCTATCGAGCCATGTACTGTCGCCCTTCCTGGCGAGGAACAGCTGCAGCTTGTCCGCACCGACCGCCATGAGATCGTTCTCCTTCTTTGCCTTAATAGCATCCTTTAAATCATCCACAAAATCGCTCGCATCGATCGTCACAGAGAACGCGTTTCCCTTCACTCCAACGAGCGCGCAGAACAGCTTCACCATGTTCCCAACTGCTTTGGGACGTTCTCTATTCGTATTTCAGCCAATCAGATGGTGCAAATCAACGTTGGGTTTTTCACATTACTCATTTGATCAATTGCAAGATATACTGCCTTTAAAAGAAAATGGTTCCAATCATAAAATAACCGTAACACTTCTAGCTCTTTATCTTCTTTTATAAACCCCTTGTATTGTATTGTATTACGTTATCGCGTTGCCAAGTTATGCACGTGCTAGGCTCAGTCTGGCTAGTCCACGGCATAAAGTGGTGTCCGCATACGTCGGGTCTCGTTCGGCGGGCAGTGCATCCAGCACCGAGGTCGTGAGGGTCTTACATTTCTTTCGGTCTTGTGCAAGGGTACGTACCACTTCGAGGTCTTGTGCTATCCGGAGTCGAGAGCCGGAGCCACGGGAAACAAGGTTGTGGTCGAGTGTTGAGGGGAGCGTGGTGCGGGGACGTCCGCGCCATTTTGCTGCGGTGGAGAAGAAGTAGGCACGCATCTGGAGGTTAGCTGGAATGTCGGGATTGCGGCGAAGTACATGGCCAAACAGGCGCCAGCGAGCTTGTGTCAGTCGAAGTCTCAGCGGCCGCTTATCACAGAGGTCGTAGAGTCTTGCATTCGAAATGTGTCGGGGGTAGCGATAGCCAAGAGCGTAGCGAAGCTGGCGGCGATGGAAACTCTCGAGGCCGTGGAGCTCTGACTTGGTAAGAGCCCAGGTGGCGCAGTTGTACAGCAGAATCGGTAGAACGTAGGTGTTGTACAGTCGAATGCGGGTCTTGGGTGAGATGAGCGTGGGGCGGAGCCAGACGGACCAGAGGCGGTGGAGCGCGAGGGTGGCCAGGGACTTGCGTCGGGATAGATCTCCAATATCGCCGAAGAGTGTTCCGAGCTTCTTAGTGTGGCGCCAGGTTTTTTCTCGGGATCGGGCGTGTCGAGTGGCGCCCGACGGGTTGCAGTGGCGGCGGATTTCGGTGACTTCGGTCTTGGCTTCGTTTTTTTTTTTTTCAGAGTTAGAAGGAAGTCATCAATGCGGTGCTCACCTCTATCGTAGATCTTGGTTTCTCGGAGGCCAAGGATATCAACGCGGTAGCGCCGGAGATCTTCGGGGAGTGTTTTGTGCTTCTTGCGCTTCAAACCTAGAGAATTCACATTAAAGGAGCCAATCCGGATGCGGTTGGCGCGGTTAAGGGCGTGGAAGGGGGTTTGGCCTGGTGCTGGAGACCGTCGCGTCGAGAATGAGACTCGTTAGAGACCTGCAGATGCCCGAGAGCACCTGCCCGAAGCGCGCGAGCATTTAGCCCCCGCGCTTGGAAGGAGGGCGTCACCCCAACCTTTTCCGAAAACTATAAATTAGTATATTCACTAATAGCAATCTGCTTCATGGTCTTACACAGCTTAAAACACCGCTGAAGGGTTCATTATTTCTAAAATTGCTATGCACGTGACGTAAGACACTAAGTCTTTGACATGTTTGCACATTGTGGGAGGGCCGAGATCAGCAAGCTGCTTAGCTATTGCGCTCTCGTAGAACTAAGCCGCGTTATGGTGGCGCTTATGGAACGCGAGGTTGAGCAGTATATATGTAATTTGGTATAAGCGGCTTTGTTTATGTATCTTAATGATTCGGAACATGCTGCTTGAATGTTTTGGCGTATCTACGCACACACTACGCAGCACGTTTCCGACAATGCGGTTCACTCGCTCTGTATGACTATTGATATGTGGATGGTCTGCTGTGAACATGTTTAACTTACTTGAAAAACAATTCTCGAAAAATTTCGTAAGGCAGAACAATTGACACAAGTCCATGCTCTCTTGCGAGGAATAGCGCTGCTGTTTTGACATCATCGACCGCGTTCAGCACTGCCGCAACAGAAGTCATTTGCTCTATTCTCTACTAAAGAAACAGTGTGACGTCATTGGCATTTCGTTCGTGCAAAGACACGAGGCAGGAATGGTCAAGAGAAGCAGTTCCTTTCAGTTTAAACAGAATGTAACAGAAAGCTAGGCGTATCGTGCACGCATGGAATGTCACGAATGCGACCACTATCCCGACACGGCACAAAAATCTTCTTTAAAAGTAATCTGCTCCAAGACAGCTTACAACTTACCGTACAGTCGACTTAGTCGACGGGCAACATCAACTTTAATGCGAGGCATCGCCTGCGCTCAGCACTTCAAGACAAAGTATGCTCTTTACTTGCTGCTCCGAGCTCTTAAGGCTTTAAATTGCACCTGGGTCGGTAGCTCAAATCATAGGGCGTATGCACAGGAACTACTCGCTGACAATTAAGTGCAAAGTTGTACAGAGCTCAATCGTCAGACAAAACGATCACATTGTTCTCTTACGAGCAGTGCTCGAATGTATATGAAAACGCTTAGCATGGCCTACATGCAAACATCGCTAAACTTTAAGCAAATGTAGACCATAGAGCCAGAAAAGCTTGAGGAATTGGCCCGATTTTGGCAAACTTACATAAGTATACCAAGATTTACGCAGATGGGGCAAAGACGTTCTCCACTTTTCCAAAGAGGGGTCAGATTGAGTTGAAAAAAGTTAGTATAAGTAGCCATTTGACAAATTCGAAAAAATGGCTTTTGGACTATCTGTGGCGCGTTAGATTTTGCCGTTGGCACTGCTTTGCTGCGAGCAGACGCCGGAGGGCAATACCGGGCGGTCGCGTTCTAATTTCGGAAGCTAAGGACGCCAAAATGATATGATCTGTCCGTGACAAAGAGCTGCTTGCGATGAAGTATGTACTCGTCAAATTAAGGATTCGCTATGCCATTCATGGACAGCAAAAATCCTGCGTCTCTATGCACTGCAACGCAGTCACTTCACCTCTCACATAAAAAAAGGTCAGATCGCTGATCATTTTTGTGAAGTATATCATTGAGATAAAGTAAAAGCCATAATTAGCTTGACGTGAAGCATAATCGCGCCACCCAGAATACGAACTAGCTTAAGCTAGACTATGACCTCATATTTTATGCGCGAAATGACACGTGCGTACATCTAATTGAGGTTCATGGGTGCGCAGATTTAGAGACTTGGATAGACATTTTTCGGTGCAGTATAGCAAATGACTACATTGGTGTTCGAATTCAGATTGTTGTTTTTTCGCACCAATCGAGGTGATTTTTTACGTGTAGTGATTTTTCAAAGTCGAAAATAACGTATCTTCCTGAAGCTACAATGCACAACTTGGCAGATGTTTTGGTCGTATGGCTCGTAAACATCACTTATTTTTCAAATTTTACAAATGGGTTTACCCATATGTGCGCGCAAGCGAAGTGAGTCAGTGAGCCTTAAAATTGCCGGTTGAGGTTGCACGAAGCCCACGATTGCTGCGCTACTAGCAGTTTATTGAAATGGTGCTTGTGCTCGTACAGTCAAAGTTCTCGGCATGCAACACGGGCATTGTGATCTTTGCTGAATGACAAATGCTGCCCAATGGGTAAAATATCACTTCAAAGACATTCGGCCTATATGGCTCGGCCAAGACGATAGTGCCTTTTTAGCGTGCAGCGAGTAAAGTCTTCTGCGAGCACAACTCAGTGATTAGCGTATTTTTGTTAGGGCCTCGCCCACATTGCTGCATTTTTTGTAATTATATTACTATATTATACAGCAATCAAGCTACCTTTGAGCATTCTTCTGTACTGTGCGTGGCACAGGGATATATCCTCAAATATCTTACCTTGGCTCAAAGCCACCATTTCACCCATGACACGCAGCGAGTGGTCTCTCCGACGAGCACCGCCTCGTGGCTTACATGCCGCTCGACTCAACGTAGCAATATTACCTTGGCTCTCGAAGCCATAATGTTACTCATGACTTGCAACGAATGCCATGCAGCTTAGTATTCTTCGGCTCTACTCACACTCCGAACTTCTATCCTTAAACTCTTGGTGACCACAACTGACATCTTAAGCTCAACATTTTGATCGAATCGGCTCAATGTTCGCGCTAATATCGATTGTACGCAGACTCATAAAAAAGTCCGCTAGAGGCAAAGCTAGTGGTACCGCCACTCCATATCCCAAATCTTGCATCTAGGTCCAACACCAAACACCGTTCGACGACATTGAAGTCAAGGAACTTCACACTTCAAGAATCACCGAAATATCAACTTTAGTGACATTCGTTCTGATGCCAAGCGAGCAATGACAATGTTATTTTTTAGAGCTTCAGAATATGGCTCACCTCCATTTAAAGTGAAGCATCAAGCATACTTGCTGAAAACCACGATTCAATGTATAATTTCCATCATAACTAAAAAAAATATTGTTTCCTCGCGACCACCGAGCCAGACTTGCAATAAGGAATTGTGCAATATAGCTCAGACTGTTCTTTGGCTTATCCTTGATGATCTTAAATACCTGCATGAGACTGGACAGGACTGAAATCTATCATCGTAGGTTGCCCCGAGCCTACTAAGTGTGCCCTTTTCCCATGGTTGAGGGCTTGCGGCTCCCCAGACGCTGAACATAGTTAATGTAGGACTATCTGGGCGAAGACGAAGCAAGCGTTATTGAAGTAATTTTCTTCGGCCAAGTGACGACGTGTATTGTGGAAAAGAGTCTGAAGAATAAGGACAATTCTGTGAGCGTCTATAAATACATTTTAGACGTACAGTGTTTCCGCACTTTTAACGAGGGAATCAACTAAGATGACTTGACGCAAATGGCCGTTTAGGAATTGGAACAACACTACCGAGTATGTACTTTGTTAATCGGACGTCCCTGACTGCGTCTTGGCTCCAATTTTGCCCATTTGCTTCATCTTTGCCCATTGTCGTTTTCTATAAGTTTAGGATCTGATCGCTGGCTGTAGTCATTGCGTGGGTATTCTGGTGTTGGCTCTTTGTAACGCCTCGCTTCGTATCGGAATCGCCACTGATGTGCATTATCAAAATCCAGCGCCACATTAATTGCGTCACTTAATGTCGCACAGCGTCTGTGCTGAACTTTCTCTCGATGCGTTGCCTCAATACTCTCTTAACGTAGACGACCTTGTCAAATTCGCCCATATCTCGCACTTCAAGTATTGAATGGCGATGTCGAGATGTAATCTGTCAAATCGTGGCAGTCGCGCTGCTATAAAGCATCGAGTTGATCTCGCAGGCGTCGTTGTAAATCAACCGGAACAAATTCGCAATAAAACCCAGCAAAAAATGCTTAAAGCTTTTTAGAGACTACGCCGTGTTGCAAACTATTGCGCGGCAGCGCCGCACAGTGTACCGCTCGACTATACCAATCATACCGAAGCTAGTTACTTCAACTTCGATGCAACATTTTTTGCCGTAAAATGCCGATTCACTTGCTTATTGATCAACTGCACAAACTCTTCAATGTGACCGCAGTGCTCTGGCAATTTTGTTTTTTAAGTTGAGCTCCGTTCATGATTGCTCTCACTGCATCCTGTCGAGCATCCTTTGCTGCCATACTAGTAGTGCGATATTTTCATGCATTAGTTGCTAATCCGTGATCAACTTCACGGTGTACCAAAATAAAAAGACAAATAAATAGCTAAAACTTAAGCAGGGGAGTTTTAATTGGTGGTGTTTCTATCAGAGTCGCTGATTATATTCAGAGAAGCTTGAGGGAGAATTTGCTCTGCTCCCCGTAATAGGATTAAAACTTTGTGTAGAGCGCTACCCAGCTTGCTTGTCACGTCTGGTGAGAACTTCTTTTGCTTTAACGCTTCCTTCCGTCGAATCTCGTTGATACGCCGAGCTCACTTGCGATTACTTGCGAGATTCTTCGTTGCCTTCCCCGCTAATTGTTCACCATCGGCACCTACTTTGAAGTCGAACTTTTCGATTCTTTCCTCCATCTTTCCTATGCACCTGAGCGATTTACGCAACTTCGTTTTGTTCTTCGAAATACCGCCCGGAGAAATCGTGACGGGGAAAGAAGGTAAATGACTTCACTTTATCGTCCCAATACTTGCCTGCGTATGTGCGCTTTTTGATAGAGAAGTCCGGATTTTCGCCGAAGAGACAGTTACCGGTAAACGAGTACGCGGAGACGGGTCTTTTGAATTTGTGGTTGAACGTGGCAGTAAACGTGTGTGTATCGTCGAGGCGGAACGAGCTAATTTTCAGCAGGGCCTCACGCAGGCTTACGTAGGGTGCGAAGTACTCGCAGATGTCGATCTATACAGCATCGTCACAAATTTCAAGGAATGGTACCTCTCCAGAAGTCTGGATGACAGAATCGAGCGATGTAATGTAACGCTTGATATCGTGAACGACATCCCTACGCGAAAATCGGTGAAGATGATTGCAGAAAAGATCTACTCTATGCTGTCAGATGGTGATGATGAGCCAGCCGTGGCCTCCAACGAGGCTATCCTTTGACGTAAGGCCGGCATTCCAAGTCTTGTCTGCGCATCCTTTTGATGGATCGTTTGATGCGTACGCTTAGCTCAGTATGCTGGAGCCAGGAAGCAGCAAAAAGATGCGAGGGTGGCAGGATACTATTATTAGAGATCAGAAAAAATAACCACAATCTAATATCACATGAATCAGTATGCATTGAATTCGCTAGTTGAAGGACCTCCAACTTCATTTGTTACCCTAAAAAATATAAAGTTAATAGTATGTAAAGATGACATACTCACTCGATCAATATCTCGCTAACAAAGAGCCCATCAAGGAAGCACAGACGCGCTTCTACCAGCGATAACGTGAAACTCGACTGTCGTATCAAAGAGCTACGACGATAAGAATAGAGAGCAGATCCGGGCTCACAAGCGTAAGCCCGAAATCGAACTTGTTAAAGACAGACCCGAATCTAACAACGAAACCAAACTTGTTAAATTAATATTTTTTCTCAAATAAAGTCAATATAGTCAATGCCAATGGCTCAAAACCTCCAAAAGATATGAGCCAAAATTCAAGTTAATTAATTTTAGAATAATTTTTAATTGACCAAGATGTAAAGTCGATCCTGGTACAAGGTCGAATAATTTGTGTCTAAGGAAAATAATATAGCTAAGCATATATAGGCAACATGTTTGCATACAAACTCGAAGGATTAAAGGGATTAAATATCCAACCTATCAAATGGGGTAATAGCTACCGTGTTAAGGCGCAGGATAGAACGGGCAAGATGATTTCTGTGTGCAACGTTTCACGTCTGATCAACAAAAGATTAATAACTAAGCAGTACAAGGTTTTGATTGAAATCCTTGAAAACACTTGTCGCTCGACTACAAGGCAGATCCTAAGTATCGTTTTCACAATGGGAATCACATGGAATCACATTTTCCCGAGGTTGTTGAGCCTTCTGATTTCTACAACAGGCTAAATATTGCTCTTGAGTAGGAACTTGTGAGCAAGACCAATCCTGACGATACTCGCTACTTCCATTCGAATCTCGCCAACACTTATGTGTATACTTAACCTGCCACTATCAACAGCAAGGATAATATTCGAGATGAGGTAAATTTGGAAATTCCGTCTATGGAGTGCTGAACAACCCCAGCTGTAGATATAAGCTTGAGGCGATCACTGCGTTCAAGATTTTCATCTACTATCGCGAGCATTCTCTGGGAGATAGCGAAACTGTCATTTTTAAGATTGTTCGAAAAACAAGCTTGTGATCACCTATTCCAAGATCAACAACGAGTGCGTCTTCCACTGTATTGCCTAGCATATATGTTAGAGCCTTAAGGAGGATCCTCGAAGAATTCAGACTCAGATTAAGGACGCATTCAAGCGCTACTGTTCTTTTAAAGGGAAAAACTATTCGTTGTACCTGTCTTAGACTTTCAAGCCCAGTGTTCTACTACAGCTCGATGAGGTTGAAGACTGCTTCCAGCTTGGTATTAACTTATATAAGATAAATGTGGTTGCTAGAATCGTAGAATGCATTTGTAGATCGGACAAGGAGTATGAAGCTATGGATGTATTATCGTTCGAGAATTATGCTCTAAACATCATAAAGATCGATATTTCTCAGGCTAAGTATCACTTCCTATGTGTACAATGGTTTTTGTCAGCGCTGAAAGAGTTGAAAACCACATTAAAATCAGTGCGGGCTCGTGAATATCGAAAGCTTCCCAGCTGAGACAGTTATCTACGATCCGGCTCAGATCGCAAAACGATCACTGCTTACGAAGTATCCAATTGAGAATACTGACCAGTACATCAATCACGTCATCGTTTACGACTTTGAGGTCATCCTTTAGCCAATCGCGACTCAACAAGGAAATGAGACTTTCTTCACGAACGAGCACATCCCGGTGTCTATATCAGTAACTGATAGTTGGACCGAGGATGCGCATTGCTTTGTGAATTTTGATTCGAAGACTCTAATTACGGACATGTTCAAATACATCGGTCGTGTATCCGTGAAGATCAAGCAGTACAATGTCAATAAGGACAAGTCGCTTTTACAGATAATCACAAACGCTCTCGGTCCGATAATATAATTTATCCAGGAGTCAATCTTTGTAAGACCTACAAGATGTCTGATGTCGAGGGTTGAGTTGAATGAGCCAGTTTCCTTGACCTTTAAAGCAGTCTTGGCTTTGGTTAGCAAAGGTCTGATTACGGGAAGCCGAAACAGCAATTTCACAAAGTACCATAGTTTGGTTTCGATGTAGTCAGTACGATATTGACTTGATTAAAAAGAATTTGTTTGCCGTTATTGGTGCCCATAACATCAACTCTGTTATCAAAATCCCAGCTACATGTGCATTGCTACATCAGACATGAAAATGCTTGATATTACCAACTATGTACCAGCTGGTACCAGCTATGATAAATATCTTACAACATATCTTAGTGGCTGCAAATGCGATGACAAAACTGGATTTGAGTGTGATCGTGGTGAGGATCTTTTTTTCCCTTACGAGTACATCACGGCATTCGATGTACTAAACCAGACGACTATCCCGCCCAGGGTAGCTTTGATAGCAAGCCCGGTGGACGCGCAAGCAAATCCGAGCAAAACCAGCTCGCGATTTGTTTGGAAGCTCCTTTTGTGAAAAGATTATCATCTTCGCTCCTTTCCTTAAGTGGTACCTTTCTTATGGTATAAAAATAACCAAATCTCACTGCTTTGTCTTGACAAAGCACAAGGCCAGCTCTCACAAAGCTTTTGCCTCCTTTATGGATGCTGTATCAAATGCTCGATGAGAGGGCGATGTTGATAAGTCAAAGAAGATGGTTGTTGAGATGATAAAAATAGTAAGTAACAGTGGTTTTAGTCGATCTGGAATGGACACGGGTTTGTGTCGAGCGACCAAGCTATTAAAAACAAGATCGAACACTTTACGATCCATGGTCTCAATGAGCTTATTGATGTGAAATCACAATGAAGAAGCGTCGACTGACCGATAAGAGCCCAATTACTCTAAGCTCACGAACGCGAAAAAAATGTGTAAAGTGTTCGTATCAGTTCTGGGGAATACCCAACGATTTATCCAAATCAGACACAAATCAAAAGCCTTTTATGATTCTCAAGCGGAATTTAATAGTACTCGATGGTCGCACATTGCGGTTGTAAGGCCGCGCTAGAGCAATTAGTCATTTTAAACTATTGAAGTTTCAACGACACTCGAGAAGTATTCATCAAGGTGTCCTTGTGTCGAGCGAACAGGTGAATGTACTGCCCGGAGCAATGGCTTAAAATAGCCCGAGAATACTTCCTTATTTATGTCCAGAGAATTAGTGGACCTGAATTGAAAAAGCGGATTGCGTCGGTATCAGACGGTGAACGATAGGCAAAGACAATTGTCATTTACGCTGTTGACTCTAATGCTATTTTTTTAACGATACTTATCGCTGGCTTCACCTTCCCCAACCCAAATCTAGCATCGTTGACAGTGTCACAAGCTATCGGCAGTGCCGTTAAAGTGGCGTCATCAACCGGAGGAGAGTATGTGTCGCATCTCGTCGTGACGGAGGTGGGTGCTCTTCCAGAGCCTAATTCCCGAGCGAGCTATTTGGCATTCGAATTAATCTTGGCTCATCGATTTTGTTAGAAGCGCAGCCTTTGGCGTAAGCGCAGATACGGCTTTTTGGGCTGGGTGTCTTTATATGCCGAAGCAATTATTTTTAGATTGACTTTGTCATCGCTAATTGACCCAGTTGGTAAGGCATCCTACTTTGCTATCTTCTCGGTCATCATCACAATGTTGTATTTGAGTCGAAGAGTATTGGAAAGCGCTCTATTGGGTGTAATTTATGACTATTTTTTCGCAGAAGTATAATAAAAACGCGCCAAAGTATGACAGCATATAAATACGCATCAAATATCATATATACATATATACTCAATATAACAGTCTCCTAATGCACACTTTGATATTGTAGGTCAATGAATTAGTGACCATTCATTTATTCGAAGATTGCACATCCTTCTCTACATCTCCTTGGTGTTGCGGCCTCGTCACACTCAACGCGTTTGTATTGACGTCAATGCCTTCTATAGTCGCAGATTGTCACAGGCTAATTATCTTGCTATACATGAGCAAGGCTGCAAAGCTTGCTAATCACTCCGTGTAATGTCAAAGTCATTTAAATTGTCCTTGTTTATGGAAAGGAAGCCGCTAACCAGCCCCCTCCTTTTCGCCACCCCCTCAATCTTTCTTTGTGTCCACCACACCACTTTAACTAGACAATCGGTAAGGCGTGGAACTCGTGAACGTGTCCGACGCAGAGTGATTACTATCGCGCAATCACTGTCTTTAATGTCGGATCAGCTGCCAATATTGCTCGCTGTACAGGAAAGGTCTTCGCCGTGAGCTCGGTACGTTTGCAGCAGCGGCAAAGATGGAAGCTACAACAAACAAATCGATATGGTGCGTCTGCTAGTTACTAACGCTTAGGCTTGGAAATGATGTCTGAATTTGGCTATCGTGCGATTATACAGTTTCCTTCGCACTAGATGACATCGAAGCCTTTTAGACTGCCTTGCATAAGTCTGCGCAGAAGAAGTAACAGCTGCAATACAGCAACGTCGAGCTTCTTTTCACGGGGAAAGAGAAAGTTTTGGCGCAACAAAAGCTACAAGTTTGCCGGGATCAGTGAAGAAAGCGAACACGAGCCAATTTCCGCCAGTGTGGGCAACGCCCTCACCGGCCGCTCCAAGATGCGTATGTGAGCTGTGTTTAAATAATATAATGCTCATTGTGGTCTATTGCCTCATGTCTGTCCCCATGAATGCGTCGGGAAAATTACGCTACATGCGATTTGAGCATTCATTGGCAGAGACAGTTGTTGATTTGGACCAGCTTCGCAAATCTAGCTAGGGTGTATTCCTACAAAATATCGAGCTAAAAAAAAAAAATTCTGGCGGCTGGTATTGGGTATGTGGATTACTTGCTGGAAATAGAGTACACTTTTCGTGATTTACTGATCCAAATAATGACTTTTTGCGGTGTAGAGATATATACCGTCAAGAAAGGATTGGCGGGAGGCTATGTTGTAGCGAAAGCGTTAAGAGTACGTAGAACTACTTCAACGATAATATCACATTGAACATTCGCAATGCGAAAAACCTTCCACGTTTGCATGTATGGAAGCTGATTATTCGAGACAGAAGATCATTGTTCTAAGAAGCAGGTATACATCATTTAGATTGGCACGAACGGGCAAACAATCAGCTTGTAGTACTTTCAGGTGGTACCGGTTGCGGTAAGTTGAAGCAGATGCCGCAGTTTTTACTTGATGACGTGTTGGCGCGAGAACTTGAAGAGAAGACAAGAATCGTTTGTACGCAGCCACGACGGATAAGCGCTATTTTGCTTACAGAACGGGTTGCGCGTGAAGGCACTGGACACGACTCAAAAGAAGCGGGTCATGCTATTCGATTTGACTCTTTCTTTGCTACAAAGCGATACAAGCTGATTTTCTGTACCACGGGACCGCTACTTAAGTGACTTCACAATGATCCACCCGCTCGAGAGGCTTTCCATATTATTCTCGATGAAGTGCACGAGCGAGGCCAATGTACAGATTTTCCGCTCATTTTGACCAAGACGTCCTCAATTTTGCAAAGACCGGATCTGAAGGTGGTTGTTATAAGTGCAACAATCCAAGTAAAAAGGTTTTCTCAATACTCTCAGCCAGTTTTCTTCAAACCAATCTGATGTTCGCCCAGTTATCAATTTACACTCGATGATCCGTTGCTGCCAAATAAATATCACGCCGCTGTATGAGTGCGTTGTTCCCGGCTCGACGGCACTATCGATACCTGCGACGCCAACTGCCGCTAAGCGAAGACGACTGCAGACACAGCATCTCGGGCTAGCAGCGGTGGATGCTGAATACTGCTGCCACGAGCTCACACAGCTGCATCTTGGTGCCAAATGGGCCAGCATGTTGTCGATGGTGCACGCGAAAACTCGACTGGCCTTCTTATATTTGAAGTACTAGACAAGCCTCTTTCAATACACCGCCAGCGTATGCTTGTGGGTAAAACTAAAGTGACAGTGGTCACGATGCGTATAAGCACATTTCGCCACTGCAAAGCGACCTACTCCGTATACATGCGCGCTGAACTATCCAAAAGGCTGTTTAAGTTCACAATATTGCGCAACCAGTTAAACATGACATTTACCGACATCATGACGGGTAAAACTTGTCCTCTCGGCTTAAGCGGCAATTAAGGCAACTTTGAGATTTGGTATTATTGGCCGAGACGATTAAGCAACCCATTGTACTCATGTACCTCGCACCTTCAGGCACGCCGCCGGGTTATTTGACTCCTTTAAAACCAAAAACGATGAAAAAGCAAAAAAAATATACCTAGCACTATATTTCTTTGCAACATTGGCAAAAATTTACATGCAAAAATAAAAAATAGAGAATTTATCCTTTGAATAGTAATTTTACCGCATACAATCTTCAAAGAGATGTTTAAGATGCAATGCAAACAGAGAGAACGAGCGGGTTCCAATCCACTTGTTACAAAGTGGCTCGAACTTGCTAGAGAGACCTAGCATTGGGGTGTAGTTACATCTTATGCTGCCAGTTGCATCACTTGAATGTTAAGAATGTGAAAACAATCTAAGTATGTCTAACTTCAACTACATCGTTATTGTGTCGGTTCAAATTGGAACAAACAAGTCAATGGAATGCTGTTGAGGTAAACAATACCAATGTTACCTGCACATGCGGTCATGTGAAGGATATGAATGCTCCATGTCGACACCTCATAGCACCACGTGCAGAATTGTTATTTGGGGATAAGTGGTCAACCTAAACGTATCTACTTGCCTACGATAGAGCACTTGAAGTGAAGCCATTTGTGACCAAAAATGAACTGGTAAAGAGTGAGCATCTTCAATTAAATCCGTCCAAAAGAAAAGATCGACCCATAAAGAAGCGGATCGAATCACAGCATGCTACATTAGAAGTTGACGCGCCAAAAAGTGTTTACCGATGCGACAGCTGTGGTCAAGTGGGACAGAACAAGCGTCATTGCACCAGTAATGCGCAGCATAAAAGTAAATTTTCTTTAATGAGTGAGGTATATTTTTTGTTTTCATTTTTCAATAGTTTTTTCAATTCGTAGATAGACTTTTTTCATTTAGGTGGAAAACCACAGATAGTTTTTTCAATTATGTGCATTTTTTCCACTTAAATTGAAAAAAAAGGTCATAGTTTATCCATTCTACCTTTCGAAGAAGAAAAAAATCAGTATGGGTTTCTTAATTTTTACGTATTTCCAGATTTGTGCGCCTTTCTCAAGCTGCTAGAACTCGTAGATTATGTGATGAGGTAATCAACGCGAAAGCCAAGCTAAACTGCAAGTTTTGACTACAGATAACACCATCAAGCCGTCAACAATCAGCATTTACCAGGAGCTACTGATGGTAAGCTGTGAGCCAGACAAGTCCTTGAAAGAAGACATTCAAGTACACTAAATAGTTTTATGCCTCTACCAGTCTCACATTTGGGGTTATGTGCTCTCCAAATGATTACAAGGACATTGCTCCATGATCAATTAATTACTTCGTAAATGAGCAAATTTAATTGTTGTACAATGTTACTATCAAATGAAGCCATGTTTGACATGCCACATGTCAACGCCGAGGACATGCTACCAGGGTCGGACGATAAATTATCTTTAATGCGTCACGTAATAACTAACCCGCGTCCAAGCGGCAGCACTTGATTCGATTCACAGCATATTGCATTAAGTAATAATTGGTGTAGAATTTTGAGTCTGGATCCATATCCACTTGTGCTTTTAACTTCGTTTTGTATTGCTTTTAGATTGTCAGCTTCTCTTTTAAAGAGTATAATGGTACGTATCTAATCGAATAACTTATAGAAGGTGTGCAGAATGACTATGGCACGTAGTGAGACTAATTTAAACCGATGATATAATTATACATGTTATTGATCTACTACTAAATGTGGGACGTGTTTAAGAGAGCAAAAAAATGCATTGGAGATAGAAGTGCGACTAGCAAGTAATTGATTGCCATCGCGATGTGAATCGACGCTAAAGTAATAAGGATTGAGGCGTTGTATCAGACTTGGGGTATTCATTGTTGGCAAGTGGACTTGTAAAATTCTTAAGGTGGCCCTGTTCCAAAATTTTTTTTAGAAAAGAATGTGAACTGAGATGGTTCGCAATTTTTTGTTGCAAGAAGAGAGGTAGTGTACAAAATCAATTTTTTAATGAAGTAATCATTGCTAAAATGCTTTTTCTCAAGATTCGAGACCGAAACGTAACCACAAGGGACTTTCTTGAGGTATGGCTTGGGTTCGATAATCCATATCTCTCAACCCGTAAACAAAACGACACGGCAGCATGTGCGACAGAGCTTTCTTACTTGTATTGTCAACAGAACGACCGGGTTTGTACATAATAGCACCTGAGCTATCCTTGCTGAATGCATCGAGCAATGCAGCCTGTAACGCGAAATCTCAAGTGGCTTTCTTCTTGTCTTTAACTAAGATACCAAATTTTGTTAAGCAGAAATCCTTTTACTTACGGTGTCTAGTGACGGCATTAAGAAGATGCTCTTTGATCCATTGATCACCCAAATACATTCACTTTTTGCTGACACTTGATGTCCTTGCGATACGGCTTCAATAATAAAGCACGAGACACTAGAAGCAGCTTCAATTTTCTATTTGATTCCAGCTCTCAAAGTTCTCGCGAAATTTGTTTGGCGCGAGTTCGACGAAGCAAAACCTTTGTGACGAATGTTTAAATCCTTGCCGTCTAACAGTACTATATTGCCACTGAGACAATCTAATTTTGTCAAAATAGTACTTCGTGCATTCTTTTGCATTGGCATCCGGTCCTGCGCCACCTTAGGTGCTTGACAAAAGAGATTCTTGTGCTAATTTTTTTCCAATGTAGAAAATTTGAAGGAACATTACCTAGGCCTACTTCGGATGGTGACATCCTAATCGTCGAGTGTACGCGTCGATCAAAAACCAGCTCGGTACTTTTGGCCGAGCTGTCAATTGCAAAAAGCCATTTCAACCACTTTGTGCTGGGTTGACGACACAACGGAGGCAATTTTCGATATAAAGATTCGTTTTCCCGTTTGTTCATCCTTTGCGGCCTAAAAGCCGACGTCAAATTGTGCTACGTTCCCACAGCAGACACGATTGCTTGCCACAAATAATATGTAAACTTGGTGTCTTGGTTTGACGCAAAGATCGTTGGCATACCAGGATCCTTTATATACTTCTCTGTGAAGACCTTTGCCATTTCTGCGGTAACGTCCGTTGTATATTTAGCAAAGAACATAGCTCTTTTTCAACAAACAGTATGACGGCATTGAAACCGCTTTTGGTCTCCGGTGAGTTACACTGAAGTAGATTGGATTGCCGATCCGTCTGCCTATTCTTACATCTAAAGACTGAGATAGTTCGGCGGATAGAGTTTGCCAGACCTCGTCGCGTAGACTCATTTTGCTAGTATTGACACAGCGCAAACGAGCTTCGTCATTCTAGGTCACATGTACTTCTGATGCACGTCTGGCTAGGTTTCGTAAGACTTTAGGTGGTCTACCACTATAAGCCGCAATTCTTACAGATAAATCGACCTTTCAGACCTTCGTTGTCGGAGATATACAGCCATGAAGTCTCACGTTTGCCTGTCGCGTAGTACAAAATATCGACTATACCCACCTTCTTGATAATGCACTGTGACTTTCTTTTCACGAATGCTTTGTCTTTGCGGTTGATGTACTGAAATATGGTTTGTTCTGTTTGTCACCGCGGACTCGCTTTTCTTAGCTGCTTCAAAAAGCTCATGCAAGCTATCTCGGGTAGCATTACGTTGGAATTCCGGGCTGCGTGACGATGCCTAAGCCACGATGTTGTTTTCTCCAAAAACTTACGATAACATAGGCTGAGATTTAGCCACATCGTAAGCCCATCGAACCACTCTATGGCTTGTAGAATTCTGCGTCAGGACTATTTTGATACTTTTGTGGCTCGTTTCGACCGTTCGCAGAAATACACACGCCAAACTACAACGCACGGATGACTGTAAGTCGTTCTTGCTCACAAATAGGATACTTAAACTCGGCTGGCTCTATCTTCCGACCGACCGATAAAACAATAAGATGCGTCCAGTGCGATACCAAATGATATTGAAGAGTTCAAAAGACTGAGTGACGCTTGAATACAGTGAAGCATTGTAGTTGATGGTGTGAAACTTCGATCGCTTCTTAACGCCGTTTTTTTACACTGTCTTGAAGTGACCCTGCAAAATGCGTAAAGTCCTTGAAAAAGTTTAAGACAAGCACGCTTCTTTGGCTTGGGTACAGGCTATTCTGCGATGATGTTTAGGGTATATTCGGACGCCTTATTGTCCTATAAAGTCTTTTTTGGCATGAATTCTCGTCCACGTAGAACTATCACATTGACAACTTGCCGTCATGCCGCTATTCTTCGCAAAATTTAAGCACACGGTGCAAAGCCGTAGTGTGGTCTGTAACACCTTTTACACGAAGCTGCTATCAAATTAGAATCCCATGAAATTCTTTTACAGCTCAGAAAGACTGTCTATAAAAGTAAAATGTGACCAAGCTTTCGTTAAGTCCTATGGGATTCAAACAAACCATCTGGGGTCGAATAAGCGGTAAATGCATAATCTGTTTATCCGATAATAATCTCAGAATAGGTTCACGCCCGAAATGCAATAACCTCCGGACATGGTGTCAAAGGTGTCTCTCATATGCGGCGTCGGTATCGCCAGCAAAATTGCCACTAAATTTAGCAGACGATAAACGTGCACAATGTGCCAGCCTACAGGCTTCATGACATTATACGTTGGTACCAAAAAGGCAGACATACTCAGCCGAATGATACCTTACTTAGGCTCTGGTACCACGGCTTGGAACCAGGCTTAAGCAACATTTCGATTTTATTTCGTTCTCATAAATGGAAGCCTTGCATGAAAGCTCTATGTAAGATTCTATGTCCGCATAATTGCACAACATTTTACATGCTAGACTGTCTTTGAAGGATATCTATACTTGATTTTGAAGCGGTACACCTTCTCGAAATTGTTTAAGTTGTCGAAAAAGACAACTTCAATAACTTTGTCGTACCAAACCATTTTCAGAAACTTGTGTGGAGAAATTTTCTTCGCGGTGTATTCCCGTAATCCATTCTAAGAAAAATACTTTTTAGTTTACTGATCAGATTTTCTTGTCAGATTCTAAATTTCACGCATTCAATTATTTGTTGTAGCTGACGCAAAAGATAGAAGCATTGTCCAAGAAATCAAGACTATATAATACATCGCGCGATTATCAATGGTCGCCACATCTCGTCTATGGCGACGACGTGTCCAGCTCTGCTTGGATAGCATTTAACTGCAAAAACAGTGAGCGCAGCTCTGCGTGAGATAGTTCCACGTCCAGCTTGCCAGTCTACACCAAATATTTGCTATGTCAGGTCAAAGTCCTTTGTTGTTAGCCAACACAGCAGGGATTTACATCATTCGCGCTCATCCCCGCCAAGTCGAGTTGGAAAATTGCCGTCGGCTGCGACTGCCCACTGCGCTTGCTACTTCCCATCTCCAGGTGTAGACGCCAGTCGGTCTTGCGCAGCGTAATCGCTGGTGCAGTTGCCCTTGGAGATGCCTTGATCTGGGCTGCCAGCGAGCGTCCTCTCTTTCTCCACACCTTTTCGACGGCATGCACGACGTCGGCATCTACGCCTCGCGAGATAAGCAGATTCCTGTCCACTTGGCCAAAAGTGGCGGCGTCGTAAAAAAGTTCTTTGGCCACGTGAATTATCGCGTCAATTTGCGCTCCTGACAGCATGAGCATCGTCTCGAGCTGAGTCGTTTCCTTATCACTAAACATTTTGGCATCCTACACCGTCACAACGACACAAGAGTACTAAGCCTCCGATATATCATTACGTGACTGTCAGCATACATTCACCGCCATCTTGTCTAGCACGTGCACCAGCATCTGGCCTAGCCTGTCTCTAGGAACTACGTTGAGCACTGCGTATGACAGTGTTCTATGAACACACAGCAGCGTCAGGAGAGAGACTTACACACAGCTAGTATACACACTACGCACGATGCCATCGACTCAATTGGTATAATTTCAACAAGTACCAATGTTTAGGTACATCTATCTCAATCGAAAAAAGTGCAAAAGCGCGGAGCCACAGAATGGAGGAATTAGCTCGACATCTGGTAAAGATATTAGTGCAGCGTAAACATTAACATGCCAACGCAGAAGTGAGGAGACAGGACGTTTTATTTGATCGAGAGGCTAATGAATTGTTCCATTAGCCGTGAAAGACTTGTTTATAGTATTGATGAACCTGACAACAAGCGGAGGATCTGCCGCCTTTACGAAGATCAACAGTATCTTAGCTACTGGATGCAGTTACGGCGTTGCACACGCTCAACGAACGAGTCTTTGAGCCCGGACAATAGTTTACTAAATGTAGGCAATCAAATTCTATGAAGCCAATGCAGAAGGTCTTTGGTTCGGCTGCTCACGTGCATTTGAAGATAGCCATGGATTATAGGATTCCCTCGGTACAGCAGCGCATTGTACCGATCCCGAAAGTGTAAGATACCGGCGTAGGGAAGTTCACGTACATGTGATGTTTAGGCATATTCGCTCGAATGTATGCTGTGTGCCATGGCCGCTGGCCCGTTTTCTCCATTCGACAATCCTCAGTACAACACCTTTGCAATTGCCAACAGATATGTGATTTCCACCACAACAGTCAAATGGTACAAACTTCCGTCGTAACTTTTAAAATAAGGCGTTGATCAAGTGATCCTTACTCCAGTTCTAGCTGGACGGTATACACGCAGGGGTGTGCATCTGGGCGTCAATCTTTTTAGCCATCCGGCGCCTCGCCACAAGCCGATAAGACTACACTCGATCAAGCACCTTCCAAGACTACAATCTATAAGGACAAACTCGCATTTCTTCATCAATGACGTCACTATAAGTCTCTCATTGCGACCATCACCTCGGCTACATGGCCGTGATAAAATTATTATTGTCATCATTCATCAGCGTAGTAATCAGGCCTTAACGGCAACAAATAGCTATACGACGCTAAATGCTTTTATGACACCACAACTTTTAAAATCACAACAACCTCTCAGACTTCTTGTGCGGGAGACGGTTTGCAATACTATTACAAGAGCATTCGCGCCACCGAAGTTGTCCCACTTCTTTCCCCGAAACTGTTTGAAATTGACCAAAAGGACAATAACAGTCAACATGAAAAACTCAGCACCACAAGCCCCTCAACCAGATTAGTGTTCCATCAGGCAACTGCATTTGCGACCGGTTCATAATTAATATAATCAATCCCTTCAAATCACTGCTTGCTACGAATCTTGTCTGCTGCACTTCCGTGCTAAGCGAAAATCCCAGTTTATTGTATGCCAGACATCTGCACATTATGTGCAAGTCTCCGTTGACTCCTGAGACTGACAAAATGACTTCAGCTCAGTACATACGGCGCCTTCGTGTTATGAGATGGAGTGACTGTGATTGTATGCCCAATGGGCACATTGATCGCTTATTGTTATCATATGTCTAAAATTCTCGATATTGCTTCAAGGTAATAGCTCACGGCTCTTTTGTTCTAATCTACGGTGCTCGAAGTTACTAAAAAATGTACATTCAGGCGATCAAAAAGCTTGCACGCTTAGGTTAAAGCCAGAAGAAGCACTACCAGTGGATGCATTCATTTCGTCAAAGAAATTGGGCGATAATTTTTTTAGCTCACGACTTTGAATAAAGAAGGAAAAGAAAACAATTCTCGATTTCGGAAGCAAATCACGATCTCAATGATAATTCTAGCTTAAGTACTAATATTGACTGGCCGACATGAATCCAAAATAATCATCTCTTAATTCGAATTGATCTTACCTCGTCTCGCCACCGCCAAAAGCTTCGAACATGGCAAACTATTACGCTCTCCAGACTTCAAGATTCGATGTTGACAACCCAAGCAAGCACCAATTTCAAAATAAGACGCGGTCCCTCGCCGTCCTCGTCGTCCGCTTCTTCATCGTACTGGGCATCGCTGGCTTTATCTTTGGCAACATTGCTACGTGGGCACCGCTGTATGAGCTCAATTTAATCAACACCATGATGAAGTGGTGGAATGGGTACCCGAATACACCCGTTGACACCAGCCACGGCCATACGAGTTACGTTGTGGACACTGGCATCGGCCGAAACATCACTGAAAGTGGCCACACTGAAATGATCCGACCCACCTTTCTCTTCATCTTTTGCATTGTTCCGTTCATCCTGAGCGTGTTGCTGATCGAGGCTCTGCGTCACATCAACACAACGCGGCGCTTGACTTCAACACTAATCTGGCGTTTTGCAATGCTATTGCGTCGTAAACCAAAGTTTCCAGCTCTTGGCGTCTCTCGGTTCACAGTAGGGGAGTGGATTGTTGGGGTCGTCTACGTACTTGGTGGCAATGCGCTGTGCTGGTGGTACCAGTGGGATCGTCGCGTTGATATTGCTACTAGAGCGGGTACGCTGAACACTGACAAGTACTGGAACATCATTGGCATCAGCGCCTCGTACCTGTGCATCTACAACATGGCGTTTCTTTTGTTGCCCGTCACCAGGACGTCCCCTTGGATGGAATTCTTTAACATTTCATACGCGAACGGCGTCAAGTTTCATCGCTGGATCGGCTTCATGACTGTGATCACCGGTGTAGTGCACATGCTTGGCTACTGGATCTACTGGATCCGTCTCGGCACGTGGAGGGTGAACCAACTCCCGTGCACAAGCTGCGACTTCACGCTTGACTATTCTGGTGGCGGCTACTATGCGTGGTTTAACGTCTTTGGTTTCATTTCCACGCTTGCTCTCATGCTGATAATTCCAACGTCGTTCCCGATCATCCGACGCAAGGCTTACGAGTGGTTTTACATCACCCACTGGATCCTCTTTGTCATTGCAGTGTTGTTTGCCATCTTACACTGGGCTCAAATTCTGTGGTGGATCTTGCCAGCAGGCTGTGTCTGGTTTGTTGGCCGGGCTGCCTCTAGCTGGAATGCCATGACTCCCGTCTCAGTAAAGGAACTCGCCGTCATTGGTGAAGATCACGAGGAAGTCGTCCACATTGTCCTCAAACGTGCCGCTCCTGGAACGTCGCCAGCGTCGTCGTCCTATGATTACAAAGTCGGCAACTTTCTCTACCTGAATGTACCACACATTTCAAAGCTTCAATGGCACGCACTCACAATCGCCTCGTCCCCAAAGACGAGCTCTACCGACATGATGCTCTTACTCAAACCGAGGGGTAGCTGGTCAAAAGATCTAGCGCAATACGCCAAGGACTGTCACTACGAGAACATCAGGCCACTGATGTATATGGACGGTTTCTATGGAGCTTCCCTCGAGCTGTACGAAGACTACTCTACTGTGTGTCTAGTCGGGGGTGGTATCGGTGTCACGCCCGTGCTTGCTATCCTAGACGACCTTGCCACTAAATTGTCGGTCAATGGTGCCCGTTGGGCTCAGCGATATACCTTCATCTTCACCTTCCGTGAGCTCAGTTTACTCCAAACTGTCGCCCCCGTGCTTGCAAAGCTCCGCGAGATGGATCCAAGCAAGCAACTTTTCCGTACTTACCTGTTCGCAACAGGGACTTACTCGGATCTTGACCTTGCAAAGATGCTCGACACGTCGCCCTCGAAGGAGGTTCAAGACACCGCGACGATAAAGTTCACAAGCCGAGCCGCTCGTCCTTTCTACGCGCCACTCCGCTCGAGCAACCTATTGCGCGTCATCATGTACTCGATGCTCTTTGTCGTTGCTCTTGGCGTTGTCTTTGCTGTTCGATGGGGCAACGGCGTCATTCAAGGGGCTTCCCATTGGGAATTGTGGCCACTCGACCGCGCGTTTCAGCTCGTGATGTTTTGCTTGACAATCATTGTTGTCTATGCCTTTGTCTTGTTCGAATTCATCAAGTTTCGTCGCAGTGGCACAAGCAAAGAGACGGCTCCGGCATTGGCTGAAACCCCGCGATCGACTTATGCTGCTTTCAATGGTACTGTTTATACAATTGGAGACCTTCTCCACCATTACAATGTCGTGGTAGGCGAGCGCCCCCACATGCAGTCGCTGTTGCAAGAGACGCTGGAAATTCACAAGATGGATGACAATTCGGCAAAGTTGTTGCCTGCTGTCGGTGTCATCGTGTCGGGACCGTCAGCTCTTAAAATGGCAACAAACGAGGCCGTATACGCTCTGGGTGGTGGCAACTTTGACGTCCATGAAGAAAGTTTTGAGTTGTAATCATAGGCATCGTTACGAAGCACCCTTTCTTCGTCCGAGAATATAAGTGGGATTCCAAGGTTGCCACATCTCGCCAGAATTTTGACGCATTAGGCCAGCTACACTGCAAATATATTTGGACGCTTGTGTACAAAGTAGGGTTTAAGAGTCGCTAAGACGTTTATGGTAATGCGGAGCCTAAAAACTAGACAAAGGTACCTGGCGGGACAGATTTAATTTTAGGAGTGGACGGTCCTCCGTTGTGTCGTACCAACTTACTATCGCTTCCGTCGTTAGTGACCTTGCACGTCACTCTTCGGAGCTTACGCAGAAGCGATGGTCCGGTCTTAAATAGATCATCTTTTTTGCTCGTTTAATATAAAATATACGTCCTAGATTGATATGAGAGAAAGCGAAGGTCAAAGCCCTTTCTAAGCGGAAAAAGAAGAACTGGTGCTATTAATTATGCCGTCTAAATCTGAGAGCATTATTTAGGAATGGGTTGTTCATCGGGTAGCAAAGTCCCTCAAGCCGGTAAGTTAGGTCCGCAAGATTTTTTGGATGTACCCCGAAGAGCAGATAGCATTGCTTCGCAATAAAGCCGTATCCACAGCGATAGTTGACGCTTCGATTGGTGTGGCAAGTGCGTTTCAATAATTGGCATCGCCAGAGAAGTCAGTTACTGACTCTAAGGCACCGATTTCTTGGCTTAACCAAACACCAGAAAAGCTCAAAGGTGGTATTCCAAAGTTTCCTCTTCAAGATATACATAAGTTTTAAAGATGACCTCGCCTTGAAGATCCTGGAAATTTTTAAATATTCGGTGTATCTAGGGAGCCGTTAAACTGCCGGTACCCTTTGGTAGACTACCGGTACCCCTTGATTTAAGCCAATAAGATTAAACTAAATCCACCAATGGGAGCACTTTATCTCTGTTAATGAACACAGTGTTTTTTCAACCAATAAAAGCAAAAGCAATACCCATCCGGTACCCCTTTTTGTCAACTGCCTTGTTTTTTAAGAAATACCTCCTACTCAATATCACTCTTTTCAACATCACTCTTCTCAATACCACTCTTCTCGCACTCTTCTTCTCGCAATAAACACTATGCAACCCCCTAGAGAGCTCTCGTACAGCACACTGGAAGAGGCAAAGTCGGCGGTTCTCATGCACGCTCATAAGGACGAAATCGTACTGAGGCTGCTTTGACAACTGATACTCGTTGCGATACGGCAGAAAGTACGCGCTCCTCAAACCGATTAATCTCATCAAAGCACCCTCATGCGCCCACTTGGCATAGCCCAACCAAAATACGACCCATCGCTTGATAATCGAAGTGCTCGTCACAATTAAAGACCAGCACAAAGCGGCCCAGCAGATCCCAGAGCCTTCACCGACTCTGTTTTTCCTATGCCCGCAGGACCGATTGAATTGCAACCCATACCAAAGTCCAATGCCTGTGTCAATGTGAGATAGCAACGCTCTGTAAGAGGAGTTTGCATAAGCCTCTCACCGACACCAACGTACTCAACTCCATACGAAAAGCTGCCGTTAGAAATCCAAAAAGCAAGTTTTCTCAACGGGTTTGACTCCTTCGCTTGGAAGTAATGACGCATGTGATACAGCCATCGGAAATCATTTACTGTGCTTACCTTGGCATGGCTTAATCGGCTAGTAACGCTCTTCTGGTGCACAGGCTCTGTAATCAATTGTTCATACTTTACGCACATCGTTCTTTACATTCGTCATGACGCGCTCACTCAATATGATCAGCAACTTGTTCAGCTGCTCACCAACAACAGATAGATGTTCCTCTCCAGCATTCAAGACGCTCTTAACTTTTTTTGACCATTGAACTTGAGTAGCAAGATTAATTATCTGAACCGGGAACTCTGAGACCCATTTCGAGTATGTGTCAGCCTTATCACTTGTCGAATAATTGCGTACAGCTTCCTCTAAAAGTAGCGATAGAGTCTTTCGCATGTGCTCGTCTACCTTGACTAACCAGATACTAATGCGGGTTTCGTCTGCCGTCTTCACGGGTTCCTTAAAGTGAACAACTTCACCTTCACGTGAAACCATTCCATGATTTTCACTTGTAGTATTCTCTATCTCTAGCGAAGAAATACCAGCAAACATTTTCGATAGATTGCGCTGGATTTGCATCGGCTCTTTGCAATTGCCAATCATTTCCAACAAAACTTCGTCACCCACAAAGTAAAAGCGAGAAAAAGCAGCTCGCTTGCGGTCCAAGTATTCACCCAAGGCACGCTGAACATTACCCTTCATGTCGTGTTGACGCTCAGGCGAATGATACAAGAGGTGAGTAGGAGTTATTTCTTAAAAAACAAGGCAGTTGACAAAAAGGGTACCGGATGGGTATTGCTTTCTCTTTTAATTGGTTGAAAAAACACTGTGTTCATTAACAGAGATAAAGTGCTCGCATTGGTGGATTTAGTTTAATCTTATTAGCTTAAATTAAGGGGTACCGGCAGTTTACCAAAAGGGTACCGGCAGTTTAACGGTTCCCTAAATTTATATAGATGAATGTAGTTTCATGAGATCCACGAGCCATACTATCACCGAATACAGGAACGTGGCATGAAATGACACGTAACGAAATATTACAAACTGTGTCGCTCGGCGATGACCGCTGCCACGAGAGCAGCGTAGCTCATTAATAAAATTCAGTCGTCACCGATTTTCTGTTCGCGAAAATCGAGCAAAAATGTTAGACGATTATATCCTTATAATTTACTGGATAGTGCAGCGGCATTCGTATAAACAAATATTGCAAGGAAGGACGTGTTGCTGAACATTATATTCAAAATTACATTACATAATGCATGATGGTTTTCTTGAAGTTCAGTGAAGGAATCGAGTGCATGGTTCATACACGCAATGATAAGTTATGGGCGTAGTAAGTGATATAACAGCGGTTATAGCATGTATCATTGTTGCTTTATCGTTCGTTCATTCACTTGTTTTGTCCATCACAGACTTTATCGGGTATATGACGATAATTGTGTCTACAGTCTCTTGAAAAAATTCAGTCTTACGTTGATACACACTCAATCACTTAAGGCGAGTTTTGAGGTCATCTGGGCAGTTTCCACCAGGCTCTGAAAAGGAGCCGACATGCGGGTCGGGGGCTTCACAACTAAAATAGTATGGCCTTTAAAACATGATAGTGTCGAAGGACGCAGGCTTCACCGCTGTATCCTGGCTTATGCTATATAACTTCTGTTGACTTATTTAATACTGCAGCAGATTTTCAGCAGAGAGTTAGCCAAATGGAAAGAGTCAAGCGTGTGCACTGCGGAGTATGTGCGCCGAAGCGCTAAATTTGCGGACCAACAAACTACCATTGATCAAGTTTTCACATGTTAGTACAATTCACATTCATATGGGCTTTACTTTTTTGTACGAACGAAAGATATCTGCTCTCTAAAACTTCACAAGGCTTCACAGAAAATCAATATGTCCATATTCTTCAAACTATCACGGTAACAATTATTTGACTTCGCATAAAGTCGGCCGAACGTGTTCAGCAGAATGGGTAATGCGGTTGCACCGATTAAAAGAGTACCTGGACAAACATGGTTAGAAAAATTAAAACACATTTGTCAAGAAAAATAAAAAATTATCAATTACGAAAATTATACCACTCGAGGGGAAAATTTGGTTCGTATAAACAAAATAAATCTATCTTACAAACACTTTCACGCACCTTAAAAGCGTTCACTGGCCTACATGATAAGCCAGGCCAATGCGATGACAAAGCACCAAGCTATGTGTCGCAGCTTAAGAGCTTATTTCTACTTAAGACTTCGAGTCTGTATGAGTTTTAAAATGCCTTAACATTTCTTTGAGGTACTGATTTCACGCTTAATTAGGCTAATAGTGTGACCATACGGTGCAATTTGTGCCATAGTCACGGCTAAATAACTAATCGGCGAAGCCCGACATTAATTTGCTCTTTTGGCATCCAGTCGGCCCAATGGGTCAACAGAAGGGAAACAACTTCTAGATGAAGTATGGTCAATTTGCGCTCAGACGCACGGCGGTCGACCCAAATGTAAAGCTCGTGAATATGAAAAGGGTCGTAAGAGTGTGGGGTCTCCCCAAAGAAGCCGTGGCCCGACCGCTAGGGTCGGTTTCTAGAACAACCTCAAGTGCGTACACTCATAGCACAAAGATTGTGGCACTTCATAAGTAAGGCAATCGACCGACCCAAGAGGGACCTCCTCTGGTAGCCAAGGCCATCCGTGGCTTCATGGGAAGAGCGTAATGAGCAGATGCACTTTCATCAACGCCTCGCGACATTTTATGAAGCGGCCAAGTATTTTCAATTTGAATAGCACATGGAAGTTGCTGGATCACTCCGGTATATATGTAAATCAAAGCATTGTAAGCTTTGTGAGCAATCTTTTGCTGTTTGTCCCCACGTTGTGGAAGTGACCACATACATGAGCCATTAAAGCCAAATTTGGTTTTATGTTAAGCTAAGGCTTCTTCGAGGCGAGGTTTTTTCGACTTACCACAATTGTTATTTCCACAATCAGCTCATGAAATGGAGATACTTTCTTGATGTAATTGAGCTTTGAGTTGGAATACCCGAGAGGTATATTTAAGTTTTGCATCGGATTCAGTAAAATAGTCATTTTTACAAAGCTCAAGTGTATTTATAGACCGGGCCTCAAATTTAGGCTCTTTGCGACGCCTTGTGAAATTTTGAAGCAAGATTAGATGCTTTTCTGAAAGAAGCTCATAGCCGCTATGGAGCAATGGCTCTTTTTAAACCTTTTCCCACTCGTTTATGCTTCGCGAGGAGTGGCCTTCAGTGAGCCCTGGTGGCGCACTAAGCAAATGAGCGTACTGCTCTGCGCCGTGGCGGGTATCCATTTGTACCATTTCGTATACCTCTTAGAATCCTATCTGTAAGAATATGAGAACCGTTCATTTGCGTCGCTAAGGTGAAATTTAGCGCCAACTGCGATAATTTATTCGGCTAATGGATCTACATTAGTAAGCAAGGGTTGGTTGCCGTCTTTAATTCCCATTTCCATCTTCCATTCCTTGAGGTACCGCCGGCGAGAGTATCTCAGTTTGGCCGGAAGTCGTCAAAGGGTTTTCTGTCTTACCAATTTCAAAGCTTACAGCCATTTGGGGCTACTAGTAGCTTAATACTGCTCGGTACGTCACCGCCTTAGCTCACTCGGTCCATCAGAATATACGCCCGTATCGGTATCGGATCAACAACATAAAGATGCGTTGCGACACATCTTGGCAAATTCCAAAACAGATACGATGATTTTCTTGCATAAGCTTGACCAGAGCGGAATCAGATAGAGCTCAGCCCACGTCTGCTTTAACCACATCGAAACATCAAAATTGTTTCCAGAAAACCTCTCTATCTTACCACATCTCGTTCTCACAATTCATATAGTTAGTACATTTTTATGGTATTTTAATCTGCCAGATTGTTTATTGCAGTATCCTACATGATATTATAGCATTAAGTATCATTTAAAGCACCTTTTTACAAAAAAATGACACAAATAGCCCTTCAAGTTCTATGTGTGCCTAGTGTATTCTTTCCGACAGTCCGGCGGTGCTCTATTGTGTTGTGTACTTCCAATGCATCGCTGCAAAACCCACAATAATACATCGCTCCCACGCTTATAGCTGAAAAAATTTGTGATAATGATGAGTTGATATTTGAACGAATAAATGACAAGGCTGTTTGCATTCTTTTTTGTACTTTCTGACTTAATGATGTGGCACGGTCCTATGGTACCGGAAGATGTAGCAGTAGCAACATCACTAATTAAAGAGCAGGTGTATAGCTTCGTCAAAGGCAATCATTGCGGTGGTATGTAAAGATAGTGAACCATATGAAGGCCCAACGCAAGGCCACATCACAATTCACTCCAGTTATAATTTTTTTGCAGGATGACGATAGTTTCCGTCGTTACCTGCTGGCTTTCAACATATCGTTTTAAAACAAGGGCTTAATGCCCGCGAGCGTGTTCAACTCAAAGTCGCAGCCTCAATTAAAAAACAAGGTCGTATGTTACAGTGACTTTCTTGTAAATCAGGTGAGGTAAATAGCAACATCACATAGTCATCAAGATTTCTTTACCTGTACAACAGTCAAGTGTCCCGTAGTGGCACGACGAAATCACGCTTGACCTGACATAATTTATAAGTGCCACAAATTCTCGAAGCGAGGGGATACAAAGTTGTACAAGTTTACCAGATTGGCTTCACGCAAAAAAGTAAAACAATACTGAAACGTAATTAAAAGATCAATAAATTTGAAATGTTTGTGATCCATATATTCTCTATATCTTATTGTATCATCGGACGAAAAGATTTGAAATATACATTAAAAAACCCAGAGTGGACGACAGACGCGACAAACACAGACTCCTGAAGTACCAATTAGGAATGAGCATAGGTTTGTTCCTTATTCTTTGAATTGTTGTAAGCGATAGCACCAAACAATGTTCAAGTTTGGTCTGCTATTCCTCGTAATTTGACATGCACCATGCTAATGTTTCAGAGGCTTCCTTTTATTCAAATTACGAAAAGTTTGTGGGTCATAAGCTTTTCTGAGAAGATTGCCTTTTTGAAAAAGGCGAAAGATCGAATGAATATATTTTGTGGAGAATCACCTGTTTTACAAAGAGCTTAGCTGCATCCATTATTCTACGCTCACTGACCACGCAATTACCAGCCGGGATATATTATGTGATATATGCGGTATCACGGTGAAAGCTGCAAAAATCAACACTAAGTTTAATTTTTGTCCAAAGACGCGGTTGCCAGCATATCAGCATCTGACGAATCGTCCATCGGCATCATGGGACTTCATGGTTGTGAAGAGTCTCAAGGGACGACATGTGTTCCTAATTCTGTCAGCGCAGCGATCTCATGTAGCCCAATTATCTGAGGGTAAGCTTTACAAAACAAATAAGATAGCTTGACCTAAATTATGGATTGATTGTGAACGAGGTGCAATAATTTGTGTGTATCGTGAAGCGATGCACGAACTTTTTCAACCGCCTCGCGTTTTGGTGACTTCAATTAAGCTTGTGCAGAAAGATAGCAAGAAAAGTCATAGATCTTTTGTTTAGTCGTTCATGTTGTGCTTGCGCTGTAACGGCAACTGCTACGCGTTGTTGTTTTCCTCTACGATTGTCGAGGAAAGTTTGCTATATATATTTAGTCGATCGGGTCAAGTGTCGCACTCGGGACAAATATCGTACAAGGGATGAGATTGTTGACGTTGCATCGATACTTACAAGGGGTTCCATTCCTACTGGTGACCAGCGATTGAAAGCGCTCCTTCTACTGCTTTAATTAGCAACCTGTTTAAGTTCTCGGGCGAGATGAAAATTACTTGTCGGCCGCCTTTGAGAATAGAAGGCTTTTTGTGCCCTTACGCACATAGAAGCAAATGTTGTTATGCCTGGCAGTACGTTTGGCGCCCCAGTATTGGTTGGCCAACAACTTCAATTGTAAACACTTATTAATTGAGTTTGATCTTAAAAACTTATAGGCAAGAAAGCGTGAGTGGTGGCGGAGATTATATTTCGCTGGAGAGGTTGCTGCTTTCATCCGCCTTGTGATTTCAACACGCGAATTCCCATATAATATATTTTTGAGCCCTTAAAAAACCCTGCAAGTAATCGAGTGCGAGCGCCACGCGCACGTGATCATACGTGACTATGGCTGCTTTTACCCGGCAAAAAAGAATACAATTTCCATCTCTCTGAATGCGTAAGCCTTCAATTTAATCAGATTTGACCCGCAGTAGCGCTACTGCCGAAGCTACCATAGTTTACGCTGCTTGGGTTCTGGAGCACAGAGTTTGCGTGTGAATCAAAATCGCCGTGATCCATTTTGATCTTTTGGCAAACAAGAGGGTTAAAGATGCAACAACCTCTTCAGTTCAACAAAGAAAGCATTTCCTTAAAGTCGCGCTTGCGCGTCTGCGAGATAGTATTATTAATTCTGTAACCTTTGTGAGGCCGGCGTTGTTGGCTACAGTTGTAACTAAAGTAGCCAACACGTTAACACGGCACCTTACACGGAAAAAAAATGCAGATATATGCAACTTTGGCCCCGGTCACTACGCGCAACCACTTCAAGCGCCGCGAGCACTTGAAAGGCTAGTCCCGAGCGAAAATCAGATCGTTTTTTCGGTGGCCATAGGGTTGACATCATTTAAATGACGTCATCCTGTTACCAGTCGTATAAACGACTGCTCACTAATCCAATCAAAGATTCGACGCGTGTAACATACTACGGTGTAAATGCTTATAGCTCAAGACAATACTCATTTTTATTGAGCGACTAGATTTGCTACTGTTTATTTCGTGCCGCCAGCTTGGCACGTGAGAAAATGCATTTAACTATTGTATTGTATTGTATTACGTTATCGCGTTGCCATGTTATGCAAGTGCTAGGCTCAGTCTGGCTAGTCCACGGCATAGAGTGGTGTCCGCATACGTCGGATCTCGTTCGGCGGGCAGTGCAGCCAGCACCGAGGTCGTGAGGGTCTTCCATTATTTTGTGTATCTCTGACTTGGTAAGAGCCCAGGTGGCGCCCTGGTGCTGGAGACCGTCGCGTCGAGGGTGAGACTCGTTAAAGACCTGCAGATGCCCGAGAGCACCTGCCCGAAGCGCGCGAGCATTTAGCCCCCGCGCTTGGAAGGAGGGCGTCACCCCAACCTTTACCGAAGCGCATTTGACTATACATGCTAAAAAGCTCTTCCAAGGATGAGGTCGGGGTTCGATTCCCCGACGGCGCAGCACATTAACTTGTTATCACTGGAAAAGGTTGGGGAAACGCCCTCCTTCCGAGCGCGGGGGCTAAATGCTCGCGCGCTACGGGCAGGTGCTCTCGGGCATCTGCAGGTCTCTAACGAGTCTCACCCTCGACGCGACGGTCTCCAGCACCGGGCGCCACCTGGGCTCTTACCATGTCAGAGCTAAGCAAAATAATGGAAGACCCTCACGACCTCGGTGCTGGCTGCACTGCCCGACGAACGAGGCCCGACGTATGCGGACACCACTCTATGCCGTGGACTAGCCAGACTGAGCCTAGCACGTGCATAACTTGGCAACGCGATAACGTAATACTTTACATTACATTACATGCTAAAAAGCTCAAGTGGGGGCTTTAAAAATGGTGGATGGCGAATATCCCATGCTGGTATAGAACATAGTAAAAAAGTAATGTCTCGTTTCTAGCATTTGTTCGAGTATAGAGCTACGATTGCGAGGGTCCCTTTTGTGATTGGCCAAAAATTAAGTGCCTCCAATATAATCGTAATTTTTTGCCACAGTTCGTTGCATCAGCCAGTGCGTTCCGCATCGAGCTCGCGGGTCTATATCTTCGACCCATTTCACACGTTCGCTGGTAGAAATTACGGCGTTTGAACGTGGAATAGGCAGAGTGAAAGAGGAAAACAAGAAAGGGAAAAGTTAGAGAAAAACGCGACAGGAGGAGATTTAAATACAGCTACAAGTGCTTACGAGCTCGCAAGAGTCTGTGTTTTGTGTCAAAGAACGTCTCGAGTCCATTTTTGGAAACGATCGATGGCTCATGTTGAGACAAAAGATCCATTTGGCTTCGTGGGCTCGCATGTAGTGCGGAGACAGCCTCGAAAAGGCAAAGAAGAGCATGGATGGCTCACACGCTACAACGAGGCGCTAGACTGTTATACGCTTTTTGTACCTGGAGGGGGGGAACCGAGGTTGCTGGCCCGAGGAGAGGTGATGAAGTTTTTGTCAGCTCCAAACATTGAGCTTCATGATGACGACCAAGACGAGTTTCCGCCACCAGTAATAGATACAAGCACCAGTCGGTATTTAGGGGTCAAATTACGCCGACCTCCTCAAGTTTCAAGTGACGTTGATAGTCTCCAAGATGAAGACATTCGAGGTCGAGTAACATGTTTCTTTCCGTTTGGGGATCGATATCGTGTCGAGTATGAAGATGGATCGACGGACGAAGTGTCGGAGGCTGCCGTGATTGACGGAATGATTGCATTGCTCAAATCACCATTTTTCTCATCTCCTACTCGACCAACGACTCGAAACAGGCCAATGAGAATGAAAAGTAGTGTAGTGGATTTAGACATCGAAGATGTACCAGTGCGACGGAAGCGACAGCGGGTTCAAGCATATTCTGACAAAGATAGCCAGAAAATTCCATCCAGGTCTGCTTCAGTTATTGAGAATGACTCCCAGCAAGATGATGACGAGGTTATAATAGTCGATCAAATGAAAGAAGAGACCGGTGTTGGCGAGGAAACAGAGCCAGCGCCTAATATTTTGGAGATAATGAAGAGCGCGTCGGCAACTTCACGAGAAACCTCGTTAGAAATAGCGAGTCACTTCGTAACTGATCCAATGCAAGCCGATGATGATAAAAAGGTGGAGCTTGGCGATGACATTGTGCAGGTTGTTGCTGACAATCCTGAAGATTCTTTAAAAACAAAGTCTAATAAAGTACAACTAGATGCAAATCAAGTGGGTAGGCCTACGCCGGTGCCAAACTACATTATTGAAAAGAAGTTTCACGAAGCCGTAAAGCCACTACCACGACGCGCTATGGCATTTGAGCTATTACGAGCCTCGCTCCTCAATCTGCTAGATCGACCCGAGGCGACTACAGTGAAGATAGCAATGCAGTATGATGTGCTTAGGAATCCTGACGTGAGAGACCGCGACGCCGTGCTTCGCTTCATGGACGCGGACGGATTAGTTGTTCTTGACCTCTTACTGAATTCTTTTGCGACTGAAACGATAGACGATGAAACGAAGCGAAGTGAAGAAAAACGTCAGAAGCAGATTCGTGAGCGGATGGCGCGTGAGAATGAACTACTTCATGTGTTGAAAATTGTGGCTATGCTTCCAACACCGTCTCGAGACCAAGTGATTGCATCAAACATTGGTAAAACGATTAACTATTTAAGCAAGCCGCGAGGACCGCCAGGGCGTCATAACGTCTTGCCAAAGTGTCTTAACAGCCTGGCAAAATGGATCAAAAGTTCGTGGATTAAGAACATTCCTCCAGCAAAACAATCACGTAAAACGCTTTCTCACGCTCGGCAATCAGCTCATCGACCTCACCAAAAAGCTCGACGTGGTGGATCTTCTGGACGTCCAAGCATCCACTTAAATCGACCGCAACCGACGCCATTACAAAGGCCACAGCGTCCAATTTGGTCGCCATCAGAAGAGATGCATGTTTCGATGGGTAATACGTCAATCGCGAGGCCGCCACATGTGAGGCAGGCATTGCCACTCCAGCAGCCTGTAGCTGCACCTTTACCTACACCTGTATCTACACCTGATCCATTCAAGTCCACAAGTGCACGCCGCGTAACTGGTGGACTCAAGCCGGACTGGATGCGACAAATGGAGAACCTCTCTCGTTCTCGCTTTTGCATCGATGACAACACGAATGTTGACACGAGACTGTACCGGGACAGTCGAGCGCGTCCGATGACAAACGTGCCAGCACATGCCACAACACCGACACAACTGCATTTGACTTCAGACCAACACGAAGATGCCGGTGGACCTGATGGAGTCTTTGGGCGAGTTCAACGACTCCGCTTTGACAAACGCTGGAATACCCAAGAATTTAGCTTTCAGGATCCGCCTGGCATATTAAAGCTACCTCCAAAGGCATCGTACCCCACGTCTTCTTATGGCCGTTTGCAGTATTCAAACCAGCATAATTCTGTACAAGTGCCTCCTGTGCCGTATCCATCTCATCGGCCTCGATCTATCCTGCGGCGTGTTAGTCGGTACAATGACGAGCCTGCAATTGACGGACCAGGAAGCGTATATGATTCCTCCGGTAGCTATGTAAGTAATAGTAGACAACATGAGGCACTATAGGATAGTGCGAATTATTATCCCTTTCTCGCTTGTCATTGCCAAGCCACATCCTCCAAACACAGTACGATACTTACAATAGACACTGCGCTACAAGTAGCCATTCAACCGGGCAAGACGCTTTGGGCCCATGACTCGCGCAGGTACGAAGTCAAGTCCTACAAAAAGACCACGCGACACACTGTTGAATTATGGCTATGTAAATCTAAGAAACAACCTTTTAAATGCGCACCTTAATGTAGTCTTGTCTTAAATCACAGGGAATATTTAAGTAGCGGACGTACTCTAAAAGAGAACTCGCAATCTTGTCCAATTTAGTAATACGTGCCTTCCACATTTCGCTTAGATCGGTACGGCGCTCAAAACAACGGTAATAATCCACCAAAGTAATTGCCTGCTCCGTACACGCGATCACTCCACGTCCATACTTGGTACGCAACGATTGCAAGTACCTTCGCTTTGAACCAGGATAATCTTGCATAGCTATGGGTTCCGCCTCCACAAGCTTGAAATCTGGTCTTAGTTCGTGATGCTTAATTTCATCTCCGTTCGGCTTCATCCCGCTCACTTCTTTAAGTGTTGCCAGATGCCCTGCCATTGTTTGCAAAGAAGTTTGAATATCTTCGCACTTTCTATTGCTTCCAAAGAGTGGCGGGTCAATTTGATCGCTATCACGCCGTGTTTGCTCAACCTCTCTTTTTGTCACGTTTCCACGCGTTACAACGTCTGTAGAAAGACAAGGCTTCATGCTTTTACCATTTACTTGGACAAGCCCATTTTCAGACAACACGTAGGTAGTGATGTTAGATGGTGCACTCTTTAACGTTGGCACTGTAATTAGCTCGGAAGCCACTTTTTTCACCACCTGCTCCACTAAAGTAAGCACTATACTTTGGACTTCTTTGTCGATGAGGTCATCGCTACTTGTTGTTTGTGAACTTGCACAAGTGTCAGCCTTGGCAAAAGTACATGTACCGCCTAAATGAGTACTAGACCTGTTGACGTTCTCATCGACGACAATATACTGTACATCGTCAATCAAAGCACCATCCAGGTTTAACTGGCTGGAGCTAGAAGACTGCGACGAAATCTTCTCCTGGACATCTTGGTTTGAAATACACGATCCTTGTGCTCGAAACGCTTCATCGAGAACTTGGTCGGTCGAGTCGTGTGGACTAGGAGATCTAGCTGGC
The DNA here is from genome assembly GCA_001695595.3 of Plasmopara viticola. Lineage (NCBI taxonomy): Eukaryota > Oomycota > Peronosporomycetes > Peronosporales > Peronosporaceae > Plasmopara > Plasmopara viticola. Next base: position 447,647 of record MBPM02000033.1, read on the forward strand.
GATGGTCCATCGCTAATTGGAGAATATTGCTGAATCCGGTTTTTCGTTGTTTTCTGCGGTTTGCGAGTCCTTTTTCTACTGGATACAGCGCTGTTTGATGGTGGCAACCGCAGACAGAGTTCAGATGACAAAGCTGACGAAGGTTGCAGTGAGCTGTGTTGACCAGGTGCCATGCGATCTAGCAATTCTAAAGTCTTTGCTGCATTATCAAAGTTGCTACTAGCGTGCGACGCCATCCGCGCGCTTCTATCACATGGTGGGTTGTCCTGCTTAGGCATTAAAATGCCATTATTTTGATGCGATACCTTGAATTCACCCGCTCGCACCATCTCAAGTTTGCTTTTGCAAACCTCAACTCTTTCTTCGCAGCTTTTTTCACCATCATTTATGCCTCTTGCAATCATGACGCCGTCTCTTCTTGTGTTTTTTCTTTCATCCACCACCTTCTCATTCACCACAAGAGTACCATCTTTTAGCTTGTTCAGCTTTTCATCTGCAGATAACATTGCAACTTCACTGCAGCCGGTCTCGCCTACTACTTTTGCCGTCGATAATTCATCATCTGCGGTCGAAATATCTTGCTTTGCATCGCCGCTGGTTAATTTCAAATGTCTTCTCTTTCTTGAAAAGTGCATGGGACGCCTGCCTCTTGATTTTGCCTTCTTTACAAACATATCTCCTACATCGGAGCCTTGTTTACGTTTTCGAACAGAGACTTGCGCTTTACCTTTTACCGGTGACAACTTGGACGCTTGTTTCTGATCGGACACGTTCTTAATGTCCGCAGGGGACTCTAGCTTTGTAGCAGTCAGCTCCAATTTAAAATGCTTTGATACAGACGGATACATTGGGCACAGCCGTGCTTTCTGACATTCCTCGTCTTGCAATACGCTTCGAAAGTGGCGTCGACTAGGAATGAGTTCATACGGCATAAAAATCTCACGACGTGTACTTCCATTGACCTTTTCACCACGAGTGTGAAAGTAACGAAAGAGACTTACAGGTGAAATGCGGCGCGTATCATAGGTTCCAACAATGAGACCTACAAACGGCTCTAGAGCTTTGCTTTCCTCGTTTTCTTCTTGGCTGATGCTAGGCCGTTGAAAAAGTTGTTGATAACTCGTTTGGTTCTCTATGTCTCGAACCGAAGGATCGGGCGCAAACGCGGGATGTGAATGGTACCAGCCCACGACCTCCAGCTGAGCATTCTCAATAATCCCCCGCACTTCAATCTCACTGCCCGGATCCATCTCTACGTCGGTCGATCCGTCGTCACCATCGATTTCAAGAGATCGACACGGAAATGCTGCTTGAATGTACAATGTCTTGGAAGCTTCGTTCCATTTACCGCCTAGAAACCCAATGACTTCACAAGTCGCAAGGTGAGCATGAAGGTCAGCTACAAACACGGCATCCGGGTGAATTGCAACTTCGAAAGGGGGTTTAAGCGTAGATCCCCCGCGACTACTTCGACTGCTAGGATCCTCTACGTGATCCCGTGCACGATAGGCAGCACATTGCACCATTGTATGCGGATCCAAATTGCCCGTCATTAAGTTTTGTCGAATCTGCGATTGTTGAACGGACCGTGACTGACGTTTGCCTAATGCGCGATCACGTCCGGATACAAAAGCACCTTCTTCAGCTTGCTGCCGCTCAGTACTAATCGTATCTTTATCAGTAAATGAAGCTTCATCTGTAAAAATCTGGTCATCCCACACAAAATCTTGTCGATATGCTAAGGTCGTCAGTGTTTTCGATTCAAGGCACGAATCAGCCGATTCCTCCGTCGTCCAAATGCTAGACAGTGGTGTCCTCATCACATTTACAGGCTCCTTTTCCTCTGTACTTTTGAAAGTTTTCTTGAGTCTCGGCTCACATGTTCGGTTTGCCAATTGGGTTGGTACCTCGATCTCGTCCTTTGACACATCAAGTTTAACACGATCCTTTTGATTGCAAGAAAAAGCGTCTTCGTCGACGATTTTCTTTTTCAACCTCGACGTTCGTCGAGATCTTTTTCTGATGTCACGCAGTCCCGTCTTCTCGTTCTCTACAGCACTTGTCAAATCAATAGACAATGGTGACCGCGACGCAACTGCAGCCTGTGCTACACTGTCAATATCTTGAGAAGATGACTTGCGTACTAAAGGATTGTCAACTTTAGCTGGTTTTTTACGACGTGGGGTGACCAAATCAAACCTCTGCTCTGAATCGTCGACAATCTCCACATCGCTCCACATTGCCTCTTGCTTCATTTTTCTCATCACCTTTCTCGTCGACTTTCTCACTGCCTTTGTTTTCCCACTCTTTTGGCTCTCTTCCTTTGCATTGAACGCAGCGTCATTTGCCATCTCGCGATCGTCCCACGCATCATCCAACGATGCTTCTTCATCTCCCTCGTTCATCTCCACCACCTCATTCAAACGTTGCTTCTTCTCCACTTGACTCGGCTCTTCCAAAAGCATTAAATCATCCTCTGTATACTCTTTCCCCTACAACAATAAACATGCACACACACTGTCACAATCTCCTCGCGTTTTGATGGTTCGAAAACAAACAGCGTGGCCCACACCATATGCAGTAACTCCGTTGCCTTGATTAATGCACGTCGAAACTCGCTCTTCTTCTTGACAAATTTACTGCTTTTACTATTGATCACTGCTTGTTCGTACAAGTGGTAATGGGCCGTGAAACTCGCAACAAAGTTCGGATGAATCTCCACGAGCGAGAAATTAAACTTGTCGAGAAACATGATGAGGCAGTGGCGCTTCATGACGTACGCGTCCTTTTCTTTGTTTGGACTTGCTCCCATCACCGGAACTTTCGTTGGAGGTGGTACGACCAATGAGGCCACGATCTTGGGGTCGGTACGAATGCCAGCGCGCTGTACCACATCCCACGAGAAGAAGAGCACGCCTGGCCACCACGGGAAACCGTGAACCTTGGCCCAAACTATGTCGAAATCGCAAAATTGCTCTTCTACTAATGTCAGCGCTTCACATTGAGCTTCCAGCGCATTACGGGCAGCGGTGTCGAGCCGATAGACCGATGGCTTCTTCGCACCCGGAGCCACCATTTGCCTTGTATAGTGTGTGGTGAACCTTAGATATGTGGTACACGTGAGATCCGTCGGGTATTCTACAAGCACGTAATCCATGGAGACTGCGGCAAAAGCGTTTGAGCAGAATGTGGCACTAGACGACGGCGTGCTGGCGACGTCTGCGCCCTTGGAGATCAGTCAATTGGATCGCGTTATTCTACAGGTTCGTTCATGCTACCGGCGGCGATAAGAGAGTAAAGGTTGAAATGCACAGGCTTCTTTTTGACCAGGTGAGTGAGGGCCTTGCGGGATACCCCGATCTGAGTCAAAAGACGTACAGATTGCGCCACCAATTGATGGATGAAAAGTACGCTGCTTTCCAAGTTCATGGTGCATGCGAAAGGGAAGCGACATTGATGGTTGTTGTGATGATCTGTGCAGAGTGATTGGCGCAGCAGGCGCGATTCAGGGCATGCTGGAGATTTTAGAAACAAACGACAAAGCGCTCGAGTACTTTAAGGGAAGCATCGTAGGAGGTGAGTGTGTGCAAGCGTCACTGTTCTTAGAAACGTTGGCTGACCCCCTTGTGATAGTATTGACAGGCCAGGCGCTGCCCTTGCGTCCTCCATTCTTTGGCGGAACCGTTCCTGAGTCTACTGCAAACGATGTCGTCGCCGTTGTGGAAGAACTAGTGGCCGAGACGGTGTCGGATGAGAGAGTGAAGACGGCAATGGATTCCACCACTGTGTCGGATGAACAACGGGCATCAATTCTTGCTAAGCAGCCGAAAACGGTACGCAAGCGCTTATTGGAAAACACATCAATGGATGAAACAGCGGCGGAGGGAAAACGATCAAAGGCTGAGAAAAGTAATAAAATTGAGACCGAGGATAGTCCTGCGCCTCCCCTTCGAACAGCATTGGCAGAGGAGACCATTTATGAATCCGAGGAGGCCAAACAGCGAGCAGTGAATCCTACGTATACAATCCCGACGCAGTGGGAGCACTTGTACTTTAAGCAAGTGGAAGTCATTAATGTCAACAATTGCTTGGCAAAAGAGAAGGTACAGGCAAAGCGCTTTGCGGGCGAACCGTTTTTGCTTGAAGGCCACACTGGATGGTTAAAATTTGCCAATAATTGGATTAAATCGGACGGGACACTGGACACGGCGGCATTCTTGTATGGTATTCACGACGTGAAAGTGCCTGTGCTTGAGCGCAACTACGAAGAGCGAAATCCAATCAAGACGCACCTGCCACTGAGCTATTATGTAAAAAATTATTGGGAGCACGGCAAATCGGATTATTATTTGCATCAGTGGCAATTTCCACTAGATCCGAAGGCCGGTCCGTTGCTGTGCTACAAGAGTAAAGAATTGCCCGTGCTGGGGGACAATTTATTATTGTATTGGCTGGATGCTGTGCGTGGTGACAATCCTTTGCAATACTTATTCATGGGTCAAAAGTGCACTCGGAGTCGAATGCATATGGACCCTGGTGGTCTAGGCATAACAATTGCCCCAATTTTTGGCACCAAGCGAGTTACTATGCTGCATCGTGCGGCAGCTAAATTGGACTCTGTACACGAGACGGTCAACTTTCACGACGTGGATCTGGATGCAATTCCGCAGCTTGCCTTCTTACCAGCGTGGCGTGTTGATGTGAATCCAGGCCAGATCTTGTACATGCCTGAAGGCACATTACATGCGTGTGAGAACGTCACAGCGTGTATATCGTATCATCGTTTCCACGCAGACACGGTGAATCTTCCCGCCTTTTTGCGCTCATTCTTGGCGCAGGATTCTCCAACGATTAATCACGCCGAAATATTGTGGAACGCTGCACACGATGTGATGTCTGCGATCGAGGACATTTACAATGACAACAAGCAGGTGCTGGGCAATGCAGTCGGTACGCTGCGCAAGCTAGATACGATGCGCGGGTTGCGTCATGCCTGTCGCATGCTTTCGCTGGAGCAAGTTTTGCCCACGGAAGACTCGTGGGACTGGAAGAAATTGCTCGATGATATTGACCATCTCTTGGTGCGTGTGGATGCTAGTGCCAAGCTAAACAAGAAAAAGATCTCTTCACACGAATTTACTTTTACAAAGGCAATGGCTGTGTTGAATGGCGAGGAAGCGGTTGAAGCGAAGCAGATCATTAAAGGTGCGGCGAATAAATCAAAACTCACGAAGCACAAAGCCCAAGCAACGGCTGCAAACACTCACTGGGACTCTTTAGCTCTGAAAGTGGGTGATATTATTGGTGTGCAGGTCTTTGAAAAGCGCAACCGTGCAGAGGTGCTAAAAGTGGTGCACGATAAGATTCTCGTGCAGATTCACTACTCAGACTGGGAGTCCATTTATGATGAGTTTTTGCCCGTGTCGTCTTTGTATCAACGTAAAAAGGGCAAGAAGGTGGCGCTTAAAAAGACACCAGAGGTGCACGAGACCGTGATGGCTCGATGGGGGAGCAAGGGGGATTTGTACAATGCCATTGTGCTCAAGGTCGTTCGTACGAATGCGTGCTACGTACACTACCTCAAGTATGAGAAGGATTGGGACCAGTGGATTCTACCAGGCCACATCTTTCGCAAGTACAACAATGTTTAGAAGGTAAAAAGGCACAGAAAGGAGTTAGCTAGGCATTACAAGTGTTGAAAGTGTTTAATACTGATTGTGCACACATTTTTTTTAAAAATACCTCCATGTCGGCTATATCGAATCCAAGTCATAAATGATATATACAAAGGAAGTCAATGCGCTTTTAAGGAAATTTGATTTGCTGATAAGCTCGAGGCTGGGCAGATAGTGTACGGCACTGCTTCACAAGCACCTCGTACGGGTTTACTGCAGCCACGCGACCCCGCACGTTCCACTCTCTTTCATGCCTTCCTTTTCAACCAGGAACAAAAGCCACTCACTTAGTTTAAAAATTTCCCCTTTTGGCAAAGAAGGCTAAAAAAGCTCACGCCATGAAGCCACCAAGCTTACTTTGCGGTCGTGATAGCGGTCGTAAACTGACGATAAGGCTAATTGGGGGAATATAATGAGAAAGTCCGCAGTTTGATAGCTTGCAAATAAGGCCAAAAGGTCGTGAAGAAACTATAACGGTACCAAGTTATAATGCCCCGCTGTTCAAAGCTCATAACTAGGAAAAGACAACACCGGGTTGAGATACTTCGTGCACCAGCAAACAGTACAAAAATGGTCAGTTTGAACATTTTGAGGGACACTTTAAAAGAGATGAAGGAGACACATCTGGCTGGCTAATAGAAGAGCTCTTAACATCTCTGAAATTGAGTAGACTTAGGTGTTGTAACTTTAACAGTATAGAGTCGTTTTTTGTCCTTGGTATGGACAAGTATGTCTTTTTCTTGGGCATGCTGTGGCCAGAAAAGAATTTAAAGTGATGGGTGGGGCAAGGCCACAAAATTCAGCCACCCGATTTCACTCTGTGAGTTTTTGGTAATTGTATTCTCACCTCAGATGTGCATGCGACTCCTTTGAAAGGTAGCCTTGGAAAGTATACGCCCGGGTTCAATGTGCGATGTATCGAAGGAACTCATCATCTATACAAAGGCAGATGTCACATTTTATTTTAACCTTTAGCAGCGAGTAGACAAGCTTTGCTAGCAATACCGGCCGCCAAAGATGTTGTAGATAGCACTGTAAACTTGGGCAGCGTAACTCCACAAACTCGTAGCACAGCACCACTAATTGTGGGCTGCAAATGTTTACATCAATTTCGTACGACACAGTGCCCCAGGTAGGTAGCAAGGTATCACCAAGAGTGGAAACACAAAAATGAGATTAGGTGGCAATACGAATTTGATTTCTAGGTACTTTGTGGTTGACGAAAAAGATAATTATGATGCTATATTAAGCGATCGTGGCGTATATAAACGACGAACTGATTATGAGGACCTTTCTTTCTCAGTAAGGCTTGGGGCATCCCACATTCCTTTGGTTCTAAGGGCTTGGCCTTTGCCAGTAATTCCTCACAGCCCTTGAGGAAAATATTGGTTGGCTCATTGGGGTAGGCACGGATCATAAGCCCTTGCTTGCTGCAGCTTAATTAGTGGAAGTTGTTTTGCTCACCGATGTTTTAGCTTATCTGAAATGAACCCAAGTCGGCGAGCTCACGGATAGGGTTTGTGGGATTAGGGACCTCCAATTCACCGTAGTCCGAAGGCTCGAGTCTACTTGTTGCCGTACACTGCTTTAAAGCTTTTTGAAATGGTTCTTTTATCGTCGCTGCCTGCGGTCAAAAGTGTCACACGCATGTTGAGCCTACCCTTATGCAGTCCATGGATATTGTCACCATGATTTGTCTGAGAAGTGGCGCCAAATCGTCAACGTGATCTTTAAAGAGTTAAAGCTTGCCTAGCCTGCAGGCATGGATATGTGAACGTTGGCAAGATCATATGCTCGATGGAAGGAACATCGCATTTTAGCGGCTTATGTGTTTTCAGAACACAAAGATGTCAAATATTCTGTAGAACTAACTTTCTCACTTTTAATTTAGTACACAATCGAATTTTTTTTTGATAATTGAAGCAATAACCCCAACAAAGTGCACTACCTTTTTCTTTTCAAGTCCAACGAGCAGAGAATGAAGCCAAAAGCGCAATTGGTGAGATTCGCGAGAGGCACAATTGATGTTCTCTCAGGAAAAAGAGCAAGGTTGGGTATACCGTAGTGAGATATCGGATGCGGCGGTTTTGTACACGCTATGAGTACGGAAGTGGCCCACAACGGTGGATATAGAAAAGAAGAGAACAAAGTTTAGACTGCGTGACGCCCCGAGTCTCGAACACGATACATTCGACCGATTAGGGTGACAAGAAGGAAACAAAGCCGATTAGTGGTACCTTAAAAGTAGCATTTGCCTGTAAGCGGGCTGATCAGCTGCTGACTGCCTCGGTAGACAGAATTTGGAGCATTTTAAGATAAAAAGCACGGCAAACAGTACTCTAAAACAATTTTTGTATTACCAGATTATAGAACGAGCATCATAGACAAAACGAGAGCCAACTTTAAAAGCGCTATAAATAGAGCTATCAGCACTTTCTTGAATGGCTACAGGTAGACTCATTGGATGGCTACCGATATTCTTTGTGGGTTGTATTTTTTGTTAATGGCTTCCACTTTTAATGGTTTGTGTTAGTATTGTATACCGATTATCTTGTTTATTGGCTGCCAGCTACCGACATTTGATGAGTGCGCCTTGCCAAGTTGATTTGTGTTAGGGTTATGCTGCGAACACACTAATTATTTAATATAATGGATGCTTAATGACATAAAGGCGCCAAACATTATTGTCCACAAATTGGCAACTGAGTACTGTTAAAGTTTTGCTAGGCCATGATGGCCCTCATGGCATGAATTACGCTTCGCAATTTCTACGGCTACTTAAATATGCTCAAATACTTGTCAATAACAACCCTCCAATCGTGAGCACTGACTTTGTTAGGTATCGTGACTTTGCAGTTTAAGTTTGGACTAAATGGCTCAGCGTTTCAACTAAACATGACAAATCGCATTTGGTTATGTGTTATTTGTGGCCTTAAACATTGAACGGACTGTCATTCTTTTCTGTCTGTGGAAGCACCTAAGCAATATTTGCTTTCATGACGTTTTGGCCAATACTACTGAATCTAAGCTCGAGCCGACGCTGTTATGGTGCACCACACAGCGCTCCTATCAAGATCTTTGCTGTAAAACTCTAAGCTAAATTGTGGCAGTTACTCAAGGTACTTAACAAATTTCAGTTCACCAACAACTTCCGTTTGGATTTCGTAGTAAAGACTAATGGAAGATATAATTCTTAGCGACATGTCCGCTTTATTTTACTCACCTAGAGTCTTAATATTGTTGCTTGGTAGCCTTGTGTACTCTAAATCGATCCTTTGCACCCATCTCTAAAATTGGGTACCAATCTTACTGAGTAAGTGATTGGATGCTTTGTAAAATGCACAGTAATTGAAACATTCTCTAAGCTTTCTTAGTTAAAGCCAATAAGCGAATCGCGTCTATTTTCAAGTCACGAGCCAATCCGTTTGACGTCACATTTTACAAACCGATCTGACGGGACTATTGTCAACTTAGCGATCCTTACAGCTATCTGCCACCCAGGGCTACCGTCGCTTCCGCTTAGTATAACCAGACTTCAACACGACTCCAATCTATTTTTTTTGTTATGAGCAGCTCACCGCTACTGCTTACCACTACAAAAGTTATCATTTCCTCAAGAGCCAAGCTTCCGAAATAGGAATTTGTTAACAAAAAAGTTAGCTAACTACCATTTGAAGCTTCGTCAGTAATGATGACCCGCGTTCTCCTGACCCACACAACACTGCGCTTGTTGGCGACTCCCTGTATACCACTTCGTTGGCCTCCCTACGCAGTGTATGCTCTTGCTTGCGGCGGTCGAAGTGGCTAGAATTACCCTGCTCGGCAGAGCTTAAGATATAGAAGCTAAACTCGCTTCAGCGGGCTTGTAGACACGACTACTAAGTCTTAAAGGTCGAGATACCGTCTATTTATGGTATTTCGGAGAAGCAACTCAATCTATGGCTTTACTAGGGTTTATTAAATGGCTTTGCAATTCTCGCTTGCAGCACTTTAAAGACTTTGAGTTCGCCAATGAACTCCGGCAACTTGACTCGATTTAGTGCTGTAGACCGAAACTTGAAGACTAAATTTTCCGGTACAATTTTACGTGTTTTGGTCAAACCGGTAATTTTTGCGCAGCAATTGAATTAACTTGGACGATTTTAACAAAAAAAATATCTTTTTGATATCATTGATATTTATCAGTCTATAAGTCAAAAGTGGCAGATTGCTCGCCGTGCACCAAAAGCCGCCGTCGTATGAGGTTTATTCAAAGAAAAGTCAGCAATTATTTGAAAGAAAAACATGGCTTCATGTAGCAATCGGTTAGCTTCCATGTAATAAAACCTCAAAGGTCGAGGATGCTCACTTAGCTCGTATCCTGACTACCTGAAAAAAATGCGCGTGAGACCAGAGCTGCACCAATGGCCAGGTTAATCTCGTCGTTCCAAAAAAGAAGGCTCAATATATATCATCCCACGAGCGGAACTATTTCGTTTGAGTGGTCCCATCAAGTCATCAAGAAATGTGCCTAAGTTAGCATTAATCACTAACACCACAACGCGTTTTAGCTACTGAGCAGCTAAAGGACCATCTCTACTCAGGGCTACAGAGAAATGGACCGCTGCATGAATTCGACGTTTTGCGGCTTTCCGATTTGAATATAGTCACAAATTGGCGATATCCTACCGGTATAAATATCAATAGAATAGTAAGTTGAGTGTATCACCTGCCAGAGTGATGGTGTTTAATTAGGTGGACATAATAGATAACAGGAACTATAAATCGACATTAAATAAATCCGCCTTTGAATGCGCGCATAAGGCCGGGGAAGTGAGGAGTCAGCAATTTCGCGAAGTTCGTTTGACACGCAATATTGAGCAACATTTATTTTTCGATATCATTGGAATGGCAGTCATAATTATATATTCTTGTAGTACTAATGAAGCAATGTCTCGCTGTTTAGCTAAATGAAAAAAGCAACAGCGATACACATCGAAGCATGCTCTTTTTTCAGTTATTTCTGACTCTGCGATGGCGAAACTATTTCCAAACAAGTTCTTGATTATAGTTGAAGTGAAACGATTATTCGCGGCATTTTTTATCCTTTTTTCAGCGTGCATTCTTTCTCATTCCATATTGGCATCGCGTCGCAAATCGTGCTAGCAGATTAAGCCGTGTCATTGTGAATCGAAGCGAATGATGGACAAATGATTTTCACTACTTAGATTATCTTTTTCCGTGCTGTCGAGTATCCCACAATTCACACCCAGGCCTATTTCAACGTTAGAAATGTCCAATGCTCTCCTTCTAGTCTGTTCAGATACAAAAATTGATTTTTGTTGCTCTCACCAGAGCTACAGTCAAGCAATCAAGCTATCATGGGAGGCTATAGTTGATTGCCATCATGAAAAATTGCACAACTTGCTGTACCAAGAGTCAAAATGGGTATATACCCTCGATCCCGTCTTGTGTACAATTAGTAGCCAACCGCTACCCATTCTTCTTTCAAGTTCTGTCAAGCCCTTGCAGGCCAAGCTCCCATGGCTTGCATCCACCACACATCTAATAGGATGACTTAAAGTGTCCCACCCTTTCCACGGCTGCTGCAGACAATTATCCACTTCTTCAATACATACTCGAAGCACTTCTCTTGTTGCTGACCAGAGGAGCCATTGTTGCTTTGTTTCGCAGCGCTCAAGTTAATCAAGAGTAGGTCTGTGTCAACTATTTTTCGGACAAACAACTATGGGTTTTGAGGACCATCCAAAGTTTCTTGGAAAAGTAAGCCTGGCGGTACTTGTCCTCCAATTAGTAAGTGGTTCGAATCGCCTCAATGATCGTTTTGGTGTGCACGCAAAAGAGTTGAGTGCGAGGCGGGTCGACGCCTGAACGTTTATGAACCCAGTTACCTTGACTGGTTTTAAAAGTGACCCCTCAGTGATTGATGCCATCAACTTCCCTAACTCTTAAGCATCTTAATAACTTTTACGCCTGCGTTTCAACGGTATTTGATGGAAGAGATTAATGCTTTATAATAAGAATGATGCGCACAAGTAGTCCTTAAGGGCGATGATACTCCGGTGGAGTGGTTTTACAGGTGACTGACCAGCATTTGCCCTAACTGCTTGAGCAGAAGAGGGCAAACACCACGTGCGTCTTTTAATCCCTGATCAAGGCCTCCTTGTTAGCATCATCTGCACCCTATATCCTGAGAAAAGACTTCACTTTTTCTCTTTGTATGTGATAACGTTTAGCCTTACCGGTTTATTCTTTAAATTATGCGCCACCTTTTCGACAAAGGCTTAAAATGCAAATTTTGGAGCACTTGGCTCGCCTTGGAATCTAATCGGATGTAGGCACTGTTATTCCTCATCCTTCAGTGGACACTTACACCATGCACCATGCTTTTTAATTGCTCGAGAGTTGTGAAGCTAGGCCACTTCACTTGCCGACGCTATGTGAATAGCCGCACCATCAACATAAAACAGCACTGATAGGACGGGTGCTCTCTAATTCTCGTAAGAGCGTCGGCAAACAAAGCCATGTCGGCGTTCAGGCTGGACGATCTTCTGATTATAACAAGAGAACATTTAGTACAACACACTCTAGCTTTTACTGGTTGCAACCCAAGTCAGACACCTCAGCATACTTACGAGAACTTGGGTCGCAGAGTGAATAGCCACTGTATTCCGTGTACGAGTCGGCAGCTTTAGTAGCTGATCCAAAGAGCTTAAAGGCCGGGAGAAACATTCGCCAAGTTTGGTTGCATATTGATGGGAGTATTTAGGAAAACGAGAATTATTTCCCCGACTTAAGCTAAGGAAAAGCCAGAAGCAGAATTTCATTTTTTGCCTCGCACGTTGATAGGTACGATTCGAAAATTACATTTACCGGAAACCTTTATTGGTCTCCATCATTACGATAAGGAAGGAACAAACGTCTGTACTTCGTATTTGCATGGCAGCGATCGTTCGGATGAAGAGCTTTATTGTGAAAGGCCAAACAAAGATAAATTCCAGCAAATCCATCGAGAAGTCTTCCAAGCAATTGGCCTGGATTAAGCGGACTATAATAAACAACACGCTCACCAATTGAAGACGAATATGCAATAATCGATCTTACGGATGACAGTAATGTGAAATTTGCTGGAAATGGTCTGAGTTTTTTTTTCTATTTACTGGTTATTAGATGAGCAGGGAAGCTAAGCCAACAGGTGAATGGCCTCACCAACTGGAAGGCAAAAAGTAAGCCTTAACTCGTAATGCTGCAGCCGTGAACGCTGCACATGCATACGATCATTAGGATGTTTTATTTCTAAAAGAAGTGATTACCAGGAATTAACTCCTAGCATTATCCTTGCTGCAGAAATAAAGAAGATTGCGATCTAGAAAGCCGCGTAGATCTTAGCATCTATAAAATTTGGATGTACGAAAAGGATATTACTCACACCTTACTGATCTTTTTAAAATTATGAGCAACCTTCCAAAAAGCTCGAAGTTCTTTTAATCTCGTATCCACCATTATATCGTATATTAATGAGATTAATTCTCCGTCTCAAATCGAGAGGATGGGACTGATCTCCAAGCATGTTCCATTAATGAACTCACGAGCATGGGCCTCTAGGATGAACGAGCTCACCAGATCTTCCATTGGCTGGCAGGGTTCAAAGACCCTATAAGATCTGGACGGATACGAAACGATAAACTATTCAGCTCAACCATGCTAAAGTTGTTGAGATCGATGTATAGCCACGATTATACAACTTCTCCAAAGAAAACGATGTTAAGCGATAGACAGGTAGTCACTTCAACCTTAAAGCTGAAGCGTATTATGCGTTTATATAAAGCTGAAAGCTTTTACCTGTCAGTCTTTGCCTATGAGGATGCTGGTCTTACCTTGCTAAAAAATATTTGCCGGGCACAGTATGCTTGTCCGCGCGTGAAATGTCATCTCTATAATCGTCTCTAGCTGCGCTTGGGCTTTCCATGTAAGACCCGCAGCGCGATCGCTGGATCAAGCAATGATCAACTAGAGACGTCTCTGTTTGACAGCAGAGACCCACTGCGGCGCCGTAAACAGCTCAATAGATATCACTTCGAGAGAATTTTGGCAAAATTGTAGGAACACTAGTTCGAATGGAAAGTTGGCGCGAGCTTAGGCGCTAGTGAGAGGCTTAAAAAGTTACCATCAATCGGAAATTTGAAACTACGACAGTAGAAACAAATTTCGTATAATTGCCGTCAAACGATGCAGAGGAAGCGGGCGGGCCATGAAGTGCCGTAGCCTGTGTCACATTGATCGAGCGCGTATTATTGAATATCTCCAAGTTCGTGGTCTGACCGCTGGCCTCACTCCCATCAGTTTCTGCAAACACAAGGTCAGTACAAAATGTAAGATAGAACTTAGTTGCTGACACGGCAGAGAGGAATGTCAAATTCACATTCAGGTCTGACCAAGTCGATCGGATATGTATACAAGGTCAACTTGTAAATGGCCGACTTAATCTTGTTCTCAGTATGACAAGAGCAAAGGGATGCAACAACAGTTTTCTGCTAGAGCTCGTGGCTGTCTTAGAGGCTCTTTTTTTTGCGATTACTTCCTTGTGCAAACAAATCTACTATACGTTCTTGGCGCTCAACGACTCCTTCGATTTTTAACAATCAGAAAGAGTGTCAGTAGAAATAGAAAATGGAGACATGCAATACTCGGGGGCGGCAGTAAGTGGCCACTTGATACGTTCTTCTAGTCTGTGGATCCATGAATGTATGGGCTCCTAGTCATATTAGTTGAGCGCAACATTTTATTAAAGCGGATCTACAAATTGCAAATACAGCAACAACGTGACACTAATCAACACGCATAAATCTAAAGCTTTACGCTGGCCCTCCGTAGCATCGATCCGTACCCCAGTGCCGGGCTCTCTGGTCACTATAACGCTGGCTAAAGGCAACAAACGGAGACATGGCCTATACGACGTCTATGACGAGGGTCTAGGTCGGAGGCCGTCAACTAAATCCCCCAATTACTAAAGAGTCTGGGGCTCCTCTTGAGTGTTAGACCTGTGCGCAGTTCAAACAACTAAGCCCTAGCTTCCAACGAGATTCCTCGGATAAAACGTGGGGGTGACGACCTAGATCCATTGGATCGGGCTAGGAAGAGAAGTCACGGACGAAGATTGTAATAAAAGAATTGGCGGACTGGAGAATGATGTCGCGATAGCCGTAGCCATCAAATGTTTAGATTAAAAATGATAGACGAAAGAAAGAGCGCGATCTATCCATATCATTAGCGTAATAAGATCATCTAAATTAATATCTTAGAAAGGTATCATCAATTGTTGACCAGATCGAAGACTTGAATATGTGCAAAATCGTAAAAGTAATCGCTAGAAAGCGACCGCGAGGCATGTAACGCAACTTTGCCGCAAGTATTATATCATTGATGACCTACTCACGATTCAAATCTCCCAGTTATATAGGCAGTGAATTAGTGAGAGGTGGTCTGCCCAAACATGTCAATCATATATTACACGTCAATCGCGTTTGTCTGCAACAGCTAATTTGCAGTTACTCCAAGAGAAACTTCAATGTAAACACTTATTGCGCAAATACCATTGGAGACCAAAAAGACAACCAGTTGTCATCACCGAGTCAAGAGTCACCATAGGAGTGAGCCAGCTTCACAAATGAGCTTACCCTCGGCACCCCCCCCACAATAATCGAAGTAGTCCCTAAAATTACCAGTGCCATCGTGAAAGTCGTTCCGCGCAGCGCGGCACTGGTCATTTTGAGACTCATTAGGAGACTGGTGGGTCAAGTGAAAGCTAGCTTTGGCAGCTCGACGAAATGGTAAGAATTGCGGCGAACTACCCGCAGACGCGTTTCAACTGTTTTAATCCGTGGACCAATTCCTTGAGACGCCAGAGCTACTAGTCGACTTTCTGGGATACAGAGAATTACTGGAACCTCGCAAAGTCGTCCAAACCCACTTCACCTCATACGATGTCATTCGCGGGGTAGATTATTGCTGATCACTTTGCTGGAAATGCTAAAGAAGTACAAGATTGTGTACGTATTTTTCCAATTCGATGTGGCTTTGACAGTGCTCGAAATAATCTGCCCCCCCCCCTGTGACTAGCTTTTACAGCGTCTTTTCTTTCAAATCAATAGGTAACACATCGTGTACCTCCTCCACAAAGCGATAGCTTGCTATTGCTATTCATCCTGATACTAGATTTGCGAGCAAGAATTCGGTCTCGGTTCCAGTCCAGAAAGCACCTAGCTCTAAAAAGCTTAATGAAAAGTTTACGGTCTTCTGGTGAGCGGCCGTTCAAAATATATATATATATATATGAGAGGAGTGGCATAAGCAAGAGACTGCAACTTTGAGATTGTTAATTAAACAAAATTTCTTAGTGTAATAATTACTCCACCAAAATCCCTTTCTTGTAGAATTTTCTTTAGCCAAAATTGGTTATTTAGGAATGGTTTAAGCTATGTTATCGATAGGTTTATTAGGTATAATTGTATGGACACTTACCGGCCGCTGTTTTACTAGGTTTAAGCCCTAGGCTTAACTTATAGAACAAGCAAGCATCTGGTGAGATTAACGCCTCTATAAGTGGCTCTTTTTGATAATTAGAGAAAAATAGTAAATTTTGCAAATTCTATAATTGGTTAACATTTCCTCAATTTCATCTAATCTAGTACCAAATTGTTCACAATATATATATAAATATATATATAATTTGGATTCTAGCTGCCGGAACATCTGACTCGCACTATCGTTTGCTATCATAAAATCGGCAAAAAGGAGTGTAGCCAAGACAGCTCGCTCAACCTTAGCGAGATGCTGCTCTTACACGACGAATCGCATGTTGCATGTAGAACGTCACATTCGCTTTTAGAAGATTCGCTAATATTTAGTATTAATTAGTCCAATTTAAGTACCAAGTCAAATTTACCTTTGCGCCCTATATAGCCTACATCTCGAATTCTTCCTCGTGAACGTCAAAATTAGCACCACCCAGGCTGTAGACAGCCTCGTTAGTCACCATTTTAAGCGCTGGGGGCCCAGACACTATCACGCCAACACTCGGTAGCAGATCTGAGGAACTGTTGTCCTTCTTGTGAGTTTCGAGCGTCTGTTGTAGCAACGAACGCATGTTGGGACGCTCACCAATTATTATGTCAAAATGATGGACAAGGTCACCGACAGAGTGAACATCATTCGTAAAAGCAACAACGTTTAACTGAGGAGTTTCCGCCAAAGAAGGCGGCGTCGGCTCTTTGATTGCGTGACTGCGACGGAAGATGACGTATTCATACCAAATAAAAGCATACACGACAACGATTGTCAAACAAAACATTGCGAGCTGAAAAGCACGATCGAGTGGCCACAATTCCCAATGGTTGTCACCTTGAATGACTCCGTTTCCCCATCGCACGGCAAAGACGACACCGATAGCAACCACATAGAGCGTCAGATACATGATGCAACGCAAGGTGTTGCTCGAGCGAAGGGGCTCGTAAAAGGGACGAGGCGCTCGGCTTTCGAGCTTGACCGTCGCCACGTCCACAATCTCTTTGATCGGCGACGTCTCGAGCTTCTTTGCCAGGTCAGCTTCCGAGTACGTCCCACTCGCAAAGAGATGAGTACGGAATAGTTGTCTGTTCGGATCTAGCTCGCGAAGCTTAGCAAGCACAGGCGCGACAGTTTGAAAAACACTAAACTCGCGAAATGTGAAGATGAAGGTAACACGCTGGGTCCATTGAGCCCCATTTACCGACAATTTGCCAGCAAGGTCGTCCAAAATGGCCAGAACGGGCGTCACACCGATACCACCACCGACCAAGCACACGGTGGAGTAATCTTCGTACAACTCCAATGAAGCGCCATAGAATCCATCCATATACATCAGCGGCATGACATTTTCGTGGTGGCAGGTCTTGGCATATTGCACCAGATTCTTTGACCAGTCACCAAGAGGCTTGATCAAAACTGTGACGTCGGTAGCGCTTGTCTTTGGAGACGACGCGATTGTCAGCGCGTGCCACTCGAGGTTCGAAATTTGAGGTACATTTAGGTACAGAAAGTTTCCAGCTTTGAAGTCGTACGATGATGACGCTGGCGATGTCCCGTTGGCGGCACGATTGATGACTACCTTGACCAGTTCCTCGTGACCTTCACCAATGACTGAAAACTCTTTGACCAAGACGGGAGTCATGGCATTCCAGCTAGAAGCAGCCCGACTAACGAACCACACACATCCTGACGGCAAGATCCACCACAAAATTTGAGCCCAGTGCAAGATCGCGAAAAACACAGCAATGGCAGACAACACCCAGTGTGTAATGTAAAACCACTCGTAAGCTTTGCGACGGATAATGGGAAACGAAGTTGGGATCAAGAGCACGAGAGCGAGCGTCGAGATGAAGCCAAAGGTGTTAAACCAGGCGTAATAGCCGCCACCCGATTCATCCAGCTTGATATCGCAGCTTGTGCACGGGAGCTGATTATCCCGCCACGTGCCCAAACGGACCCAATAGACCCAGTAGCCAAGCATGTGCACAACCGCCGTGATGACGGTCATGAATCCAATCCAGCGGTGAAACTTGACGCCGTTAGCGTACGAGACGTTAAAGAATTCCATCCAGGGAGAGTTTCTCGTGACGGGCAACATGAGAAACGACAAGTTGTAGATGCACAAGTAGGCAGAACTGATACCGATGATGTTCCAGTACTTGTCAGAGTTTAGCGTACCAGCTTTAGTAGCTTTATCGATGCGACGATCCCACTGGAACCAGAAACACAGCGCATTCCCACCTAGAACGTAGACGACCCCAACGATCCACTCACCTACCGTGAACCGAGAAACCCCAAGAACTGGAAATTTTGGCTTGCGACGCATTAGCATTGCAAAGCGCCAAATAATCGTGGAAGTTAAGCGACGGGCTGTGTTAATATGACGCAAGTACTCGATAAGTAGTACGCTAGTGACGAACGGAACGATGCAGAAGATGAAAAGGAACGTTGGTCGAACCATTTCGGTGTGACCGCTCTCAGTGATGTTGCGACCAACACTCGTGTCCAAGATGTGGCCGTGGCCAAGATGGGGCAACATGAGAAACGACAAGTTGTAGATGCACAAGTAGGCAGAACTGATACCGATGATGTTCCAGTACTTGTCAGAGTTTAGCGTACCAGCTTTAGTAGCTTTATCGATGCGACGATCCCACTGGAACCAGAAACACAGCGCATTCCCACCTAGAACGTAGACGACCCCAACGATCCACTCACCTACCGTGAACCGAGAAACCCCAAGAACTGGAAATTTTGGCTTGCGACGCATTAGCATTGCAAAGCGCCAAATAATCGTGGAAGTTAAGCGACGGGCTGTGTTAATATGACGCAAGTACTCGATAAGTAGTACGCTAGTGACGAACGGAACGATGCAGAAGATGAAAAGGAACGTTGGTCGAACCATTTCGGTGTGACCGCTCTCAGTGATGTTGCGACCAACACTCGTGTCCAAGATGTGGCCGTGGCCATGGCCACTCACAACAGGTGCATTCGGGTACCCATTCCACCAATTTGTCATGGTATTCACTAGGTTGAGCTCATACAACGGTGCCCAGGTAGCAATGTTGCCGAAAATGAAGCCGGCGATACCCAAAACAATAGAGAAACGGACAAAGTGAACGGCGTTGGATGGAGTGATTTTTTGAACCAGCAACCTTCTATGATTGCCCGCATCAGTCTCTGGCGTCTTGTGAGCGTTGTAGTCCGCCATTTTCAAGGCAGTTGATAGTGGCAAGATAAGTGCAAATTTCTGAATGACATTTTACAACTCCTTGATAGTGCTAAATGTCCCCATAGACACAAGTCGACTGGTCAACAATAGCCTGAAAAAACTGATGCTGCTTGCGATACACGAAGCGAAGGTGATCTCATATTGCTCAAAAAACTGAAAATGCCTTTCAACGTCTGAAGAGGTGCCGATGCGTATTATTGAATTGGTAGGTGTCTCGATCACATTAACGCCTGTGTTGTCACGAACCTGAAACCGACGTAAAACGATGTATTACTAGCACGGCAGTTTCATCGCGGATCGCGCCTTGAGCAATGCAGGAAAATTTAACTCGCTGCTCTTTGTATGTATTATGGTAAGTGGGTGGTACCGCTTATCATGGCATCACTTATGGTTCATATTCTTATAGTTCGGCTGTACCGTGTTGTACTTTACTTGAGGCAACCTGTATCCCATGTACAAAATTACCAAGTTGCAGTTTTTAACATTACCATAACGTAAGCATGCGTCATATCGCGAACATCTTAATATAGCAAAAGTTATACGCTGCAAGCCTTAACACATTTAACGCGCATCTCAGTGCAATCGGCGTGAAGACCACCACAATAGCATGCAGGTAGAATCACTAGGAGCAACCATATTTTGTATTAATCAGGAACTTTGAATTGCTGTCTGTCTGTCTAATGTGGCACATTAATCCAGCATGCAAAACAAAAACAATAATGGTGCAGCCGAATATATGGTTTGCAAACAATGCAATTCTTTTTTTCCACTTACAATAGTCGATTATAAACCCCCTTTCAAATATGTTTCTATCGATTTGATCGCACTTCGACCAAAATGATGGCGACTCCGTTCGGCGCACGTTTCCGTCGAGATAATGGCGCTACTGCTGCCAAAAGTGATAACGAAGATCGTGTGGGGGAAATGCTAAGCGATAGCTCAGACAGCGGATCGCCTCTGGGAGGTGATGTTCGGCCCAGTGAAGCAAAGTTGTCGAAACCTAGACTGTCAAACAACAGCTCGCTGCGATCTTCGAGTGCATCGGATGAGAAAATTTCAGAGAGTGCTGCAGTAAAGTGGAAACGATCGAAAAGTGAGTGCAGTGATGCAATAAAGAGTGAGGACGCGACGGAGAGTGAACAGATGCTCAAAGGGATACAGAAGAGGACATTTGGATCACTGAGCCAAAGCAGTCGTACTTCCATGTCAACGAAACGGAGCGCAGGACGAAAATGGTACAGTGACTCTGATGAAGAGGATGAGGAAACCAAGGGAACTTCTTTGAATAAAGAGAGCTTCGTACGGAGCATTGAAGACGAGGATTCGGATCTAGACGGGTACATTGCAGGTTCCGTGATGAATCCACGAAGAGAAGAAACCAAAATTCCTCCACCAACATCTGGAAAGCAAGCGCGCTCAAAGCTCAAACGACTGAATAAACACAGAGAAAGAACGGGTGACGGAGGGAGTGAATCCTACAATAGTGGAAGTGTAGCTTTAGCTGCGCGTGATGGATCAAAAAAGACGAATATGCTCAAGCTAATTGCAAAGACAAGTACGATGGCGCCGTTTGGTATAAAAGTAAAAGGATCTGGAGTCGAAGATTCAGATGTGCCGACTGCTGATAGTCTTGCTAACACGAATAGAGATGCACCATCAAGTACGGAGCACTCGGCATTAGACCCTTCAGTTGTGACTAATTCAAGAGTAGGAAAACCCATCGAGGTGCAGACAGGAGGTGCTAGGAATGTGCCCGCTATTATTATCAATCGCCGAACAGATCGCCTCAAGCACTCTGCTAGCGGCTCCGAGTACGGTGGATCTCCTCGAGTTGCCATAAACAGCGCTGATGAAGTTTTGAGTCCTGGTTTACGCAAAGTACCCGGAGCATTTCCGGGGAGGCCTGGTAGTGGGGTCCTTTTGGAAGGATGGCTACGTCAGAAACAACGTCGGGGAATCAAAGGGCTTAAGAAATGGAACTCGCGTTATTTTGTGCTCTATGCGCGGCTAAATGAGGTGCGGTACTATGCTGACGTCGTTCAATCGGCTTGGGGACCGATTCCGCTTGGCGAGATCGGATCGATTTCGCTGCGGCTGATTCAGCGCATTGGTAAACTTAGTCACCCAAAGTACAAAGGATGTCGTTTCGACATTACGTGCCGCAACAGCTGGGGCACACACTATGCGGATGACTACGTATCTTCCGACGAAGAGAACGCCAATGGTAGCAATCACGTCGGCCCGGCTTCGAATATTGAAAAGCCGACGACCTCGACTCCATCCAAGCAAGAAAAAAGCGGCACTCCAAAGTCGTCTCGTGTTTACAGTCTTGTCTCTGACTCACCGCAGGTCACGGTGGCGTGGGTAAATATGCTGGATTCGCTGCTAGTACGAAGTGCCAACAGCCCACGACCAGACGTGGATTCACCTGTTGAAAACGCTGGCGCTATTTCAGCGACGAGTGCAAGCGGTAGAGGGAGAAGATCACGGGCCATTGCACGTCAGCAATCTTCTGCGTTAAATACAGAGTCATTAGTGCTTACAGGCCCTGAAGAACCAGTACCAATGGCGATTATATACGCCATCAACTTCATCTTCGACTCGACGCCTGGCATCGAAACTGAGAAATTTTACGAGATCAAACCAGATGCAACAAAGCTGAAGGTAACAATTAAGTTATGCTTTGCGTACCTTGTTCACCTTAAACACTTTTTTTGTCTGCAGGTTGCTCTAAAATTTCTAAACGAATTTGCTGGTGAATCTGGGACCCGCAAACCAACTAAGGAGGAGCTAGAGGAGTTGCTGGATGCCACAACCGCTGGAGCAATTGTACAATTGTGGTTGAATCAGCTTGATCAGCCTCTTATCCCCTTCGCCATGTACGAAGACTTCGCAACCCTCGCACATGAGATGCAGTCTGCCCCTTTTGACTTACGACGCAATCTCGGGGCATTGTTTGAAGCTTTACCTACGAAAAACCTGTACGATCAAAACCCTGTTTCTTCTACTACTAAAGCACTGATAATTTTTATTTTTCTCGTACACTGCAGCACCATGCTCGCTTGCCTGCTCTTCCACCTCAACGATGTCAGCGTCTACTCTTCTAAGAATGGAATGGACGCAGCAAAACTCGCGCACCTCTTTACCAAATATATTTTACGTCCACAGCAGAAATCTTCACAAGCTGATAGCGGTGAAGAAGACGTCAACGAAGTCGTTCGATTAGTCGAAGAAATGATCACCAATGTCGACACATTTATCGACGAAAAGGAAGCTCAGCTTCTTGAAGACAACCGACTGTAAAAAGTGTCAAAAGTTTGCTGCTGCGTCTCTCGGAAGTAAGTCTTCAACTGCCTCTATATCAGCACTGCACTTTCATGTACACAATGTGCTTCCCCGGTACAAGCGTGATGCCAAGCGCACGGCTATTCGGGGGTAACAAGACGCCGGCGAACCGCGTCTCCTCCTCCTGATCACGCACTATGGCCTTTTCCTTGCTATTCTTCCCATTTCCTACTTGGGTCGGTGCATACTCGCGCGTGTCTTTAAGGATCACGTTCTGATGCTTGTCGAAACAGTGAAAGCGTCCAACGACCACGCGGCCATCCGTGATACGCAGACGCACAAGTGACCCCAATAGCTTCATGAGGTCCAACGTCGGTTCACCTACCAACACGGGGGCACTTGCATGCTGTGTTTGCTCCACAGTTCCGTCTCTTTCGACCCTTAATGTCACTTGGGCTTGTCCATTTAGCGACAGCACCGCGGCCGTATTCGTCCCCATTCCCATCATCAAAAATTACCTTTTGGATTTGCTTAAATCGTCAGGTAATTTATTATCCGCATTATAAAAAAAAAGAAATCGATTTCAATTTCTAAATATTTTACGGAAAGTTGCACGACTGCTGAGAATGTTTCTACTTATATGTGCACATAGATGTACGCATCACTCTCTCTGGTCGTGTGTACTCTCGATATAGTAGACCCCTACTACTGTAAGAAGGCGCAAAAAATGCCAGAGCTTTATCTCCATTCGTTTGCATTAAAATTAATTTCACAGTGTCCGCAATGGACCGTGAAACTGTGTCACAATATTCAGGTAATCTTAAGCATAAGTGCACCAGATACAATGTGTCGGGCTCAGAATAGCTTTCGGCAACTCAAATGTAATTTTGATGTGATATCTTGAGTGTTGTTATCAAAAGTGCCGTTCAGCAGTGATTCCATATACTCTATAGTACAAATCAACAATTAGATACACGTTGAAAACGTTCTGAACTTGTTTGTAGGAACCGCTTTGCGCATCCTACAATTTCTGCGTTCAAATGCATCATGGTCAGCCCACAAAGCTATTGTTGACTGACCTAATTGTACTTCTAAGGCTGGTCAATGCCGGCATTGTACGCAAGTGATCTTTTCACCACTTCATTTCAAAACTTTCATTGACTCGCAGACTCCACGTGCCTGAACTATGGCGAACTATGATGCGCTCGGAACGCCAGAAGTTGATGCGGGCAATCATAGAAGGTTGCTGGTTCAAAAAATCACTCCATCCAACGCCGTTCACTTTGTCCGGTTCTCTATCGTTTTAAGCATCGTTGGCTTCATTTTCGGCAACATCGCTACCTGGGCACCATTGTATGAGCTCAATCTAGTGAATACCATGACGAAATGGTGGAATGGGTACCCGAATGCACCCGTTGTGAGTGGCCATGGCCACGGCCACATATTGGACACGAGTGTTGGTCGCAACATCACTGAGAGCGGTCACACCGAAATGGTTCGACCAACGTTCCTTTTCATCTTCTGCATCGTTCCGTTCGTCATTAGCGTACTACTTATCGAGTACTTGCATCATATTAACACGGCCCGTCGCTTAACTTCCACGGTAATTTGGCGCTTTGCAATGCTAATGCGTCGCAAGCCAAAATTTCCAGTTCTTGGGGTTTCTCGGTTCACGGCAGGTGAGTGGATCGTTGGGGTCGTCTACGTTCTAGGTGGGAATGCGCTGTGTTTCTGGTTCCAGTGGGATCGTCGCATCGATAAAGCTACTCAAGCTGGTACGCTCAACTCTGACAAGTACTGGAACATCATTGGTATCAGTTCTGCCTACTTGTGCATCTACAACTTGTCGTTGCTCATGTTGCCCGTCACGAGAAACTCTTCCTGGATGGAATTCTTTAACGTCTCGTACGCTAACGGCGTCAAGTTTCACCGCTGGATTGGATTTATGACCGTCATCACGGCGGTTGTGCACATGCTTGGCTACTGGGTCTATTGGGTCCGTTTGGGCACGTGGCGGGATAATCAGCTCCCGTGCACAAGCTGCGATATCACGCTGGATGAATCGGGTGGCGGCTATTACGCCTGGTTCAACACCTTTGGTTTCTTCTCGACGCTCGCTCTCGTGCTCTTGATCCCAACTTCGTTTCCCATTATCCGTCGCAAAGCTTACGAGTGGTTTTACATTACACACTGGGTGTTGTCTGCCATTGCTGTGTTTTTCGCGATCTTGCACTGGGCTCAGATATTGTGGTGGATCTTGCCGTCAGGGTGTGTGTGGTTCGTTAGTCGGGCTGCCTCTAGCTGGAATGCCATGACTCCCGTCTTGGTCAAAGAGCTTTCAGTCATTGGTGAAGGTCACGAGGAACTGGTCAAGGTAGTCATCAATCGTGCCGCCTCCGGGACGTCGCCAGCGTCATCATCGTACGACTTCAAAGCTGGAAACTTTTTGTACCTGAATGTACCTCAAATTTCGAAACTCGAGTGGCACGCGCTGACAATCGCGTCGTCTCCAAAGACAAGCGCTACCGACGTCACAGTTTTGATCAAGCCTCTTGGTGACTGGTCAAAGAATCTGGTGCAATATGCCAAGACCTGCCACCACGAAAATGTCATGCCGCTGATGTATATGGATGGATTCTATGGCGCTTCATTGGAGTTGTACGAAGATTACTCCACCGTGTGCTTGGTCGGTGGTGGTATCGGTGTGACGCCCGTTCTGGCCATTTTGGACGACCTTGCTGGCAAATTGTCGGTAAATGGGGCTCAATGGACCCAGCGTGTTACCTTCATCTTCACATTTCGCGAGTTTAGTATTTTCCAAACTGTCGCGCCTGTGCTTGCTAAGCTTCGCGAGCTAGATCCGAACAGACAACTATTCCGTACTCATCTCTTTGCGAGTGGGACGTACTCGGAAGCTGACCTGGCAAAGAAGCTCGAGACGTCGCCGATCATAGAGATTGTGGACGTGGCGACGGTCAAGCTCGAAAGCCGAGCGCCTCGTCCCTTTTACGAGCCCCTTCGCTCGAGCAACACCTTGCGTTGCATCATGTATCTGACACTCTATGTGGTTGCTATCGGTGTCGTCTTTGCCGTGCGATGGGGAAACGGTGTCATTCAAGGTAACAACCATTGGGAATTGTGGCCACTCGATCGTGCTTTTCAGCTCGCAATGTTTTGTTTGACAATCGTTGTCGTGTATGCTTTTATTTGGTATGAATACGTCATCTTCCGTCGCAGTCTCGCACCAAAAAAGTCGACGCCGCTAACCTTGTTCGAGACTCCTCAGCCAAATGCTGCCGCCTTTGAAGAAGATGTGCTGTACGTCGGAGATCTCATTCACCATTTCGGTATTGCAATTAGTCAGCGCCCAAACTTGTATTTGCTATTGCAAGAGACGCTTGAAATTCACAAGAAAGACGGCGGTTCCTTAAATTTGCTACCGACTGTTGGCGTAATAGTGTCTGGGCCTATAGCGCTGAAAACGGTGACAAACGAAGCTGTCTACGCTCTGGGTGGTGGCAATTTTGACGTTCACGAGGAAGAGTTCGAGATGTAGGCAAAAGCAACTGTTACCTTTCGGTCGTTTTTATCGACTGGTATCACTTACTATCAGCCTACCGTTCGTTTAAGTAAACTACGCGATGTGGGTGGTGCGATAGTAAACTTGATCATTTGCGTAATTCTTGTCCGGCAACTTTTTTACCGTAAAAGTTATTAGGCTGTCCATGCAATATTTTCTCTTTTCTGGTGAATGTTATGCATCGGTTCTGCCGAGTCAATAGCCTTTACAGTCACCAGCATTCTCCACTCGCCCACTTTCCTATCATGCCCCTCAGTTTCCTTGTCTGTCAACGTTGGAAATTCAACTCCGCTTGTCCGCATTTACAACAACTTTGTGTTTTTATATTGATTTGTAAATTAAATCTACATACCTCGCTGTCTGAGTGCGTTGTCCCCTGCTCGACGGCACTTTCGATACCTGCGACACCAACTGCCGCCAAACGGAGACGACTGCAGACAAAGCATCTCGGGCTAGCAGCGGTGGATACAGGATACTGCTGCCAAGAGCTCACACAGCTGCGTCTTGGTGTGGTGTGCCGAATGGGCCAGCATGTTGTCGATGGTGCACGCGAGAACTTGACTGGCCTTCTGCTATTTGAGGTACTAGACTAACCTCTCTAAATACACTGCCAGCGTATGCTCTTGAACACAACTAAAGTGGCGGTGGCCACAATCCGTATGAGCACACTTTTCAGTGGCGGCATAATTATATCATAAACGAGATGAGTAGACTGGCCGGACGCTTCCGAGACATCTTTTCCTTAGTCGACCAGTGTTCTTAGTAATAAAAATATTTGAGATCTTGCGTACTGTTGCGCATTCAATAGTAGTAGTCTCTTCTTACATTGTCTCCATGGATTGTTCGAAAGTGCAGAGCTGCGCCATTTTGTGGATGCGATCAAGTGGCCTACGAGCCAATATCACACCGAATGCAGTATTGCCACAATTACGAGCGAGACGCTTTTACTCATGTTAATGGAGCACTCCTCGCTGCACCGCCAACGCACGTTGCTGAATATCTGCATGCGTCTCAATGGGTCGCCAACTTGCAGCTGTAGCATAAGGTTTGCTTCGGATGTGGACGCTTTGTACATGAAATGTACTGTCGACGATACCATAGTACGCTCGGAGTTCACTGACTTTAGCTGTAGCGAAATCCTTTCCATTTGACTCGTTCGCGACTCAGGTGGCGCGGCTGGCGTGCAGCAGCCGATTGCTCGGCTCATACATTCGCACGAAAGCTTAAACAGTTGATGCGTGGGCTCAACGAATCATAGTTTGCGACATATGTGGCTGTCCATTGGACTTTGCCGGGCGTCCAACTTTCGCAAGTAATTGGGTACCGTTAAGCAATTTGATCAATGCGTTAATCAAATACTATTTGATTAACGCATTGATCAGATGTATTTGACAAATACACCCTATAAATAGCGCATACCTAAAGTCTTTGCATATGCGACATTTCTTCGATCGAATTCAAGAGATAGTCCTCGCCCTTTTAACAGTTTTTGCACCACCGATTTACCGTACATTACAATTTACTCCAGCTCCAACCTATGCTATCGATGGGTAGAAAACACTAAAGCACTAAACCGTAACAATTTGGATCATTGACATAATCACAGACGCAGGAATCAACACAACATATGGTGATCAGATGGTCTTTATCTGGGTACACCGAAAATGTCATCTATTAGTTACCACTACGCGGTAAAGTGATTACAATATCTTTAGGAAATCGTTAAACTGCCTGTACCCTTTTGGTAATCTGCCGGTAACCCTTCATTTTAGCCAATGAGATCAAACTAAATCCACCAATGAGAGCAGTTTATCTCTGTTAATAAACACAGTGTATTTTCAACCAATAGAAGAAAAAGCAATACCCATTCGGTACCCCTTTTTCGTAAACTGCCGGTTCCCCCTGTTTTTGGCCAATGAAAAAAGGAGCAATTCCGTCAATGAGAGCAATATTTTTCTGTCAATGAAAGCAGCACTGAACAAGTTATCTAAATGCGCCTTCCTTTACGTCGTCTTTCTGGGTGTTGCTACTGCTGATTGTGAGTTGCGCTTGCGGAGAGAAATACCATCGTCACATGAACAATTGGGCGGTGATTGTAGCAAGGCATTTGTAGTATGGCTCCATGCCTTGTTTATTAATGTGCGTCATTTGCTGTAGGTCGACACGTCTCGCTTTTGGAGTAATTACAGACACATTGCGAATGCGTTATCACACTACCACTTAGTCAAGCGTCTTGGGATCCCAGACAGCCAGGCAAGACAATGTTGAAAGACAATTTGTCATACCTTGCTTATTGACAATGCGACGCTACTCTTGTAGATCATCTTGATGCTGGTGGACCAAATGCCGTGCAATCCTCTCAATTGCTTTCCTGGACAAGTGTTTAACAGTCGAAGCCAAAATAAAATCCGTATGTGTTCATCCTGCATCACATTAGCTTTGTATGCACCTGCTGGTGTCCAACGCAGCTATGGAAAAAACGCCGAGGTCGATTATCGCGGCTTCGAGGTCTCGGTGGCTAACTTCATTACAGTCCCACGGGTGCGTCAAGTAGATGTTTAGTGTAACATAATCTAATCGAACGATTGGGACGGAATGAACCAGATATAAACAGCAAACACAAAGCTCATAATCTTATGCGCGCGCGTGCATGAGAACCGCCAACTCTGCCTCTTCCAGAGTGCTGTACGAGAGCTCTCTAG
This sequence comes from Plasmopara viticola, assembly GCA_001695595.3. Classification (NCBI taxonomy): domain Eukaryota; phylum Oomycota; class Peronosporomycetes; order Peronosporales; family Peronosporaceae; genus Plasmopara; species Plasmopara viticola. Next base: position 476,684 of record MBPM02000033.1, read on the forward strand.
GGTGTTGCATAGTGTTCATTGCGAGATGAAGAGTGCGAGAAGAGTGATTTTAAGAAGAGTAATGTTGAAAAGAGTGATATTGAGAAGAGGTGATTAGGAGTTATTTCTTAAAAAACAAGGAATACCGGCAGTTTACGAAAAAGGGGTATCGGAAGGGTATTGGTTTTTTCTTTTATTGGTTGAAAATACACTGTGTTTATTAACAGAGATAAACTGCTTCCATTGGTGGATTAAGTTTAATCTCATTGGCTAAGATCAAGGGTTACCGGTACTTTACCAAAAGGGTACAGGCACTTTAACGATTTCCTATTTTTATTATAACTAGATTACAAAGTATGATTTAATCGTGAAATAATGAAATTGTTATCCTGAACTATCTCTCAACATAATATGTAAGCATACCCCATATACCACATACACTAATTGTACTATTAGAGTTCGGAAAATACACAGGAAAATCTCTTAGCAAGATGCCTCATACTATCGATGGTTATATACCCAACAAGCAAAGACTCGGACACCAAACCTTTTTTTAAACAGCAAGTCCCAGAATGGAGGCGATAGCTATAATATGCGGTGGGGCAAACATTAGAACAAATCCGTAAAGTGGGTTGTTGAATTCGATAATTGGATGTGTAAAAAGGAATATATCAAGAATAAATATCTATCGCTGAAAAAAAACTTGAACGAGCCATCGATTGTTTCTGTCGAGCTTGTTTTAATACCGTTGATGCAGCTGGAGCAAATGTGTAGAAAGCTTATCTGTAACATTGACTTTGCAAGGTAAAAATAACCTAATACTCATAAATGTCAAGGAATCCTTGTCCTGTACTTTTGCGCGCAATTGTATCTCCTCATTGACATGGCTCAACGACTTTAAGAAACAAAACGACAAACACTTTAAATTAAATTGCAAGCCTCGCTATTTGCGTCGACATTTGAAGAAGCAGTTTCTTCAAAATTGTTGTTGTGCATTGTAGTATCCCAACTTGTTTTCAACTTTCTGATATCGTCAATAATTTACAATATATAATCACTTTACTTTGAATGCTTTATAACTGAGGTAAGGTCAGTAAACTTAAGCGCAATATCTACATGACCAAGTCGATATACTTCAAGAGCTCCAAAACCATCGCAATTCTTAGCGCCGCTTTCGTCCAATAACAACCGCTGAATAAAAACGGACGCCAAGTCAGGAACAAAGCAGCGAAACCGTCGGAAAAGGTGCCGTTAAGATCCTGATCGGTCATATCTGATATAATAGGTCCAAGTGAGACAAGGACCTGACTACATCTGTTCTCACCTTAGATATTTTTTGTATTCAAGCCTTAGTAGTGATTTAAAGCAATGGCTAGAACTTTGACATTAACGGGAAATTATATTTACAAATAAAAAACTGCAAAGCCCTAAGTATCGTCATTTCTGAAGTTGCCATGACGAGCAATTGCCCATGGGGAGTCCTCGCTCCTGCGCTTACTAAGCCGCAATCGAGCATGCAAGATCTTATGGACGAGGCGCTTGCCGAAAGTCTTTACGAGGATGAGGTCCACGCGTTTCAACGGGAAATTAATCCCGAGTACCAAAGCAGCGTCTTTAGCAATTTGGAGCGTAGCAGGGTGAAGCGCGAGCTGGACCGTAGTAAGGACTTGCTGAATGCAGAAAGCATGGACGTCTCGGTTGAGGCGTTAGGTGAGGCCGTGGTTGCTCCTTCTGCGCTGACACGCATACCTGCTACTGCCGCTGGCGCCGCGGCGTTGGCCCGTGCCCGTGGTAGTGGCTCATTGTCCATGGAGGACGCAGCGTACGGTGCTGGCACTGGCAAAGGCTTTAACTCGTTTAAGGAAAGTCAGAGACGCCACTTGAAGAGCCAGAAGAAAGGGTTTGGCTCTGGCCGAGTAGAGGCTGAAAATCACGCTACGACGGACGGCGTCATGGATGAGCGCACGACGTTGATCTTGCAAAAGATGATTAATAGGGGCGAGTTGGATGAAGTTCACGGTTGTGTACAAAGTGGCAAGGAAGCGCATGTCTACTTTGCAGTAGGCATGGACGAGACCACGATGAAACCCGTGCAGTTGGCTGTGAAGATTTTCCGCACGACGTTGAATGAGTTTGGCAATCGTCACGAATATGTGACTGGAGACCGGCGTTTTGATCTCAACTTTCAGAAGAAGGATTTGCGCCGACAGCTTAAAGCCTGGACGGATAAAGAGTATCGCAACTTGTGCCGAGCTGCTAAGTGTAATATTCGTGCACCAGTCCCTGTCGTGTGCAAGGAACACGTGCTGGTAATGCAATTTATAGGCGCCGATGGCTGGCCTGAGCCACTGCTGAAGGATGTACAGGCAGACATGACGCTCAAACAGCAAGCTCGCGCGTACGCTGATGTCTTGCAGGCCACGCGGGCCTTATATCAGCGTGCGCACTTGGTCCATGGCGACTTAAGCGAGTACAATATTCTCTATTCACAGCGTGAAAAGCGCATTTGGCTCATTGACTTTGGACAGGCGGTTGATCGGTCCCATCCTGAAACTGAGAAGTTGCTGCGAAGGGATTTGCACACAATTAACCGCTTTTTTCAACGTGGCGATTTGTTAGAAGCCACAGCTGATGAAGTTGGTTTGCTTTCCGATGAAATGGCATACGACTACATTGTCTGCGAGACGCCAAAAGTCGTGATGGTTGAAGTCCCAGCGTTGGCTGCGCTTTTAGAGGAGCTTTCTGATGGTGTTAAGGAGGAAGACGGCATGGTAACGGACGAGGTAGAAAAGGAATTAACTGCGCAGGACGAAGCAATTAAGCAAAGCAATTAATTTTAGGATTGAAGCTTTTGACATCAAAACTTGGTGTGTCTGTTACACGCAATATGCCTATTACATGTTAACACAACTATGACATGAACATGACCTGCCTTTGGGTGGAATGTAGTAAAATATTGCTAATTGGAAGGTCATTTTTTTTCCTTAAAGCACGCCCCGTCACAGTGCGATTTCGATGACATCAATTGCTCGCTTTATGTACGATCTAAGCATACAACGGTTACAGCCGGATATACTTGAGAGCTGACAGTGATGGTCTCCAAAATGGTCTTGTGACTGCGCCAATGACATCAACTGCTCATAAATCCATTTGGATCTTTACAACGTTCAAGTTTTGGTGCTGGCTCAATTGCTGCTTCAGCTCATGACACACGCCCCTACTTTTGTGACTTTAAGAAGTGCTAAAGTTGGTCTCACTAGAGCACCGGTAACTCTGTATATGGCATAGCAAGCTATTTTCACATTAAACTGTTCGTTTCCATCCTATCGCACTACGTGGATGTGCTCTTGCTTCTAATCATAAGTAGTACAGCGTTGATGATAGAGCGCGTTGTAATCCGGTGGTTATTTTGCAGTTGAGAATAGTCAACACTTAATTGCTTTTCGTCTAAAGTTTAGGTAAAAAAAATGCTTCGCTCTATTGTATGGTAAAAGCGCCAATTGACGGTCTTAAAAAAACGACGTGTAGTGCACTGATTCACTTAGGGGCTTTATCGATTTTCTCATGCGGAAAAGCACCTGGTTTGGAAACCGATGAGGCGTCTGATTCGGTTCCTTTTCAGACGGAATTCCGGAATATGCTTGGCTTGATGTACCGGGCTCTTACATCCCCACGATAGGGCCTGGAAATACAAAGTCATATCGAAAACATATCATGGTCTAGCCGTATCGGCATCAAACGTTGCGCAGAAATTGTAAGAGCTCAACGTTTACTCATTTGTGGTGTCCAAAGCCAGTATTACATTGGGTAGAGGAGTGAGTTCAAAATACTAAGTCATTCATCAACGCTCACTGTCACGAAAGCAGTGTGCGATTGTATGTGTTTTTTTTTACCTAACAGGCGATGAGTGACATAGTGCAGAAGCCAAGATTATTACACTCGTCATCATCGAAACCGAACGGACATTGGCGACTAGCTCAAGCTTATTATATGGTGAACATCTGCATAGACACCCATAGCAAGCAGGGACGTGTTGCTGACCAGCCTGTTTGGTGTGAGATTTTTTATGCACTCCATTTGGTTATCGAAGTCGAACGACGGACTAAAGTGCACGTTCGCAGCATTTGGTACACTAAGTGTCATGCTACGGATGTGGTGAGGGATTCTACAAGGGTACTTTAAGCTTTGTAGACGCTAAAAAATTTAATGACACAATCAATTCGACTACTACAGACTTTCCTTCATGAAGTGACTATATATTTGTCCTCAGCGGATCTAAAAAGAGCAGTTGACTGTAAAGGTATGGCAAGCCCTTTGAGAGCAAGTTTTTCGGTCATGAAGTATAATTTCCTTTATATCATCTGTGCCTTGGCGGCAAAAGAGACGAGAGCCTCGGATACTAGAAGTAACCATAGAGTCAAGTGGACTGTAAGTGAGTCATAGCTGCCTCGGCTTGGCCTACTGAAAAAGACCAGGAGGATCTGAGCAAGTGGGTAAGGCTTAGCCAACTATATGCAAAAGAAGTGATGGCTATGAGTCTCACAAATCCTATGTCCAATTTTTAAATAAGGATTGTCTTGGTCCTGGAAGAGCCAGTAACAAGAGTTTCTGGCCCTAAGAAAAGCAAACACATGTTAAAACTATGTCGAACAAGACAGAGCCATTTAACGTCATTTGTGACGCCTAAGTGTATGCCATTATTCGCGCAATAGTGCAAGTCGGAGAGGAAGCTCGTTAGCATGGCATCTCATGCAGCTTCGGACTGCCAAGTAGAATTCCTTGCTTATGACAAGGCGCTACGTGCGTGCCGGTTAAATTTCCACGTATTTTTTAAGTTTCTTCGCTTTAGCGTCTATGTGATTAAGCATCGTTGAAGACAGACCGTTCTCGTTCGAAAGCATGGCAAGGTTGCTGTCACTTGTTGCGTAATAGAGCTTTCGCGTTTGATGTAGGTCTGTCAAGGCATGGCAAATAGATGTCGCACAGATCAGAGTCCACTTCAGCTCTATCGACAAACTAAATCGTTAGGCTTACAATGCAGATTTTGATCTATAGCCCTTCCAATAATTCCTCATCGCAATCGCCGACGCCAAACTCGAGTGATTACACCCTCGACAGCGATCGCAGCGGCATCGCTATAAATATGCAAATGTTCCGCTTTACCGTAGAAAAATGTGGAAGACCCAGTCAAGTCGGTGTTTTAATCCGAAGTATAATTTACTCTAGATGCACAATACTCCACTTAGCGTATATTTAAGTCTATAAAAACCTTTTTTTAATTTTCAGCTTTTTGGTGGTTCCAGATGAAGTGAGTGGCCAAGTATGTGCAAGGTCCACAAAAAAATAAGCCCATGGGCTCCAATAGCCCCGAATTTTGATGGCACTTCAAAAATAGTGGTGTTCGGCTGCCGCCTGTGCATTGTGCTTTCAACAAGTCAGTAAATCTGTAAAGCCAACAGCAAGAGTGTTTACGAAAACGGAAATTTAAATAGCATCGCAATCTGGGTTTGTTGGTGTAGGGTAGAAGTCTGTGTGGAGGCACCGCAATATGTTGTTTAAGGCGCCACATTTATGGTTCGACCAGCTTCTATGGATGCATTTCTACTCAGCAATATTGCTCGACGTCTTTTTCCGATCCATCGGGTGGGGTAAAAAAATTTAGTGATGTATTAAATTAAAAAATGTTTTTCCCTACAAAATTTGCTACGTTATCCGTAAATTACTCACTCGCGTTGTTACCGAAGGTTTAACAACCTTCTGTACCCCGTCACTTCAGGAAAGTTGTTTGTTTTTTTATTAACTTCTAATTTCTCCGATATTGAACTTCTTCTGAAATTAAAGTCATCTTTTCGGCTTGAGGAAGTGTTGACCAAAAACAGAATTGCAAACGTCCTATAGCACATTATCACTCTGCTAGATTTTTTATGTACAAACCCTTTTGAATTGAATGGAAGGGGGAGATGTGAATCCACGCCTGCAATTTGCGGAGAAAGCTATTTGGCCTTGCAAAAAGTCTGTCCAGCATCGTCAGCACAGCAACAGATACGATTGCGATAATTAAAAGGAATTTTTTAATAAATGTGCTGGAGCAAATGCAAATGACTTGCTTAAGTGTTTTTAGATACTAAATTCAATAAATTGGTATTTAAAAAAAGAATATAACATCCTTTGATCTGTTCTTTCACAGTTTTGAAAAGGCATCTTTTGGCGTTATATATCATTGACTTTCCAAGACGAAAATTCATTTAGCAATTTAATAAACTGTCTAAGGTAATTAAAAATTCTAAGACCTCAAGTGCTTCTAGAGCCTGTAAAGCATTTCCTCGCTCGTCATGATAGTAAGGCGAGTTTGAAGAGCATACGCCGGCTAGGGTCCATAGCCACCACCGTGTTAGCTAGTGCTGAGGGGCCGCGTTCCCAAAAGGCCGTGTGTTTTGGGTGGCCAACCGAGCCTTAAGCTCACTATAACGGGTGATAATTTCCCTACAAAGCCCGATGACCTTGCGCTGAGCGGAATAGCGCTGGATGCGACTGTAAATCGGAATTCGCACGAGATCAAAGGGTACTCTGAGCCTCAAGAGCCCAACTTTGCTCCTCAGGAGTCGAGGCCTAGTCGGTGCCGTCATCAGGATCAAGCTCAGGTGTGTAAACTCAGTCGTGTAGGGGCTGCTTCATCTCATTAAGTTTTAAGTTTGTGGCAGAAACAGCTTCCTTTGATACTCCTTGATCGCCAATATCGGTGGCATATATATTTAAAGCGCGTTGTCAAACAGAGCCGATGAAGTGGCACGATTCTGTCTCTTTACAGAGCTCGTGAAAAATGGCAACGACTATAAAACAAATTTTAAAAGGCCGTGGCCGTTTTTCTTTAGCTGCACGCTGATGTGTGATTAGGCTGTCTTCATGCGCGCACCAAGTGCACACGCATCTAGCGCCTGACTTAATATTACGTCTAAGCCAAAACATCTTCCAACAAGTTAAAATAATGTTAACTTAGCTCAAGTGCGACGGAAATTCTATTCAATGCGGTTCAATTTTGAAATGTGGCCCCTCGAAGGCTCAATCAATTTCAGGATATGTTTTCCAGCTGATGTATGGTGGTGACGAAGTCAATATTTATTTAAGAGTATTCCCATATCAAATGCTAGACATTCTTTCTTTTTGGTCACTTATAGTGCTTAGTGATTATTTAAAGGAAGACTGGCTGCAATTTTAAAAACATGCGCACAGCCTCTATTACACCAAGTATATAAAGTGTTCTTTTTAAAAGCATGTTGTCTTCATAAGAAGGGATCTTGTGGCACGCGAAGTAAATGAGCGAACTGCGCGGCGCTATCGCTTGCATCAACCAGACCAGAAGGGCTCGCTGCATCCGTTGCCTTAAAATAACTAAACGTCTTTCGGGATGGTGACATGAACCAGCACCCGCCGGTGGGAGAGCCAATTAGTGCCTCATTGACTGTACTGAACCTGCTCAAGGGATTTACCAACTTTAAGCTCACTAATTTCGTCTTGTTCCCCTGCGACAACGTAAAACCATAAACAAGAGCATGAAGATGTTTGATCCACGTTTGTTGATCCTTCATATAACTTCAATTCATTCGTCGGCACGCGGTACCTTATAGAGAATTTCATAGCACTAATCAACAGTATTTTTACCGCATACTATTGTAAGCCGTTCTATCTTTTCGTAAGCAAAATTTCAGCTTTCGGCTGTCATCATAGTATAAATGCCGACAAAGTTTTGACCTAGAAAATTTATTGCGGATTCATATCATTGAAAGATTAAAGCCATCAAAAATACTAACGTATGACAATCACTTGTGATTTGCATGAGTTATTTCCTCATTGCATTGTTGAAATGCTTTTTGCGACCACCGAGAAAACTGATGGCGCTGCGTCACGATGTTAAATGAGCACATGTATCACGACAAATGCAAAATTAAGCCCCATCGCTCTCAAATATTCCACTTGTACGCCCCAGCCTCCACCCAAAGCACCACCCAATGCCCAGAACAGCCCATTTACTGCTTCAGCCGAGTCCAACCCAGGGCCCTCCTCAACCATAAAAGTTCTTATTATTTCTATGCGTGTATTTGGTATTCAAGCCAGTAGCCGTGGATTCAAGATAGAATTAGGTGATGATTATAAAGAAACCGCAAAATTCTATGTCGTTTCACGACGAGCAAACATGTGGCTGTTTCGAATGTGGGAAGGGCTGGTCACATGTTATTTTCCCTCTTATCGCGTCAAGTTGATTGATGATTTAAGTGCACTAGGGAATTGCGTCGCTAGCTTGCAGCTTGTCGATCTGTTACTTTAGACCAAGTGATGCTCTCAACATCAGCAATACCCACGTAGCCGTACAAGATGTACTTCGGTATACACTGATAAAATTCCGGAGCGACTTTAAGCTTTAACGGTATGCACGACCACTCATGCAAAGTGTAAGATATAGTGTAGGTGGAAAATAGGGGTATTTTTTCGTCGTTAGCTTCACCCGAAACTTACTGCCATATTCAATGAGCAGTTCCATATATTTTTTGTTTATTGACAAAACGGGTGGATCGTCCAACCGGCCAGCTTTCTTACGACTTAAACATCAAAATAATTTGGATGTCGATTGCATTCTTATTAATAATCATAGCATTGGCGCTGTCTAAAAAAAAGCCCAATTTTTTTGCTGACAGAGGACTCTTGATCTTTTCCAAATACTTCGAATAGAGCAAGATTTTGCTCTTGAGTTGCCGCAAGTCGGACAAGTTTGCATCAATCTCGCAAAAATATTTTGTGCAGACGATAGTAGGGCATTGCATTTGCTAAAGCTAATGCTGACGGAAATCGTAGCCTTTCGGCGCTCATATTTTTAAAACCTTATTAGTTTTCCTCTTCTATGGTCGACTTCAATACCGATGTAACCACATTTGACGTTCAATTTTACAGCAAAACGATTTCTTTCTTTGCAAAATGCAAACTTGGACGTCCTCAGCAAATTAATCTGACTGCTTTTTAAAAATTGTAATCTCGGAATCGCGCTTGTAAGGTTCGTCTGGTCGCTATTTAATTCCAGTCTCCACAATCGGATTTCGTACCGGTTTGATTGAGTACTTAATCCAGACGCTACCACCGATTATTCCAAACGGGTTCTATTTAACATGCCCATTAGATTCTTTTTAATGTGATTAACTTGAGGCTTGTTTGGTGCGTGGATCTGACCGTCTGTCTCATACATGCTGGATTTATTAACCTGTGCAGCTTAAATTTACTATTAGGCGTATCATTCACAATCACACAGTGATTCAATCTGGTTGGCTTGGAATCCGGCCTTGGTTCCAGTTGAAAGAGTGTCGAGGACACATTTACCGATCACGGGCTCAAAAATGTCGGATATTTGGCAGATACAGCCCAAGTAATTGTCTTGAGCCACTTAAACCTGGACTATAGCTTACATTGAGGCATGAATTGGTTCACTTAGCGTTCATTTAAGCCAAAAAAATCTTTTCTCGGTCGCTACAGTGTATTCGGCATCCCACATGTCTATAGTGAAGCAATCCGTATGCCTACTTGAGGCAATACAATTGCGATCGCTGTCGAGGGTTAAATCAGCTATGTCGCCTGCAAAGAGGAATTTTATCAAGGTCTCTACATATCGACATCTGCATTGTATGCCAATGATTCGGTCCGTCAGTAGAGGTTGATGTAGACCCGCCTTAATCTGGTCTGCACAAAATTTGCCGGCAAGCGAATTAAGTTTGCCAGGCAAAAATTTTTCTAATATGCTATATCCTGCAAGGAATACCAGCCTTATCACCTTTCTTTTAGGCGTATAGAGGGTATAGCTACGGATCTACAGTTTTCGCGGAAATTCGAGTTGTAAGCGATAGATAGATAGCCACTCCGTTGGACAATTAAATGTCTTAAAAATAGTTTGTAGGAAGGTGGTGCTTTCACTTTGTCAAAAGTAATTGATAGACATCTAGGTTTTGCCCGCGCTCAAAATGTCGTCTCTGGGATCGTCTCTGGTTGCGCTTAAGCCATTAGGGCTCACTTTTGCAGCACGATTGAGTTATATGACGATGGACACCTACTGAGAGCGACGATGACAAAATATTTTTTTTCAAGGGGTCGTCTGATCTCTGTACGGATTTTTAAGTCTCTCTTCATGGGTGGTCTATAATCTGTCTAATGGCCTCGTACGTAGCAGCACTTCACTACATTTAGCAAATTCTTATGTCATTATCACCTCTCGAGCTTTCATTTTTACGAGCTCTTCATACAGTGGCGATCATCTGGTCAACTAGATCCGAGTTTTAATCGGGCGAAGACAACTCGCCGGTCGGACCATGATAATTTCTAGCTGTAACAAGTAAAAGAAGATGCTAGGATCGCAATATATTAATTTATTGTATCAGTGATAACGTCCGCTTTTGCTGCGCCTATTAGACTCTTATAATGATTTTTTAGAATCTATATGTCGGTACGCAATTCTCTAGGAATCTCACCTTGTTTAATTTTATCGTGTTTGACAGCAATGACTATCCGACATTATCAGTCATGTGCTTCCTACATTGCAACAGACTGCTCGATTCGGTATTTTTCTTTTTTGCGCTTCGCTATGTGCATGAGATATAAACCATTTTAATTGCATTCTCAAGGGCAAAAATTTTTAAGAGCTCGCCATGAAAACGAGTAATGTGACCATCAAAGATAGAAAGCTTCGAATACGTTCATAGTTTTCACCTGAGCGACTCGGCCAAACGTACCACTTTTAAAATTAAGGAAGCGTGAGCATCGCAACGCGTGCAATTCATAATAGGATACGTACCAATAAATGCGTATATTTACCGGCTAACAAGATGTCCTACACGTGAAACGACAGAATTGCAATTTCAAAATGTAGCTCAAGCTCAAAATGTCGATGATGTAACAACTGCTGGTTGATACGTACTTAAATCAATGATTGAGGTGTCACAGAATACCGATAACTAACATTTTTATTTTTTTCCACAGTTGAGAATTTCTTGTTTAATCTTCATAGTCTTGATTTCATTAGTGCATTTAATTTCAGATTCCCAAACGCGATCGGTGTCAAAAGGTAAGCTGACTTGCCTCGTAGGCTTAAGACTTTGCGTGACCGGCAGTCACAGATATCACCTGCAGACCAGACTTTGCGAGTATGGTAATAAGCGACTTTATTTATCTCGGGAGTTCCGCTTCATTAGCCAAACAACAAGTAACCAGACCTCGAATCCGAAATTCGCCTTTTCAACGCTGACGATATACTGCGAATATCTGGTCGCCAAGTGTAATTAACGCTGCGCTAATTAAACGATTATACCGCAAATGGTTTTTAATACTTTGCAGGCGTCCTCACCGGTAAGCTCTATAATTACATATTAGGACAGGTTCAATTCTGACCAAAAATTCTTCTCAGATCGTTATGTTCGTGATGAAGAAATCCTAACAAGAAAGTTTTGACTTTAAATTGTGTATATATAAAGCAGCTGATGCCTAACTTGGAATTTCACATAGTGCTTCGAGTGATGGAGCTTTGAAGTGCTTACAGATTGTATTAGTCTGCTGTAAAAGCATTTGAACACGAGAAATTATTTTATGCTGCTTCTTGAAAGTTAGAAAATAGCTTTGATAACATGTAGAGGATACAGTCGAAATGGTAAAAAAATGTTTGGCACTAGTTTGCTGTGTGGAATCATAAAGAATCTTGATAAAAAATCAATGCGATTGATCAATTGATTTCATTTATTCAATTATCATACCTAGTCTCCAGCCCTTTTCTTAATCTTCCGCAAGGTAACAAAGGTATTCTTTCTTAACGCAACGCATTCTTAACTGTCTACGCCTGTCCTTAATTTTCTTCATCCACAATATGCTATGCACCCATGTCGTCATGTCTCTCCCAATTTCAGTAATTTGCAACTTTGCTTACTGATTTTCTTGATCTTCTATTATCGCACTACTACTCGTGTCATGAGCAACAGGTACCATGCAGATGTTTACGCCAGGCCTCTTCATTGCGCTGATTATCTTTTATCATCAGATGCTCGATGTGAGCGGTCTTGTGCGTGAAGACCAATTTTTACCGTGCTTGTCTCAATCAGCAACTTAACAGACAAAAACTGAGTCCATCAGACTTCATGTGGTAGTACAACGGACACCATCACGGAGGCTTCTGTTACAACAGTAGATATGTAATATCATAATTCTCACTCACAATGTTGACAAAAGCAACTGTATGATCTTTAATTTTTCGTTTATTGGTATAGAAGATGGTAGCCGAGACAAAAAACTGGCGACCCGTCCCAATTGTTGGTTAGCAAGCAGAAATGTATGGTATGGATATTAGAAACTGACGGAATCCTCAGTATCAGCCTTTTATCGAAGCAAGCGACAATTTGCAAGCCGCCAATGGCGCACATAGTCAATTCGAGGCTTCATTAGTGTGTCATTCCCAAGTAAAAGGACCGTGAGTGCGTGAAGCTGTAATGTACGAGTTTTCTCACATGTACAAATTTGGTGCAGAGATATGTACGATATTTACCAAAGCGAATTATCATGAGCATAATATGTCTTCTAACGCGTTAAGATAACTGATGACAAACTTGACCACAAAATAGTACTAAAAAAGTCAATGGCTTTACCGCAAAATCTTTATTAGTGTTTGACTTTGCCGATTTCCTGTCATTAACTTCCTAAATTCGAGACAGGATAGAGTATTACTTCGCCGGCCTACATCGAGAAAAACACGGTGATGTGCCCCAACTAAACCAGCAATTTGTTCTTTGTTTGACAACGCTCAAATCCGTTGAGACTCTACCCTAGTCAGCTACGACCACTACTTTATATAAAAAAAACTCTCCATCCATAGTATTATAGAAGGGCGATCCTGTCAGTCTGTGGCTATACGCAACGATCGTTACTACTTGCGGTTCGCAAGATTCAGAGTGGGGTGGGCCAAACATCAGGCCATCTATGAACATAGTCACATTGCCTTATTTGAAAAGTGAACTTCTCAAATTAAAGGTCAACAAAACCATCATATTATAAAGATGGTTATGAAGCTCATATTTATTTTGCTTGCAGGCAAAAAGCATGATCACTGGCGCAATTTAAATTTGCGGAAGCAAACAATGCTTTAAATTGATCCCTTAAGTGCTCGAAAAACACAAAATATTCGGTTAGAGTGATTTCACGGGTGGGTACCCATGACCTCTTAGTTAGGAAAGGACGAATGTCACGCGCTCCCAAACAATCGTCATCTAGGCTGCCTTAGTAGCCATTGTATCCCCATTTGAAATGAGAGGCTTGTGACTTATATTGATAGATGGCGGAAGCCTCTTGGACTACAAAGTAAGCAATACCGTTATTCAGGGCCTGTGGTGACTGAGGTATTTAGCAAAGAGTCCACAAGTAAAGCTCGAGAACCGTTATGTGTTATAGTTATCTAATATCAGAATCGACTGCAAGTGCAGCCGCCCTCTCAGGCCTTCGTGGGCCAGAAAGTCTTTCGACTAGTGGGCAGTGCTTGTCTAATAACTGTGGGTACGTAGTTTAATTTCATTTAAAGCCAATCTACTCACGTAGGCGCGGTAGTGATCACAAAGTGCTATCAGGTGTTATTATGTACTGGAAAATAGATAAAATGTCATTGGTTAAATACTGCTCACTTTTCTCGGTCATAAAAAGGCCGAGTCGATCAATAAGATTGTAAAACCCACCAGGTTGCTCAGGTCGCTGGAAGAGGCTAAAAATAATTTTTTTTTAAGCTCAACGTTGGGAAAATGAGACTTTTCAAGTCGAGATGCTTGCAGTTTCATCAACACTGTATCTGTAGCCAAAAATATAAGCTAATCTAGGTTAGCCAAAATTTGTAAAACTCTACTCGGAAAATGCAGGCAAAACGGAAGTGCGTGAAGTGCCACAGCCCATGTCGCAACGATCGAACGCAATATCAAACTAATCATTGACTGGATTCGCGATGGATTTCAGTGACGTTAAATGTAGTTAAGATCGATCGCCAGCTTAATCGGCCCGTATTGGGTGGGGCAAGTAAATAATTAGAAGATGAGTCAATTTAGCGCTCTTTTTTATTTCCCAACTATGATCTTAGTTGACTCGGCGGCCACGATTGGGGTAGCAGACAACATCAGCAAAGCAAGTTAAGCGAGACAATCCATCGCTTTTTTTTCTTTTAAGTCACCGAATGTATAAAATTTGGTTAGTCAAGAACTGATCTAGCGTGTATCGCTCGTCTTACAGTGTAGAGCATCAAATTGAAAAGCACCTCGTCTGCTTCACTTCCGATAGCCCCGTCGCGATATCACGACGTCCATCAAGTGTCTTTCCAAATTCACACCGACCAAAGTCATTCCAGTTTCTGGAATACCACGGTTAGCTATGAAGTTAATGAAATTCAAGTGTTGTCCGCTTCCAGTCGAGCATGGCCACGCTATGCCTAGTCAGGACAAATCGATCGGACAAGTTCGGCTTGTAAATGGCTGATCCTATCCTGTAATTAAGCAATTCCAGTACGACAAGAGCAAAGTGCTGCATCGACAGCTTCTTGATGGAGCTCGTGAACATCTCAGAAGTGCTGCTGACACACGTTTTTCCCAATCATCCCATTTCGGGGATAATTTCTCCCTTCTCGAGTGACGATCGAGGAGAGCAAGATTTTTGCGAGAGTTGAACAATTGAATCTTCGATAGTCTAGATCTCGAGGTAAGCCGACATAAAACTTGCGATTTATTCTGCCGGTCCGAAAGAATTAATGCAAGTTGAGCGCAAAGATCGGGAAAAAATCAACGCAGCGAATCTCAATATGCAATGGCAACGACGACTTAGCAGTCAAGCCCGCGCACAATTTTAAAGTAATCGGTTCATACTCCGTCACCTTAGGCCTCTGGGTTTCCAGTTGCCCATTCCTGACAGCAAATCAAAACTTAAAATGAGCGATGGGATGGTTAAGGTTATAAATTGTCTACTGAGTCCCGATAGACTTGTCCGTAATTAAAAGTTACACAAACGCTTAAAGCCTTTTAATGCTAAGCGCAAAGCTTTAAACAAATACCGTGTCCCCATCGTTCTGGTCTAGAAAGAGCAGAGGGGTGATGACTGAGACCATCCGGCTAGAAAGGAGAATTACGGGCAAAAATATATATCAGAAACTTATTGAAACGAGAGAATAACGTCACGATAGTCTCGAAGAACCGATTATTAAAGAAGGTGGTACATTAAAACAGACGGACGGGATGTGATTTTAAAACTAGCGTTTAGCGATATCGACCATCGTTTGGCTAAATTGAAGACGAAAAAAAAAGAGATTAATAATTAGCATATTTGCCATAATTATCAGATCACATAGTGAAGACGTTACGAGTTTTAATAGAAAAAGGAAAATCTTTTATATCTCGTACGGCCTCGAATCAGTCCAAGCTATCTTTCTAGACGTGTACAGGCGCATATTAGCCATAGTTTAGCGGGGAAAAAACTTGGTAATACGTCGTACGGCGTTGGATCAATCCAATTTGTCTTCCTTGGCCGTACGATGTATCAGCGCTTCAAGGAACCAATTTTCGCTAAGGTATGGCGTCTGCACACTTCTTAAAAGATAATTCTGACTGACACGAGACTCATGCAAAATGTCAAGGCTCCGAAAGAAGCATTATTTGCTACGTTATGGCTTATATACGCCTTAGCTAGAGTTTTGTTTTACAGCTCTGAGGCCTGGAGATTGAAAAAATATACTATTATTTAAATTACATTTTTGATGCGTCTGTGTACGTCTAGAAAGATAGATTGGTCTGATCCGAAGCCGTACGATGTATATGTGCTCCAAAAAAGCTCTGTTTATTTTTTAATGGCATGAATAAGTCTGTGCGCATCTAGATAATAACTGATTTATAGCCGCACCACGTACTAACGTTTCGGAACAGGCATAATTTGCCAAATTTTGGCCTAAATACGTCGGGAAAAGATCCAACTAGAAAAATTATGCAGACCAGGTCTGTGACTTGATCAACTCTAACGTCGGCAAATGTTACATATATACCATCGCGAGGTACGATACGCCTTTATACCTCCTGTATTTGTTCAACCATGGTCTACCTAGCTTAATATTTTCCGCGTTTACTTACGTGCTAAATCTACCAGTTAGATTGGCACGAAAACGGTACTTGATCAGGTGAGAGGTGACCTGTTTCAGAATGACAAGAAGGTGTAACACATCGCACATGTAGCAAACAAACCAGGAAAGACTTCAACGAAATAAGTAATGTCACAGTGGTCGTCATATAAGTAGATAAGGCCCGAGCGGCAACGTCACCAAATGGTCAAGTCAACTCCGCCAACGGGCACATAAGGTGAGATTCTCAGCACACCTATACAGTTATCGATTTTTTTGCCGGCTTTCGGAACGCAGAATTAAATCAAAATTTTGCAAGTTCGGTCCACCCCACGCGATGTTGTCTGCTAGGCGATTTATGATCAAACACTATGCTAGATATTTGTTGCGATATCTCAGGGTTGTGTGCGTTGTCCTCGAGTCCGATGGAGCTTCGAAGCTGTCTAAAATAGTCCGCCATCGCTGTATATCACTTCTCAAATTAGCTTATTTTGAATGAATATTTCTAGAAAATCGTAATTATCCTCCACAATGGCGATGACTTGCTTTCGATATTTTTCCTAATATTATATCTGCGAGGGAGACCTTGGCCTTGGTTTCAGTCTACAAAGCGCCTTCTTGAAAAAAAAACAATAAGAAAGATCTACGATCTTTCTGTGAACGATCGTTCGCAATAAGTAATCATCATAGGCAAAAATAAATAAGACCTTGCAATTTCAAGACTGCCTTTTGCTTGATATAGATTGTTAGGTGTGATATTTTTTTTGTTTCTTAATTCTGTGTTCTTTATATGCCCCTTCACTTCAGATATCCAACTACTTAGTGCACCTGCGCAAAGGCGCAGAAATATCAGGACTTTATTTAGTAAGTTTGCGTGAGGATTAGGCTCACAGCCGTGCACATTCCGCGGTATTGTCGAAAATAGACCGTAAAATTGTATCACGGTGTTCGGATAACCATGACAGCATTTGATTTTGGCAACTCATATGTAGCTTTGATGTAATATCTTGAGGTATTTAAAATACGAATTTCTATTTCTTACATGTAATCAGGCCTAAATGGGGAGGAATATTATCAAAAAAAAGATTTGCAAAACTAATGATACCCTTTTTTATATATTAATCGGCTGTATATGTCGTTTTTTGAGCAGCGATGGACCATCGAATTTGATTTGATAACTGGCAAGCATCACATTAGTTGGCCAACGACACAATCTAATGCAAGCAAAATTCGACAACATTCATCAGACCTTTAAATGACATATTCAAGGATGCTAAAAAAAGATTGTCATAGCAGTGAGAGCCTCAATATAATAGGCGACATAATTATTGCTCAGGACAACTATCATATCTTGGTGGATGGGTATTCTTTCTTTGCAAAAATATTATCGAATGTATAGTATAGTAAATCGGGATACGTATCGATGTTTGCCATGATAAATAATCAATAAGCTTAAGAAATTCCTCCGATTGACAAGATTGTGGGTCATATCCGAAATTGCTACTGTGCGCGACTCAAAAAATTGAAAAACACGGGTATTTCCATAAACAGGGATAATCCAAAGGACTCACGGAGTGAATTAGCTAACTTTTCGGCCTTAGTCTATGTATAGCAAGATCAAAAGCCTGTGACAATCTTCAACAATAAAAAACATTGACCACAAAATGAAAACGTTGAGTGTGACGGGACCACAACACCAAAATGACGTAGAGAAGGATGTGCAATCTTTGAATATATGACTGCTCACTTGTCCTTTGACCATGAATATCGAATTGTGCATTATGAGACTGTTATATTAAGTATATATGTACATATAATATTTGATACGTATTTATATGCTGTCATGTTTGGCACGTTTTTATTATACTTCAGGTCATAAATTACATCCAATTAAAAGCTTTTTATTACTCTTCGACTCAAATACATCATCATACTGAAGACCAAACAGGTAGCAAAGAAGACTGCTTACGAACTGAGTCAATTAGCGATGACTAAGCCGATTTAAAAAATGTAGATTCGGCATGTAAAGACACCCCTAACGAAAAGGCCGTAACTGCGCTTATGCCAAAGGCCGCGCCTCAATTCAAATTCGATGTGCCAAAAGTGGGTCGTATGCCAAATAATTGGCTCGGGAATTAGGCTCTGGAAGAGCACTCAGCTCCGTCACGACAGAATGCGGCACATACTCTTACCATTTGCCGTATGTACCACAGACAACTTCGGTTTCGATCGATTTAATCTACAAAGAGTAGCACAAGCGCTTTGGCGGATTGTTGCCTTCACTAAGGCGACGGAGAGACACCGGCAGCTGCGGCGTCTCAGGTCAGGTAAATTCCACTGGAAATCGCCGTGGACTTATCTGCCTAGACAAGTGGGGCATTTAATAAAACGCGAGAAATCTGACGACAAGTCAAACATCTTTTAAGACTTACTCCCGGCTGATGACACCACTGCCGATAGCTTGTGACTGTCAACAATGCTAGATTTTGGTGGAAGAAGGTGAAGTCAGCGATAAGTATCGTAAAGAAGGAATTAGCATTAGAGTCAACAGCGCCGACGGCGATGATCTTTGCCTTTCGCTCACCGTCTGATATCGACGCAATCCGCTTTCTTTAAAAAAGATTTAAAAATTATCTGGACAAAAATGAGGAAGTATTCTCGGGCTATATTAAGCAATTGCTTCAGGCAGTACATCAACCTGTTCGTTCGACGCAAGGACTCCTTGACGAATACTTCTCAAGTGTCGTTTAACATTTCTCAGCCCAAAATGATGGGTTGCTTTAGTGCCGCAATGCGCGACCATCGAGTACTAATAAATCTCGCTTAAGCATCGTGAAAGGCATTTGATCTGTGCCTAATTTGGATAAATCGTTGGCTAATCCCGAGTACTGATATGAATACTTAAGACCTTTTTTTCCGTGTCCGTGAGCTTATAGTATAGCTTCCACACTCGGTGGCTATAAATACTTCATTTGGAAATGTCTTAGCAAGCGGATAGGTTTTGTGTGAGTCGACGCTTTTTCATCGTGATTTCACACGCATCATCAAGCTCATTAAATCCATGAATGTACAGTGTTCGCTCTTGTTTTTTATTGCTTTGTCGCTCGACTCATACTTAATCTCTTTGTGCTTGCATATATCTATTTCAAGTCTACCAAAAGCACCAGCTTCATCATCTCAGCAACCATCTCCTTCGACCTATCACCATTGCTATCTCGTCGAGCATTTGATTCAGCCTTCATAAAGGGGGTGAAAGCCTTGTGAGAGCTGGCCTTGACAATGCAGTGAGTTTTGGTTATTTCCATACCACGAGGAAGGTGTCACTTGAGCAAAGGGGCGTAGATAAATACATTTTTACAAAAGAATCTTTTAATCAACTTGCGAGCTTTTTTACGCGGCTTTGCTTGCGCGTCCACGGAGCTTGCTATCAAAAGCTGTCTTGGGTGGGATAGTCGTCTTTTTAGTACATTGAAAGCGGTGATGTACTCGTAAGGAAAAAAACCCTTACCAAGATCACAGACAAATATAATTTTGTCATCGCATTTGCAGCCACCGAGACATATTGTAAGATATGTGTCATGGCTGGTAACATAGCTGCTAATATCGAGAATCTTCATGTCCGATGTAGCAATGCACATGTAGCTGGGAATCTTGATGACAGATTTAATGTTATGGGTACCAATAACGGCAAGTAAATCCTTCTGTATCTAGATATTATCTTATCGACTAGAATTAAAACCAAATACTGGTACCGGATCAATCTGCTGTTTTAGCTTCCCGAAATTAGACCTTTGCTGACCAAAGCTAAGACTGCTAAGAAAGTCAAAGAAGCTAAAATACTTTTCTCGTTCAACCCTCGACATCAGATAAGATTGACTCCCAGAAAAATTATACCTGTCGGACCGTGGGCGTTGATGATTTTTCTGTAAAAGCGACTTGTACTTGTTGACATTGTACTGCTCGATCTTCACGGATACATGACAATGTATATAAACATACCCGTAAGTAGAATCTTAGAATCATCATTTACAAAGCAACGCGCCTCCTCGGTCAAACAATCAGCTACTGATACAGAAACCGGGATGTGCTCGATCGTGAAGAAAGCATTCTCCTTCTTAAGTCGCGGTAGGCTTAAGGATGGCCTCAAAGTCGTAAACGATGAAGTGATCGATGTACTGGTCAGAATTTTTTATTGCTCGCGATGGTAGATAAAAATTTTGAACGCAATAATCGCCTTTACCCTATATCTAGAGCTAAGGTAGTTTGGCTTGTCAGCCGACTCCATAATCTGAACGTCCGAAATCACCTTCTTTCGAATATCAGCCTTGCTGTTGATAGTGGCAGGCCAATTATACACATCAGTGTTGGCGAGATTCGTATAGAAGTAGCGAGTATCATCAGGATCGGTCTTGCTTACAAGTTCGTACCCAAGAGCAGTATTTACCTCAAAGCACTTGCCTGGCTCGAAAGAACATTCTCGAGCTTATCGTAGAAACCAGTAACCTCGATACTCTCATATAGGTGTGATTCCATGTGATTACCGTTGTAGAAACGGTACTAAGGATAAGCCTTGTAGTCAGGCGACAAGGGTTTCAGTCGAAACAATCTGCTAATCTCTGGAAGATTGGGCGCGAAACGCTGCTTGCATTAATCATCTTACCCGTTTTACCACACATTTCAACACGGTAGCTACTACCCCATTTGATAGCTTGGATATTTGATCACCTCAATCCTTCGAGCTCACATGCAAGCATGTTGCCTATATATGATTGGCTATATTCTTCTTCGTAGATATGACTTTAGAATATTTTGATCTTGTATCAGGATCGATTTTCTATCTTGGTCATCTACAAAAAAAGCTGAAATTAATTATTTGGTTTATTCATTTGTTAAAGGCTCTAATCCAGTCATTTGTTCATTAGAGAAAAATTTACGCGCGAAAGGGTTGATTGGTTAGTTACAATCAAGCGCTATCTGTGTCGTTCCTTTCTGTTCTCGGCTTACGTTTGCGAGCTCGAAGCTAGTCTTTATTCTTGTCGTCGTAGCTCTTTTGATACATAAAGCCAGCGTCGCGCTGGTAGTAGCGCCTCTGTACTGTTTTAATGCGCTCTTTAGTTGTATATCACTATATAATAAGGGAGCCGCTAACTTCCACCCAGTTTTCGCTAACTTCCAACCAGTCTGCGATTATGTAGAGCCCCCAACCCCAATACACAACGGTGATTGGCTATAAAAACCTCTATTGTGACAAAGTATACTTTGCTCGAATCTACTTTTTCCTATGTCAATTTGAATTCACGATCTGCTGTAGTCACTTTGAGAGAGAAAAACTCATTTATTTAAGGACTATTAAGAGCATGTATTCTAACGCAGGCATGCGTCAATGCCAAAATGCCTCCAGACAGTGTTAGCGTGTGCCTTGACACCACCGACATTACCCGTGGTTCACTTCCGTCAATGCTTCCAGCTCCTCTAGCTGCAGCGCGGTAATTTCAGGTGGCCACGTAAAGTGCTCCCAGTCAACACCAGAACCCAGGGCATCAAGATTGATCGCGGGAGGGGTCGTTGCAGACAGAGAGTAAGAGATGACGATGCGATGCGCAATCTTCCACTTTTGCGTTGAAAGTTACAGTCCTCAGATTTATTTTTGGGCAACTGTAGCCAATCACCGTTGTGCATCGGGGTCAGGGATTCTATATAATCGCAGACAGGGTGGAAGTTAGCGAAAACTGGGTGGAAGTTAGCTGGAAGTTAGCGGCTCCCTATAATTATCTTTACAATTGTCAAGAAAAATTGTTAAGTGAAAAAACACAAAATCCTATACTCATTGTGCGATTTGACCCTTCACTTCAGTGTTTTAAAAAAACAGATCACATATAACTTACTATTTGCGATTCGATGGCCGTCAAGAGTGATTTAGCCGTGGGTCTGCTTGACGGATCGTTCTTTAAAGCGAAGCCAAAAGAAGTTATCACGACTGAGAATTAACCCTCCAGCCAATTACAGAGAAGAAATGCCGACCAATTTAATACATATAAACATCAGTGCCTGCCCGTTAGCGAAAAGTGCCTGCTCGGTTTCATTTCCAAAAAAAAAAGATGCAAAAGAAATTAGTACGAGAAAAGCCGTGCTTCGTTCGTATAAAAAAATCTAGACCTGAGATTTTTGACAACCGCTACAGTATTTAAGGCAAATTTAGGGAGATCTCGACGCGAAGACGCGTCCATCTCATCCTCTATATACACCACCTTTACAGCTAATGTCACTGGCGAAAGCCGCAGCACATGTGTAATTGTAGACTGCTAGTGATGCCCTATATGACAATATCGTCAAGGACTACTAAGAACTCACTAGCTGACATGTTCATGCTTGTCACGATGATAGATGAGATTGCGTCAGCGGACAGCTAAATAGTTCATGTGTTGTGGTCGTAGTCACTCTTGCACAAACAAGAAATATATATTAATGTGCTTGCATCGTCCATGACGCTCAGCTTCTGGTATAATATCTATCTAGTCAGACTCTCAGGTCCACTGAAGCTAAAACATTACTTATTTGAAGCCCAACTCTCCTTTTGCGCGGTCGACGTTACCCCGTCACTGTGATCGGTAGTGGCAGTGGCTGTAGATGTAAAATTACAATTGAAAGGGATGAAGAACCATAGAGAACTCGTGGCGTAGCCCGACACAGTATTACGCATGACAGCAACGTTTGCATAGTCTGCATACGTATAAGCACCGTGTAAACACTAAAATATGAGATTGACTTTGTCCCACTTTAAGCATGGTGGAGAAATAGCGCTGTTAGTTTGATATCCCCGAACGTGTTCGATACAGCCGTTTAAGGTAGCTCGGTCAGCATACCAGTGTCTACCCGATCCAACTTTCGATCAAAAAAAGCTGTTGAAGCTTGGAGAATATCTACAGGTGCAAAGATCTAATTTTTTATCAAAACCCTGTTATAGTTAGTATTGGCTGAAGCAATCCACTGGCTCACCCGATCATAATATCTCAATCAATTTTGGCACCAGGGCTTGGGAAGAAGCACTCGCATCTCACTTTTCTTATGCAATTGGACTTCACTATCCATCGCATTACCATACTGTGCGGCGTGCTTACTAGCAATCGCTTGACTGCGCGTTTGTGCTAAGTCGCATGTCTAAACACATGGAATGCGTACATAAATAGCTTGTATCTGGACAGATCTTTGAAATATCTAGTGTATCCTTGACTAGTCTCAGTCTCGAATTCTCATGTAGTGTTTTTTTCGCTCATTTACACATTAGTAAGAAAGTGACTGTTTTATTATAGTAATACTATCTTAGATATTCTCGACCAAATCTTACTAGTTTGGAGTTGCCAGGCCATGTTTTTGTAAAAGCATTAAGTGTATTCCTCGTGTTTAATATTGTGGTGTTGTCGTCCGCTCTCCGGCTCACTTAAAGTACAGAAATATAATGCTTAAGCATATTACCTTGTCTGAAGAGGCACTCTATTGAATGCTCATGGTTTATGTTATCTTTAACACAACATTGCCTTGTAATCCGAGACATTTTTGCAAACCATCTTAAATAGCCTCACGCTAAGTCCTCTGGACGCACCATACCCGTCAATTTTCCTTTGACACCGATACACACTGCACTCGAAAGGTTTTGTACGCATGTGTTCACTTAAACGTACACACAGCATTTTCTTTTGAGGAACATGAACTACATACGCGGCTGCCTCTGTAGAAGTAAAGTCTATGTTCACCTTTATCCGCAATTGATTGCTGAACACAATCATAATTTTTTTTCAGTAAATCATTGTCGAATGTTCTTACTCGGTTGACTGAGGACATTTACTCGACCCCGAGATGATGGCAGTATCCAGCTAATTTTAAGCGTATATGAGGCTTTTTGGCATAAAATGGCGACGTTAAAAGGAGGACAAACTATTTTGTCTCTTTTTCTGCAGAAAATATTCTGTCGATAATGATATACTGCTCCATTAAAAAGCTCTTATCAAATTATGCAGTACTTGACTCCTAAAGTAATAAGTTAAAACTAAATCAGGCGGTAACGCTGACGGTAGTTCTTGTGGATTCTATCTCTAGCATGCTTTGCCAAGAATCAGTACAGATCTTTGAGAATAACAGGTATATAGCGTCTTACTGTCGACTTATTCAATAGTTATGATAGGTAAATCATTTTTTCATTAAATGATTACTACGTCGGCTATGTTGTCAGCCTTACAAGCCTGTATTAGCTATGTCATGAACATATAGTCTAAGCGCAAATTGAACTAAAATTGAAAATTTCCGCTTCCGGTTTACTTTGCATTTGAGCGAAACAATATTTCCTTGACAAGGGTGTAGCCGAATCCATCATTTGTCAAGGTATGTCTGTTCTGGACCCTTTTTAAAATGAGTTAACGTCACGCGCTTCTCGGTAGGTACCGTCCTTTTCAAAAATCTTGAAAAAAGTCGTCTTGTCCAAATCACGTCGACCCCTTTGTAGATTGACGCACACACGTACTCATTGACTAAAGAGCTGCGCTCACCATCCATTCTCGGCATTAAGTGAGCCGCTGTACATACATTTAATAGCAACGATCCGGACGACCCGACCTTCAAGGGACTCGATTATGTCGTGCGTACATCGAGTGCTATCTCTACACGCATTGTAGAGTGGGTGACGGGGTACGTAAAAGACAACACGAACAATCAATTAAGAGGCAAATTTTGGCGATCTGCCACCATCAGTGATGTTTGATAAAAAATTTTTAAAAAGGTACCGAATGGATTTAGTTTCTTGGACTAAAAAGCATAAAGCAATTCTTACATTGTGGAACAGCTATAAAAGCAGTGTGAGTAGCTGAGCTGCAGTAGCTATCTACTCAAGGTAGCACATATTCAAATCTTTGACTCATTACCAAGACTGTAATGCCTCGTAAAAGATCCTATCAATCCAGCAGTGAATGCTGTTCTTGACGAGCGTTGAGTATTTAGTCTTATGCATTCCACGTCTATCGTCAAAGCCTCACCCTTAATGTCGAGACGGTAAGCCAAACAAGCTTGACACGGCACGCAGTAAGCACGAGAACTGCTAATGGGAAGCGTGGCCTTACGACTGCTCAGTCTACTTCATGCATAACCGTGGGGCCTCGCTCATTGTGGCTTGGCTTTTACTTAACTATGCCACCACTATGCAGCAAACACTGTCTCTTACAGGCATCACCTCATGGCTCACATGTTTACTCTATGCGCAATCGCCCATAGCCTTGATCTAGTGCAAATGATGCAATTTAGAATTTGGAAAAAAATACGGTCCTTTTTGCAAATATCATACAGTATTTTACGCGCCACTCCACGCCCAAAATATCGTCTTCGATCAACTTTTAGCCCCTACTGTCGAGCACGCTAACATACTTGTTTCAGTGCATGCGCAATTAGCGCTTCACAGCCTCACTAGGTGATGCTTCATCTAGGATGAGGTCATACGTAAGACTATACAGCGTCCGGCGCGAGGTCAAAAATTCTCGACTTGACTTACCGTATAAGAGTTTTGTAAAGCGAGCAGTTGAAATGCTCATCAATGAGATGTTAGTTTGTCGGTTTCCGTTAGCAGTGAAGCGTCATATGATCGACTACCTGGAGTCAATAATAATCGCTCATTTTTTTGAAACCCTTCACGATTTATTCAAAAGAGCGTGGAAGTATGTTCCATAGAATAAGAACAAAGCTTTCAGACTTAGCCCCGTCAAGCTTGATTTTGTGGCTTAATAGAAAATACACATTCATCTCAGTAAGACGCCTCGAGGCTAATTTCGCTCAGTGGTGTACTATATGACGTAATATATTCAAAAACTTTGGCTCAATGGACCTTGGCAAGCTAAACAAAGAGTACACACTCAACCAAAAAAATGGCGATATTAAGCAAATGTGACGTACTTCTGTAAACCCTAACCCCATAAAGGTAGCTTTTATCCATTGAGCCGTACAAAGGGGCTAAATCTGTGCGCTTCATCTTCAACTTTAATTGTACTTTTATGGCCTTCTCACAACAAATACGGTGCACACAGAGCACCTCAATTCGGGACCAGCTCGTGTGCTGTCCTGATTAAAGACGAGACAGCGATTTTCAAATGTACAAGTTTACTGAACAGTCGAGTAAAGCCGGAAATATCACAGATTTTTGACAATGCCTACCAGCGTTTCTGTGCCTAGGATGGTTGCATGAAATGTAATTTAGGCTTACGTATAGTAAAGCATTACAACACTTGCATCTACCGGCGGCACTACAGTTCCCTAGATAAGGTGTGCCGTCCCAACTAGGAAGTGTCGTCTTAACATAGGTCTTTCCCGTTAGTGCCCACGAAAGTGCTTTCTTTGTGAGCTCTACGATGGCCAAGGCCACTCCCTGTTGCTCCGTTTGAAAAAAGGCGAGCATCGAGGCCTTAAGCCAAGAGCAAGAAGTAATGTGCCTCTTTCCTCTCAAAAAACCTAACGCTACGATTATGAGCGGCTTTGACCTTGGTAGAGCCCCCGTTACAAACTTTGACATAAATCGACAAAGATGACTCCGTTATCCCCCATTAAAGGGCTTTGCTAGAACGTTTTCGACGTCAGGTCTTAATAAGTCTAGAACTTTTTCTGCCTGTACATGCCCGGAGACAAGTTAGCTTATGAGATAACCTCGGATGTCGAATAACAAAAGTGGTAACAGATCCAGTGAAGCTGCCGTTGCTGTATGTTACAGAAAGCGTCAGTCCCGATGGTCGATCGTCATTCTATACTGTTAGCCAATACGAGTTTCAGATCGCTATTTTTTTTGGCTTCAATGGTTATTACCAGCCGTAATAGCAGGTTCACAAATACTACTTATACCCCCAGATGTTTATAATTAAATTTAGGCTTTTCGATAAATGCCACTATGCCGTGAAGAGTTCACGATTGCTCCCTCGCATGGTAATAATATTCATTTTCATTATGCCGTGGTCGTAAGTCCATAATCTATGTTCTTTACCAAATCCTACTTTATAAGTACTACGCTTGTGTTGATGTTCGACAATATCATGCAACTTATGTCACAAAGGCTGGCCATGCATAATGCCTGTCTCACTAGAGCAGGACGACATCACTACACCTCAGCCAGAAGAGGGAGGACAGACTCTCTTTTATATAGTGCAGACCGTGGATTTGTGTGAACTTATCAGCGGTGTTTAGTAAAAATGTAGCGACTTCCTACCCTGACTTGCTCGAAGTTTTGTCAAAGAAAGATATGAAGTTTAGGGCCACAAAAAGTGAAGGTGGTGATTTATACAAGGTGAGTGTAACTGCACCATCAAGACTAAGATCCTCTGGATTTCTAAGACCTAGGTAGTAGCTGTAGCAAGCAAACCTACATAACAGGTCTAGTATCTTCTAGGTATTTTGTTTTGTTTCTTTACTTTGAAGGCTAAGCCGCAATCTGATTCGGTGTGAACCGCTTTTTTTTAAATCACATTTCCGTCTTGTTGTGTAGCGACTGTAAAGCAGTCGTGTATACGATACTTTGCTAAAAGACCGCCGATATACTTCTGCTGTCATCTTCACCGAGGTGTCTTCTCGTTTATCCTTAGTAAATGGAGTAAGCCTGGCCGAGATCATATACTTTAGACTTAAATTTGAGCCTGCTACTTTTGGAGCGTCACATGGCCGACCTCGTCTATCTTATTCCTCCCGCAAGCATTCTTGTTGCATTGGATAAATCCAATCTTCTTGACAAAATTTGATTTAGATCAAATGTCAAATTTCATGAGCCTGCTCTAGTACGTGCAAATTCTAGATTAGTATTTTCTAAGTGTCTACTTTCATAGCAAGAATGAAAAAAAAATCACGTATTGCAAACATAAAAAAATTAAGTAGTCTGGAAGTATCCACTTGGTGATACAACCTTACACCTGAAATCGTAATCAAAAAGGCAAAAGCCGTGAAAAGTTATACCTAGCTAAAGATGTAAATCCTTCATGCCCTAAATATTACAGTTATGTTTTTTTTTCGCAACAAGCTGACCAAAAACTTACCACCAGATCAATCGGCTGTGTACTTACCATCGAATCGTTAGTGACAGCCAAGTATTTTTTCTCCTTTGGGGAGGCTAACAAATTTTCATGTCCGATAACTAAGCAGAACTTTATATTTGTTTCAATACAATTGAAGTACACTCCCATTGCTTTGCAACGGAACGTGATCATGCATTCTTTAAAGTTCCCGATGATAATTTTATGATTGAAATATTCCTAAAAATATTTAGCGGTAAAATGTAGTAATCAACTTTGACATTTGGCCGAAAAATCAGATGTTTGCAAGCTCTATTTCCGCTGGTATATGAAATTTAGCTTCGACCTTGTCATTAACTTTCATTTTACTGATCGGTACTGCAATTTTCAAAACAAGAATTTATTGAATAACAGCTTTCAATCTTTTCTTGAGACCTTTGTGCTTTGTGCATCATAAAATTTATTTATTTCACACACAAAATGGCTTTTATACTAAAATAAGCGACCTGAAAACATACACTCTTTTGCGACTTTAAATTTTTTCTTTATTATTCTAAATTAAGTGCTTAACATACCATACTTCGTTTTCATAGAGCGTTCTCAGTTTCTTACGGCGCCGCAGCGCATACAGGGTCTAGATTCCAGATCGATCCATGCCAAACGATAAAGAAAGGCTTAAAGCCCCCTTGTGCCGCCTTAATAGCCTTTCCAACACCAGTATTTCGGTGTGATTTTAAAGGTTCTTTTTTCTGGACTTTCACTGTTGTTGCTTTTATACGTTCTTTGAGCATAGTGTAGAGATTTAATGCTTAACCTTCAGTTTCACCGTGTTCAAAACTTAGTTAATTTTTAACTTGTCACAAAGAGACAAACTGGAATACAGCTCAGCAAAAAATTAATATGTCGGCAATAATGCTGTAGTGCGATGAATAAAATTATGGCATTAGTTAAGGATATACACATAGGCGAGCTTCGCAAATAGAACTCGAGAAAGTAAGTCGATGATACAGTCCTTTGTATCATGAAAAATGTGTTTATGAAGACTGCGTTAAATCATTTCATCATCAATGAGAATCTAAATCGGTTTAGCAGGGAGAAAAGGCATTTATATGCAAACATTTAAGGTAAGGTTGTTATTTACTAACAGTGTGGTACATTGCTTTACCTCTATCAAGCCCTTCTCAGAAAGACAGAGGCCGGAGAATCTCATTAGATTACCAACGACGATTTCAAAAAACAAATTCAGACGAATGTAGGGCATTTCCAAACTAATCGAGCCTCATTACTTCAAGTCTCATAAAATTTGAGATTTCCTTAGTGCCTCCCCGAAATGATGTTCCCGCGCTTAAATATGCTGATAAGTCGAAATTTGAGGACAAACTCATGGATCACGTATCTGTTTCCTGTTCAAGGGCTTCAGATGTCTGGCATTGCTGTGGCGTGATCCCCAGATAGCATTCTTCAGCGCTTACACACGGTCACGCAGGAGCTGCTTCTTCGCATTAAAAGTACGCAAGGTCGAGGCTTAAATGGCCTTCTTTGGCGTGCCCTGAAGCGGTACTTTTAAGAGTGGATTGTAAGTAGAGGTACTTTAATGAGTGTCAACGGTTTTTGAGGATTGCGCGTTTAACCCGCTGAACAAGTCAAATGAGGGTTGCTAACCCCGCTCAAGCATGACTTAAAATTGACAATGCCATCCAGAATTAAATGCAACACGCGCTCTGTAAATAAGCCGCGGCCTTTTGAGCACTCAATTGAGCTGAATTTAAAGTCACCATACTTGCGCATGAATCTTACCAGTAGGAGACGGAAAGCGGCATTTGCGTTTAAATTTATCCACATCCTACCCTTTTCTATTCGCTCCATCTATATCCCTACAGGTGACCAATTAAATTGATTTTGTGATATAAAGAGTATCCATAACTTACTCACAGACGAAGCAAGCTCAATGAAAGCACTCCTATCTCTCAAAAGCATCCATGTGATCTATCGACAGCTTCGAGAGAGTCATCACTATTTTATATAAGCAGCAAGGGTACCCCTGCAAGTTTCAAATCCAAGTTAATTTGTATTATTTATTTTCTTTTTTGAAGTTAAATTAGTAAGTCGTTTATAGGGATTCACCATACACCAAATACACTACTAAGAAATGTCTGTTATTTAAAAATCCGAAAACTACAAGGGGAAGGCTCTTGAGGAAGTGTATGAGCAAGATGCGTCATCTTGTCGTTGGTCATACAACCAACAATCCGATGAATCAAATTCCAGACATTTTCTAGAGACTAAGTTCCAAGATGAAGACGATAGGTATATTATGCGATGGGGGCAAACATAAGAACAAGTCGGTAAAGTGGATAGAAGTGCTGAGACGATCAACGGCCATAGATACGTCCCTTCTTTCATTCTAGACGTGTGTAGACGCAATATAGTATCATTTAAACGTATATTTGCTCTTTTGAATTAAAAACGATAATTAATATTTCAATTGATTGCGCAAAAAAGAATTTATCAAGGATAAATGTCCATCTTTGAAAGAAAACTTTACCGAATTCGAGACACAGAATTAGTGCTACCTTTTTTTGTCATGTAAATTACCCAAAACAAGAATTAGCTGTAACATCTGTCAAAGCCTATCAGGTCATACAGGTAGTCAGAACCAACGAGCTTTGGGGGGTTAAATACATCGGTCAACAAGTAGTGCAGGATTGGAGAAAAATCAATACCACCTTGACACGATCAACTTAGACAGGTTATTAAAAAAAGTTTAATTCGGTAGGTAGTACTTCAAAATGATCGGGTCTGGGTCCTTATCCAATCCAAAAATACAGCGACATGACGAAAAATCTCCAGCTTTCTGTGATCCTTTCTGGTTTGCGAATAACATTTGTGATACTGCCGGTCTCATTTTCAACGACGGCATAATCCTTCGCTGCGAGTGCAGCCTACTTTCCATCAACTGCGAATCGAGCCATGTGCTCACCGATCCCATCACCATTCACGAGCAATTCGATTCCCCATCGAAGACTTCCGTTCAAATAGAAATCAATTTCACCATCGATGCGCTGATCGAGCTGACGAGGTAAATCTGGGAAGATTCTTGACAGCTCTGGACAAATGTAACATGAAGGCAGCGTGTGGAGCGCAAGAGCAGCCATAAATTGGTGCTAGAAATCAGCTTCCTTCGAGTAGCTATCTGAGCAACCACCGTCTGAGCACAGATGCAGACATACTTCCAATCACATTTCTGATTAGGTCTTGTAGCGACTTTGGATTGCATTCAGAACGACTTGGAATAGCTACTTGTTAAAGTATCTCTATGCCAAGGGAGAAGCAAACATCAAAAGCCATTGCCGTTGTGAGTAACGATCCCAACCGCGTAAAGAATTGCTTTTCATCATCATTCAATTGCATACCCAACGGACCACATGTAGGATCGCGGACCAGACACCTGATGAGAATCAACTGAAGATTGCGACTGGCACGTGTTGTATGCCCATTTCCAAAACAGCGTGCCAATTGATTGACAAAATTGCTCGACAGGTAATACACGAACACTTCTATTTCAACTAGAGCAACGGCCTTCAAGTAGTGCTCAAACAGTATATCACATATGCTATGCAAGAAACTAATGTGTCCATTGCACTCGCGTATAATGACTTGCATCAACGTGGGAACGCGTAGGAGAGTTTCTCCACCAATTTTTCACGTGAGAAATGTGGAAGCTGTAAATTGATTCCTTCTGCAAGCGGTCGATACGATGTGAATATCTGATAAGTTGAAGTCGTTGGTTCCACCACACACGTGGTAATTCCCTTCTTTTGGCTCAAAATCCCTCTCCAAAGTCTTAGGATTCTTGATCCACAACAACGGACCCATGTACACGCAGCCTTCCGGATGTCCATTCTCATCGAGCATCAGAGCAGTCGCGCTAGCCCCATCGAGCCACGCGCCGCCCTCCGTCTTCGCCAGGAAGAGCTGCAGGTCGTTGTCGACGCCCGTGATCATCGCTGGGTTCTCCACCTTAGCCACGTGTTTCAAGTCCCCCACCGACTGACTCTCGTCGATGTCCACTGGAAACGCGCTGCCCGCCTACCAACGATCGCACAAAAGAGCTTTACCATTGTTCCTCAGTTCTAAGAAGGGAGCGAGAAGTACTTGAGCGGGTAAAACATAGATTTTTAACCAATGATGAGACTCCATGTCGCAACTAATCCTAATAATGTTCTATTGGTCCAAAGATCCAAAAGACGTGGCTCTCGCTATAAGGTGGACGTCGTCAAATCAACGTCTGCTAGATTTCAACGATGAACATCTATTCTGAGTAGTGCATACCTGGGGATGAGACTACCATACCTGGATAAGAAGTGTCCAATGGACAAGAATGGAATTTCTCGGGACGTGGAAACCATACTTAGGATTAGTAGTCAAGGATGAGAATACCATTCCCACAATGTGACAATTTCAGGCTGTACTCGATCACCACATGTGTCCGTTCTCAGTATCGATTTCAGACTTGATCTAATTCTGTGTTCCTTAACTACCAGTATCTTTTGTAATTCGACGTACGAGTCGTACGGAATTGTAATAGACAATCGCTACTTCCATCCATTGCGCTCATTGAAATTTTCAAAGCAGACCAAATTTCCTATATTTGCTCAACAATTTTTCTTCACAACTCGGTCCATAACAACAACTTGACAACCATATTTGCTCTTTGCCCTATTTCAAAACTAAAGGCTAAATTTCATAATCACTTACTAACGACGAAGTGACCACTGGCTCCATCTTCACATCCACTTCTTTGTCTTTCGTATCATCAAACTCCTCCGTGACTTTTTTAATCGTCGCCGATTGCTCATCCATATTGTTTGATAAGAACGACACTTCACCCATCAGCGTCTCGTTTTTTCCGTCTGTCGTGACGTCCGCCACGGACGACAAATCCGTTGCAAACAGCTCCTTCGCCTTGTCACGTGCTTCGGCAGCTGACACTTCCAATACTGCAGCATCGGCAGCTGCTTCCTCACTCAGTTGTGGAAGTGCATACACTGCGTACAAAATCACTAGCATCAGCGCTTCCAATAAAACAATGTTGATGATAAACAAGAGCGCGGTCGGCACTGCCCAATGATACATCAAATAGCGAAGGCCCGTCAGCTGCGCAATTACTGTAAGCTTAGCCGAATAGACCTGCAACTTTGGTGTATTAATTTCAATGTCGACACGCGTCAGTGGAAATTCGACCCTTTCTGGATAACCATTGATTGCTGTCACGCGCAGCGTCTGGGCTGGCTCCGAGAAGCCTAAAGTGTAGGGCACGAGCCAAACTGCCATCTTCAGCCAGCGCACAGGCATCGGCATATCATGCAGCGTCACAGGTCGAGCACTTGTGGCAAGTTCCTTTTTGTGGTCGTCAAAAAGCGTCGTCGACACCATAAACACACCAACCTCCACATTGTCTCGCGACTCAGGTACTGTTAGCTCCACAATCACGTCATACTTCATGCCGGGTACCAAAACAGGCTGCGTTGATCGCGCAGGTTTTGACACGAGTGATTGCCACTGGTGAATTGGGTCCAGCAAGTCCAGCGACGCCTTTGGAACACTAGGCATAAAATTTCCATACTTGTTCATGTCCATGTGGCGTTCTCCGTAGTGAAAAAACACGTCCTGCTCGTGGAATCTAGATGGAATGACAAGGTAGTATAGCGCTGCGTAAAACAGCGACGCCATAGTAAAAAGGAGTGAGACAATGGCAAATATCTGCGTAGTGCGATAGGCCCAAAACACTAGCATTTTGGTATACAATTTGACCACACGCGTCAGCTCTCCACGCAGACGTTGACGCTCTGCTTCATCATGTATTAACTCAGTCGCGTTGGCTGGCAGCAACGCTACCAGCAGTGTCCAGGGCACCCACGACATCAGCGTCATGACCGTTGGCTCCTTTTTTCTTTATGAGAATTTTCGATTAGTTTTCACTTTTAAGGTGTTGCAAATTGAAAGAATGACAATGCTGCGCGGCTTTATGCGTGGGTGTAGGCGCCTGATGGCTACGTTTGTAGCACCCGATACGTGCCCGATCTGTCTGGATACCATTCCAGTGCTGGCGCTACGTGATGTAGAGAGCAGAGCTGACAAAGCGCATGCGAAATTGCGTTGTCGCCATCGCTTTTGCGCCGGTAACGAGCTGCTCAGTATTGCAATTTTACAATAACAAGTCGATGGGTGTATTGACGACAATAAGTGATTGATTGATGCAGAGTGCGTTCGGAAGTACATTAAAATGAAGGTTTTAGCACGACAAGTTGAAGAAGGTGCGAGTTGTGGGTGGCTCCTTTTGAAAGTCACTATAATGGCTAACAAAGGGGTTACACACAGATGAATTAGTGTGTCCAGTGATCAATTGTAAGCAGAGTATTAAGGACGAGGACTTAGAACGCATTATTGGCGAAGATGAGACGGTAGCCTATCGATTGGTGCTGAAGCGCAAGCGAGTACGATGCACTTTATTACGTGTTGACGTGAGATGAGAGTCACTTGATTGTTTTTGTAATAGGACGAGAAGAATCCAAGCGCGCGGTGGTGTCCACGACCTGGCTGTGATGAGCTTATCATTTGTGTGAGCACGAACAATTTTACGTGTCCAAAGTGCGAAACGCAAGGTTGTTTTCGTTGTCGTGGCTATGCGCATCGGTTTTGGTTTTGTCGTGGGGAAGAGGACAAATCGTATCTGGCCTGGGAAACTTCCGTGGGCAAGCACAAGGCTGTTCGACCGTGTCCCCAATGCCAAATGCGCATTTGGAAAAATGAGGGGTGCAATCACATGACGTGTACGCAATGCCGGTTTGAATACTGCTGGGTCTGCGAATGCACGTGGGATGCCAGTCATTACGCTTGTTATGATTTGCCATTCGGTGGAATTTCATCCGCTTGGTTGGTGCATCGAGTATTGGGCTACGCAATTATTGTGCTCATTGTGGCTGTAATTTCTGCATTTGGATTTTACGCATTTGTGGGTGGCTACATTGTGTTTTGCGCCGTCTTGCACTGTACTCACCTTTTACAGAGACCTATGAATGGACATCAATGATACAAACTTCGTAGCACATCTCCTGTATTGTTACTACATTTAGTGCGGCATTGTATTGAATACTAAGTATGACGTATCCTGCTAAAAATGAGATACCCTGAGAAACCCGAGCGATTGCGGCAAATCTGCGTTAGATTAGACGACACAATCAATTTCAAAGCGTTGATGGATAAGCGAATAAAATCCGATCAATTCCTGCTGATCGGCCAAACACCTACCCTTTTTTATAGAAACCCGAAATGAGTTCTGCATGAGAGAAATACATGGCTATAAAATTTGCGAGAGAACTCCATACATTCTACATAGTACATGCGTGGAGAACATTTCTTGCCATTGAAATTGGAATTGACAATAATATTGATTACAACGTTTTCACCACCGTAAGAAACTCATCATCCAAGGCGCATACTTAACGAGGGAATGCCATAAAATTCACGCGCATGTGTTTCATTAGATAGTTAAGAGAATGTTTGCCTTTACATCGCAACTTGTACATCACAATTTTGTAACACGCATCCAAACAGCATTGGTGCTTGCTTATAACTCATCTCTTGCAGCTCTGCCTCCATCAGATCATACCATACAAGCAGCGCTGCATCTGCGTCTGCTTGCGATGGAGCTGCAGGTGTAAGCTGCAAGGATGCTTGCGATGCTTGTTATCGCAAATAATCTTAGTGATGACAGCTTGGCTATCTCCAAGATAATGCTCGCGATGGTCGATGACAATCTTGAACGCAATGATCGCCTTAAGCTTATATCTAGAGCCAAGGTAGTTCAGCTTGTCAGCCAACTCCATAATCCGAATGTCCGAAATCACCTTCTTTCGAATATCAGCCTTGCTGTTGATAGTGGCAGACCAATTATACACATCAGCGTTGACGAGATTCGGATAGAAGTAGCGAGTATCATCAGGATCGGTCTTGCTTACAAGTTCGTACCCAAGAGCAGTAATTGCCACGAAGCACTTGCCTGGCTCGAAAGAACATTCTCGAGCTTATCGTAGAAATCAGTAGCCTCGATACTCTCATATAGGTGTGATTCCATGTGATTTCCAATGTAGAAACGGCACTAAGGATCAGCCTTGTAGTCAGGCGACAAGTGTTTTTCAATGGTTTCAGTCGAAACGTTCTGCTAATCTCGGGTAGATTGGGCGCGAAACGTTGCTTGCATTAATCATCTTACCCCTTTTACCACACATCTTAACACGGTAGCTACTACCCCATTTGATAGCTTGGATATTTGATCACCTTAATCCTTCGAGCTCGCATGCAAACATGTTGCCTATGTATGACTGGCTATATTCGTCTTCGTAGATATGACTTTAGAATATTGTGATCTTGTATCAGGATCGACTTTCTATCTTAGTCATCTACAAAAAAAGCTGAAATTAAATATTTGGTTTATGCCCTGTTCAAGGCTCTAACCCAGTCATTTGAAGAATTGGTTTTGACTGTTTATCAGAGCAAAAAAAATTACGCGCGAAAGGGTTAATTGATTAGTTACAATCAAGCGCTTTCTGTGTCGTTACTTTCGGTTCTCGGCTTACGCCTGCGAGCTCGAACCTGGTCTCTATTCTTGTCGTCGTAGCTCTTTTGATACATCAAGCGAGCGTTGCGCTGGTAGTAGCGCCTCTGTGCTGTTTTAATGCGCTCTTTGGTAGTATACCACTATATAATTAACTTTACATCTGTCAAAAAAAAAATTCCAAGTGGAAAAACACAAAATCCTATACTCACTGTGCGATTTCACCCTTCACTTCAGTGTATTAAACCAACACTTCACAAATCACCTTTCTAATAGCGATTCGATGGCCGTCAAGAGTGATTTAGCCGTGGGTCTGCTTGACGGATTCTTCTGCAAACACTGTAACTTTATTTTTTCCAATTCAGGCAAAAGATCTTGAAAAGGAAATGTCATCAATAGGTAGCCCACGCTCCAAATGTCAACCTTGACCGTGTGGGACGAAGATGATAGTATCTCGGGAGCATGCGAGTCCGTCTTTAAATGACTTACTTTTGCAGCCGGCGGTGATGTTCCTTCGTCAAAGTCAATCAAAAACCACTTGTCGCCTTCGGTTAAGTACTTGAGCACATTATCCCATCTCAAGTCTCGATGCATCAGATTGATTGCGTGCAGTGCTACTAGCGCCTTGAGTAAATCCCGCAGAACCATCAGGAGCTGCTGGCCGTTTCATACGGGGCATGTAGACCAATGGGTGCCATTTTCACATGCTTCTTCTTCATGTTAGCGTTCTTTAGCTCCACAACGTTCGGGACTGAACGTTTCTTCATTTTACGATGCAATTCCTTCAAATTGCGAATTATTCCATCACTTGGCATGCTCTCGGGATATGTTTTCACCACACAATCTTCTGCATACTCAATCAGCACTCCGTTACTTCTTTTGAGATTAATGTACTCGGGTATACCCAGCGGACGGATAAGATTCACAACAGGCTTGAAAAGAGTCGAAAGGTTGAGCACGGCGAGAAAGAACGACAGCCTGTCTTAAAGACTTCCCAAATTGTACGTTTCAATCTTTTATGCTTTCGCACCATCCTTGTTTTTTTGTCTTTTCGAATAGTGACCAAGCATACTAGTAGTCCCACAGCAGCATAACCAAAAACATAGGGCGCGTCGTCATATCTCCATGTTAGTTTCTCATGCAATTCTTTTACCGGCACATCCAACTCGCCCCTTGCTTTTTCTTCACCGCGAAACACGCACACATTACTATTCATGCTATAGAAGCACAAATTTGGTCGATACGCGCCGGTAGACACCGATCAGCCACATTGGGTCTGAGACACGGCCCAGATTGGTGGACACATTCGTGTTGCGACGAAAGATTCCGTCAGTCACAAGCCTCAACAATTTCGCAATGACGGAATCCCACGAGTCAATATACGTAGCTTCAGTAGCCGACTCGAAGCCGGAGCCAAGAGGATCGATTACTTCCCTCAAAGCAGCCGCAGTAATATCTGAAATTGTTCCACGCGGTTCGGGCTCGAATAGCTTGTCCAACACGCTGGAAAATTCTCCTGTTGAGTATTTCGTTGACATAATCTTGAATAGTCTGTCATTGACGGGGATCTTGACGTGAAGTGCGCGTTGCAGGTGGTCTTTCACAGCTTCTTCACAAGTCGACGGTAGTGCTGTAACCCGCTCATCCTTTATAGCCTTTATCCAGGCGTCTGGAGCGTCTTCGTCTTCTACTCTTTTCCTCTTCCGTTAATTCTCAGGTGCCTGTGCACCCCTCGGAAGCACCACTAGCACGTGAACTTGGCCTTCACCCGGTTGAAAACTATCGCCAAAGTGCTTGGGGTTTTTAATCCACAGTGTATGATCCATCTGCACGCATCCTTGCGAGTGTCCACATTCATCGAGCGCCACAGCAGCCGCGCTGGCCCCATCGAGCCACGCGCCGCCCTCCGTCTTCGCCAGGAATAGCTGTAGCTCGTCTGCGGGGAACTGGTACATCTTTTTCGCTTTGACCGCGTCCTTCAAGTCCCCCACCGACTGACTCTCATCGTTGTCCACTGGGAACGCGCTGCTCGCCACACCAACGATGGCACAAAAGAGCTTTACCATCTCTCCTCTAGCTTGGAAAAGGTTGGGGTGACGCCCTCCTTCCAAGCGCGGGGGCTAAATGTTCGCGCGCTTCGGGCAGGTGCTCTCGGGCATCTGCAGGTCTCTAACGAGTCTCACCCTCGACGCGACGGTCTCCAGCACCGGGCGCCACCTGGGCTCTTACCAAGTCAGAGATAAACAAACTAATGGAAGACCCTCAAGACCTCGGTGCTGGCTGCACTGCCCGCCGAACGAGACTCGACGTATGCGGACACCACTCTATGCCGTGGACTAGCCAGACTGAGCCTAGCACGTGCATAACTTGGCAACGCGTTAACGCAATACATTACACTACATTACATCTCTCCTCCCAGTTTTTAAAATGGAGCGAGAAGTACTTAAGCGTGTGACCTAGATTTTGAACCAATGATGTGACGCCATGTCGCTTCATGCAACCCTTGAACCGGTACCGATTTCGAGTTGCTGCGGAAAATCGAGTCGGTCGTGCGGAGTGTAGTGCATGGATTTTGTCACTCGTAGACTTGCCTTTCATAACCTTTGATTGTAATACTTCTTTGTATGAGATATTGCTGCAAAGGAATGTCTTGTAATAAACACGGAGGAAGCCGCAGCGATTCAAGTCATTATCGGTATGAACGAGAAAGAAGCAGCTGTTTGGTGATGTGCTCGTACAAGAATGAAAAAAAATTAAGAAGAAAAGTCCCAATTAAGAACTGTTTTAGTCTCATCTTAAAAAAATAAAGCAAAAGAAATCAGTACGAGAACAAGCCGTCGTTCGTATAAACAAGTCTCGACCTGAGATTTTTGACCACCTCTACAGCGCTTAAGGCAAAATTATTGCTAGGCGCGAAGATGCGTCCATCTCATCCTCTATATACACCACCGTTACAGCTAATGTCATTGGCGAAAGCCGCAGCACATGCGTAATTGTAGACTGCTAGTGATGCTCGATATGACAATATCGTCAAAGATCACTAAGAACTCACTAGCTGACAAGATGCTAGGTAAGATTTCGTCAGCGGACAGCTAAATAGTTCATGTGTTGTGGTTGTAGTCAGCTAAATAGTTCATGTGTTGTGGTTCCAGTCTGAATCTAATGTGCTTGCATCGTCCATGACGCTCAGAATTCGCTGGTAGTCATCTAGTCAGACTCTCTGGTTCACTGTAGCTAAAACATTACTTATTTGAAGCCCAATTCTTCTTTTACACGGTCGACGTTACTCCGTCACTGTGATAGGTAGTGGCAGTGGCTGTAGATGTAAAATTACTATTGAAAGGGATGAGGAACCATAGAGAACTCGTGGCGTAGCCCGACATAGTATTACGCATGACAGCAACGTTTGCATAGTCTGCATACGTATAAGCGCCGTGTAAAAACTAAAATATAAGCTTGACTTTATCTCACTTTAAGCATGGTGGAGAAATAGCGCTGCTAGTTTGATATCGCCGAACGTGTTCGATACAGCCGTTTGAAATAGCTCGGTCAGCTAGTGTCTGCCCGATCCAACTTTCGATCCAAAAAAGCTGTTGAAGCTTGGAGAATATCTACAGGTGCAAAGATCTAAATTTCTATCAAAACCCTGTTATAGTTAGTATTAGCTGAAGCGATCCACTGGCTCACCCGATCTCAATATCTCAGTCGATTTTGGCACCAGAGCTTGGGAAGAATCACTTACATCTCACTTTTCTTATGCAAATGGACTCCACTCTCCATCGCATTACCATACTGTGCAGCGTGCTTACTAGCAATCGCTTGACTGCACGTTTGTGTTAAGTCGCATGTCTTAACAACACATGAAGTGCGAACATAAATAGCTTGTATCTGGACAGATCTTTGAAATATCTAGTGTATCCTTGTCTTGTCTCAGTCTCAAATTCTCATGTAGTGTTTTTTTCGCTCATTTCCACATTTGTAAGGAAAGTCACTGCTTTATTATAGTGATACTATTTTAGATATTATCGACCATATCTTACTATTTTGTAGTTGCTAGGCAATGTTTTTCTGAAGGCATCAAGTCTTTCCTCGTGTTCAAAATTGTGGTGTTGTCGTCCGCTCTCCAGATCACTTAGAGTACAGGGGTACAATGCTTAAGCGTATTACCTTGGCTGAAGAGGCACACTATAGTATGCTCATGGTTTACGTCATCTTTAACACAACATTGCCTTGTTATCCGAGACACTTTTGCAAACTATCTTCAATAGCCTCACGCTTAGTCCTCTGGACGCAGCATACCTGTCAACTTTCCTTTGACACGGATACACACTGCACTTGAAAGGATTTGTACGCCTTTACGTGCACACAGCTTTTCCTTTTGAGGAATATGAACTACAAACGCGGCTGCCTCTGTCGAAGTTAAGTCTTTGTTCAACTTCATCCGCAATTGAATGCTGAACACACTCGTAGTTCATTTAGCAGTAAATACTATAAATCATTATCGGATAAGGGTGTTCTTTCTCGGTTGACTGAGGACATTTACTCGACTTCTTAAGGAAATGATTTATATTCTGGTTGTCTCTTATTGTAAATTGAGTTAAATTCCAAGATGATGGCAGTATCCAGCTAAATCAAGCGTATATGAGGCTTTTTGGCATAAAATGGCGACATAAAGGTAGAACAAACTGTTTTGTCTCTTTCTCTGCCGGAAATATTTTGTCAATAACGTTATACTGCTCCATTAATAAAGCTCTTATCAAATTATGCAGTACTTGACTTTTATAGTTATAATTTAAAACTCATCCAGGCGGTAACGCCGAAGGTAGTTCTTGTGAAATCTATCTCTAGCATGCTTTTGCCAAAAAACAGTACAGATCCTTGAGAATTACAGTTTCACCATATGGCTTCTTAATGTCGACTTATTCAATGGTTATGATAGGTAAAAAAAAAATTATTGTATGATCACTACTTCGGCTATGTTGTCAGCCTTACAAGCCTATATTAGCTATGTCATGAACATACAGTCTAAACGCAAATTGAACTAAAATTGAGAATTTCCGCTTCCGGTTCACTTTGCATTTGAGCGAGACAATATTTCCTTGACAAGGGTATAGCCGAATCCATCATTTGTCAAGGTATGTCTGTTTAAGACCCTTTTCAAAATGAGTTAATGTCACGCGCTTCTCAATAGGTACCGTCCTTTTTAAAAATCTTGAAAAAAGTCGTCTTGTTCAAATCACGTCGACCCCTTTGTTGATTGACGCACACACGTATTCATTGACTAAAGAGCTGCGCTCACCATCCATTCTCAGCATAAATTGAGCCGCTGTACATACTTTAAATAGCAGCGATCCGGACGACCCGACCTTCAAGGGACTCGATTATGTCGTGCGTACATCGAGTGCTATCTCTACACGCATTGTAGAGTGGGTGACGGGGTACGTAAAAGGCAACACGAACAATCAATTTAGAGGCAAGTTTTGGCGATCTGCCACCATCAGTGATGTTTGATAAATGCTTTTTAAAAAGGTACCGAATGGATATAGTTTCTTGGACTGAAGACCATAAAGCAATTCTTACATTGTGGAACAGCTATAAAAGCAGTGTGAGTAGCTGAGCTGCAGTAGCTATCTACTTAAAGGTAGCACATGTTCTAATCTTTTACTCATTACCAAGACTGTAATGCCTCGTAAAAGATCCTATCAATCCAGCAGTGAATGCTGTTCTTGACGAGCGTTGAGTATTTAATCATATGCATTCTACGTCTATCATCAAAGCCTCACCCTTAATGTCGAGACAGTAAGCCAAACAAGCTTGTCACGGCACGCAGTAAGCACGAGAACTGCTAATGGGGGGCGTGGCCTTACGACTGCTCAGTCTGCTCCATGCATAACCGTGGGGCCTCGCTCATTGTGGCTTGGCTTTGACTTAACTATGCCAACACTAAGCAGCAAGTACTGTCTATTACAGTCATCACCTCATGGCTCGCATGTTACTCTATGCGCGATCGCCCATAGCCTCGATTTAGTGCAATTGATGCAATTAAGAATTTGAAAAAAAACGGTCCTTCTTGCAAATTCCATGCAGTATTTTACGCGCCACTCCACGCTTCAGACTTTTGTCTCTGAACAACTTTGAGCCCTCTACTGTCGAGCACGCTAATATGCTTGCTTCAGTGCATGCGCAATCAGCGCTTCGCAGCCTTACCAGGAGGAGCTTCATCTAGGATGAGGTCATTCTTATAAGTATACAGCGTCCGGCGCATTCGGGGTCAAAAAATTTCGACTTGACCCACCGTTTAAGCATTTAATAAAGCGAGCAGTTGAAATGCTCATCAATAAGATTTTAGTTTGGCTATTTCTATTTACAGTAAAGCGTCATATGATCGGCTCCCTGGAGTCGATAAGAATCACTCATGGCTTATTGAAACCTTCACGATTACTATAAAAGGGTTGTTTCATGCAAAAAGATCAAAGCTTTCAAACTTATCCCCACCAAGCTTTGATTTTTTGTGGCTTAACAGAAAATACACATTTATCTCAGTAAGACGCCTCGACGCTGATATCAATCAGTGGTGTACTATATGACTTGGTATTGTTAAAGACTTTGGCTCAATGGACCTTGGCAAGCTTAACGAAAAGTACACACTCAGCCAAAAATGGCGAAAGTATACCCTACCCTATGAAGGTAGCTTCTATCCATAACCCTATGAAGGTAGCTTTTATCCATCGAGCAGTACCAAGGGGGCTAAATCTGTGCGCCTCATCTTCAAGTTTGATTCACTTCTATGGCCTTCTCACCACAAATGCGGTGCACACAGAGCACCTCAATTCGGGACCAGCTCGTGCGCTGTTCTCATTAAAGACGAAAAAGCGATTTTCAAATGTACAAGTTTACTGAACAGTCGAGTAAAGCCGGAAATATCACAGATTTTTGACAATGCCTACCAGCGTTTCTGTGCCTAGGATGGTTACATAAAATGTAATTTAGGCTTACGTATAGTAAAGCATTACAACACTTGCATCTACCGGCGGCACTACAGTTCCCTAGATAAGGTGTGCCGTCCCAACTAGGAAGTGTCGTCTTAACATAGGTATTTCCCGTTAGTGCCCACGAAAGTGCTTTCTTTGTGAGCTCTACGATGGCCAAGGCCACTCCCTGTTGCTCCGTTTGAAAAAAGGCGAGCATCGAGGCCTTAAGCCAAGAGCAAGAAGTAATGTGCCTCTTTCCTTTCAAAAAACCTAACGCTAAGATTATGAGCGGCTTTGACCTAAGTAGAGCCCCCGTTACAAACTTTGACATAAATCGACAAAGATGACTCCGTTATCCCCCATTAAAGGGCTTTGCTAGAGCGTTTTCGACGTCAGGTCTTAGCAAGTCTAGAGCTTTTTCTGCTCGTACATGCCCGGAGACAAGTTAGCTTATGAGATAACCTCGGATGTCGCATAACAAAAGTGGTATCAGATCCAGTGAAGCTGCCGTTGCAGTATATTACAGAAAGCGTCAGTCCCGATGGTCGATCGTCATTTTATAGTGTTAGCCAATGCGGGTTTCAGATCGCTATTTGC
This sequence comes from Plasmopara viticola, assembly GCA_001695595.3. Classification (NCBI taxonomy): domain Eukaryota; phylum Oomycota; class Peronosporomycetes; order Peronosporales; family Peronosporaceae; genus Plasmopara; species Plasmopara viticola. Next base: position 521,009 of record MBPM02000033.1, read on the forward strand.
CTGGCTTCAATGGTTATTACCAGCCGTAATAGCAGGTCCACAAATACTACTTATACCCAGATGTTCTTAAATTATATCAAGGCTTTTCGATAAATGCCGCTATGCCGTAAAGAGTTCACGATTACTCCCTCGCATGGTAATAATATTCATTTTCATTATGCCGTGGTCGTAAGTCCATGATCTATGTTCTTTACCAAATCCTCGTTTATGAGTACTACGCTTGTGTTGATGTTCGACAATATCATTCAACTTATGTCACAGAGGCTGGCCATGCATAATACCTGTCTCACTAGAGCAGGACGACATCACTACACCTCAGCCAGAAGAGGGAGGACAGACTCTCTTTTATATAGTGCAGACCGTGGATTTGTGTGAACTTATCAGCGGTATTCAGTAAAAATGTAGCGACTTTCTACCCTGACTTGCTCGAAGTTTTGTCAAAGAAAGGTATGAAGTTTAGGGCCACAAAAAGTGAAGGTGGCAGTTTATTCAAGGTGAGTGTGAGGAACTGCGCCATGGATTGCTAAGACCTAAGTAGTAGTCGTAGCAAACAAACTTTCATAGGCCTAGTATCTACTTAGTATTTTGCCTAGTTTCTGTACTTTAGAGGCTAAGGCTCTTCGCGCACACCAGCGTCAACTTGTCACTGGATTTAGTGACAGGGTGTCACTGTATCTAAGATTTCTCTGGAATTGAATATTAGCCTTCGCGATTTAATAGCATCGAGCGCTGTTTAGTTTTGAAGCTGAAACAAGATTCGATCTCATCCTGAATATGTCGTGGCTAAATCGCTGCGAGCATTGGGGTCGATTGAAGGTCAATGATTCTTGGCTTGAATACTTGACCGAGTAGGGTACATTGAAGTGTAGAACTTGAAACAGATGGGCGTATAGGACAAAATTCTGGACGTAGCGTGGTGCAAAAAATACTGATTGAGGCTTTAAAGCAGGCATTATTGGTTTTAGCCATACTTATGAGCTAGACCCTATCACAACTTGTGGACTGGCAAGAAAATTACTGAGAAACATTTGTAGAGGACAGAACTTGCTGCATACCAAGCATGTTATAGGCAAAACACCGAAAAAAGCGGTCATCACGATGGCACATATTCCGCAAAGGAAATTTATCAGCATATCATTTTTCCGGACGTTAATATAGAGTTTATGCGTCAATACCTTAGCGCGTTGTCACAAATAAGGCACGAAGCGTATACATAATATCGTTAGCCTCAGGAAGAGGAAGACGGCGACGACAGCGCAGCGCGTATCGTCTAGAACTGGAATAGATATGTAGAGGATGACGGAATTCGATTGCTATCGTCATTTTTTCCCTTATCATGGTTTGAGAACACTCAACCGAAAGATTATTTTGAAGCGAAATTCATCCTTAGATGCTCTTTCTCACCCAAATAAGACTCCGAGACCTTTCAAAAGTGCAAGCGACTTCTTAACGCTTGGCGACACAACTACTCAGTCTTCACAAGACAATTATACGAACAAACTTCGATGGCAATTATGTCCATAGTCGTGCAAGCACGAAGTGATAAATGTAAGAATCACATTGTCCATATGCGAGTAGTGCTCAGTTGCATGCGCACAAAAACGCTCTTCGCTTATGTAAATAATTCTATGTTTGTTGCAGTACAAATTCCCTATTTTAGCGCTTAATCGAGAAGCAGTGAGGCGTCGTGGTGTCTAATAGCAACTTCTTTTCTTGATAAGTGGCCACTGTGTCTGGGACAAAGATTTTTTTTTGTGGCAAATTTCATACAAATCGTGCTTAAAGTGTGTATTGGTCGGTCACGTTGATAAATACGGTCTTGAGGACGTGGCTGCTGTGAATCAATGGCTTGCGCGAATATAGTGTAAAGTTTGCAATTGTGACTAGGCCATTTTAAAAAGGTACACCATATAACGGCGCTTAACAAAGTCGAGGAAAGACATTTACTGGCGCTAATTCTGGTCTTGCCAATTCAAAGGAATGTTTTGTGTCGTTTGTGACACTTCATATTCGGTTGCTGTCATCTCTTTGCTGCAAGCAGATACCGAGGGGGTAGACAGAGTAAACGCATTTGAATTTTGGTGGGTTTAGGTTATCGTCAGGAGCTTTCCCATTCATGATAGAAAAAACGATTGGCAGGGAAGTTGGCCCTTGTCAAGGCCAAGGCTCACCTGCTAGGTTCTAAGCCATTCGCGATGTATACAATGCCGCATCACCACTACACACTGCAGCACAGTCACTGCACCTCTCGCAGAAAATAGCTGAGTGGATCTGCCTATTTGCAGCGAACACCATCAATATAAGTTTGAACCAGAAAATTATGGTGTTTTTACGAATGCATTATCGTGTCGACCAAAATATGATCTAGTTCATGTCTCATCTGTAACTTTATTTGTGACAGACCTAATGTGCTACGCATAGGCGTATTTTGGCATACACGTAGCTCTGCTAAACTAAGAAAGGATAAATATAAAAATTCCGACATGAAGTTGTCGGTACGGCAAAGCGCGAAGCTGCGTCAGCTCTCAATAAAGTTCGGGATGTTGTATCATCGCACAGATCTAATTGACCCGCCACGCGTAATTAAAATCGTATGCTCTTTGAGACACAAAGTACTCAGCTTCGCAGTCATTTTGGTTGAAAAGACGTATGTGCAAAGTTTGTCGATTAGAATGTCATTCCACAGCTGGCAACACATAAGTATAACCCTATGCATGGCCTGTCGAAAGACTCGACAGGCAATACCAGCACTGTGGTATTCATGGCTGATCGAGTAATTAACTTCCTATTACACATGCTGGAGATAGTTCTCGATGTTAGAGCAGAGATTTGCTCTTTGGCGGTGCTTTTAGACAACATGGACTTCCAGGGTCATTTTTTGATCCGATGCTTCCAAATCTTTGTTGTAAAATCGTTTCTAACGACATTCATTACATCGGGCTAGGCATATTCACGGTCATACAATGATTACAAAGAGCGAGTAAACCGCGTATTCGAATACGCGTTACATAATGTGTGCGCGGGTACACTAAGGCGCTAAAGCAGCATACTTTCACCCGTTGAGTTTACACTAAACAATGACGCTTATACCTCAGCAAGCGACACGCCTATCTACCTGGATGGGCTAGCTGACCGTTCTGCTAACGTCACCAGATCTTAGTTACCGGCTTGATGGGAGAAGAAGGGCTGTGTTAATAGAATTCTCACAATGCTAAAAAGGTGTCTTTATAACATAATGTCCCAAGACATATACAACACAAACTGGCTAGAAGCATTGACAATAGAAAGAATATTAGGACCGAAAAGAAAGTACTCACAAGACAAAAATTGAAAAAAATAGATAATATAAAATGTTATCTATGTTTGCACTTATTGGTATCTCTTTGCACCAGCACTCCATATGACCATGTAAAACAATACCTAAACACTCAGATCCGATCATACTCAACGTCCCAAGAGGGCTTATTTTTGTCGTTTTGTGAGCCTGGTCAGGTAAACACAAGAGAATTGACACCGATATATATAGACCTTGACCCAAACACGGCGTAATTGTTGCACGTGATGTAGTCGACACCTGCGTCAAAGAAGAACGTGTGCACCTCTTGCAACAGCTTGTAATGTTTTTTGTCTACTTCTGCCAGTGTGGACCAAACGCGGCGGCCGTCAAGCAGCCCACGGGTAAACAATTCTTCACCTGTACCCCTATCTAGTAGTGTTATGGTAGCGCCACTGATCTAGTGCAAGTAATCAGCAGCAAATCTGTACCTCTAAAGGTAACGTTAAGAATGCAGTAGGGAAGGCCGACCATTAAGAAGACTATAATGCTCAAATTGTCACAATCTCTGTCTTGATTGACGCATGTCACGCAAATTGCTCATGAAGCGATGCGATTACGAGCTTGAGGCTCGCAAATTGGTTGGACAAGGCATAGACATGTTGGAGCTACAGCCCTCAGTGCGTGTCTTGGCAATGATGACTGTAGTCGTCGGCTTTGCGGATTGTCAGCTCTTGAGCTGCGTACTCCAGACGTCAGTTGCGTGTGGAATCATAACAAAGAGCTTGTTGTGTGCTGCATGAGGCTGATACCTCTTCCGCCTCTTCAACACCCCAACAATTGAAGAAAGGAAACTCACACCTATAGAATAATTTGGTGCGCAACGCCACTGCCTGGTAGATATGTCAATATATTGTGGATGAACGCGAGATTCCATAAGAATTTGAGGACCCAATTTGGCGAGACTTTTTTGACGTCGTAGATGCTTAAAATAAGGTGACCAGCTTTTTCTGCAAGACGAAACTTTCTGTTGGTAGGTTATAAGGCGTCGAGGCCGCGAGAAAAGATCATTTTAAGGATTCTGGTTGTATAGCGACATTCTGCTGGCAGTCTCAATTCAGGTAAATTCGTGCCAAAGCTTTTACTCCTGTCGCCTATCAAATTTGCGAAGCGCAAGCAGACAAAACAATTTCTTGTACTTCTACATGCAGGGCTTTGAGAACTTCCCCCATCCTCTAACGCTTTGTGAGGCCGTACACTTTGCAGTACTGGCACCGATCTTTTGCTTTCTAAGTCGGCAAACAAACACAAAGACCGTTTCCACTTCTATTTGTTACCTAGCTTAACTGCTGCGCGTTAAATTGTCAGACAAACGGGATAACGAACGCGGAGTGCGTAGGACGTGTATGGTCACTCGCGAGCATGCGATATGCAAATACGCGCAAGCGTGTGAGGGTGTGGCTCAGGTGAGTGCGTTGTATGCATAGTTCATCCAACTTTCATTCTCAGCTACTTAACTTGGTACTTCCACGAGCTCATAAGCCTTGCTCAGACTTCATTGAAGGGAGTAGTCACCCCTCCATTCTTCGACGCCAGTTTTGACAAGTTGTGGTTGACCATGAGGCATGAGACTTATTGAAAAAAGGATGACCAACGCGTGCGGTGCTAGTCTGCTCTTCAAGGGACCAAAAGCAACATTTTGAATTTCTGCCGGCATGCCGCGTGGTATGATCTCGAATCATGTCTAAAAAATGTTGTCTGGATCAGATCCCCGCGATATGCTTAAGTGCGAGCAATGAAGTAGTCAAATTTTTTGTTTGAAATGAGTTTTGAGACTCATCAAATGTGTTGTATGGACTTTTTAGTAAGCGGCACAAGTGCTGTTTGATGGGCAAAATTTTTAGCGAAATGTTTCCTTTTATAAGCTTAAGGAAATTAAAGTCTTGCCAAGGGAGAGTGCGACAAGATTACATGAACCCAGTGCGTGTGTCACACTCGCTGGTTATATTACTGATTTGTGTGAATCGAGACACGTGAGGATTAAATCAGCAAAGCACACTGTACAGAAAAGCTAATCGACTAGCAGTACACGGTCGAGCTTTTTGCACATTTGTAGACATAGCTTTCCCACAAGGAGCCTATCGATAAAGTTTGGTTCATATTTTGAGGCATCAGAGTTACATCAAGTCTTTAAATACTGACTCATAAAGTCGCATAAATGGCAAGCTGCGATTCGATACAGACGGAGGGTCTCTTTTAGCCTAATATTACTGCAGCATCGCTCTGATCTCAAAGTCAGATCGTGAAAAGAGAGAAAGTGTGCTATTACCATTTTCTTACCCGGCAACGGCGGGTGAGCGTGAATTGATAGGTACGGGTAAGCGGCATCAATATTATCGATGAGCAGTAATAAGATGAGGCTTTTCAACGGGAGCAGACGGTAATTGCCGATCTCGGATAGCTAAAGTCGAATACAAACTATTTCAGGCTCAACACGTAGAGACTTTATTTAAAAAACATATTTGCCAATGTTTGATGCCATTATTGTCCTACGTAGCATGAAATAACATTGTACCGATGGTGTCAGTTATGCTCGAAACGACGTGTATTATAATGTAGTACGCAGTACGCGGTTATGAGAATTGGTGGTCATGGATGTGATGATGACCATGACGACTGGAGACATAAGGAGGCTACGAGGGCACTTTACAAAAAGTTTGAGCCGCGATGCATTTGTGCAACTCATGAAGAAATGTTTGCGCAGTCGCATTCAATCTGAACTTGACTTTGTTGTTGGTGCAATCGAGCTCTTTCATACGATCGATGTCAATGGCGACGAAAAAATAGATTGGGACGAATTCACGGGCTATATGATGGATGCTGGACAAGCCAAAGGTGAGTTTTACTCTAACGATTGTGACCTCGCGACCAAGCAATTTGTACCGCTCTCTGTGCCTCTTCCTGACTTTAAAACACCATTACAAAACATCACTACGCGAATCCAAGAAATGAGGCTGCTTACTGAGCAGAATGCAGTGGCTTACTTTGAAACCGATTCAGACGTTGTGTACCTTTATGGCCTTCGTTTTGACTGCAATGAGAGCCCTCGACACCTCTCTTCCATGCGTCTACACACGACATTTCAAGAACATAGCATTGTTGACGTCGTGTACATACCAACGTGCAAAGCGCTCGTAACCTCTTCGGTATTACTGAGGGGATATCTAAGCATTTGGAACGTTTCAGATCTGTACAATCCAAAAATGACACATCGACTTGAGTCTCTTGCCGTTCAAGAACACTTGTGTTGGATTCCGTCGCTCAAACGTTTGGCAACGTCAGCAGTGATTCTTCCAAGTCTCCATTCTGGCAACTTGTCAGATTCCAAGCGCAACTGCTATCGACCGAACGCTGGCATACATCAAAGTTCAACAACAATTTGTCGGGTCGAGCTTTGGGATTTATCTGGTAAAATTCGACCTAGTACGCATGCCACAAAAGAGGTTGTCGTCGTTCAAGAGCACCTTAAAGGGGTGACTGCACTTGTAGCATTTCGATCACTTAATCGCACGTATATTGCTGTCGGACGTCAAGACGGAATCTTAAGTGTCATGGACACTGAAAGTAGTAAAGAAGTCGGAACTTTTGATGCCCATGGGAGTGGCGTGAAAGTCCTTGTGTACTCGAGCAATACAGAAAGTTTTGCAAGTGTTGGGTTCTACTTGTACACAGATGAAACGTCGTTGCATATTACGACTTGGAAGAAATCGAGTTCGGGTAAACTTTTGACCATTGACTCTACTCTTAAACAACATGTAGCCCCTGTGGAACTGCTCGCTTTTGCGGAATCAATTCACCAGCTCATTAGCGTCGATAGAACCGAAACGTTTATTGTCTACTCTAGCGTCATGCGAACACCGACGGCGGAGCGCTGGGAATGCCTTCAAACGTTCCAGTATCCCTCTCTTTCTGTATCCGATTTCTATATGACTCAACACCTCGGAAGTCTATTTGTTGTACCTGAAACAGTTAGTAGCGATCCGATTCTATTCACCGCAGGAACTAGTGTAAAATTCTATGCCTTGTGCGAGATTGAAGCTCGCGAAGAAATCTTTTTCGCGTATTATTGTAGTGCTTTAAATGTGATCATTGGAGCCACCAACACAAAGGTACTCCTTTGGAAAGGAGATACTGGCAAATTTTGGAAAATGTATGAGTACGCTGCAATTGTCTTGTCGAGTAAAAGCGAAACCATGCCGATCAAGAGAAAGCGAATAGCTAATGTCGGGTCCGCGAATGCACAAGCTCCCGCCATTACCGCTATCTGTGTCGATGATCGGGAGCGAAAATTTATTACGGGGGATGATACTGGAAGCGTCAAGGTCGTAAATATCGTCAATGGGAACGTGATGAAGGAGCTACATCCGCATACGCATGGTATCGTGGATTTATCGTATGTTTTGTATGGGAAGCGCGTCATATCAGTATCCTCGGATTCCGTCGTGCACATCTGTGACGAAAACAATGCTCAAGGCTTTTACGTGCCCTGTGGAGGAGGTCCTTTTCAATCCGTGTTACTCCAGTCGCTTCGCTTCTTACCTGAGGTCGAGTGCGCGCAGATACATGAAAGAGCAGAGAGCGCTGCAAAACACGCGATTCTAAGATGCACGGGCAATGAAGCATTAAATCTCCTTGCTGTGCTTATTGCACCTTTTGAAGGCAACAGCTTTGTTCAAGTATGGAATTTTACTTTCAATCACTTGCAAGGAACGTGTGTAATTCCACCGGTGTATGGCGACGTGACATGCATAAGTTTTCTTGGCTCAACAGCTGATATTATCGGTGGCACGTCCGCTCGACGTATGTTTCGATGGTCACTTGTTCCAGGAACCACATTGTACCGATGCACGACAGAATTGTCTTGCTTGTCAGAAGTTTCAAGCTTTCAGGAAGCAGCCACATCGCAACTGCAAAGTGCAATGACCCACATCATCACTGCCTGCATCCCAGATGCAACCAAGGAAGATGAAACTACGACCGTTGATGAATCAGGGTTCGTGACAAAGGCGTCCACACCTTCGTTACAGTCGCCGCACAAGCGCATGCGAATGTTTTCGAGCAGATCGATACTTCCAGATTGTCTTCGGCTCGAACAGGAATATGGTGTGTACGTATTTGCTAGCGATGAAGCTGGGTACGTCACTCAGTGGCACGTTTGCCTACACATGACGGTCAATACCTTACATCAAACGGACAGGACGCTATCTGGCACCCGTGTCCATGCACATAGAACTACGCTTGCAGCCTATCAACACGAAGAAATGAGACTCGGTTTTGACTCAATTACCGCTTTGTACCACCAGGCCCAGATAAAGTACACGGCCAATGTAATGGTGCCTGATGTTGTTAAGCCGACTCGACAGTGGAAAGCACACTGCAGATCTGTTGTGTCGCTAAAAATCGCACGTGATCCTCTTTCCATCGTGACGTCCTCTACTAGCGGGCAGGTAAACCTCTGGAGCATTGATGGAGAGCCCTACGGCGTCTTGGATCCCTTTGCCACTCGACAAGCCCCACAAAATCAACCATGGAAGTTTCCAGTTGACATGACTGCACGTCGACAACAACTTGAGACGGAAGCAAAGGCATTCTTACGTCGACCAGTAGACTCGAGTGCGAAAAAGTCGCGCTTGTCGATACTTGAACAACGGTTAGCATTGACAAAAAAGGATTTGACAAAGTTGCACGAGCGTCCTCGGTCTCGCAAACGGATTGTTCGGGCGTCTGAAGTCGGACGTGCCGTGCGCAACTTTATTCTCAAACAAACCACTATAAGGTCAGATGCCGATTTATCAACCTCGTCATCTGCTTGTAAAGAAATGAACGAGAATTCCATGTCTCTCCGTACGTTTGGCCGGTTTGGTTCTTGCTTGTAGCTAATTCGACTGAGTAGCTTCTTTTGCGAATAGATTCTGTCTTTCGAGAGCTGGAGCAACTTCATTTGCCTACGGATGGAAGCAATCACAATTGGACTTGTCGAGGCTATACATCAAGGACTCGCATGAAAAAGTATTCGATTGTGACACTAGCAGACGTCCTGTCGACTTCCAACCTTCGTCCTCGCACAGCCAGTAGCAAAGTACATTGCGACTTGACACCGACGCGTACTTTAAATGTAAAACGAAAGCACGAGAATACAGCAACAAAAGAGACGCGAGCTAAACAAGGTTCGATCGCACAAACGAAATCTCGTCAGGAGCTCGTTGACTATCACTGGCATAGCACAAATGTTGCAACTCAAAAGGAACGAACAGCAACAAGTATTTGCGTGGATTCGGATAAAGATACCAGAGTACGTAGATATGACGTCAAGGTAGCGCATACGTGACAATCAGTCATCGAGGAAGCCTGAAATCTTCGCTGCAGCCATAAAGTGCAACAATACCTTACATTTATTTACGTTTTTTTAACTGTAGCTCATGCTTCTATCGCTTTAAAGCTGCTTATTCTGAATAGAAGTCGTCCATCGTCAAAGTGCCCTGCTCAAAATTATTACAATACGTTTCATCTTTGCTCGTTCGCGTCGACTGCATTGAAGGTAAAGCTTTGTACTGGTCGAGGCGAGGCAGTCGGCACATCGTCTGACACTGCGGACATCACTCAAAAAGATAAAGTACGCAAAACTGGGCCAAGCACGCACTGGTTGGCCACAGAGACACATACAAGGACCTGAGACCGCAAGTCTCTTCAGCGCATGTGATTCATAACAGCACGAAGCCCATACATCAACCCAGCCTGTTTTCGTGCTTCAGCAACCAAAAGAATCACATGGCACTTTTCCGACGGACTCAGTGTGTGATCAAAGTGCGCAAAGTCTTCTTTCCGCACTTTCCAGGGCGTACACGCCACTTTTTTTAAAAAAATCTTAGTTGGTCGATTTAAATATGTATTCACTTGACGGTAGTCATAGTCATCGTGGCAGATCCCGAAAATTCGGTGCACATAGTACCACACAGCGTCCCGGTACGGCCTCGTGTCGACACACTCCTCCTTCCGCGTGCCAAAATAGTCGTAGGTGAGCTTGTTAGTCAAATTAAACAAATCCTCGAGAATCTGCCCCGCTTCTCCGGGAAAATAGCGCTTGACAAGTGAGAAACAGTGCTCATCCCAGCTAAAATCCTCCGTGTGAAGCACCTCGTACTCCTGTGACCGTACGTCAAAATCACTGTAGCGCATGACACTTCCACCGCAGAACCGCCAGAGCGTGTCTCTTCTTCGAGTGACATTCGGAGTCGCCTTTCCATGATCCGTTTCGTCAACTGCAATCTCAAAGCCGTCGTCAGCGCCATAACTGTCGTCCTCATTCACTTCGTCGTTCTCTTGTTCCTCACCCGTCTCTTCCTCTTCGTCTGCCGTGTCACTGTCCAACCCACTGTTCTTCTTAAGTCTCTTCAACAGCATATCGTCATCCCGGTCAATAGTCGACAAGTCCACGCTGCTGCAGCTACTAGCGTCGGCGCTTTCTTGATTGTCCACGCCCTCCACGGCAGCTGTCTCGGCTTCTAGAGCAATGCCAAACTGCCCAAAGACAGCAAGGTCCACTTCTTCGGCACAACCTACCCCAAGTGCAATACTGGCCATCGAGTGTGCCTGACAAAGCACAATAATCGCATGGACAAGCTCCGAGACAGACCACGAATCGTCCTGATCCGAGCGCAGTAGTTCTGCAATATGGTCGGCAGTAAGTAGCCACGGTCGATGCGCGAGCAACGAGCTCAATTCATGGAGTCGAAAGAGCTTGGGCGGCAAAAAATCCAATCCTTTAATCCACTCGCCGTCTCCGTTATTGACAATAAAATTGTACTGTTCCAAATCCGCTAAATAATGACACCGGAGTTCACTTGCGCCCATGACGGCAATGTAACTGCGCCACTGCAGCGGCAACGTGCCGTCACGAGTCATGGTGGCGGCCAAACTGCGGTCAAAGAGGGCAAGGTAGCTGCGGTGCCAGGCCAGAATCTGAGTCAAATGCGTCACACGACCAGTACGGAGAAAAGCTTGTTGAAAAATCACCCGTAGCTCCTCGTCGTCGTGGGCGTCCACGCGCGGCACGGCCTCGACAGCGTCCTCGGGCGCATCACCGTTCGGAAAAAAGTGCGACACTCGCATCTGGTGCGCGCGCAGCTCGCACGCTTCTGGATACTTTTGCTCGACCACGTGAACGATTTTGGCGAGCGCTTCCCGAATAGCTGCAAACGGCGCGTCGAGCGTCAGGCGAACCGCCGTGGGGAAATAATCCGTCAACAGAGTCGCGTCGTTCCGATCGAAAAGTTCCGTCAACTCCTCTGAGATCCGCGCAAGCATTTGCTGCTGCACGTCTTCATCCGAGACAAGGACACGTCGAAAGAAGACGTCGCGCTTGACGCCAACGCGGCGGGCTGCTTCAGCGAACGAGAGCGACTCCATGCACAGGGACTTGAAATAGGTTCGCTCTGTCACCCTTTTTGGGCAAAGCTCAATTTGTGGAATGGACACACTGGTTAAATGACCGGATCGCTTGGGCAAACGGTGAGCCAATTAAAACGGTTGTATCAGATTTTCGAGCCAATCAGTGATGCACCTTTTCCTATATATACATTGCCAAAGTCTCGCGCCGCGTCTCGTCTGCCTCGAGTGCAGAGAGCGAGCCGCTCGGGCGCAAGTCGCGAACGGGGGCTGGCGATGAAGAGATTGGAGGCGCACGCACAGTCGCGACGCCAGTATCTCCATAATCGACCGTTGCGGAATACCGATTGCCTTCGTGTCAGAACATTATTCATTCAAGCATGGAAAATTTCGATGAGGCGGGAAAGATCGCGTGATAGGGTACGGCCGGCTGCTCGCCTTACACTTTACTGATACTTCACACAAAAGTACGAAAAGACATGACGACAGTGGAGCAAGCTTTAAGTCAATTGACACTTCTATTATTACTCATGCAAACTGGCGGCAAGAATAGCCAGTCAAAGTGCCAAGCGCTCGTATTGATGAAAGGAGGTAATGGAGCACTCATGTACCGTACGTACTCAGCGGCAAGAACGAACGGCTAGAGCCAAATTTGATGAAAGCTATTAATAAAGTCTCAAGACTTTAATAAAAGGGGCGCGACATGCTTTGTAAAGTACGTTGTGTAAAATAGACTGTGCGGAGTTAAGGTGGCAGCCAGAAAACGGCGAGAAAGTTTAAGCATAGTTTAAATCTTACAAGTGCTACCCTGACGCCAAAGGGTTAATCGTCTTAGGCGATGGACTGACGCTTTTAGTTATCAAAGTGCATTACGTTAAGTAATTGCCGTCCAATCGAAACTAATTTGAGCTCATTTATCGACGATTTTTTAATTTTTTTGCTGCTAGAAAGTACCCGTTTGCCGATGATTACTACCCTGCGCGAGGATTTCAGCTGTTGTCGGTTGCTATATATAACAAGACCGTTTAACAATCATTGTGGTAAGAAAGAAATCTGCTAGTAATTACGGAGTACCGTATAGTTAGGGCAGATGTTTTCTGTTTTACGTCGACAAAAGGCTTTTCCCTCCATTGCATGTTATTACAGAATAGGTGAGCTTGTCATTCATTTCAGTACTAATTGTAGCATCAAATCTTTGCAAATTTTCACGACGCTTGCCTAGTGCTTAAGAAAGGCCAACAGAAAGATCCGGATTCAGAACGAGCCTCTTCTTTGGCAGCTGCAATATTATTGAGCACCCGTCCGCGGCGGGTACATGTATCGCATCCCAAACGCCGACGCATTGAGTTCTCGTCTCTTTTCCTTCGATGGATCTGTCGCAAATTCTTCTGTGGCTAATTAATTCTGACTCTTAAAGCTGCTGTCATGCTATCATTTTTAATTCTTTTTCTGCACTCACTGGACATTACGGACGACTGTAACTTCAATGCGAACAATCTCAATCGAACGAAAAAAAACAGAGTGATGCGTGCTGTTACATATATACTTCAAAGAGTGATATATGGAATAAATGCATCGCTTCTGAATCTCGAGGGCTCGTTGCTTGAAGTCTCGCCAAAAAATACATTGCACGAGGTAGAAAACGACGAGAGTTTAGCGACACTCCAAGAGCACAGAAAAACGGTTGTGCAGACCGGCGCGCCATAAGTAAGTATTTTAAAGAATGGAATTGCTAGTTGAAGTTAGTTGTCTGCTGCACAGGCGGCGGCTTCACTACTTGATCGAACCGCTGCTGATGTATTTTCCGTACGCACGACATTGTCTATCGCATGCTCGGCGACGGCACGATGCTGAACTTGGCAATATTGGGAAGAAGCATTACTTAGTGGTAGAGTCAAAATAGTGCAAATTTACATTGATCAAGTACGAAACATGATTGGATTAAAACACAGCACATCTTTCCTACAGTACACGAGAAAATTTTAAGACAAATATTTTAACTGTCGGCTCCATTTAATATGTACTGCAGTTGCTAGACATAGAAGATTAATATTACAAGATCGGGAGCTTATTCGCTTAAAGTGAAAATGAATCGCCTTTATTCTTGCAAGGTTTTCGGCTTAATTGAGCATAAAAGCAATGATTAACAGATTTAGCAATCTCATCGACTAAAAGCTTCCAAAAAAGGTTGGGGTGACGCCCTCCTTCCAAGCGCGGGGGCTAAATGCTCGCGCGCTTTGGGCAGGTGCTCTCGGGCATCTGCAGGTCTCTAACGAGTCTCACCCTCGACGCGACGGTCTCCAGCACCGGGCGCCACCTGGGCTCTTACCAAGTCAGAGATACACAAAATAATGGAAGACCCTCACGGCCTCGGTGCTGGCTGCACTGCCCGTCGAACGAGACCCGACGTATGCGGACACCACTCTATGCCGTGGACTAGCCAGACTGAGCCTAGCACGTGCATAACTTGGCAACGCGATAACGTAATACATTACGTCGACTAAAGCCCACCAACTCGGAATGTGTCGAGGAAACTCGAGCAATTACAAATTCCGTGCAGAGCAAGGCATTACTCAGAATTTTATGCGCCCGAGCTTAATGGAGGTGCATAGCACAAATTTGCAGCTCAAGATATTTTACGTTGACCTCGACTGTTTTACTCATCCCAGCTGCTCGGGCCTCAACATTGACATGGCGCGAGCTTTGGCAAGACAGCGCACTCGATGTATTCCCACTTTGAGTTATTCAATTAAAAATTGCTTTGACATGCTTCATTAATGATTTTTTTCCCGATAAATGTAAAGTTATTATGTACTAACCGTGTTATTTCATAATAGTATTAGGTTGATTGTTGGCAATGTCATAGTATCGTTCGATGCTCTCACGCATCCCATCTCCACTAGCTTCGCCAATAAAGGGCAGCATTTAGCTTACCTTCGTCGCTTCACGGGTTCTGCAACGCACGGGTCGGTATCCGCCGTTGATGACTGCGCAAGTATTATCCTAATCACCTCATATGCTTCACCTGGCGTGGTTAAGGTCGTAGTCGCTATAATGGGACGGTTGTTGCTCTTAATGGAGACCCACAAAAGTTCCCAATGGTTTGTCAAATTAGTGAGTAGTGCCATCACTGGTTCGTCAACGATGCATTTTAATGCAATCAATTCCGACAAAGCCTGGAACTCGGATGCTGCTTTTACCTCCCTTTTCACTTCGATCAACATTCTCACTCCAGGCAAATGACGCAAGTAATGCGGAAACTTCTGGGCTATAGCACTCAGCACGATCATATCCGCGCGACCAACAAGATCAACATCGCAACCAGGAACTTCAACGGAAAGGATATTTGCGCCTTTCTTCACACCAAACACGCAAAGTTAATTGCTCCTCAAGACATCGCCAATGTTGCCTTCCACGTAATCACGATGACGTCCACTCTGCTCCTCCTCGATACGGCCCTTTATTCAATCAAATTTTTCAATTGGAGTCGGACGTCCACCGGTGAATGGAACTGCGTCCACAGGCATCGCATGAAATATCAACTCTCTCACAAGTTTAATTTCCTTGGTTGACCTCATTTGCGAGTGGACATATCGCTTAGGCTTGGACAACACAGAGTGTACATCCGGATTGCCGACCTTATCGACTAAAAAATCAATTCTGAAAGTCTTGCTCTTTAAATCGACTGCCCCCTCCCGAACCACAACCAGCACGTGAAGTTGCCGCAATTGAGGCGGTGGCATTCCATTCGTCTCCACCACGTCCCGAATCAAATTGGTCGAGTACGAACATCCTCTGTATCCACCAGTGACACCCTTTAAAAAACCAATATATCCTCTTTTTATCGTATCGCACGAAGTTCCACACTTGGTAGCCATCCTGCGCCCTTCTTCGCCAGGAATAGCTGCAAGTCCTTGGCATCACACGTAATCTTGTTTAAATTTTTCTCCCGAATGGCCTTCTTCGAGTCCCCACCGACTGACTCTCGTCGATGTCCACTGGAAACGCGCTGCCGCCACACCAACGATTGTACAAAAGAGCTTCGTTATCGTTCCTCGAGGCGGCAGATTCTGGAATGAGGTAATCGAATTATGTCTTATATTCGTTCAAGTTATCTTCCAATGATCGACATTTATTCTTATATATATTCATTTTTACACATTCAAGGTATGCTTATATACTTTATAGAAAGATAATTCAGGTTAATTAATTTACGATTGTATCATACTTTGTAATCTTGTTATGAAAAAGATACTGCAATTACTCCATCGCGTAGTGGTAGCTATTTGACGACATTTTGATTTCTAATTGTTATGGTTTTGTCCTTTAGTGTTTTCTACCCATCGATACCATAGGTTGGGGCTGGAGAAAACCGGAATGTACGGTGAGTCGGTAGTGCAAAACCTGTTAAAGAGCGAGGACTCTCTTAGGCTCAATCGGAGGAATGTCGAATATGCAAAGACTTTAGGTATTTGCTACTAACCGGGTGTCACAAGCATTAATTTAATTGCTCAACGGTTCCGAATTATCTGCGAAAGATTGGACACTCCGAGCGCTATGGTTAGGCCCATTAGACAGCCATATAGGTAGCAAACTAGATTGCATACTCTGATGTTGTCCTTACTTTGGAGCATAAAGATTTGCGCGAGACGAATGCATCTGTGGTGGCATTTCTGCGAGCCCAGGTTGGCTACCTGTGAATAAAGTCATTTTGTAACGTGGTCAAGATGTTAGTGTGATGTCCCTTTGTCAATCTTAAATAAATCGTAGTGGCTAGATCGGTCTACTTTAATGTACTGAAGGTACAATCGTAGGGCATGACAGGGTCGTCTACAAGAAATATGATCGATTCAGCACTATGCTCCACGTTCACGATCTACGTGCGTACTAAAGAAACCGCGGTCTAATAGCTGCTGATCAAGTCAAGGGCGATCTGATCAAGCATGACGCTAGAAATTTAAATAGAGCATGTCCCGGTTTGCATGCTACACGAAACCAGTCAACTGACAGAGATGAAAAGTTAGTGATTAAAAGAAGCGAAAACAGGCTTAAGCCTTTTCTTTGAGATAAATGTTTTTCAATCGCCGGTGTCATAGCGGCTGGAGTGGTATTTGTCCACGTAGCCACCGAAAGCTTCTCATTCAGAATCTTGCGGCGGTCAGTGCTATCGAGATTGGTCATATAGTGTGTGTGATCTTCGTCAAATTAGTTCCACTATTAACCGAGATGGCCAGCATCGAAATGAAGAATAGGCTGCGTACAGCTCAAATCACACATACAGTATTTGATCTATTTGGCTACGTGTCTAGTGCGCCGTCTGAAGACTTCCAAACGCCCTGAGCCTCTCACCAAGACGTATGTTATCAAACTAGCCACCACTACCAACTTCTCCTTTCAAGGAACGAAATGGTGTACACGAGATGAGACCCTCAGTGCATCTACATGATTAAATAAATTCCGGCGCTGATTGGCTGTCCGGGCTGCACTATGTGATCAGGGCTTCGCAGATGTTGTGATAGCACTACATCTGTATGCGTACCGGTAACTCGAGATGTAACTGCACGTCTGACAACGTCGTAAAGATGCGGACCGAGTTGAGGACGCATCATACGAAGCATATTTGCGGATGATGCTAATAAATCGAGAAGGATTAGCAAATCAACAGAGCGATAAGTAGCTACCTTTTAACACTCACAATGAGGGAGAGAGAATCATCAGTCTTCCCTCAATGTTCAAATCGATGCTAATGACACCATAGAGCACGGTGCAAGACGTGGTTCATTCGATGAGTGAATTTCGGAAGAATTTTCGTAGATTATTGCTCAGTCGACGCATGAGATTGTTCAAATTAAGTTCAAAGTATCTTGTGTAGAGCCTAAAGCCTCTCTAGACTCAAGCTTTTAAAATTGTGATGAATGTAATTTAAGGAGCTGCGGAAAGGTCAAAACAGTGCTGATAGAAAACACGGGCTAAGAAATTTTTGCGTCTGCAGATATATTTCTTTATTCTGACATTAGCGGAAAATATTGTGCATGAGCCGACGAAAATAGACTCTGTTGTTAGTACCTAAAAAGATGTACAACTTGTTTTGAACGTCGATTGTGTTATGCTTTCAAAGTTGTACAGCCGCTAGGGACATTAGGTGGTAGTATCGATTATTGAGGTCAAATTGCCGATCAAGTCGATTGTTATCAAGATACAATCTCAGGGACAAAAAAGCGGCCACAAGTGAAGTAAAGGCAAAAGCGCCTAAGGGCTCTTATCTAAACGTTTTACATGAGGTAACAACATCAGCAGTCGGTCTATAAGAAGAGCAACTTAATTTATCTGGGGTGGCAATGCTACGAGCGTTCACGCATAAAATTGTCTGGGACAAAGCTTCTAACCGTTTTTTAGCGTAGCCACAAAACGGCTGCAAAAGAAGCAAGGGATGCCAAAATGGAGACAGGGGAACGACGAACTTTGACTTAAGCCAAGCGGATATAAATAATGTGGTTAGATGGAGTCGGTCGCCTCACATGCTAGGAATCTCGATCCCGATGACCTCGATCGACCGATCGTACCATAATCCTCATTGCCCATCTATGCACGATAGACAACTACCCTGACAAACCCTTTTGTATTCGCATGTCGATGATCTCTGATTACCTAAAGAATACTATCAGGGCAAAGATTAATTAAGAGTGTTTAATTAGCAAGATATAGGTCACCTTTCTATTTGACATCTGACAATAAAAAATGTATGGGGAGGGGGATTTTTCTTTAGCACTGCACGAAACTAAAACCAGAAATTTAATTGAGCGGATTAAAATGACTGGAACGTGACATTCAGGCCGGGATTGTCGTTCGCCTAGTCAATTTTATCATACAAGTACGAGTCCTTAATCGTCATCTCGATGTTGCTGTCGTGAGGATCAAATTGCGAATCAAGTCTAGTGCCGGGAGCATGCGATTTCTTTCATACAATCGCTATTTGGCCGATAAGCTTCTTTTGTTACGCGTTTCTAAAATGATTGCCTTCCCAAATACAAAAAACAAAGAATGTCAGGATGAGCTCTCTCCGGATCGAAAGAATTTCGTCAGAAGGTGACTTAGCCCGACGTACCTCGGAGAGCAAGATGTAATCGCTGCCATCCACTTGATGAGTTACAGCAAATTCTTTTTAAGATGACTTGTGCAGAGTTTGTGGTGTAGCGAAGGAGCAAATCAAACCGGCCAAATTGCCGGAGCAACTCGATTAGCTCAGTTCATATCAAGACCGCATAGCGAGGAACACAGGCCATGCTGGCCGCGCATAGTCAAACGACATCCCATAGGACCTTTAGTACTTCTCGCACCTAGTACTACTAAAAAGGTTTGACTACCCAGTGTTGCGGCACGAAGGTTTATCTGTTTATTTAATTTCTCTCGTTGTGTCGAGGCTGTGGGGAGATTGATGATGACGACAAGCGCTGGACGGAGCAGCATCACTGCCTTACTTATTTTTAAATGAAAAAAAAAATTTAGCGCCAACGCTTCACCTGGCTTAAAGACAAAGCGAGTAAAGTATTCAACTTTGCATACAGGGCTAATTGGCGATAAATGCAATTTCTGGTGTCACGCCGCTTTTTTGAAAAGCTTACAAAAATTTGTAGAGGATACCTGGGTCAACACCGCTTTATCACTTGATTTATTACTAGAAAAGATACGTGAATAATTAAACTCTTATGCACAAGTAAGTGATGCAAGTAAGCAATGAGAGGAGGAGGGATCAACAAATGTACTCTTGAGCTCTAGCGCTATCGTTTTAAACTCAAGCTTAATATGCAGACCAAAATATAAGCGACATGAGTGTTCGATAATCGAAGAGAGACAAAGTGACGCATCAAAACTGAAGCCACTTTCGCAGGACTTCTGGCGTCTTGTCAAGGTTGGCACAACGACTAGGTGGAACGCATGGACTTCGTCATTCGGGTCGAAACCAGTTGGATCAAGCTAACAAAAGAATAATTTTTTTTATTGATGTCTGCATCTATTTGGCGACCGCAGTACGGGAAGGACGAACGAAGAAAGCCTTTGACCAGATGACAATTGTCGCTCCAATTCTCGATCAACCGCAGTATCGCTGCATGCAAATTAATTGGGAGAAGAGTGGGTCACTCCTGAAAAGCGCCGCGATAATAAAGGGCCAAGGTGGAAGGATGGTCCCAAAAAAACCACGTCGGTGGTGTTGTTAAGCACATACGTACCAGAATGTACGATTTAATAAATGCGATATAACGAGGCGCCATACCTTTGTCTTTGTTAGATCATTGAAGTACGTCAAATGACAAAGTTGGTCACTACGCTACCACAGACCGCATGAATAAGGTGGACGATGAGATCGACGCGCCGACCGAGCTTTAAATAGATCACTCTGTGTAAAAATTCCAGAAATAATACTTAAACGAAATGAGAATCAATCAGCTGAGCTCAACAAGAATACAATTTGATTTATGAATTAAGACCTAGCGATCAGGTCGTTAAGGTCAATGTCGATCCATGTAGAAAAATGTGCGGACGAAGCTAGCAGATCAAGATGTCGAGGATGAGCAACTCTGAATCTACAAAGGATGAGATCTTTTTGTCGAAGATTAAGGCTAAAAGGCGATCCTGCCGGAGCTGAATTGGCAGCCGAAGAGGCAAAAATGTGTTGTATGAATAACTCAACACTGCTGACTAGCAACCTGCTAAAAGACTCCGACAAATGTCGATGTGTGCTCGCTATATATGGCATTTAAGCTCGACTTACTCCACTTTCATCTCACCGGTTAGTTTGCTCAAGTGGTCGCACATGCGCCGCGAAGTCACCAGGTAGAATTGTTAAACACCACGTATGGCTAATTTCAGATTGTTGATGGTATCAAGCGAAGTTGTTTTGAAAGACGAGGAGGACGACAATCGTACTGTTTAGAAAAAAATCAAAACACGACGATTGTATATCGACGACATCCAGACGACAGCCGAGATCTTAGCTTCTTCCTGTGAAAAGTAGATCAGCTAATGGATGTACTTGATCTGTGAGATCGGTTGATCTTTGTTGTAAATGGCTCCTTAGAATATTGAAAGGCAAACTTTCGAGAAAAAAACTAGTTGAGCGCTTATCCAAAGAATGTATAAGCATTGATCAGTCTGCACTTTTTTAACAGACGCCACGATCTATCAAGTATGCTTCAAAAGTCTATACTAGGCTTTTCCAATTCTTCGCAATCTATGCATCGTTTTTCTATACGACTTAAGAGTATACTTCCTCTAATAAGTCTTACACAAACAGAAGTTTTCAAGATGTGTCATACGCTAAAGGAAGAAGAATGAACTCTCTCTCGTTTATGTTGATGCACAAGATAAGAGCTGTTTTTAACTCATGGCACATTTTTCCACATCGGCTAGACGATGTCGTAGCTTATACAAGTGACCAAATTGTTTTACTAATGCTCACGGCGCTATGTTTATGCCAGTGCATTTATAAGTTGTATGCCGAAGCGTAAGAGGATAGACCATAAAGTTGTGAGGAAAAAAAAATTAAATTTTCTGCGGATTTCCAAGTTGTATATCAAAATGGTTTAATCCAACAAAAAGCCCTGATTTGACTAATTTGGTCGCCCGCTTTGCAAATTAGACTTGCAACTGAACATCTCTCTTGCTCCTTAGATCGATCATCGAAGGTCGTGCAGCGCGCCGGATAAAAAGCTATAATCTGGAAGCGATTGCAACAGGTATCATCCCAAATAAGAATGCGGATTTTAACTTGACGCTGATCGCTTAAAGAAGGCAATTTGTCAGCAAATTGTTTGTGATCCCATGTTTATTTAAGGGGGCATCAAATAATGGACAAAAGATAGACTTGCATCAAACGAGGTTGTGCTGCAAGCAGCGCAATCGCTATTTGTTATCTGAGCAGGTGATTGAAACATCAGAATACGAATTTGTTAAGCTTACAGTAAATAAAGCAAAAAACCATTCCTGCTCTTAAAAATCGATCTTCTTGTAAATATGAACAAATAATGTTTGATTATTTGCGGTAAAACAAGTCTTGTGATCGGGTGAAGAATAATTGTAGTGTAGTGGCCCAGGCAACGTGCGTTAGATTAGCAGAGCTTGGTCAGTAGTCCAAACAATTTAGAAATTAAGTAGCGAGAGGAGCATTAAAGTAGCAATACAGGTCGGTACTTATCACGGAATATGACCTTATGAACCAAGTAGCCTAATTGGTACCCTCCCGAAAATTACTACTTCATGATTACGGCAAACGAATCTTAAGAAATCGATCGCTTACTTTAGATAGCAAATTTGAAGAAGCACAAGAAAAGTGCAGGAAAAGAAAGTTTACAACATAGAAATCTGACTTGCAACCCATCGAGCACAGTCACGATCCCTGGTCACATCGAATCGATCAGATATAGAGACAAGGCTGGCTTATAGTAAGATGCAATTTAAAGCTAACTTCGTATTCCACTACAATAACAAAGAATAGCGGAGGCAATCCTTTGCTAGAGATCGTGATTACTATTGAGATACCACGGATAGAGCTTTTATTAATGTCCGTATTGTGCAGGCAACGCTACGTTTTTGTTCTTAGCTCTCCTTAACCTCTCAGACTCCTGTGGATCAAGATTCGATCATTTCTCGCGGCAGGGACGACTCGAGCTTTTGTCTAGTAGTAAAAAAAAAGTCGTTAGTAAAGTGCCATCGAAGACGTATTCCAGCCTACCGGTCCGTGACTATTTGGGTTTTTAGGCGTGTGATTTGATCGCGGATATCTGTAAACATTTAACTCAACTCATCACGAAGCTACAATACCGAAGACGGCACAACACCATTCCTTACTCAATATCAGAAATTTCAATAAATATGTTAGAACTTCGCCACGTTGGCCTGTAATGCTCCCCCTGGTAGCACCACTGGGTCTTGGTAGCGCTGGTTAGAGGCAAAATATGGATATGTGGCTTACACGCCGTCCGTCACTAGATGGTTAAGGTCAGCGGGTATCCACTAAAGCCCCCTGTGGAGCTTAAATTTTATTTTGTACATTGCTCAAAATCATGGCTGTCCAAGATGAAGCGCAAACCACCTAACAAAGTCTGCACATCCTTGTTGAATCGATCCGAACGTCCTTAATTGGAGCCCGCCACGATCCCATTTGATTGGTATGTCGCGAGCGAGCTGCCTTGCCGGAAGAAATATGTCAGAACAAGACAATGGAAAGCTATGGTCGGGCGCTAAATGTTTGTCGCCTGTACATTGTGTCAAGGAAGTGGAGGTAGGGATAGGCTTGGTGAAGGATCTAGCGAGATCAGTAGCTGATAATAAATTGATGTGATGTCGAAGATGAATGTTTGGTTAGATCGGTAGCTAATTGGCTTAAAGTAGAGATATGTTGAAAAACATAGCTTGGTATAAATTGTGGTGTTACAACTAGATCACCAGGATATGTATTTAATTTTTGATCCAAAAATTGGCCTGTATTTCTTGTGGGGAGGCGAGCTTGGTCGAGTCATGATGGCATCGATTTATACTACCGAGCCCGATAGCACGATCAGATAAGCTACACAGGATCTGATAGATAGCGCAGCTATTCCTCACACCCAAATGTTAGATACACCGTGATCTACTTGCGTATCAAATTAGCCGCAATCCATGCACGTAGTAGTTTATCTGTGATCAACAAAACTGATCAGCACTTTATAAGTGTGTAATCAGATGAACGCTGATCTGTTTTAGCATGAAAAATCGATGCTACACATTGCGAGTGCTATGTTAAGAAATCCGATAGTAGGCTTCGGGAATAGCCAATCATTTCACAGACTTCATAGAAGTGGCAAGACTTCAAGAATAAAGGCGATCTCAAGACGAGCCATCCCAGCACTCTAAAGGTTGCCGATGTTTTAGTGGCACGGAGCGGCCACATAGAAACTGTACGCTACTTATTTTAAGGACTTGAGTCGGATTTGCTATCAAAGCTTAGTGAGCGACGTTATTTCTTCAGCTTAGCTTCGCCCGCTTTTGAAGACGATCAAGCACTTGAAATGACAATTTGTACAACCAGTATCTGTTTCAATTGATGACGTATTTGAAGCGTCGTCTAAAGACATCGACACGGCTAAAAGCTCCTGCTTCAAGTCTCTTCAAATACGAACAACTTAATCAGCCAGCTCCATTAAAAATAACGCCATGAAAGAGGCAAGTCAGTCTATTCAATGGGTTCCACCACGGCTCCAATGTCTAGATCGCATGCTGAGTCAATTATTGCGTGGTTCAGATCCTCTTTTCATATAGGACGACTTGAATACTAGACCAATATATCTCAAAAATCTCCATTGTTTCGATCTTGAAAAGATGCGGAGATGCTAATGCACCTTATTACGACCAGATCGACGATATATGAATTGATACAGCAAGACATGACGTATCCATGAAGCAAGAGTAATGCTGCCTCCAATCAGCGGCAAGAATTCAATTTAATCTCACTTTCCTCTACAGAGAATTTATCACACTTAGAAACGAAGCCATGCTAATCAATAAAGGGAAGGCTAACACAACATTATACGAGCTTGTTGCTTGCTATTGGTAGGTTTTATGCTATCACTTTCTGTTACAGAATTATTGAAGCATTGACTCCATCTGCTGTTAATGTGACAGCCATAATTATAATTGAAAGTATTCGAGCACGAATCAGGCTCACGCGCCGGGAAATTTTATGGTAGAGCGACGTAAAGAGGATATTATATCGCAGCCAGCAATTATATATAAGCTCAGGATGCGTTGTTATTGGTGTTCATGATAGATATGTGACGCTTGACGGATTCACAGTCCGCACAAAACCCAGCTCGACTCCTTAAATGCTCATGCCATCAAAGGCAGACAAAATACGACGCGTCTTATGCCGTCATTGTGTGGAAGACAATAATTACAGTGTAATTTACGGCTCTAATCAAGACAGTATTCTCAATTGCGATGAACAAACGTGCTCTCAGCTCTCATCACAGCGCTTATCAGCTCTTTGAAACATGGCGACATACTTAAACAGAATTTCAATCGCAGTTGGAAAAAGCATTTCATATGGCCATCAATAATTCGACCACGCTAACTATTATTGCGAGGTACAGACTCGCTAACATGCTCACCGAGGGCAAAACGCAAATCTTGTGTTTACAAGAGTCAAGATGACGTAACAATGCGCGGTTTGTGGTAGCTCGTTGCTGTCATTGATGTGCAACCACAGGTTTAAAATGCCTGAGCAAGCTCAGAAAAACTTCTTGATCATATGCGTACCACGTGTAAGTTGCTAATATCGATTAAAGCCAACACTGGAATTAGGTTCAAGCATTACCAAGCCCACAACAAAGCCATGTTGCGTTGACGGAGAAGTCAGATAGCTGACGCTTCGACAAGGTGCTTGCCAATTTAATTTGTAGAGTGATATAATAAGGCTTGTTTATAGGCTGATATGAAAATGAGTGAGAAGTTAAAAAAATTCCTAGAACGTATCTTGCATGATTACTGAAACTAGATGTGGCTATAATAGAAAGAAGAGAGGCGCGGGGGTTTTACGGCTTGCTTAACAATGACCATTGAGCGAAGTATTTCTATTTTACATGAAACATACTCACCTGAT
Organism: Plasmopara viticola; assembly: GCA_001695595.3. Lineage (NCBI taxonomy): Eukaryota > Oomycota > Peronosporomycetes > Peronosporales > Peronosporaceae > Plasmopara > Plasmopara viticola. The sequence goes on from MBPM02000033.1 coordinate 546,361, forward strand.
AGTTTCTTGGTTGATTTCTTAAAAATAATGTTGAGGTGACGCCACATACTGTTCCGGGGAATGCAAAAGTGATTATGGCAACGTAGTGATTAGGTTTAAGGCCATACTCTGATGCTACCAGAATGAATTAATCCGTTGACGCCTTTCAGAAGCTTTTGAGCGAATTAGAAATAGACTTTGAGGCAGGAGGATACACATGAGTTGGATGAATAGCACTGCGAGTGCACTTAGTTACTCTATCATTTGCCTTTTTCGCACGCATACGCGTAACAGCCGCAATCGATTCTCAATGCAAGACAGAGAGAAATAATGGCGCAAGTTCAATCTATTGCTGCGATCAGGCGGTCATGGTTGCTGGCGTCTTGGCAGAAAATCATGCAAACATTTGAGCAGCTAACGCCGTTATTCAGGGAAGAAAAAGCGGCGTAAGTTTTAGAAATGATCGATGGTTCACGATCGTGTGAGGCTGGCAAGACGACTATTTATTTCCAATACGGAAGCCGGTTCTTCGATGGCGGAGCATGTCAATTGATCTGACAAGCTTATGGTTGGGCTGTAGACATCGCAGAAGTCCATGGGTGTTGATCGATAGCTCGAAAAACCGAAAAAAAATCTTTTAGCAAAGTCTAATCATCTTGTCCATCGCTGAGAGGTCCAAGGACCTGCTGATCGAAATGGGGTTGACGGAGTAGGAGCTAGAGGATCGTCACCATTTTAAACAGCGAGATGTGGAAGATGTGTACATAAAAGTGCCTCGCGAAATTGCAGATCTGAAATTATGGTGTGCAAGTTGAGCATGGCATTTTACTGTCTCAAGTTAGCTGCGAGCGTATCGAGCAAGACGACTCATGCTGGTCTAAAGCGAGTGGGTTTTCAAAGCAACGAAGTGGACTAGGGCATCTATATGAACTGCATGTATAACGAAAATTGCGGTGTCCATAAGTCGGCGATGTATTTATCGCTGCCAAGACGAGCAACAATATACATTATATGAAAGATGATTTACATGCTATGAAATCAGGATTTAGGGCGAAATCAAACTAAAAATTGGAATGTAGGTCAGCCATGATGTTTTGACAGACCTGATTAGTTGACGGCGTAGTGAGCAGATATGATTAACAAGACGCCGAAGCAGTTGTCAACATATGTCATTCGGGCTTAAAGCTATCAAAGACTGTACGGCGAAGGAAAAGCAGCGTATTAGTAGAGCTTACTCCCGTTCGAGTTTGCAGCAGCATGCCTTCACATAGAAAATAGTATATTTTATGCTTTTTTCTCGTGCTGTGATCGTACTTTTTATCTTTGGCCGTTCTTGCCATCAAAACAATGATCAAAAATACGTGGGCTTGAAACATTACACGAATGCTAGCAACGCACATCGTTGGCGATGCTGACCACGTTTAATGAACAACAATGCAAAATCTCTCAAGAAGATCAACCCTAAGCCGCTCGTGCGTATACTGCGCAATAGATTTTGATTCAAAACCTAATGCTTTCATCGAAGGTCCATTTAGGGCATATAAAAGGCTGCAGTATTTCTTTCTGTACAATGTGCTGTATTACTTCATCTTTAGACTTTTATGCATTGATTGTTTTTATATAGATACTCCACCAACACGCTACAAACCTACCAAAAAACTTCAAGTCCACTGCGCTCCCAAATAGTGTACCCAAATGCAATATGCGAGGACAATCGCCGATAGAATGACAGTGAAAATCATAGAAGCAGTGCTAGTCTTAGTTTGATGTGTATAAGGAGTACTTACTCGCACGAAAGAAGAATGGTATAGTTTCTTACCTATTAATTTGCGCGTCAAAGTATATACAGTCAAGTCGCAACACACATCAGACAATAGAGGAAACACGCGATATGGAAAGTGTGCCAACGCGCGTAGAGCAACTCGATGTGTTATCGGAGCAAAGAGAGTTGCAACACGTGCTCTAATCTACACAATATTACTTAAAAAGTGTGGGTAGCTAACTGTGCATTCCTGAAAAACGAATTTCAACTTCGCTTGTGGTTGCCCGGATCGGCACATATGAACACCACTGTCCGAGAGCAATACCGACATTTCAGTATTTTGTCACCGAGTACTATTTATCAAAATTGCGGATAACGTATTGAAATATGTTATCAAACCCAAACCTTATCACCACAATCGCGTCGCTTCACATGTCGAGTCAAGCATTTCTCCTGCATCGCCATGGTAACAACAACCATAACGTTTTGTCCTCAAGTCCACACTTAATGCTATTCTATTTGCTTTTGCCGTTGACAGCCTCCCAAAAAGAAAGTCAAAGCACCCAAGAAGACGAAAGCGGAGCTAGAAGTGGAGCGACGCTTGCAGGAGGAGCAGGAGGCACGAGTGCGGGCTGAAGAGGAGAAGCGTCGGGAAGAAGATCGGCTGAAACGAGAGGCAGAGGAAGATCAACGGCGTGAGAGGAATGCTACGAGTCGTGCGGCTGAACTGGCGCGTCTGGCGCTCGAACACAACGAGGCCAAACCGGGCCTGGAGGCTAAAGCCACCCGGCTCGCCGAACTGTTGCGCGCTCAGAAAGAAGCGAAGGATTGGGACAATTATCTAGCATGCCAGCCTCGCCCTGATGCGCAAGTCGAGGTTGACATGAATTCCTTTTTAAATTCATGGCAACTCGATACGGCCACTCTGCACTTGGACCTGCCTGCTGTCACCGCCGCTTGCGAGAGTGCCACGGAAGTGATGGAGGATTTGGCCTTTGTGGCTGCTAATGCATGTGCTACTAATGACTACTCGCTTCAAATGCAGTGTGCGCGCTTCATTTCTCGACTGCAAGAGCTTGTGGCTGAAAAACTAAATACACTTACTGCTCAAGTCCTGCAGTACGCTGACGAGTTTGTGGACGTGACACCCACGACGTCAAACAACGTCAATCCATCACCAGGTGAGGTCAAGTTGGCAAGTGCATCTCCCAATACGGGCCGTGTAAAGCTTGGGATGTGGGTCAATTTGTTTGCAAAAGGATTGTCGCGTACTAAGCGAGTAGAGTTTACCGAGCTTGGCGTCAATGTCGATCTCCCCAAAGCTGTTATTGCACAGCCTCTGGCACTGCGAGTAACTCATTGGCCATTTGATACGTTTTCGTCATTGTCACAAGGCAGTGAAAATGATGTAGCGCTGGGTGGAGTCTTTTTGCTCGAGTTACTGGCTGTATCAACACCTCCGAAGCGTGCTCGAGGCTGGCTCATGCGAGAGATACCCGATGAACGAGATCAGCTTAAGCGACTGCATTATCCTTTGGATGGTATGGTCGCTTCTACTGCAATACCAATCAAAGCTAGTTTTACGTTGCCAAACGACGTACTGTTTGAAGCGACGATATTTGATCAAACTGCTGGCGCTACAATTCGAGTCGGCTGGTGGGATGCCGCACGAATGCAATGGAAAGAAGAGGGTGTGACCGATGTTGTCTACCAACAAGACACCAATACTATCAGCTTCAGCACATTGCACCTTACTCACTTTGCATTACTTGTCCAACGCGATCGCAACTATCATAAACACTCGTGGTCACTGTGTATGGAAACCAGGCCAAGGCGAGATGAACGTACCGAAGACTTTTGTCGAGAAGCGGAAGACAATGATACAGGAAATATGCGCGCACGTCTGATACTGAGCACGGCAATGTTCGCCCACATTCAGTTTGAAATTACGCCACATGGTGCCAGGTTAATTGAACCGGCACTCAAGCAACTTGAATCCTTGCGGAGAAAAACGTTGCCTCCTGGAGAATTACTGACACGACTAGCACGTGCTGGGATTGATTTATGTCCACCACTTGACACTATAAATGAAGGAGATTACGAAATGGAAAATTCTCAACAGTCTAGTTGCGTCCCTAAAATGCTCGAAGACCGTGTGATTGACGAAATTGCTAGTCTTGTTGCAGGTTTTGAGATTTCTGATGGCAACGACAACGCTGGAATTTGCGATATAGCAACCACACACTGTTCAGGAGCGAGTGGTGACAATAAGCGTATCGTATTTTCGGTCAAAGAAATGTCGTGGCCCTACATGTCAAGCAATGACGAAGGTGAGCAGCAACAGACAGGAGGTGATGAAAGCACCAATATCCCGTTAAGCGCTGCGAGCATTTTGGTGCTCGCTGAGATTGACAAAGAAGCCGAAGGGGGTGTCAAATTTCGACTAGGGCCTAATGAAGACAGCGATGCAGACCAGAAGGATGATGAAGACATTTATGATACGCACGCACATCTTCGTCAAGCATTAGATGAACATTTGTCGCCGGATGCTCGCGACCGTCTCGACAATTCACACGTGCTTCTTGAATTGACCTTACAGAAGATGCTGCGATTGCTTCGCCTTCTCAGCTTTTCGCAACCAGACTTGTCGCATTTAGAAGAATGCAATTCTGGAAAGGATAAAAATGCTTCAGAGTCGGTCACAGAATACCATGCCGAGGAGAAAGAAGGAGATCCCGATGTTGTAGCACTCGATAATGCAGCTTACAACAATGTCGAGACGACTTTAGCATATGATGTACCTACTCAATAGGACGATTTTACATAGTATAGGTCTATTGTATCCTTTCTAAAGTGCCTGCACGACTCGACGGGATCCTGAGATGTGTAATGAACTCAGTGTATCCACCAATATATTCTCCGTTTAAGAAAATCTGAGGCACTGAAGTCACAGGTTCGCCGATGATTTGCTGTAGCAAAACAATTGATACCTCTGTCGGGACGCTCACTTCATCATACTCCCATCCACGCTCGCGCATAATGTCTTTGGCTGCCTGGCAGTACTTGCACGTAGGCTTTGTGAAAATTGTGATGCCCTTTTCACGCTTTGTCAGCAAGAGTGCCTCCTGGTTTTGCACAGCTTGTGTAAACGGGTTCTCAAACTCAAGATCCTCAAGCTTCATATTGTGCATGTCCAAGTGCAGTCCGCACTCTTGCTGGTTGCCGTTGAATCTTCCAGCGCGATCGTTGCCTTTGTCCGCTTCGGTCACGGGGCGACTAGAGTGGGCATCACCGACGCTCTCATACCCCTGTGCCTTGAGCGGATGATACGGCAACTGGTTTGCGATCATATACTCCGTAATATCTTGCTTGCTCCAATTAAGAATGGGACAGACCTTAAGTCGACCTTCGTACACATTGACAAGTTTCATTTGCTGGCGGTGGTGCGTTTGGTCAGCTCGCACACCCACTAGCAGCACAGCGACATCCAGATCTCGAAGTGCACGTTGCATGGGCTCCACCTTACGCATAAAGCCGTACTGGCGGTGTGCCGCGGGAGTCTCAAGCTTATGCAGCTTCCCAAAAAGCGCCTCCATGCGAGCGGGCGTAATCGGTGATTGATACACGCGCACGTCTAGATCCAGCAATTTCGTCAAGTGAGCTGCAAACTGATACGTTTCCTTAGGCAAATAGCCAGTGTCGATCCACACCACGGGAATGTCCTTGCTCACACCGCGGGTCAGGTGCAACATGACGGCCGACTGGATACCAAAGCTTGAGCTCAGCACCGTTCGGTCTCCGAAGGTCTCAAAGGACCACTGCACGATTTCGTGTGCCGTCTTTCCTACGAGTTGCGTATTGAGCGCATCAGCGTAAGCTTCTAGCGAAGGGGAGAAGGACCCGTCCGCAGTCATGAAGATGGGACAATGCGGTTTGTTGTCTGGGTGTATCCTAAAACACAATTATTGAGAAACATTTCCAACCTAATTACGGCTTTATTTATTAATTGATGTAGACAAGCGAGTCTTGAGCCTGGAATGATGTACGGCAATATATGACGTTGATGGCGAAAATACGTTGGAGTCACTTACATTTTCAACAGTTGATATATTAATAAACAGAGGGATTGCACAAAAGCGATCAAGGCTTATTGTACGTACAAAGAAAATGTGTAACAGAGGTCGCTACGCGAAAGAGGTGACTGCTGCCAATTCGAATTGCTGCATGCCACTCGAAATTCGTCAATTGTCTAGTGAATATATCGTAAATAATGCTGATGCTGCACAGATGTCCACAGTCAATTTGACCTAATACGAAGCACTTCGACATTATCAAATTTGCGCCGGCGATCGCAATGATAGTATATTTTGTGCCTCTATACACTTGAAGAGGTCTCGCAGACATCGCGTGCTAGATATATGTTTTACAAACAAAAGCTAGTCGAGTGTACGCAGATTGTATACATTTATGTCGAAGAGCGAAATCATAACACCGTGTTTCATGGCTTTTTCCACCTGTACGAACGAACGCGCTGCTCGCAGAAAGAGCATGGAAAACTTTTAAAATCCACAATATCTGCTAGATTTTTGTGGACAAGTCGTAGTTCTTTCCGTGAAATACCTTGCAATAAAAAAGTGGAGTGTTTTACTTATTCCCACTCGAATCTTAAATACCATCCCTATTCATTTTTACAGTGCTTAAGTATAGCCTCATGCTCTTTGTAATAAAAAAAGTGTATACTAAGCTGGACCTGCTCTTTGGGTACAATGCAAATTAGTGTCTGTGTTTTGTCCAAAAGATCAAAAGTGTAAAAAAGCTTCGGGAAATACCGACCTAACGCACCGGTTTCGAACAATGGACACTAGCAAGTTTACGGCCAGCGCCTTCAACCTCTACCAAAAAGGACTTGCGCCTGACCAGGTCCTCCAGCTGTGCTACTTACGCCAACCTGTATCACGAAGGCTGCGACTTGAGGAGACCAACATCGAAAATGATTTTGTGCTGCCCCGACCAGAGATAAAGATTACAAATCTGTTACCACCCGCCAATTTCTTATTAAATCGGCTTGTTGACCATGAATCAGCAGTAGATCAGACCTTTACGAAAGCTAAGGCAGCGCCATTAAGCCGCGTCTCAATAAATGAAGTCCGCGAAAGCGCAAAGCGGCACTTTTTGCAGCCTTGGCAAGCTGTAGCTGGAGAAATTAGTCAGTGGTTCGCATTGGCCGAAAGCGATTGGATTCAGATTCACAGAAGCCTGACGTGTAATCAAGACGACGAAATGACGGCCAATGAAGTCGCTGCTGCCGTGCCAGACATCACGGCTGTCTGCTGGGTACTGGAGCGCTGTCCTAGCGACGCTTTTGTCAGCTTTGTGTGGAATCATCTCCTCATTAAACTCCTGCAACAAAGCGTAAAATCTGACACGATAAACCATCAGTGTCTGCTTTCTCTCTTAATCGCGCACCACTCTTTAAAGACCCTTACTCCCAAGGATTTTCGCGCCAAAGTGCGGACGCGAAACCTTCGCCAGGTTGATGAAGCGTTAGGCGCCCAATTAGAACTTAATCTCATAACAATGTATCGACGTCAGCGAGATGCCGCAAAGTAAAAAAAATGCAAGAAACTCGTAAATTTGACCATCACTCTGACGCGACAGGTTGAAGATTTTACAACTAAGTCCTCTCTCATTCCGCATTTTGGACTCTAGCGCTAAGTGCGCGTGACGAGAGGAAATTTACGTGACTTACTATGGAGCGTTTTACTGGTGGCTTTAAGCAAGGATTTGGCAGGATAGGTATTGCGGACAAGGGTCCAGCCAAAGGAAAATTCAAACTCTCTCTATCGAGAGTTTCGTTGCCGCCGCAGACTGGTACGTAGTTTCTTCATGATCGCTTGAGAGACGAATGCACAATGTGGATGCACATATCAGATAAACAACCGAATCAGGAAAGTCATCCTAAGGCGAAGTTCTCTACATCAGCAGGAGCAGGCTTGGGAATAAATAAGCAAAGTAAAATTTATATGTAGTCCACCTTTTTGTTTGCACTTGCTGGTTGACAGTATGCTCATTTATTTGTACGAAAAGATATGACAAAGACAAGGACAAGCAGCTTAACGGCCAAAAGTATATTGCGACTGCCTGCAAAGGATGAGCCACGAAAAAAAACTTTGGGATTCAGCTTTATGAAATATCAGCCCAAGTCCCGTGATTCCGCAAAGGCAACTTGCAATACTGTGTCAAATACGACACAAGTAGCATCTACAGAAACAAAGCTTTTGCTAGATAAGTTTGCGGTGAATGCAGTGTCAAAGAAGTCTTCGGCAGGAGCTGCAGCAACGAACGACAAAGTGTTCTTGTTCAATTCGCGAGAAAAAGGAGCGCTGCCGCTTGCAGCTCGATCAGAATCCAATTTGTTTAGCTCAAAAAAGAGGAAGGCAGCCCAAGACAAGAAGGATGCTTTCCCTAACAAAAGTGTTCGTTGTAATACTAAGTTAACATGCAAAAACCATTCGTGTACCAAGGAGACAGGCATCGTGAAGACGGCAGGACCATTCGCTAAAATGATAGAGTCTTCACCCTTTGCCACCCAAACGGGTGGCATGAAGACTAACTCAAACAACGAAGCCATTTTTAAGAAACGGAGCTCGCTGGGGACCTCGACAGTAGTAGATCAGGTGATAAAGCGGAGCAAGACCTCGGCCAATATGTTTACAATGACAGGTACTAGCTGTGCTTATAAAGTGTTAGAGCACACGGCAAACAAAACAGTCAAGGATAAGTACGAGGAGGAACTGATCATGCTGCCAATGAGATTGACGTCTGACCCCATTTTAAGAAAATATTCTTTAGATCATGCGTGTAATGGAAATGTAGACTCGGGGTCATCAGCATTTACTGCGCCGACAGTTCTCGAGTCGCCAGCCCAAAACCCTCCGCGTGTTGTTGCTAATGGTCCTGCAAGTGTGGAGCTGAAGGCTGTGTCTTCTGATTGTCAAGAGGAATGGTACGATTATATTTCTATAAAGACGATTTGGTCTGACGTAATGGGCGAGCTTATTCCTAGTGATGTTGAAGAGCTCGCAATGAACACTATGTATACCATTGTAAGTACTGTCCTGATCAAGTAATTTCATTATTTAAGTCTCAACTGGATTGGTCAGGACGATGACAATGAGGAAGAGTTTTTTAAAAGAGCGGCTGTCCTTCAGGAATGTACTGACCGTATGGGACTTGAGCAAAAGCGTCTTTGCAATCGACTTCTCGATGCTCACGGTAGGAACTTAAGTCTTGGACGTGCAAACAGCTACAGACTTAAGCTAATCATTGATTACAGCTGACGTCAGTGAGAGCCTGCTCGACGCTCTTACTGATCTGATGGTTGAAGAGGGAGGCGTCGGGATCGATAAGCTTAATTTTGATGTGAATGTCGATGTCAATTTTGGCGACGCGTTTTTGCAAGATGATGAATTAAAAAAATTTCAATAGAAATGAAAGAACATTATTTAAAGTGGTAACAGAAATGCATTCATTATAATTTCACAGGCTTCACTTTCAGATCGGCTTCTTTACAACCCAGAAGTGCACCACTAAGAATGTACCAACCATCACAATGCATAATCAATCATCCTTGAAATCACATCAAAGCACTCGACATTTCCTTACCTTTTTGAATTCTTCGAAGCTGAGCTGATTATCTCCGTTCAAATCTGCCTCTTTGAAGCATTGATTTGCAGTAATCCGAGCAAGTTCTTCAGGAGAAACGGATTTGGTGCTATCTGTAGTCTCGTACATCACTTTGAATACTGACGTCATATAATTGACCATCTCTTCTTGCGTAATAAATCCGTCTCTATCAATGTCGTAAAGTTGAAAAGCTGCACGAACTTTGTCGTCCATACTTGACCCAGACAACACAGAAAGTCCACTAGCAAGCTCACTGAAATCGACAGTGTTGCTATTGTCTGAATCAAACACACGGAAGAGGCGACAAATCATAGCATTAGCTTCTTGTCGCTCTTCTTGAGATTCGTGTCCACCTGCCAGTCGAATAATTTGCTCAAAAGACTTTTTAAATGCCGCAAACGTCACTTCACCTGAGGGAGCTGCCTCAGCAAAAATTTCAAGCAAATCATTAACCTCATATGTGTCTAGCTTTAATAATTGTCGAACATGTTCCATATTCGAACTGTTCATACTCAAAGCAGACGCTGAGTTAGGCGAAAGCAAGGTGTCGCCGTCGGATCTCGGCATACTGTAAATCTTTTCCGGCGGAAAATTGACAGAAGGAGGGCTCATGCCGGCCGACTGAGAGCCCTTTTCAGAACCCCACCCTTTTTTTCTTGGTGAAACGAGTACTAGTCCAGCTGGATCGACTTTGTGTAAAGGTGAGTCAACGCTAGATCTCGCGTTCGCGATGCCTTGCGGTGCTTGTACTTCAATTTGCTGCGTACTACTTACACCTGCCATAGGTGTCCCAAATTCTGCCGACTTTGAATACCAAGCTACAAACTCATCAAAACTTAGCTTCCCGTCCTCGTTCAAGTCTGCTTCGAAAAAACACTGTTCCGCCGTAATTATCGCCAACTGTTGCGGGTGCACACCTAGTTTTTTATCAGTCCCCGGGCTGGTCTCGTACAAAACCTTAAAGACACTGGCCAGATAGCGCACCATCTCTTCCAATGAGATAAATCCATCTTGATTAAGATCATAAAGCGAAAAGGCTGCACGAACTTTTTCTTCCCGAGAACCGCCACAAAGCACCGATAAACCGCTACTTAGTTCACAGAAATCGACAGTGCCACTATTGTCCTCATCAAAGATAGCAAAAAGCTTGTCCAAAATTAGTCGCAATCGCGCCAGACTGACCTCATCATTCTTATATTGCTCATCGACAAGCTGCTCGAAACATTCTTCGAAGGCCTCGCGTGCCAGCGTACCATTTTCAGAGCAACGGTTCGCAAAAATTTCAAACACTTCGTCTGCCGTAAACTTCTCCAAATTCGTCATTTGTTTCACCACGTCCAGGCTGACCCACTCGGGTACCCGTGCCTCAATTGCTTGTTCTTGTTGGATATGCTGCTTTTTATGCTCGCCAGCTAAGGCAGGTAGACTTTCTACCGCTTTCGGCTGCATGAACCACCGACTGAATTCAGAAAATGAAAGCTTTCCATCTCTGTCCTGATCCGCTTCAGCAAAAGCTTGCTCCGCTGTAATTTCGCCCAATTCTTCAGGTGTCACGCCCGTTCCCGCCTCACTATCAGGGTTCACCTCAAATAAGATCTTAAAGACCGAAGTAAGGTACAAACGCATTTCACCCAGCGAGATGTATCCGTCATGATTGACATCATACAGATTGAAAGCGGCGCGCACCTTATCGATTTGACTTCCTCCACACAACACCGACAACCCACTTGCTAATTCGTTAAAATCTACCCGCCCATTTCCATCCTTGTCAAAGAGCTTAAATATACGGTCCACTAGCAAGTGTAGCCTGTCTTTTGACTGACGCACCATAGACTCGACTTTAAAATGGCTTAATGCCTGTCGAAACATTTCTTTGTCCATAGTGCCATCTGCAGCTGTAAATTTTGCAAAAGTACTCAAAACTTGCTGAGCCGAGAACGATTCCAGGTTGGTGAGACGCCGCACTTCATGCAGCGATAGCCAATCGGGATTATTGTTCTGAATAAGTCGTTCCATGTTGGCTGCATTCGATTGCGTGTACCACTTTTGAAACTCTGAAAAACTCAAGCGACCATCGTGGTCGAGATCGGCTTCCGCAAACGCTTGCTGAGCAGTACGTGCCCCCAACTCTTCAGGAGACTCTTGTCTCAATTGTTGCAACCCAGGCGGCGATGCTTCCTTCAAAACTTTAAATATAGAAGTCAGATATCGCGTCATTTCGTCCATTGATATGTATCCATCAGCGTTGTAGTCATACAGAGCGAATGAGGCACGAAGTTTTTCCTCAGACGAACCACCACAAAACACTGATAGACCACTCGAAATCTCGCTAAAGTCAACCATTCCATTCTTATCAACATCAAACACGTCGAAAAGGCGGTTGATGATAAAGTCAAGCCGCTCGTACCCCTCTCGTTTTGTGCCTTGGGTTGTAGAGATTACATGTCGAAAGCACTGATCGAATGCCTCCCGCGACACGTATCCTTGCTCGTCGGCGCATTCCGCAAGAGCTTCAAACATTTCCATAGGTGAAAATACCTGCAAATTTGTCAGCTTTCCGGCTTCTGCTAAACTGAACAATTGCTCCCCGTTCTTGGCGACCTCACCGATCCCACCCGGTCGTTGGTACCAGAGTTGAAACTCATTTAATGTCAGCTGTCCATCATGATCTTGATCAGCCTCTGCAAACGCCTGTTGAGCCGTGACTTCTCCTAGTTCCTCTGGGGTAACGCCCAGAGACTGGGTGTCTGGAGACACTTGAAAAAGTACGCGGAACACAGATGTAAGGTATCGAGTCATTTCATCAAGTGAAATAAATCCATCGCCATTGAAATCGAAAAGCGAAAATGCTGCTTCCACTTTTTGATCCTTTGTACCCCCACAAAGGACCGACAATCCGCTTGCAAGTTCTCCGAAATCCACAATGCCACTGCTACCCTTATCAAATAAATCAAAAAGGCCGTCTATAATTTCTTGCAACTTGTTCTGCGTTTCAGAATCCTTCACCCGCAAAGCATTTGTTTTTCGACCATCAATCACCTTTCGAAAACTTTCATTAAAGGCATACCGCGACAAGAGTCCGTCTTTATCCGCTTCACCAGCAAAAATCTCAAAAACATCTTCTGGTTCATATTGGGCAAGATTTGTTAATTGCTTTATTTCGTTTAGCGGCATCCAGCGCAGTGAAGACTCGACAATAGCGTTCTTTGCCTCAAAGCCACTAATTCCATTCTGGGTGGGAGAATTGTACCATTTCAAGAACTCATTATAGCTCAACTTTCCATCCCGATTAAAATCTGCTTCCAGAAAAGCCTGCTCCGCGGTAACGGCGCCAAGTTCATCAGGTGACACGCCACTTTCCCGCTTCATCTCAGGCTGCAACTCGTAAAGCACTTTAAAAATTGATGTCAGATAGCGCTTCATCTCGTCAAGCGAAATATACCCATCAGTATTTAAGTCATAGCAGCGGAAAGCAGCCTTCACTTTGGCATCCCGCGCACCCTTGCAAAACACAGAAAGTCCACTTGCCAATTCGCTAAAGTCAATCTGGCCTTTCCCATCACGGTCAAACACATCAAAAAAGCGACCTGCCACAACTTTTGCACGAATTTTATCAATTGGGGTCCGTGTGTGCGTCAATCCAATAATTTTTGAAAAACAACTGTCAAAAGACTCTCGGTTCAACATTCCCGTCTCATCGGCATGCTCAGCAAACCGTTCAAAAAGTTCCACCACGTCTAAAGTTCCCAGGTTGGTCAATTGACGTACTCCATTGAGATCAAAGGGAGCCACAATGTCGTTAAAAGACACCTGTTCTGGTCGGGAATACCATTTTCGAAAGTCCCCAACAGTCAGTTTTCCATCTTCATTGATGTCGGCAACCTCGAAAATCTCGCTTGCTGTCACGGCAGCTAGAGTATTCGCCGAAATTCCAAGTTGGTGTTTGCGTGAAGGATCTAATGCGAAAAGTAACTTAAAAGTCGATCCTAGATAGTGGGTCATTTCATCCTTAGAAATGACGCCATCTCCATTGGAATCGTAGATTTTAAATGCAGCCAAAGCTTTCTCATCTTGATTAGATGCGCCACATAAGCTAGACAACCCACATAAAAGTTCGTTAATGTCAGCGATACCCTTGTGCTCTGTGTCAAAGGCGGTGAAAAGCCGATCAATTACGTGCTCACGAGTGCCATCATCTTTTGATAATGATGGGGTATTCTTGCCGCAAATATGTTTAAAAAAGCATTCATCAAAGATGTGCCGAGAAACCCGTTTACCTCCACCGGTTGCTGAAGCAAAAATCTTTGCCACTTCATCCAGGGTTATTCTTTCGAGGCCAGACAGCTTCTTCGCAATCTCAACTGGAATTATAGATTGGCAGGCGCTGTTATCCTTCAAGAGATTTTCTTTTCGACGATTATTTTGATTCTCAAACCATAATCGAAACTCGTCGAAACTCAACTGTCCGTCTTGATTCTGGTCAAACGCTAGAAAACATTCTCGCGTGGTAGCGTTGGCAAGCTGCTCGGGCATCATTCCAATCTTCGCCAACAACTCTGGAGAAGCCTTAAACATCACCTTGAAAATAGATGTTAAGTACGAGGTCATTTCCTCGGGAGATATATATCCATCATGATTGACATCATACAATGTGAACATCGATTTCGCTTTGTCGGCGCGACTTCCACCGCAGAGAATCGAGAGTCCTGCGCCAAGCTCCTGCACGTCAACGACACCATTTTGGTCCGAATCAAATAGCGCAAAGAGCTCTTGTAAAAGTTCTTGGCTCTTCATCTGCGTCTCGCGACTGATTTGTCCATCTTTTGCTAGCAACTTGTTAAAACAACGGAAAAAAACAGGTTGCGAGATATTGCCCTCTTGATCTGCTGAAGCTTGGAAAAAGTCGAAAATATCCGCAACATCGTACGCACCGAGGTTGGTTAGCTCCTTCATCTCAGCAAGTGCTTCTTTTGAAGTCATCGGGGACACCCTGGTGGACGACATGGCGTCATTAATAGTAGATATAGTGCCTTTGGGTATTAAAGCTTCTGGCTGCACGATTGGTCCTTGAGAATCACCGTGTGTGCTGTACCATTTAGTAAATTCCTCAAAACTCAGACGATCATCCTCATTTGCGTCACAAAGCACAAACGCATCTGCTGTTGTGATATGTGCAAGTTCCTCTGGCGACATCCCATGAACGTGCTGCATCAGACCTGGAGAAGTCATAAAAACGATTCGGTAAACAGAGGCCAAATAAGTCTCCATTTCATCACGAGAGATAAAGCCATCTTGGTTGATGTCAAACAAATTAAACGTAGATGTGATCTTCTCTTGCTGTGACCCCGCGCACAATATCGAAATGCCACTGGACAATTCACAGAAATCGACAAAGCCATCGTGGTCGGTGTCAAACCCATCAAATACCGTCTCCACAATTTTCTGCAGTTGATCCTTTTCCTCAGAACTAAAAGTTTGATTCGTATTCGCGGCATGCTCTTCAACAAGCTCATCAACAATTGCAAAAAAAGCTTCTCGCGACAAAACTCCATCTTCATTAACTTTTGCCGCAATGATTTCAAATACATCGCTGGCTGCTCGGTCACGCAATCCTGTAAGCGAAGCAACAAAGTTTGATGTTCCAAAAATTTGACTGCCACTATTGCCGGACTGCTGCTGAATTTCTGCTTGTACATCCATCGGCGCCTGCTGATAGTGCTGTCCATAGACCCAATACCAAATCCGAAACTCTTCCAACGATAACTTTCCATCTTGATTTACATCCGATTCCTTAAAAGCTTGCGCTGTTGTGTAACGAGCCAGCATTTCGGCGTCAATACCAATCATTTGCTTTGTTGCTGGATTAGATTCGTACATGACGTGAAACACTGAGGTCAAATACGTCTCCATTTCCTGTCGCGTAATGTACCCGTCCCCATCCGCGTCGATTAGCGCAAATGCTGCCAACACTTTCTCTTCATTTGAGCCACCGCACAATACAGAAAGTCCGGTACTTAACTCCACAAAGTCTACTACTTCACTGTTATCCTTGTCGAACGCATCAAACAGTCGATCTAAAAACGTCACAATTTCACTCGTGGGCTTCCGGTTACATCTTTCCATGATAGCATAAAAACATTGTGAAAATTTGGCACGGGTGAGCACTTTCGTCACGCCACCAGTCGTCTCCGCCGCATCATTTAGCATAGCAAAAAGGTCCGACGCGCTCAGAGCATCCAAGCCCATTGTTTGACGCAAAGTGACCAAGTCAAAGGCATTTGTGTGCAGGCCATTGCTTTGACTAGTTTCCACACTTCCTTTGTTATGTTTCGCGTTTATGAGCTGCGTCGGTCCGGGTTTCAAATACCACTTTTGAAAAGCTTCGTACGACAATTTGCCGTCTTCATTCAACGTCGATTCAGCAAAACACTGGCTTGCTGTCACAAAACCCAATTCTATTGGATTGATACTAAACACGCAAAAGTTCCCCACAAAAAGTACATCACAATCAAAGCAGTTAGCATCAAGGACAAATCGACCACTAAAAGAATTTGCAACGTACTTGTTTTCCTGAAATAGTTCTGGGGACGATCCTCCAATTACTAGAAACACTGCAGTCAAGTATTTCGTCATCTCTTCCTTTGAAATGAATCCATCGCCGTCCCGATCGTACAATTCAAACGTCAATTGAACTTTCTCGTCGCGTTCACCACTTGCATAGACCGAAACGCCTCCCAGGAACTCAGCCACGTCGACAATATCTCGGCGGCCACTTTGCTCTTCATAGATATTAAACAACTTTGTAAACATCGTTCGCGCTTGGGAATCGTAGCGTCCAGACTGCGATAGAATCTTCTCGAGGCATCGATCAAACGTAATACGATCCAATACGCCCGTGGGACACGCCTGTGTAAAGACATTGACAAGGTGTGGCAACTCAAAGTCCGACAGGTCAAGGTCCTGCTCGTCCTCCGTCGACGCAGCTTCAGCTTTATGCAAATTGTCATCGTCCTCCTCCTGCATGTCAGAAATCGTTCCTATCTGACTCTCGCGACGATCAAGCGTATGCCGTGCTTTCGTACCGCGCTTGCGGCTGTAATGGGGCCGTGGTCGATGTTTGCTGCTCTTTCGCGCGCAAGGTTGAGCCCCAATCGGCTCTTCGTCTAGAACAAGGTGAAAAGAGGCATTCTCAAAGAGCTCGGGTGAGCGGCACAGAAGCGACAGCGGGTACACCACGTCGCTGGTGGCATGCCGCACTGCTGCGGGCACCTTGTTGACTCCTGGAAAGCCGGCCATGATACACTGCAGCATCTCTTGGAGCGGCAATCCAGGGCACAGCATCAGTTCACGTGCTTCGTCGCCAAGCAACAGCGTCACGGCACTCACGTGCGTCGTTTCCTGCGTCATCTTGACGGTGGATGGACTGGGACTTTACTGGGACTTTTTAGGACTATTTAAAGCGAGATCCAAACCGTTAGCGATTCGAGATTTCGAATTGACATAATTCGAGCTATCGAATGTAGGCAATTATTGGTGTGTATTTTAAATACACACCACTTTTAACTGTGGATTTCTGAGTCAACTGTAGCAAAAAATGGTATTTTGGGTAGGTGATTGGTGGGGAATGAAATCGGCAAAAGCGAAACGAGTTCGGAACCAGCGTCCGCTACGTTGGTGGGGATCTCAGGGATCTCCTCGTACAAGTTGTATAGAAATCGGAGCAGTTTTCGTGGAGATATGCGACCTCGAAGAGGCCATACGAACCTATGGTTGACATGCTTGCCAGTTGAAAGATAATATTTTTTCGAGAGTCACCATTGATGCATGCAACATTTGTGTATGACTGCCTACGAGACATCAAGAGTCTGCTTCCGTCGATTCTTAAGACTGCTGAACTTTGCCTTGAGCTGACTGTCTGATAGCCCACCCTCACTGTACGTGGAGCGATACACAGCGAGCGCATGCTTTGGTTATGTGGTCGGATCACGGTCGAGCAACGGTTCGAAGAACGCATCTGCAGCTCTAGGGCGCACTGAACTTTGCTCACCTGATAAACTAGGCACAATCGAAGTCGGAGCGCGTGGCTTGACACTCCTCCGCAACTTTGCGATTTCTTGTCGGATTTCGTTCTCGCTGGAGAGATCATATCGGTCTGGATGATGTTGCTGCAGTGTTTCAAGCATTCCTCCAGGCCCACGCTTATTTGACTGTCGCCGTTCTCCTTGGAGAAGTAGTATGTACAGTTCTGCGCAAAACTCAGCTGCAAATCGCCTCCCATACATGGATCCTTTCTTCATCCGCATACCCCAGCCCGATTTGAACCCATGCGTGATAATACTGTCACCGATTGCATATGGTCTTGATGACCAATCGCTCGGACGTGTCAAGCTCACCGATCCAAGACGATGAATCCTCGCGAGTCTCAGCTGTGGCTGCGTGCCCATACCAGGATTCGATGGCTTCTAGAGAATAACTAAGAAGCCTTAAAACATCGCCAGGTTTTTTGAGAGACGTGAATATGGGGGTGGACTCAGGAAGCGGTACCGGCAAGGAGTACTTTCCTTTCTAGGCAGGGATTGGCTTGAGCTTGAGTGTTGATGTCATCGAGCACCCAGATGTCGCACAATTATGGAGCGATAGCTTCACGTCACCAATGATAACTCGGTAACAAAGCAGATTGCGGCGATGTAGAACATGCGTTAGACTCATGAAACGCAGCCGCATTCAGTGGTGCATTAATGTGGCGGTTTTGAGCTTTTGCCGATTTCACGAATCGGTGACTACCCCCCGTTTTTGGTACATTTGACTCAGAAATCCCCAGTTAAATACACACCACACCAGTGATGTTTTAATTGCCTACATTCGATAACTATCTCGAATCGCTAACGGTTTGGATCTCGCTTTTAATAATCATAAAAGTCCCAGTAAAGGCCCAGTCTGTCAAGATGACGCAGGAAACGACGCACGTGAGTGCCGTGGCGCTGTTGCTTGGCGACGAAGCACGTGAACTGATGCTGTGCCCTGAATTGCCGCTCCAAGAGATGCTGTGATGTATTTGATATTACGGCCAGCTTTCCAGGAGTCAACATTGAACTTCATATTGAAGTCAGTCAATTTGTCTATATATTTCATGGACTTAGACCGCTTTTGGTGCTCTCTGGCAAAAAGAATTATACGTGGAGTTGTGATGCACTGAGAAGTCTACGGAGCAAATGGGCTTAATTACGTTGCAAGACATTTTGGGTTATAACAAAAAAGAACTTCTTAACACTCATGATGGGCACTCATAAGTTCTGGTCGTATTATTACCACTTGATCGCTGACTTCACTTTCATGAAATGCCTGCTATCTCACGTAGAGGTGCCAATCACGATCTGAAAACAGGGACTGTGATAATCGCACCTCTCCACGTGTAGGCTACATGGCAAATATAATGCCCAGAGTGGACAGCATTGATGACGGGAAAATTCACTCCTGGATTCGAGAGTGCATGAAGCAAGGCAGTTACAGCGACCTTCGCGTGGTGAACGTTTGACATCCAAACTGGAGCTAGAAGAGGTCCCGTGAGAACCGGAATCATCGCAGCCGGAAAATCATCAATGAGAAGAGGCGCCATCAGATTTATGATGCTATGTGCTTCATTCAAAAGAAGACCCACGACTGCGAGCGGAGGACACAAGCACGATGCAGCAATTGCAGGCACTGGGGCGAAGCCTGCTTGTACGATCGGATCTACCTCTCCGAGAGAGCAAGCCCAAGTCGCATACAATTGCCAAGCTTCCGACTGGACGCCATCAATGCGGACAATTCGCAAGTCTTCGCCCTCTAGTTCTTCTCTATGCGCGCCTGCAGCCACCATGGACGAAACCAAGTCTTTGGGAAGTTCGCACGCAGGTAAGACTGGCACACGAGAATCTCTCGTACACGCTGCCATCGCCGTTTTCTTCTACTGGTGAATGCTCATGTTCAAAACACAAGATGGCTGTGATCGGTACAGAAACTGGTACACACGACAGTGCGAATGGCACAATGATATGGTACAGGCAACTGGTACATTTATGATTGCAGAGGTGTGAGCTTCGGAAAAGGTTGGGGTGACGCCCTCCTTCCAAGCGCGGGGGCTAAATGCTCGCGCGCTTCGGGCAGGTGCTCTCGGGCATCTGCAGGTCTCTAACGAGTCTCACCCTCGACGCGACGGTCTCCAGCACCAGGGCGCCACCTGGGCTCTTACCAAGTCAGAGCTAAACAAAATAATGGAAGACCCTCACGACCTCGGTGCTGGCTGCACTGCCCGCTGAACGAGACCCGACGTATGCGGACACCACTCTATGCCGTGGACTAGCCAGACTGAGCCTAGCACGTGTTGGCAACGCGATAACGTAATACATTACAGAGAGGTGTGAAAAGGTGTGCACCACAAAATTATAGCCTTGAGAACTTAGAATAGAAATGAGAAGAATAGAACTTTTAAATTATTAAGAGTTCAAGGGTCCATAATTTTCTACTTTAAAAAAAATCATGGATGTAGACTTATAGACGCAGTCGAATATCCAAAAAGACATATATCTTAAATATACAAAAATTTAAGGGTGCTCTGCACCTTTGCACTTCTTCATACAATCTTACTATCACTACGCTACATATTTTCATACAAAGCAGTTCGATTATCGCCCCCCATTTTTTTTTGCACCCTTAAGAAAATGTATATACAACGTCAAGCCATTGATACATTACCATCTTTATCCAGAAGCTCATCAGTATGTCGTAACGAGGCAGCACGAAATAGAGGGATAGAAAAGATGTATTTCTGGTCGTACGTCATGCAAGCCCTCCAAAAGAGTCGTTATAGGAACTCTCACGCTTGATCGAGTCAATTCGTGCGGCTGGATGGCACCCAACTTCGATAAAAATACTAGCATCTGCCATCCCATAGAAAGCATCTGTTTTGAGTGGTTCAATTAGATTTTCCATAATATCAATTACATACACCAAGTAAGTATATAGTGTATCTTGCAGGTCCTCCTTCATTTTATATAGAGGAGCAAATTATGCTTTTTCTTGTTAAAAAATGTCACTAAATTCCATCACTAGAAACGTCGTGATGTCTGGTTGATGCTGAGAATTCTAGTATTGTTTGTTGAAATGATGAGCTCAAGAGTATTTGCTACTGTATAAGCTTTTTGATATAGAGTTCTGATAGTCATAGTCATTGTGGTGTTAGTAATAATAGACTTGAGCTTTTCAACCATTGGACAATTATCAGATATCTTTTCTCGAACCTTATATACCAAAATCGGCTTTTTAACAAGAGGCGCAATTCGATCGCCACAAGTAACTTTGAGGTATCCATTTGCACGAGCAGTGTTATGTTTTCCTACAAGGTTGGCAATGATATTTTGTGGTAAGAATTTGCCTGTACTTTCACCAGAAGATGAGATGAAAAGACTTACTTTTGTTATTGCGTTCATATATTGACAGGAATGAGCGAGATACTTCGAGAACCGATGTTACATATCTTCAGTTTCATTACAAGCAACATCTCTTAGAAAGTCCAAAAAGTATTGAATCATGCTATTTTCTGGATTTTGGATGATTCATGCAGGATATGGAGCACGAATATTGAAAATAGATTGATCTTCTTCTTTATTAACTTGCAACTATTTTCTTCTAGATATGGAAGTACTCAACATCAAATTTGTAAAGCTTTTCTAACGACAATATTTTAATCTCTTCGTCATCAGCATACTTGATGATGGCTTCTAGCGGATTGTCTCTCTCACTTTTAGTATCATTGCCTGGATTTAATTAAACAACTTCTTGGTCAAATTACTTTTCTAGATTAAGAGACAACTTTTATGTATGTGGCGCGACATATCTACAAGTACTGTATCACCTTTGATAAGCAGATTTGGAAACTTTATGGTTGACAGTTACGACTGCTATTAATTTGATGATTTTTATCCCAAACTGGTGTAGCGTATTTCACACACCAACTCGATCCAATCATTGTTTTCTCTTCGATGACGTATAAAAATCAGTAGTTGTTTGCTGAGCGATTCTTAAACATCTCTCTGTATTCAGAAAACTAATTTATTTGTGACAGCTACCTCCTAATAGAAACAAATTGCTTTTTCCTCAGAGCGTCTACATTTCCAAGAAGCTGTCTTAGAGTCATCATATAGCATGATGATCAATGTATTGTCATTATCATGACTACGATTACAAACACTACAGAAACTGCATGTCTAAGAAATTACCTTTACGGATTCCGAACTATCGAATCCTTGAACAAAGTCCTGATTCTTCAATTATCAAGCACTCATTGAGTAAACTCGTCATCTCTAATACCAATAAACGGTTTAACTGTTAGTGAAATCTCAAGATATTCAAATATACTAATGAAACGTAGTTGTTGATACTTTCTAATCCATACAAATGTATCATCTCTGATACCAAAAATCCAATTTTATTACAGTAGTCAAACTTATAACCCCCAGTCATAAATAATGAACCATTACTTTTATATACTTGAGGATCAATAATTGAATTCTTGTGAAGATATTTCAGCAAAATAAACATTTTCTCATTATCCTTAGTATCTGTTAGATTAACAAAATTCTATTGGATTCATAGTGTTATCATTCTTCTTCCACCAAATTCTTTGCATTCTTGACCACATCACTTACATGGTTAATCCTTTTGACAAAAATATTTGAATACCAATGCATAGATATTCTGGATTCTGTTCTTTATACTGGTCTAATACCGGTGTCATATGTATATACCATTTTTTCTATATCACTCTCTAAATAAATACACAAGGTTAGTCTATTCAAGAATAATCTAAAGTTTGACAAAACTACCTAAAACCGTTATAGTATTTTTAAAAAAAGACAAAGTTCATCGAAGCGAGTGTCATTCCGGTGCATCCACAAGCAACGAAAACTACTACTACTTCTCGCACAATGTGAAAAATCACGAATAGCCTGTAACCGTGACGTGACTTGGCACGATCGATTGGTTCAGGTATGAAAAAAGAACTTACCCTATTCCAGTGTGCCCCGATAAAAGCCTCGAAAAGCACTGAGCCATTGAGACCAAACTTGTGTCGCAAAATTGCAATACCAAAATAAGTGTGGGGCAGCTTTCAAAGCTTCACAACCATGATGGCAGGTTGAAGCTGTAGCAGTAAGATGCTAAATACGATATTCGTGAAATAAGCGCTGTGCTTGCCCCGATAAAGAAGGTCGGATTAGACTGGCACCCAGTTTGTAGTCGCGGGTCCCCATACTCGTATCAGATTTACCTAAGTCGAGAAAGGGGCAAAGTCGGAGAATCAAATTTTGTCAAATTCTGGCCACACCTAGCTCAGATACTTCAGAAGTGTCAAAAGTCAAGGCTTTATGTGTGGCGCAAAACTTCGGCGGTTGACTTGGCCCGATCGGATAAGGGTCTAGTGAACACAGCAGAAAGCCAACTTTGTCCACGAAACTGGCTCATAAATGCGCGCTGAAAAGCTGCTCGGATCTAGATTGGCTTAAATAACGGGAAAGGTTAGTAGCCGTAATGGATGTTGGGCACACCGTAAATAGTTGCGCCGGCCGAAAATTTCCTTGAGCAGCTAGTGATTCTACAAACCCCAGTGGCTTTGTGGCTCAGGATAGAGTTCTATCGCAGTTGCCGTAGGTACTATCAACATTGTTAAAAAGGGGCGTAATTAGCCTTTCAAGTATGAGTAAGCCTTGATAGTTTTTCACAAATTGGGTATGCCATGTAAGAAGTACAAAGTGCCAATAAGTCCCAAAAATTGTCCAGCAATGGAAACGGTGTGAGACCCCTTGGTCCGGGCCGATAGAAACTGGGGCGTAAGGAATATAATAGTCTTGTCCCCAACGCGAAATTTTATATCGAAAAGGCGAATAATTGAGTCCACTAATGATAGTAAATCAGTCGAGCTAAATGCACTTTACATAGCATGTATCTCAAAGACGAACTCAAAGAAAATTGAGTAAAGGCTCAATAAAGAGCACAAATAATGGTGGCGATAATGAATTCCCTCGACGGACCCCCGCACCTAGTCCAAATGATGTTTAATTTCGACTAATAAACATTAGGGTTGCTAGGGTACCCGGAAAGAGGGCTCGTATTCAGCGGCAGAAATGGTCCCCGAATCCATAGTACCATATCAACTGCGTCCCATACGACACTATCAAAGGCTTGTGCGAAAATCCATTGTTAGACACAGTGTTTCGTGAAGTATTAGTAGCAGATAGTAATCCTGTTCCAGACAGTGAATAGAATCTTGTTGCTAGCCGTGACCAATTACAGGAACAGCAGTTGATGTTGCTAGAAGCGTTACTTCACATAAATTAGTAGCATTCTCGCGAACTGCAATATAAACCACGCTATTACAAACGACATCTATCAAGCATGTGTCAATATTGACAAGCTGTTGTGTGACGTAGTTGAATAGATCCGCATACATTACTTATCCATTTGGAAGAGAAATATTTACAGTTTGATAAGTAGTCACCGTCGAAACTAGAGCTTGAGATGTACTGTTATTATATAGACTACCATTTATATTAAGTCGAGAGTTGTAAAGGTACAGACTAGGTAGAGCTATCTCCTGCTTTTTAAATTGACTGATGAACCTGCAATCTCATACTAAATGAAATATTCAATCCATTAGAAACAGAATTTTTTTGTCAAGAATGATAGTAGAAGTCAGACTGATATGATATTACATTTATCCTTTTTGAGAATAATTAACTATTTCATCTTTAAAGAGAACTTATTTGTTGTTTGACAGATTCGGTAAATAACATCTGTCCTTTACGAGCCTTGTAATACATAATACCCCGCAATACCACCAACCGCCAGTACCTAGTAGCTATATTTTAGCAAGTATGCCTCCACTACGATTCGTTAGTCAACAAGAAAAATTGGTAGCAGTAATAGCAGTTCCTGTTACGTCTGCTGTACGAATGTGTTGAGGATTTTATAATTGACGCTGAAAATACCGCTCTTTAGAGCAGGTGTAAACTCTAAAATCAAACCAGTTACTACAGTATTGGCAGTATTAGTAGAATGATTGACAAACTCATCAACCTAGAAAAATTGCTGCTAGATTGAGGAAACTTGAGATGAGAAACATCACCGGGAGATAGATAACGATCCGCACTATTCTTAAATAAATCATCTTCGCTGCGTTTAGTTTGAGCTCTACGAAGATTTCAAAACTTTTTGTAATAATTGAAGGTAATTACCGATATACCATTAATCTTGACAGCTAGATATTCGACTATGTTCCGGATTCCGGTTTTCATGCCAACTGCGAATACGATTATGGGTTGTCGCAAGAGCAGAACTAGATGTGTTACGTACTGCAACGACAGACGGCATTACTACATATCCGTCTTGAAGACTACCATATCCAGTAGCACCATTAAATTGCGAACGATTAATGGTAATAACTAGATTGATCGCTACTATCACCCACAACGTGTACGACGCATTTATCTTTACTCACATCAATAACTGGATCAGGATTCTTTGCTGAGTCTAATAAAATGAATCTCCTAATTGAGTACTATCGGACATTATCCATACAATTATATATTTTCCTCTTCTTTGTTTTATTAACTATAAATAATATAATGAAGACCAAAATTTGATTAATTCGTCTTGATATTTTAAGCGACAAAGACTAACAACATTTAGCAAATCAACTTAATGTCAAAATCAATGTGACTATACATTTCAAAAATATCAAAGCACCTTATCATTTGGAAGCTCTATAGTCTCACGGAGAATATCTCTTGGAATTGAATAATAGACTTGCTTTCACAATGGATACTACTATGATTCTACGTGAACTCCTGCTTCTGAAATACTCGAATTATCAAAATAGATATCAAGGTACGTACGATGAACTCTGCGGTCTCTGGTGCTTGCTTAAATTGCATAGTCAACAATATCAGAAATCAGAGCATATGAAAAAATATTATGATTTTAATGTCGAAGTTTCACTAAATTAAAATATCATCTATTCAGACAATTGTCATAAAAAGTATAAAATAACGATAGCTAAAGGTATATTTTATAAAACTGTGAATGAATATGCGAGTATTTGTTCTATTGTATCTACCACTCAATCATTGAGCGTTCGACGGAGCGGACATTAAAGTGAAGTTGAAGAATGAGCTACAGGTAAATGTAATGCGTGTTGTATGATAAATCATGAGTCTAAAAAATATGGCATTGACAAGTTTGAAATGCAATTGATCAAGCAAACCGAATAAGATGGTAAATGTGAGTTGACGAAACTTGAAAATCATCACATCTCTATTCGTGATTGTGTCAACAAGATAATATTCTATAAGAAAAACTTTTATCATCGTTTGTGCGGATCGCAAATCACTAATGGAGTTCGCTTCAAAGAAAGGCATTTTATATCAAGAACTCATCAGAAATACATAAGCAGTGCATTTTTTGTCAATGTAAAGCTATTGATATCATCAAAAATACATAATTTTGTATAAGTCAAACAAGTATAAAGGTTTCCTCGGCAATTAGTAGCTAATTATTTTTTTTGTAAGTAATATAGTAATCGCTATAGAAATATATTATGGCAGAATTCTAGATATAAAAAAAGATCTGGTATTGAACTTGTTGACTCTAAGAAGTCTGTAGATTTAAAAGATAACAGAGTTGATGAGGATCAATGAAGTAGATGGAAGCTCTCAGAAAACAGATCTCACAGGAATTGAGTTATGATGAAAACTTGCAAGAGTTAAGACACACAAAAAATTGCGTCTTTCGTAATGACCAACGAAGACAAAGTTGCGCATGCTTGAAGTTATGCTCGTGACATTATTCAAATCAGCAGTAGCTTCCATTTGCGACAGAACTTTGCAGTGAGAAGGCAGGTAGAAAGATATGCGATCTTCCGGCGAACGAGAACGACCACGCAAGTGACGAATGAGATTAAATGCCTAATTGATTGAGAACATTTATTGTAACATCATATCGTCTCAATTTTTCGTGGCTTATTGGCAATACGTCGCAGTTGCAATTGCAGGTTAGACATCTTCCGTAAATTGCAAATTTAATAATGTCGCTCGTGGCTTTCCTAAAGACAGAGCGATTATAGCAGGGGCCGGTAACGAGGAATGAGCCTTAAACAGAGTGAAGGCTTTTGCTTCTAGCAACAAGTACTTGTCGGCACTCTTTGTATCTGCCTGCTAGAGCAATTGTCAAATAGGCATCAAGAGAGCGTCGATTGCCACATTAAAATCGAAGCTTATGGTGGTCATACATTAGGTATAAGAAACAAACGTCGTCTTGCACGAATACGCCTTCGTGTTCGATAGCGAAAATCTAAAAGCTGGTCGACTGCGAAATTAAAAATAGAAGAACTAATAAGTGATACAACAAGGTCAAGTCTGATACTCATACTTGTCTTGCAGCAGCGCATCACTTTCTGGCTGGACTCTAATCGCAAATACAAGTTGGAGGCTCCAAATTTTATAAGACGTCTGAAGCAAGACGCATCAAAGACAAGAGCCCCAAAACAAGTTCTTTCGATCTAAGTGAACAAAAGTATTATTGTGTTTGAGATGGGCTGTGCGACGTGCCCATTTTTGAGCATGAGAAAATATTGTCATTGCAATAAATCCACTATCTCTTTCGACAACAAGTTCGACGAGAAAAAAACCTTTCTCGTTGGGCATTGCCCGGTCGATACTGATAATAACACCTTTGTTTACCACGAGGTCTTGAATTGGGTCACCCCTTGTGTAGATGTCTGAGCGAAGCTAAATCAAGAAGTCAGCGCCATCCTTCGAAGGCTATGCGCATGGCAAGAAGCCTGAAGGTAAAGGTGGCTTGCAACCGGTATGCGGATACACTTGGTCATTTCAGGTACCTCGTGCACCGCGACTTAAACAAACAACCTCCTTTAAAGCTAAGTGAGATTCGAACCAAGTTTATTCTCTCATTCAAGGCAACAAGGGTCCGAACTCGGTTTTATGAAACCGCAACTTTCTTTTGACAGCCAGATAGCAACCCGAAGCGCGTTTTGTGCAAAAGTTGCTGTTATTCATGAAACTTGCTTAAAGCTGAGGTGAGCGTGGCCTTCTTCGGTACTACTCGTCTATCGAAGGGAGGATCACTTTCATGTAGAGCACGTAGTAGAGCTGAGCCAATCCATGGAAGCCGAAGGTGCGCAACACTCCTCTAAAAATCTTCTCCCAGAGTATGGCGCGTTCGCTTGAAGGCTCTTGCAATTCGATGTCGCGAGAAATCAGCGCTGCCAACGCCGAGTGGTCTTTAAAGTAAATAGTCTCTGAGCAAGATGCAATCATAGCGTGCGGAAGTAAAAGATTATTTTAAGCCAGTCAAGCTCATCGACTTGTTAAGTGCACCTTTTTTTGCCTTGTGACTAAAACTGTGGCGCTACTAGACACCAAACCAGCCTTTCCGATTAGGTAAAGCGCGAATGTAATGCTTTGAGGAGATACAAAGGGCATCTTAGGGTATGTGTGAGAATAAATGCTTTATAAATAAAAAATCTTTTGAGATAAGTCAGCAATGTCCGTGATTAAATTTCTGCAGTACAAACGGAGACCCGAGCAGTCTTCGTGTATATTGATTGAATGCTAAACGCTCAGTCACGACTTAGACTTTACCAGCTCTAGTTTCCCTAAACACTCAGTCACGACTTAGACCTTACTTCAGACGTATATTGCTGGAAGCGGTAACGTTATTTCGGTATAAATCGTCTCTTTTTCAAAATGCCAAAGGCCCAATACAGCAAAAATTCATCGTGCTCGATATTATCAAGCTTACACTATCGATAAGTAGTTTTTGCCTTTATAACGCCAGGGGTTTATTACTTCTGAAAACGCGCTCATGTTTTCTTTTATTTTTCTTACATTCGTCTTGGGCAAAATCGCAACCCTTGCTCAGCTGACACAATCAAGGCGATTTTTCGCAATTTACTGGGATTACATTAGAGATATGAGAGAAATTAGCTTTTACTCACCAATTGTGTGACTCAAAAGTTGGTAATACTCTTGGGTATTGTACTTAAAGTCTATTCTGATACGTAGAATAGGTAAAGCCTGTCGAAGCGTCAACCGCATCGCTGGATGCAAACTCAATCACCAACAGACCATCGGTCCACGAATGCAGCGTACATGATGTTTGATTCGTCCTTTACCACACATCTAGTTGTTTCGTTTGACCGCCTAAAAGCTAGCACCCGCAAATAAGCCCTTCCGTCAATTTTGTAAGTTTCAGCCTTGCGACCATACTTCTCCCGGAATCCAAAGACTTTGATCTCTCATACGGTGCTGTCATTGAGAATGCTGTGGTCTCTGTAGTGGTGTCCTTCTTGGTGAGCGTGTAAATTTCGATGCGATAAAGCGTGTGTTACGTTATCGAGGCAGATTAAGCATTTACAATTGGGGTAATTCCCCGAGCATAAATTTCATTAAATAAGTGATCGCCGATTGGCTGCAAATGAAAGTGTTCTACAACAGCAAAACCGGTTAGAAGACAAAGCAACGTCGAAATTACGACCCAGCACTAAATGCCATAAGCCCTTTAGTGTGTCACATGGGTGACAATAAAAGTTACAGAACATGCAAAGTAATTGCTCTGTTGCCCGTTTTTTAAAAGTTGTGCAAATTAGGCTTACCGTTATATCGTTCATGAACACAATCACTTCGACTGACACCAGTAGTAAAAACCATCAACTCCGTAAGCATATTAATGTATTCATGACGAAGGCGCTTGCTTTGTCTAAGTGTGAATATTTGTGAAACTTAAATTCTGCTAGAAGGTACGTTGCTTTTCAGTCTCTCTCAAACAATGGTTAAGCAGTTCCAAGATGGTTGGCATATCAAAAAAAAAGTGAATGGCATCAAGTCGTCAGAGATCAAATTTCGTGCTCGTTGGAATTAAGGCTCACTGGCTTATCCTCTACCACCAGAGGACACAGAGTCTTGTACTCTTTGACCAAGAATAATGTTAGGTACTTGTTGGGCTCAAAAATAGCTGTTTAAAATATTAGCACAAATCGCTCGTCCGGCAGTCGCTAAAGGTCAAGTGCTCCTAATCGATATTCTTCCAGTGTGCGTGTGGATTTGACTACAAGTACAACCTGAGGTGACGCATGAAGGGTAACTGCCATGTCTTGAAGAACAACTTGCCGAGCTTTTGCCAGGAAACTTGAGCTCAAGAGGGGCTTGACACTTACCTTTCATCAGGTACGTCGCAACTTTAAACTATTAGAAATTAGTTCAAACAATTGATACATATACTGAAGTAAGCGGACCAAACCAATAACAATCAAATGACTGTCTTTTTTAACTTTTTCTACTTCATTGATGACATCATGGGTCTGCTAATGTCCACCGTTACCAATTTTGTTTTCATCGCCGGTACCCAAATGTGGATGGTATTTCCACATCGGGGACAGATCCGAATTAGGCCGTTGCGGTTCATATTTTGTACATCATAAGCAGGTATTGAACAACCGGATTGATGCCCTAGTCTAACGCAATCACGATGACACTTAAGAAACACATAGCTTGGCTAATGGGCGGTGTGATGCATAAACAACTTTCTGTGATCAACTTAGCAATTGCTTCTATCCCAGCATCGACTGCAGTATAGCGCGTTTTGCCCTTTTCAAGAATCTTGTGCAGGCATTTTATCTTACACTGACGCTGACGACACTTGCCAACCTTGTTGGAGTCAACTTACTCGTCTGTAGCAACCATTACGTGGGTTGCGGGCACTAAAGGCTGGAAAAGTGTACTTGCAAGTCGTATGGAGAAGGCTGTCAGCAAGAATTAAGAATTAGTGTGCAAATACAAAGAAACTTTTGGCACTTACTGCATCCGCAAAGTCTGCATCTGCCAGAACAATAAGGTAAGTATGCAGCTCACGTAAAAAGCCGTTTGATCGCGGGGTTGGCTAGCTTGCTTTAATTCCTCTCGTTGACAGATGAAACGTTTTCTAGGCTGTTTACGCTTACTGACAGTCTTCAACATAAACAAAAAAAGGATGTTTGTAATTTGGCCTAAAAAAATGACGCTTTACAAACGATAAGTATATACATGGAGAAAAATAAATGTGAAAAAAGAATGGGGATTTATCCTCAGCTCTGCAGTTCTCGGCTAGCTTCGGCAGCTAGCACGCAGACTCGCTTAAAGTTTTACTACATTGCACTACTAAGCTGTAGAAGAGTTTCTGAATATTTCATCCGGACGCGACTAATTTTCTGGAGCAATCAAGCCGCACGCTTTTGTTGAATTGTTACCGTGTTGTACGTCTTTGTCGTTTGAAACGACGGGTCGGGCTGGATCTACCAGACTCATTTTCTGATAAACTGGACCATCTGTCTACTCATAGCAATGTTACTGCGACCTTGCTGAATTTTATTTTGTCATTTAGCTTCGGCATCCTTGTCTGCAATGAAAATATCAAGCTTATTGACACCACTTGTGTACGTCTGATAAATTTGCTTGCTTATAGAGTCAAAACGGTTGCCGAGTTAATTCGGCCTTGTTGGCAACAACACTTTTTGCGTTTGACAGATTTTTATTCAGCGCGAAATTTTATTCGGCAAAGAAATGTCGCCACCTCGCCATTTAAAGGGATAAGTGGGAATATATATCGCAGCCCGCGATGATGTGTGGCCTGAGTTAAGTACAATAAGTAAGATCCTGAAAGATTCACCTATATCCTTACAAGTCCGTACGTCATGTCGAGAACCTCCTTACTACCAACGGGGCAATCCGTTCGGTAGCATTAAAAAGCCTGCAGCGAGATAAATTGCTATTTTCTATCCTCATTTTTTCGTATCAATGCACAAATAATGGCATAGTCAAAGTGTCGCAAATGTCGCTAAATGACATTGCTTCGTCCAGAAATGTCATGACTGAAGTCTGCTAAAAGTTTTTTATAAGGTCCCTTACCACTAGATCCGACAGACTCTTTTTGTGACCTTAATGGCCAGCGCTGTAGTTTTGTATTAAGCCTTCAATTTTTTCTGAGAGCGCGGCGCAAGCCACGTCGAAAAGGCATTTTTTTCCTAGTCTAGCTGAACCTCTTGACTACTTACAAGCCAGCCAATGGCGTAAACCTCCTCTACCACAAATACACATTTATTGTGTTGGCTTAGAGTGCATTGGTTGGCATGACTTCAAAACCTAGCCTGAGGTGCCTCTAGATTCAATTAAGCTTCTCACAAGCGGCTATGGACAAACATATTGTACAAGTATGTACGGGGAAAGCCCGTAATGGTCAAACAGTTGACCTGAATCGTCGACAAAATGTTTTCTAGCTATTGTGTTATTACTAGCAACACCCATAGCATGCTAATAGACGAATGAAGCGCCGCGGGAAGTACTTTTAGCATTGGTAGTAAACATCTGCCACATCCAGTGCACTATGACCGGACATTTCTCTTAGCATGCTTCGATTACTTGCAAAAGGCAACAGCTGCGCTTTTCAGCTTGTTTAAGCACGAAGATATCGCAGCTTTCGATCAAATGAGCAGGACAAATGTATCAAATTGACTTTTACGCCATGCCAATCATTGCCTTTTGTAAAGAAAAAGGCACTCACTCGCTCGCATTACTCTTGTAATTAGGACTATTGCCTTGTACTATAGTATTTATTCCTGGTGCGAGACTTGACTCTGCACGTATCTTGATATTCTGGACTATATTGTGCTGACGACCATAGAAAGTACGTCGATAGGAGCGCGACGCATACATCAGCGCTCGATTTTACGTCACCGCATTTGCTCAGCACTCTATAATACGTAGCCAGTATAGACTTCCTGCACAGTCTGCAAAAAAAACACTTGCTCCGAATTCTCGAGTGCAATATGCATGGCTGCATCATTAAACATCTCTTTGAAGTTGCCGCTCTCGTAATTTTAAATTGTCTATTTTTATTCGGCACAAAAAGCATGGTGTTGATCTTGATCGCGGACTATTGAGCAGAACTACTCGCTCGACCATAATTTCCACCTTTAGCTTGTCTCCATCTCAACTTCAATTTATCATTGCTGATACGGCACATGCATTACTGACAGCTACCCCCATTCCGGATGCGTTCTTTTTCATTGAAATGCAATTGACACGCAATCATAGTGTGGTCGTAGTCGTCGTTTTACCACTCGACATTGTAGTTTTTTCGTACACGACCATTGCCGCCACTCCAACCCTCGATTTTCATCCTCCTGATTCATCTATTTTTTAACCACGTGTCCCTCTTTCCCGCAAAACGTACCCTCCTCTCGGTACTGCACCTTCAAAATGCTTCTTCAAGCTTTACTAGGAAAACTAAATCAGCTTTTTTCTTGGTAAGCTCCTTCGTGAGTACCTTCATAGCATTTTGCATTGCCAGCTTTGGAGGATACCTACGCTTAACACGGCGTTTTAATTGCTCTTGAAAGACCGTGAAACAAGCACATTACCAAACAAATTTGTTTTTCATGTTGGCGCCATAGCGCTGGTTTTGAGAGCCTTAATCTATTGATACAACTATTATAAGCCTTCAATAATATTCATGCCGAAAAAATGTTGTTTCGAGTAGATTTGCCCACGCGATCTACGCTTCTCTATACGTAGCGATAGGTTGCGCTCATGTGGAGCATCTCTATTTTAAATAGGATGTTGCTTGATCTAGATTTGGTCCGTAGCGCGAGGATCCGTAAAGCTTGGAAGGATCACGACATGCCAAACCCATTTTCTTAGAACATGCCATACATGTAGCGGCTCTACGTCGTGTAAATATCACTCTTAGGCTTGCCGATGAGGACCATTTATGTAAATGTCGTATGAAGAGGACGCAGTACGTAGGCACATAACCTGATAAATGTCATCAGTCTTGGGCAACTTGAAGCTTAACTAGCGCAAAAGACACTTTAGCTTAAATAGCGCAAAATGACTCCTCATTGTTGCAAAGTAGACCGGAGCAAATATGCTTGAGGGTGAGATGAAGTTTCCATGAGCTCAAGGATTGTTTTTTTACTTTACTGACTGCTTTGACCACTCAGTCTATGAATACAAAAGGCTGTACTCGTCCATTCATCCTATTATTAGGAATCCGTTGGCGTAATTAGCGTTCTGCAATCACCTTGAGATCATGTTAGGCTGAATTGTTGATAAGTACAAGGTGCCAGGAACCGGTCCCAGTTGTTGCAACAGAAGTTATCGATTCTTGGAGAAACCCACGAATGCTCAGTCGTGAAATCTTGTTAAATCGTCTTGTTACACTGATGCGCACTTTTCACACTATTTCGTCGTCCCCAAGTGTTTCATCACTGCAGCGCGGATCTTTAAAGAAGATGCAGTACTTTTGAGACTAAAATTGCAGACAGCTTTGTAAAAGTTACACAGATGAATTATATTTCGTCAGATTCAATAATAAGGTAAATATACTAAGTCATGGTTCCTCTGCCATGCGTTAGTAATAAAAAAATTCGGAGATTATAAATGTTGAAGCCGGACATATTTTGCAAATAGTGCCACATAGAAAACCTTCAGATGTATCACTTCGCTATTGATACGCTGTCGGTCTGCACGAATATCCTTGACTTCGGTAATTCTACCAATCAGAGACCAATTTTGCAAAAGAGGCCAGCCAAGAACTATTGCGCTCGAGATGCCCCCGAAGAAAAAAGCTGGAGGTCCAACCAAAAAGTCTGTTGAAAAGCAGAAGGAAAAGATCCTAGAAGACAAAACTTTTGGATTAAAAAACAAGAAGAAGAGCAAGAATGTGCAGAAGTACATCCAGGAGGTGACAAAGCAGGTAAAAGGTGGCAACACGCGCGCCGATCGCATCAAGGAGCAGGAGGCGAAAAAGAAGAAGGACGCTAAGGCTGAGCAAGAAAATTTAAAGAGCCTGTTTGCCGCTTCTATCCGGCAGCCGAAGGTAAGTTCATGTTTTGCTGTCCCAAAACCATGTAATCAACTTTTATTCACTACTTTTTTACTGTTTGTGTAGGTTCCACCTGGGACAGACCCTAAGTCAATGCTTTGCGCTTTTTTTAAAGCTGGCGTATGCTCAAAAGTGAGCTGTGGGTTCTGCTAGATTACAGAAATGAACGTTTATAATTGATAAAGGTGTGTGCTGTCGTAGGGTAACCGCTGTAAGTTCTCGCACGACTTGATGGTTGAAAAGAAGGCTGCTAAGATCGATTTGTACACGGACAATCGTGCCGAGAAAGAAGCAGGTACACCCAGAATTGACGGGGCTATTGCTTGTGGCAAACACTTAAACCATTGTATATTTGCACTGGCGCTTATTAGATCAAATGGACACATGGGATCAGGATAAGCTTGAGAAAGTTGTAAACGAGAAGCACCATGAAAAACATGCGAAGCAAACAGAAATCGTCTGCAAGCATTTTTTAGATGCTATTGAAAAGTCGCTTTACGGCTGGTTTTGGGTTTGTCCGAACGGTGGCACGTCATGCAAGTGCGATGATTGATTCTCTGCTCGTCTTGTAGTTATAATCGCTTAGTTTTTTTTAACCTAATGTGGTCGACTTTTGTGGCAGGTACCGACATGCACTTCCTCCTGGCTACGTGTTTAAGTCTAAAAAGGATCGTGAGCTTGAAAAAAGCAGCAAAGTCGTGGAGATCTCCATCGAGGAAATTATTGAGCAGCAGCGTGCAAAATTAGGCCCCAATGGTGGTACCCCTGTCACGGAGGAAACGCTTGCCAAATGGAAGGCTGACAAGCAGGCTCGCAAGAAAGCGGAGGAGGCTAAGAAATTGAAGGAGCAGGCGAAAAGGACCGGTGGTCGTGGCATCAGTACGTTTACAACGATTATATTTGGCTCGTCATGTCTTTGACAATGGTGTTGTGTCACTTTTCAGTGAGTGGTCGTGCGCTGTTCACATATGATCCAACGTTGTTTCGCGATGACGCTGATGCTGATGATGAGGCATATTCAGCTCACAGTGATGAAAATGACGATATTGAGAATATCCCAATTGTTGACGCAGCAGCAGCAGTGATGGATAAAAGCCTGTATTTGCAAGACGTGGGCGATCTCGACTCATTGAAAAAGTGATTTTTTGAGATGAAACACTTGCAGCAACGAAATGAAGAAGTTTTGCGCGGCATTCTTCGGTTAAGTGCTCGCTTTAGAGATCGGCGAGCTTGCTGGCCAGAATACCCAAGCTTATACATAACAGGCGTCTGAGTAGTGCTTGTTTGTAATTAATCGTCAGTGATTAAGTAAAAAGAAGCCTAGATGACGATGCTGAGAAGTACGACGACAAACGGGAATGTGCGGCTGAGACTTATGAAACCCTTAAAATACTTTCTTCGTGCTGCTTCCTACTTGAATATCTTTTCCTCGATATCGTCTTCCTCGAAACCGTCTTCCTCATTCTCTTCATCGCGTTCGGGGCGTGCCTCTGGCTTTACTTCACCAAACGTTAAAATCGTCGAGCTAGCATTCTTTAGTCGCCCAACGATGTGCTCGGCTCGCTGTACTAGCGATAAACCACGTCTTACTTCAGAACAAGTAATATACCAGTCTATCAACTTAAAAGTAGCAACTTGCCGCCTTTTGCATCCGATGCAGTTCATCTATTCCAGCCTGAATCATGCCCGCATCGTTCACGAGCTGCCTGTACAAAAACGTAAGTCACATTTTATTCTGTCAGCTGAAATCATCTAAACATGCAAGCACCGATGCGTTGTCAGCAAATGCTTGAGAGTCTTCGTCAACTGCTTAGCCATATTTCTAATGTCAGCTCCCGGCGCTTCCACTTCTGTTGACATTTGGTGGTCTTCCTCCTCCTGCTCCTCCTGCTCCTCCTGCTCCTCCCGCTCCCCCCGCTCCTCTTGTGTATTTGACAATTTTCGAGCGAGCTCTTGCTCAATTCTCTCCTCCTGGCTAACATTCAATCGTGCTCTTCCTCTCGTCACAGGCATAGCAATTTTCTCGATGTGACATTTTTACGCTTTGTTGCTGCACTAGTGCGGAACAGAATGCAGGTCACTTCAACTACGGCACGCATGTCGCTCGAAGGTGAACCTTTCAATTTGCAAACATGTCGCTACTCACGCCCTGCTTAGTGCTGGTGCTTGTCTGCGTGCTAAGCTTTGCTATTCGCCTATTTCCAGTAGTCATCTGGGGCAAGGTACACATTTCCTGTATAAGCTCTTGACGTATCTCTGCATCCCTGTATGATGGTCTACAACTGCACAGGTCATCCACGAGTTCGATCCACAATTTAATTTTCGCGTGACCAAGTTCTTTGCCCAGTATGGCATCTACGAGCTCCTAGACTGGTTCGATGACCGTGCTTGGTACCCTTTGGGCCGTATCGTAGGGACAACCGTATACCCTGGGCTGATGGCTGGCGCCGCAGGGCTGCAGTGGCTGCTGGCGCTGGTACTGCGATTACCGATCTCCACGCGCGATGCCTGCGTCTTCTTGGCGCCAGTGTTTGCGGCGTTTAGTTGTGTGGCGCAATTTTTGCTGACTCATGAAGTAACAGGCAACAAGACGACAGCCTTGCTGTCCGCCACGCTGCTGAGCGTGTCACCCGCGTACATTTCGCGCTCAACGGCCGGTTCATTTGACAACGAGGGCATTGCAATTTTCCTCCTCATTTTTACCTTTTATTTGTGGATAAAGGCTGTCAAGACTGGCGCGATGTTTTGGGCAGCATTGAGTGCGATCTCGTACTTCTGTATGGCACTGTCATGGGGAGGACATGTGTTTATCATTAATATCGTCCCAATCCACGTGCTTGTGCTCTTGCTCTCAGGACATTATTCAGCTAAAGTGTATGTGGCTTACTCAACGTTCTATCCGCTGGTGACGCTGGGAGCAATGCAAGTTCCCTTTATTGGATTTAATGCGGTACTCAAGGGTGAAAGTGCTGGTTCTCATGGTAACTTCGCGCTTCTGCAAGGTCAGTTCCTTTCATATTAAGCAATTATATGGGTACTAATTTAAATCGTTACTGCTTTGTACAGCATACGCACTGTTGCGATGGCTTTACGTCCAGTTGCCAAACGACCAATTTGTGCGGCTTTTCCGAGCATTTTTATGTGCTTGCGTAGCTACCGTGGGGAGCGGCTTATTACTTGCGCTATCATGGGGAAAATTACAATGGAGTGGACGGAGTTTAACACTTTTGGATCCGACTTATGCGTCCAAGTATATTCCAATCATTGCATCGGTGGCGGAGCACCAACCGACTGTATGGTCGGCGTATTACTTCTCGCTAGGACCAGCAATGCTGTTTATCCCTTTGGGACTATTTTATTCGTTTCAAAATCTTGACCCCGCTTACCTGTTCATGATTGTCTACAGCACCTTTGCGTTCTACTTTTCGGGCATTATGGTTCGATTACTTCTGGTCCTTGCCCCAGCAGCTTGCTATATGTCGGCTGTTGGAGCTTCGGGCTTCATGCAAAAAATCGTGGAAGTTACGCATCGTGATTCAGCTGAAGCTGAACAATTTCAAGCAATAGACTTAATGGCTTACACGGCAGCCGAAGAAAGCACAACAAGAGGAAATCTCGAAAAAGAATCAAGTTCTTTTGAGGCACACGCGGTAGAAATTTTGTCGGCCCTTGCCGCTAAGCTGCAATTTCAAACAAATAAAACACCTAGAGCTAAGAAACAGAAGACCGTGAAGTCGCTTCAGCTGCTGGTGTTTGCATGTGGGGTACGTGGCTTTACATCTTGGGATACTTTGTTGTGGTAGTGTCTTACATTCGTGATATCAGTTTCTCCTCTTTATTCACGTTCGGCATAGTTTCAAAATTGCCAGAAAAGTGTATTCATCGACCTCACTTTTGTTCCAAAGAGTAAACAAGACAAGTAACGAGAAAGAAGCACATGACGACTATCGTGAAGCCTTTGCTTGGCTGCGGCAGAACACCCCAGAGGATGCCAAAGTTTTAAGCTGGTGGGACTACGGATACCAGATTACTACGCTTGCAAATCGCACAGTGCTTGTCGACAATAACACGTGGAATAATACGCACATCGCGACTGTTGGACGCGTACTCACGTCGCGTGAAGACGATGCCTTACCAATTTTGCAAAGTCTTGACGTGGACTATGTTTTCTTGCTTTTCGGAGGAAAAGTAGGTATGCCGGGAGATGACTTGGACAAACTCTCTTGGATTGTTAAGATCGCAGGAGACGTCTTTCCTAATGATGTGATTGAGTCCGAATTCCAAGTAAACGGGCGCTACATCTTTCATGAGAATGCAACGCTCGCAATGAAGGAGAGTGTTCTTTACAAGCTCAGCTACTTTGAATTTTGTCAAGTAAAAAGCCCTTCTGCAGTTGAAGGTGAGGATTTCATTTTTGGATGGGATATGGGTCGTCAATTTCAAATTGCACAGAGCGACATCATTTTGCACCATTTCGAGCACGCATTCACTTCGGAAGCGTGGATTGTACGAATTTATAGAGTTAAGAAGTAGTTAGTGTAGCATTGCAAGTGCACTGTTCATATGGAACATTCTGTATGTATGTTTAAAGGTACACGTACACAAAACTAACAAGAGCTGGACCCTGCATCTCAGCTATCTATTATGACTGCTGTTCACCACCCCAACTTCTACCGTAAGCATTGACCAATATTATCTTGTCGCTTTTTTCGTTGCCAGACGAGATCACGCTGACCTGTCTACCATATTGTCAGCTGAGTTATTCAAAACTTACAATATGCGGTTAAGCCGTTCACTCACTGACAAGGTTGATAGTAGCTTCTAAAAAATGTCAGGACTAGATAAAAAGCTTGTGCGTGAGGTCATTACATTCTGCGTGTGACAACTATGACATTGTCTGAAGTTGCTCGCGCGCATCATTCAGCATCTGCACGATCGACTCGCTCTCCGGACGAAGCGCCGGGTCGAACTGCAGACAGGCACGAGCAATCCGCAAAATCACGTCTGGACAATTGGGCGCAAAGCTCGGTCGTAGCTCTCCCTTAGCCACTTTGATAACAATGGCCATGTCAGGCGCACCAGTGGCCCCTGTCTTGCTACTTTTTTCCTCGAAAGGGATCTCCCGCGTATCCAACTCGCTCAAGACCACACCAAACGAGTAAACATCGGCCTGCTCGCTGTAATTGTCACCCAGCATTACTTCAGGAGCAGTCCATCGCACCGTGCCCACACCAGCGGTCAATGTCTCCTCGTACGTGCGATTACGACTAAGCCCGAAATCACTCAGCTTGGCAACCATGTTTGAATTCAGCAACACGTTGCGCGACTTTAAATCCCGGTGGATAATCTTAGGCGAGCGCGAGTGCATGTAAGCGAGAGCCTCAGCAATATCAATTGCAATAGAAATCTTCTCTTTTTTCCAACTGAGCTCGATCCTACGGGTTTCCAGCAATGTGCGAACATCACCACCGTCCATGTACTCAGAAACGCCACCCAAGTCCTTCGTGTTTGTCCACGTGCAGCCAATAAAGCGTACGATTTTAGCGTGCGACAGGCGAGACATGGTCTCAATCTCGCGAGAAAACGAGATGGCTTCGTCCTCACCGTCGATCATGCGCTTCACGGCTACAGGTTGTCCGTGGTAATGGCCTAGCCACACGACACCGAATGCTCCACTGGAAACTTTGCGGGTAAGTAAAACCTCGCTCTCGTCCAAACGAAACTTCACCAGCTCCGGAAAACAGTTATCAGAGTCCGCACGGTTACCGGCCTGAGAAGAGCCGAGACTGCCGTTACGTTGATTGCGCGCTTTTGGCATGGCGCGACGCGGCTCATTGCCAATCTGAGATGAAGAAAAATTGCCATTGTTGACATTCACAGCGAGATTTGAGTAGTTGGCCTCATTAAAGCGGCCCGTCACGGGGCCTGGTCCGTCGTTTTTGGACTTGCTACTCGTGCACCCCATTGGCAACGCGTAATATCGCTAAGTATTCCCAGCGAGCGGCTGGAATGAGCGTCGTCTATTGTATGAAAAGGTCGTCGGGCGGACAGAAGCAACCCAAGACTCGCTTGAAAGATGGATTTTTGCTGGTTAGGATTATGATGAGGTGCCGCCTGAGCGAGTGTTGCGTTGCTGAATGGGCGTTCTTAAACTGGCTCGGTAGTTACAGTCAAAATGTCCATTTTTTGCCCCGGGTGTGACATAAGTTTTTACCCGCGATAACTAAAGCATTTAGAAGTATGAAGTATACAAATCGATAGACCATTAAGCCAAGTACCCGACGCGGGTCGGGGCCAAATATTTACTTTTGCGATGCGGGAAGCGCCCGGCTAGCACTTTAATAATATGTTGTCACATTTAGAGTGCTAATAGCATCAGAATTTGTGTGTGTACTATAGAGGTCTTAAATCTAAGCTCTTCAGGCTCGTTAATCGCAATATTTCGATAACTGTTGGAGATTGCGCTTTATGTATGAAATGGAACTCGAATATCGTTTGTACGGTCTGTTTTTTCGTCTTTTGATCCTTTTTTGTAGATTTTACTTGAGTGCGACGCAGTAACGTATTGCAAAGCATAGAATTACACCATGAGTATTGTCGGTGTGCGTGCCAGTATCCCACTTTGCAACGCACAATCGAAAACTTTAAGAAATTTAGGTTTGCGTCTTGTTTAGCTCCATCGACCATGGTATATTGGCTCTTTTGGCTACATCGGCCGTAACTATGCAACAATCGGTGCGTTTTTCTGTTGCTCACGCATTTGGTCATTGCTAATGTAATGTAGCGTAATGTTGTTGAAGATGGCTACGAAGGTACGCTACAATCTATAAACTTACTATTGCTCGAACTGGCAGCGCTCTCGAGGCTAAGATGCACGCCCATCAAAGATTCTGCATCGCTTTCAAAGACCCTTGTTTAGCGTCAAATCCTTTCAGGCATTGATGCGTTGTCAAATATTGACTTCCAAGAAATAATTAAGTCTTAAACTTATCGTCCTGTTAAGAAGGCTCGAAGCGACCATATTCACATTAACTTGTCGATTGTTAGCCCACAAGCCAAATTACACTGATAAAGATGCTTTGGCGAATATCCAAAGACGACTATGTCGGCTAGCAAGAGAATTTTATCCAATCAAAACTAACTATTTAGTGAAAAGCTATAATTTTCGCAAAGCTCGTGATTATCCGTATTTATATAGTTCGTGCGCAATGTCGGAACTCCTTCCATGCGCGGAAACCTCCTTTCGCTCAAATACGTTTATGTCGTGCACGTTATAATCACACGATCAAATACAAAATGAATCAGCAAGCGGTTGAGTCGTCTTTTACGTATCGATCACCCGGCTACATTGTATATTCTCATCACCATTTTAATGTAAATTGTTATAATGGTAACATATTGGGATAAAAATCCATTCGGTTATGCTTATCACCTGTTTAAACGGCATGCAATACGGCGATCTTTTTTTTCCAGAAAGACACCACTTTACAATAATATGCTTCAACGCTTATCTACTTCTTCTGAGTCGATATTCTACGTTACTTTA
Organism: Plasmopara viticola; assembly: GCA_001695595.3. NCBI lineage: Eukaryota > Oomycota > Peronosporomycetes > Peronosporales > Peronosporaceae > Plasmopara > Plasmopara viticola. The sequence goes on from MBPM02000033.1 coordinate 588,303, forward strand.
ATCTAAACAGTCATATAAATCGCATTGCGATAGCGCATGCGTCTTGCGTCATGCTCGTACTTTAAGCTTCAATCCCTTCTTAATTTGAGCCATAACAAAGCACTTTAAAGTTGGTAACAGTTTAAAATTAATAGCAACTTCCCATGATCATAATCTGAGGGTGACATCTTTACCAATCGTAGTAAATGATGGTTATGATTCTCTTGAGCATAACATAATAGTTTGGCAAGCATAATGAGGCATAGCTCGTTATATAAAGCCCGTCGTTAGAATCGATCATCGTTTTGTGTTAGCTTGTTTGCTGACTTCGCTTCCTGAAAGTATAAGAGACGCCAACTGACGCAAAAGCTGAAAGAATGTGCCAAGCGAATGTCTCACACGAACAGCAAGTCAGCACGTGCTAAGCGATATTGATCCGAATTCTGTACAGCTTTTTTGACCGGCAAAGGATCAAAGCCTAAAAAGAAAGCGCGACAACAACAGTGAAGCAGAAGGCCTTGTTTCAAACACTCTGTCTTCGATAGAGTGGTTTAACTTTCGTTATCAGATCTATCAGGAGCTGTCCGTCAAGTTGAGGCAACTGTATGTACGATAATAAGGTAATTAATTATTCGTTCTGGCATTTAAGTCCATTTTTAGTGGTGCACCGTGCATTATATGGCCGCTTTCAAGACCTTCGTGAAAGAACTTCCAGATATCCACTTACGGCCAAATAATGCCATTCCTGTATAAAATATGGAAGAGCTGCGCATTTCCTTTAGATTCTTCAAACAATCGAAGATAATGACAACATGTTCTACATTTGGTCTAATTTTGTATATGGGTGAGGTCAGCTTAACCACACACAATTAATCGACGCTTGCCGTGGGTCAGTACTAAGACGTGTTTGCTTAATAATGTAAAATAATTTTGCGTTACATCATTGCGCTCATACAAGACTTCCACGTTCGCAGTCGCTGCCTTGCACTTCCTCTATGAAATAATCAAAACTAAAAAATAAACTCGTGCAAATGATTTTACTTTGCAAAGTATCCGTTTTATTTGCTTCGAATACATTGCAACGCGTCACACCCACCGTCGAGATCAGTTGCAAAATCTCATAACTCTTGTATAATTTTGCCAACATTAAAGCCTTGTAGCTGTCGTCAAGATTTCCGCCCGTGAAAAAAAGAATACAGCAATTTCTGCGTCGCAAATCAAGGTATTCATCTTTGGTCGAAATTTATCTAAAATGACGCAGAAAATCTGACCCTATTCTAGCTGTGTATAAGGCCCTGCTAACTTACATGTGTCCATGCAGCAACCTTTTAGGGTAAGGCAAAGTCATGGCTGCTAAGACGAATAAGAGGGAATGTATGAGTTTGTCGGGCGCATGCGATACGAATACAACGGAGCATCTGATGTAATAAAACTGCGTAGCGAAGTGGATACGACATCAAATTTGGCGTGAACTTCAAGACAAGTCGCTTTTTCCCTCGCTTAAATAGCTTGTCGTCCTGCTTCATTTTTTTGTTTGCGTCAACATGGTATTCATTTCCTATGTCACTTTTAACGACAAAAAACTGAAGAATGATGTAATTATGATGGCATATGTATCCCATTTTGGGGTCACTTAAGCAGAAATTTTCTTGCTTACACGACACATTATTGGTTATAAATGTACAAGTTGGTGGCCAGGTATGCGAAAATCAATTAGACCTGCGGAAAAAAATTTGCGGCTCACACGTTGGCTCCTTTAAAGAGCTTACCGATCGTATCTCTTATATCCTTACTTTAGCTTATTGTTATGTATAAGCAAGACGGTGCATTAAGCATAAATTAAAACCAGCATCACTTTAAAAATGAATAGGTTTGTATACTATGGTCTTCTGCCCGATTATGTCGAAAAGGTTCCCTGATTTACCACTATTTGTGGCAAAGCTTGTCCAATTGACAAAACCTCGCTTCCTGATGCTCACAATGGACCATTTCCAAATGGAAAGTACAACTTATCGGTTTGTTGTTTTATGTATATGACACGACTGAACCACAAGATGTTACTATTCTATTAGTTTGTCGCAGACAGACTGCACAGCTTGTTCATAATTGTGAGACGACAGACGGTCAATAGCTGATCTTGCGCACCACGCATCGACAAGCTTTGAACGCTTTAACATGAAATAAGTAAAAAGTAATAATGGGCACCATTGACTGTCTGAAAGCCAACGCTTATAGAATTATTGGGGCACAAGGACAGTTTTCCTATTATTGGTCTATGAAGTAAGTTTAAGTTTTTTGCGTAAATATTCATTTACCTTCGCAAAAGGTCAATTAGACATTATCAGTAAAACTATAAATGTGTTCGAAATTGCCCAACACAAAAACGATCATCAAATAGAAAACTCAATTGCGTTTTCAAGAATTATTCTCAGAGGTAAGAACCTAACGCTTGACAGACCAGTTCGGTTACATCCAGCAAAAAGAATTTTAAACCGGCTACAGTCTTTAGAAATTGTAGCTTGCGTAGACTTCTGATCTTTCAGGAATATACCACGATTTACACGATCATCCTGAGTGGTTTTTTTTACACGATCATCCTGAGTGGTCAGGCCTTAAACCTCGTAAGAGCCTTAAAGTGTTGCCTCCATCTCTCGACCCTGCTTATACGATGTGTTGCCCGAGTGGTCATAGACCCGTTATTAGTGCCACACATTTTCGACACAATTTTGGTCGTTAGCTTAAATTGTGGCTCACAACAAATAAGACAACTTTCCGAAAATCGAGTAACTCTCGCTTAGATGTACAAAGGTCAATTTAACTATTAAACCGACCGATAAACACCTGTTCCATAATAATGGCGTAAAGATCCGCGACTTGACCACCAAGGCCAAACCCGTGAGCGAATTCTGAGCCCGATCACCCAAACAATTATAACCTTATTAAAGGAATTGAGCTAAGTCAGGTGTTGTTTCTCTAATTAGCGTTGATCTCCAGGATGAGTTAGGGATTAAGCTGAGAGGGTAAATAACTTTTGTGAGCGCTGTTGACTCTTTAAAAGGGCACGACTTAAAGCTTCCAGGAGCCGCTTGACCAGCTTTGGCACTATTACCTATACAGACCGTTGTTATTTAATCAAATTGTTAAGTGCTATGTCGGTAAGCACTTGGCTATAGGTGGCTAGGAGTCTGCACTTGCTTTCAGACCCAGAGCTCAAAGCCTGACTCATTATTTTACCGAATTCGTGAGATTGTAAGCGTGAGTTTTCGTTTACGCACTAAAAATGCAAACTGCACTCAAAGCGCACAAATTAGAAGTTATTATTTGAAGCGTAGGACCTAAGTATTTTCACGCTCGAGATTTGCTTATTCAAAGTAGCTCCTCTAGACAAGCTGATATAGTGTCTCTTTTAGTTTCACTTTTTCCAAATGGCACGCAAGAAGTACTTACGGAAAGTCTTTGTGGTGTGCAGAGCGCTGCTCGACACCACGATTTACACAAGACGGACAAAACACATTAGGTAGATTTCATCTCTTTGATTAAGTTTGCCTGTCATGGGCGTATGTGATTTTAGTCAAGAATATTCTCGTTTTTTGTCGTATAATTTTATGCCCATGCATGGACCAACTTGATCATGCTAGCTGCTTGGCTCATCGATAACGGTGCAAATTATTTCAATCGTTTGGATCACTCGACTACAGCTTACGACTTCTTTGTCCTCAGTCTCAATTTTTGTGACGCTGTCAACGAGAGCCCAACCACACAAAATAATTTTTTTAGACTTTCTGTGGACAATCTTGTCGTATATGACGAGTCCTCTAGGGCTCTATTTGTGGTCGGCGAGGTTTTGACACTTTCAATGCCTGTCCTTGGCTTACAATGACATTTTTGCAACAGCATAACAACCAGTCTTTTTTGTCGCTACAGCGTCGCGCTGCATCTAACATTTATGCTCTCTTTTCGTCGCCTGTTGTGCTCACTCATCTTCTTTTTAGAAAGTAGTAGTGACGCTTCCATCGTGTACAGCTTTGAAGCCCTTGCCAGGCCTTCTTTTGCTCCCTTATCAAACCCTACATATCTTGCTTCATGATCCGCCTAGCTCCTTTTTCTCGTATCTCTTTTCTTAAAGTGGCATAAGGACACCCTTTTTCTTCAACTTACAATCCTTCTGTGGCAAGTCATATTTATTTTAATATCAATAATTTCTCACAATCGAAATCTACAAATGATCGACTGAAGTATGCGTAGCTTTATACTTGGTTGCTCTTTTCCGGTTTCCAATCCTACCAAAAAACCCAGTATTTATACCAATTTTCTGCCAGCGGCCCGCATATCTTGTTAAATTGTCGTTTTTTATAGCATTGGCTTTGTGAAATGGTGAATTTTTGCGAAAGCTCGTGAGCAGTAGCAACAGTTAGAGTACTTCGTTAATCAAGAAGTTTTTCAGTCGCATCTCCATACAGCCTGTCTCTAGCACTATGATATAAGAAAGGAAGGTTTGACTGATGCAACGTGACATCAACTGTGTAGCATGCCGAAGGATAGTAAGGAAATGCGCCACCAGATGACACAGCTCTTCTTATATCACCAGATCAAGCAGTCGGTTTCACATTGAGCTAAGGTATACTGAACTTCCAAAGTGCACAGTCACCTTTTCGAAAGTAGTGTCTTCAACTTCTGAAGAAAATAGCTCCAGTCACTTTCGTTCTTAAGAGACCTTTTACTGATCAATATTTGCACTTTTGCCTGACCGACGGTTCATGCGCTAAGTGAAACATCCAGTCACGCTTATTGAGCTTTATATTGTTTACCAAATATTGCATTTAGCGCATAGCAAAACTATTCTCGTTATTATTTGACGGTAGAACTTATTGGCTGTATCTCGCACTCTTGCTTTCCCGGTAAGCCTCACATTCTTGTAGCAGAAGGCAAGCATGGCGAGCATCATGACCATGAAATCTGAGCCCCTCAAGAGCTAGGTTAGCCCCAGACTTGAAATTTACTTTGAAAACGCGAATAGAGGGCATCAATGTGAGATTGGATCAACTGATATTGCTCACTTATGAGTTCGAATAATTACAATTAGCAAATCAGCTCTTTTTATAATCATCCAAAGTAATATAACATCGTTTGCTAAGTATACCACCGCTTCACTGTTCTGGCTCTACAGAGTCGTCAGTTATGAAAAACTACATGCTTGCTTGTAAAAAGGAGCACTACTGCATCGAAAGTTTGTGTGTTATAAGCCCGACTGACTGATTGCTTGTACCTTCATATTGATCACGTCTACAAAATCCTGATAGCCGCTGATCTCTAGCGCTACCTTGAAACAATCAAAATAAATGCATGTTATAGAGGCGAAATGTATTCAAGTAGTTAGAAATGTTTTCACTGTACAATCGACTTACCGCTTTGCTCATTAATCAATGAAATTTTTACCTCTCCGTTTCTTGCAACGATATCACGGGGCCACCTGAAACTTTTTATCCCATCCTGAACCGCGATTGCATTCTTAGGACATAGATCAGCACAGTCACTTTGACTTGTCCGGGAAGTGGTGCCCCAAGAATGAAAGCGGCTAGCCTTTTTCTTCTATTAGCCTAATCGTAAATTTTGCGCTTTTAATTTTACTGATAAATGCTGGTGGACTCAAACATTGCCGAATGAGACATCGCTTCTTCATGTGCTCCTACAAAACAGGATACTTAGACTACGTGGTCTCTTGGGTGTACGTCCAACACTTTGGCCGACCATTCTACTTATAGAAAGCGTACGCGATGCGCACGTAATCGTCTTGGACCATAGCTGATTTTATAGCCTCTCGACATTTTCTGTCCAGAAATGCATGATTTTGATTTTTCTTTTCTTTTGAAAGCAGTCTGTTTCGCATATAAAATTCGCCAATTGACGCTGTCGCATAGACGCCGAAATTGTGCTTGAGTTTTAGAGTGCGAGTCCTACCTTTGAGCTCGAGCACCTTTGCTGCTCAAGAGCTATCGAAAACGCACCGATAGCCCTCAGGGCCGTGGAATCCGGTCAATCGCTACCTGCGCACAGTGTGCATTCGCCAGGTGAAGAAAGATCGAGCAAACCATTCCTGATTCTTACGGAAGAGAGGTTAGGTAGACAGTCAGTGTCAGGAAGCAAACAAAAAATAATACAATCTCCTAGTAAACGACTAAATGAAAAGCGTAATTTTTAGGCTCACAAGTGCTTAATTCAAAATGTCATTCTTGATATTCGGTAAAATACGTTATCGTAGGGGCTATTCCCATAACATCGATATTATGTTCTATAATAAGTTTGTTGATTCACCTTCTGAACAATCGCTGGAAACGGCAACGTAACAAGTCAGTGTACTAGCTATCAGTAACAAATGAGCTTTTCTTTTGATTCTTGTAACGCAAAACTACACAAGTGCGACAATCTACACATGGCGCATCGCAAACAGCGTTTCTTTAACGGCGACACGACCATTAGCACTGCCTGGGAAAACATCGCGTTAAATATCGAAAGCTAGCTCTTCAGTGTCCTATTAACTAAACTTAAATGCATCAGAGCTGTTTGATGTGCGTGCGATGTGGTAACTGTAAAGTATCCAAGTTCCGCATGTCGACAAGACGGTGGACCATCGCCATCGGCATATCCGCACGAGAAAACGAGCAACTTCTCTGAACTTTTCTCGGGATGCTCAGCTTTTTGTCAACCACAGCTCAGCTATATAGTTGAATGACCAACCTCATTTTGTAAATCGATCCATCAAGCTTAGCTAGTACCTTGACCGAAGGTAGCAACATTCAATCAGTGTGACAAAGTGTTGCGATCGAGACTTCTAGAAATGCAATGAATGAATCAGAAACGCTCATTCGCTACATTAACCACGGCAAAGGCCCAAAGCACGCGCTTCAAACGATCTATTTATTAGAAGGAGGACTGTTCATGGTGAGCAATTTACTACAGACCCACTCTTGGGTGAACGATGAATCGCGCACGCATTGCAGCGTGTGCATCCAGCCCTTCTTGCCGTTTCGACGACGGCACCATTGTCGAACGTGCGGTGAAGTCGTGTGTGGTGGCTGCTCGAGCCATCGCACTGTCCGACTCACCGACATTAATGTGGAATGCGAGACTCGTATCTGCACATTTTGCATCATTCGCGCCACAGACGCGTCAATCAAGGCAAATGAAGCAGCTTTCAAAGAGAAGAAGCTCGAGCAACAAAGTATTTCCACGGTATCGATACAAAGTCTTGCGTCGCCTTTAGAGCGACGTCACCAGCAGGTGAAAATATTAAGGCAGACTCGGAGGTTTGGGATAATGAGGGGCTACCCCCGAGAACAGCGTACGAGATTGTGAACGGAAATGGCGCTCAAGAAGCTCCGATTCGATCTGCGACAGTTGACTCGACGATGAAGTTGCTTGTGAGTGTCGTGGCACGGACACTCAAGTGCCCTGGAGCGTTTGTTGGCATCACCAAAGATTCATTGCTTTGTATCAAAGCCAGTGTCGGGATGGACGATCATGTCACTCACCTTTCTGAAGATGACTGTGTGTGCCTCCACATGTTCTTGCAAAACTCGACAGTGATTATCAACGACACTTGTGCTGACAAGGTTTTATACACAGAAAGCCTCGATGTCGATAGAAATGCCCTGCGTTACTATGCCGGAACACCCATTCGCGTGCGAGGCCACGAGACGGGAGTTCTGTGCGCTTTCGATACAAAGCCTCACCTACAAACGACGGAATCGATGAAATCGACGCTTGAAGCAGTGGCTACCATCGTCTCCCAAGTGCTTGAACAGCGAGAAGCAGCATATCGTTCGATGAACTCGCCAGCTCAAGCGAAGGATTGTACAGGCCTCTCTCAGCGGCCTCAAACCGATGACGCAGATCTACACGCACCTCCTCGTGGCTTCGACTTGATGCCGTCGTCACGACACGCCATGGCGGTGCCTGCCAGTGGTACAACACACTCATCATTGTATGCGGACAAGATTGCAGCTACAATGGACTACTTCCATCAGCTGCAGAGGAGTGCATGGGTCGAGCTTACTATGTTGCCTGAAGTGACCATCAATGAAAGCATCAGGACGTTTGAGCTCTTTACTTCAAAAATGACATTTACCAGATGTGTGATGAAGGTAGCAGCTACTAGCTCCACCATCATTACCGAGCTTTTGAACTACGAGGATGCCTTCTTGTATCAACAACTCTTTTCACGAGCAAACCGACGTGAATTGAGTGGGCAGACGTGGGTAGATTGCGTCACATTGCACCCTAATTTTGGTACTGCATTAAATGAAAGCTTTCACACCGTAACACATCACCGAGAGTATCCTGATGGAAGTAACGTGGTCGTAGCAAGCAGCCTTTTCAAAGACAAAGAGGCGAGCGAACATGGCCTTCTTTTTGGATGGTTTGTTGCACCAAGTGATCGTCACGACCACCAAAGCGCCGTCACCGTGTCGTGTATTACTGCGCAGTCATTTCAGAGCCAAACGCATGCTTTGAATTTAAGTCTCGACTTGCTTCGACGAATCGATCAGAAACTGGCCATGCCCCGATTCGTTCAACTTCCTAGTGATACGGCGACCACTACGAAGCAATTAATACTACAAAACGAGCACCATTCTATGAATCGAACAAGCCACGATCGTGTCGCCTTGATCCATAATAAAGACGACACGTCAGAGAAGAAACGTGACCGAACAAAACAGGTAACTACGACCGTTAATATCAGCAGAAATGCTGCATACTCTGATGGCCACAAACCCAGCAACTGTCTTCCAGAGTGCAATCAAACCGCGTTGGTCTCCCAACACGAAAGTAAACTATTGTCTCCACTAAATGAGAACGAGCACTTGCTCCTGGATTTGCTCGACAAAACCATCCATACTCAAGAAATCCTCGCACAGCGACAGCACGAGATGGCAGAGCTCGTGATCACGCATGGTACTCAGCTAGAGCGCATCTCCTCGGCGCTCTCGCGCGTTGAGTACATTCTACTGGACAATAAAACCACGCGAGCGCTCAAGAGCTCCACAAGATGCGCGGATATTGCATGAACATCTGCATTGCGACTTAGGTGTTACTTAATCCATTCATGATGCACAAATGTTACTTAAGAAACCCCATTTCAGTCTACCAACCAAAAATGCACGTCCGTGGGTGGACTCGTGCGAGAATTCACATCCATGCCCTCAGACCTCCTCCCCTTCTCGCAAGGGGCGCAATTACTTCCTCTGCATGTCTCCAATCGACTCTATCCACCTCAAATTCCCACTCTTTTTCTAGCTCCTTCGAGGACCTGGCACGTACTTTCGCCTCGATTGAGGTAAACCTTTCTACGTCGTATTGGGTCACTTCTAGCTTCTCTGAATGCAATACTTGATGTAGGAGGTGAAAAGCTCACGTTCAACGAGTGTCTCGCGCTTAGCGGATGGGTACCGCCGGTTACTAGCCCTTCCAACGTCTCAAGCGTTGGCCAGCGCCTTGTACCTCACGGCTTCACAGCTGGCACCGCCATACGAGGGCGTAGAGCTTCGTTTTGAGGCCAAGAGCTTCGTACGACTTTTAAAAGAGCTCGCATTCCAGCACGTGATAAATTTGAACTCAAAGCAGACGCTTGAGAAGGTCCTGGCTTCCTATTCGGACTACGGAAAGGCGACGCAGGCCTTGCTGGAGAGCGGACGCATTGTGCTACCGGCGAATGACGAAGAAGGACCACCATTGAGTATACAGATGGTACACGATCAGCTCATGACTATTGCAACCGACAAAGGTGTCGGGGGAGCTGCGAGGAAGAAAGAGCTTGTCTTAAAAATGCTGCAGCAATGCAGGTACAAATAGTGAGGTGAGACTAATGATGAAGGACGAAGGAGGCTGATACTTGCTTAATGATGTCATGTAGATGCTCTGAGGAGCGAATTTTTCTCGTCCGTATGCTCGCAGTGAGTGTCGCTGCTCCTTACGCTTTGGTAGCGTCCTTGTTCTAATCAGAGTTGCGTGCATGGTGCCGTAGCATCAAAATTTACGCATTGGAATGGGTGAAAAATCCATTCTCTCGGCACTGGCATTGGCAAGTTTTCCGTCAAGTACCGACGAAGTAACAGACAAGAAGGAGTGGATCGAGTGTGTCACGGTTGCTTATGCCCAACACCCAAACTTTCGCGTGCTGGCCGAGTCCGTGCATGCGAGTCAGCAGGAAAGAGATATGAAGCAAAGAATAGCATGGCTGTATACTCAAGTCCATCCGGTAGTGGGAATTCCCGTGCTGACCATGTCTGCGTACCCAGTATCCAGCGTCGCGACGGTACTTGATCGTGTTAGGAAGTCTACAAGTCGCGCTGCCACGTGCGAGTACAAGTATGATGGTGCACGAGTGCAGGTGCACTTGTCTTTATCAAATACTAGTGATCGCGAGCGCCTTGTCGGGCGTGTCTTTAGTCGCAATATGGAGGATGTCACCGTGAGGTATTTCTCATTACTGCAAGCCTTGGAGACAGGTGTGGCAGCTCGCAATGCAACAATGCAAAAGTCCTCTTTTGTAACGTCGTTTATAGTCGAAGGAGAGGTAGTTGCGATGGATCGAGAGACGAATACATTTCTTCCGTTTCAAATGCTGCAGACAAAGACTACGACCGAGTTTTGTTTATTTCTCTTCGATTTATTGGCCATCGATGACACAAACTTGTTAAAGGTAAGCTTTCATGGTGACTATTTTTTAGCTGATGTGGCCTGACGGTGCTGTCATTGTGTGCTGTGTGTGCTGCAGCAACCGCTTCAAGAGCGCCGAGTGTTACTACACAATTTGGTCGAGGAAATGGCCGGAAAAGTCGAATTTGTAAAATATGTCGACATCGACATGACACATTCCACCAAGCCTTTAGGAGGTGACGATAGTGAAGACACTGCTGCTGTGCGCGACTTTTTTAACCAAGCAGTAGCTAGTGGTTGCGAAGGATTGATGGTCAAGACCCTCAATGGTGAAGAATCGGATTATAAAGCTGGTCGGCGGTCATACTCGTGGATGAAACTCAAGCACGATTACGTATTGGAAAAGCCGATCACATGTGCCTCAACCAAGACGAGACCTTCTGCTGCTAGGGCTACGGGCAACGGGACCTTTCTCGCGGACACGCTGGATCTGGTCCCGATTGGGGCATTTTACGGAAAGGGTCGGCGTGCAGGACTCTTTGGATCCTTTTTAATGGCAACGTACAACTCGACTAGTGAAAAATTCGAGGTGCTTAATCATCAGAACGGAGATACAACCATAGCTTAGCCTTCTCACATCTGCTGTATTTGCTCTTGCTATGTTGCAGACCATCGGAAAGGTCGGCACGGGCTTTTCAGACGCTCAATTGTCTGACATTTCAGCACGCTTTCAAGACCAAAGTCTTCCTGAAAGGGATGAGGTGCCAGAGCAGTATCAATCGACAGCCATTCGAAGTCGCCATCCGGATGTTTGGTTTCCACCGACGGAAGTGTGGGAGATCAAAGCCACGCAATTGACTGAATCACCTTCGTACACTTGCGGCGCTAGTGTTGCAACCGAGACGACTGTTACTTCAGCACCAAGTTTGCCTCGAAAAGGATTAGCGCTTCGATTCCCGCGCTTTGTTCGGTGTCGATTTGACAAGAATCCTTTGCAAGCAACGGAAACCGAACAGGCTTTAGAGCTATTTGAACAGCAGCAGCAACAGATGCCTCATTAAAA